>JAWNNR010000004.1:0-1200000 GCA_035044725.1 Scaptomyza caliginosa | reverse complement strand
TGCGATTGCTCGTTTAGGCGCGCGCGTATATTGCCAAGGGAGCGCTAAAGGATTTCATCAAGTTGGAAAGCGAACCTTTTGCGGCGGAACTGATTAGCAGACAATATGTCAAAAAGCTTGAGCCTGTATTCGCAATGCAATAGCAGAGGAGAGGGAGAAGGTCCTTCGGGACAAGGGCTGTGTGCACTGGGGGTGCGTACCAAAGTCATGACAAATAAACGGATACATGTGTCGGCAATAGTTTTGCTCATTGCCGCGATAATAATCGACATGAACAACAATGGCCTTTGTCCTGCCGGCCGACTTGCCTGCCTTGCTGCTTGTCTGACTGACTGCCTGCCTGTAAGGTCCTGTGAGCAACGAAAATTACAGGATCGTTTATGGTACGTGGCAACGTGTACGGGTCGGTTACCCGTCGACTCGACTCGCCTCGACTCGACTCGACTCGACCTAAAAACAACCCTAAGGCGATTATCTCAAGTGCTCGACCCTCTGCCCGTAAAGTATGCAATGAGGACACAGTTTTGCTTGCCTATCTGACTGTATGTGTGGCTTGTATGTGTATGTGGATGTGTATGTGTGTGTTTTTGTTTGTGCTATTTTACCCTTTCAATGGGCATAACAAATTTGACACAAAGTGTGTGAGGTAAATCGTACAGGGTATATTTAAAAACTAATGAAATATAAGCCACATCTTAAGAAACAAAAATAAATACCTTAACACTAGGAAAAACTCCTTTGATTGAAAAGTCAGTTTGTATAAATAATTATACATTCTTTGCTATTGTAGGCAGTGTATTCACAATTCGGCATTTCATATTCAAACTGAATTTGTTCACATTTTATATGTGTTTGTTGTTGTTTGTACAAGTACTAGATGCTTATCGATTACAAAGCGCGCGATGAAATCATTACATCGAATTAAATAAACGTCATACTCGCTTTACGTTCCAGCAATGTTTTGATGTCTCAATGAATCGGTTAGTTGTTTGGTTGAAAATTAAAAAGGGGTAGGGGTAGGGGTGTAAGGGTGTAAGGGCGTAAGGGCTGCGGGGCTTGCTAGTCCAAAAAATGTACTTAAATAAACACATGTATGCTGCTGGTTTGCAAACTCTTGAGTGTATTTTTGGTTTGTCTACGGTAAACAAGCGTTAATTGTAATTAGCTGGGCTTAGATGTTGTTGTGGGCCAGGTCCGATGACTTTTTGAGGCTTTTGCCATTCGCTGCTGGCAATGACGTCACACACTTTCCAGTAGCCCGCCTGAGAGCCCAGCAGCTGGTCGGAAACAACTCTCGCTGTCACAAAACAACATAAAAATTATTATTTTATTCAGTTTTTTCGTATGTTTTATTTATGCTTGTCAGATTGTTTGGCACCGTGGTTTGTGTGTATGTATTTGTAATTGTACAAGTTTGTTGTGATTACGGGCGATAAAGCAGGCAAAAGAAAAGTAAATCACAATAAACAGCGGACAAGGCAAAAGAAAGTGTGAATAAAGTCGCGCACAATGATTTACAACAATAGACAGCAGCAACAATGATATTGTAACTACTATAACAATCAAAACGAAGAAATCGTAATAATGATTGTGACCACGTCATGAGCACGTTGCACACGTTGCACACGTCGCACAGGACCGCAAAAATGAGATCAGCACAGCATACATACCCTGTAATTGTCCGAGGAAGAGAACACAAACTCTATTTGAATTTATTTAATCCATTGCTAAAAATATCAATATAGATTCAAGTGATAACTTTGCATCTATTTTGTTTGTTTCTTTGCTATATTCCCAACTTGATTGCCAGTCGACACAGGGTATCAATAACAATTGTTGTTTAGTTTCTGGGGCGTTGGTAGTGTAAATTAAGTTACTTTGTAGCCAACTGACAGGCCTCCTTCCGTTTGCTACTGGTCTTGGGGTTCCCAAAAGTGTGAAAGAGAAAGAGAGAGCGAGAGACTCCAAAGCCCAAAAACCAGTTACCGTTTGTTCCATGTGTTCATCATCGGTCAGTGTTTTTGGTGGCCTTATGGCCATGTTCGATTGTTAAGTATTTACACATATATGTATATGTATCTTGTATGTGCTGACTGCTGATGCGTCAGCGTTAAATTAAATCGTCAACATTTATTGATTGTTCGGTAAGAATTTTGCATGATCATTGCCGGCTTTTGATTTCACGGGCATTTCCTATCAACTTGTCGTGGGATTTGTCCCACTACCCACTCTACCCCTCCCACCTGCCAAGTCGTACAACAGAAAAATGCCGGCACGTACAACTGAAATTATAAGATCCAGCCCCAGCCTCAGCCCCAGCCCCAGCCCCAGCCCAGTGCTCTATAATTCGGTTGATGGTTGTTTCTCTTGCTCTTGCTCTTGTTTCTGAGGGCGTCGTAATGACACAATGCGTTAGTCAAATTGCCAGCTAAATTATAGCAATAACGCACTCAAATCGAAGGCACACAGGAAATGCGAAATTCGGTAGCCGTTTATTAAATAAAAAAAAGAAGAAAACCAAAACTAAAAAAAAAATATATATTTGGCAAAATATTTGGTTCGTGTTTTGGTGTTTTGAAAACCGCAAAAAGGGCCCCTGGCAAACGCTACCTGCGAGTGTTTGTATAGAGGATCTCATGATGTATCTCACACGGCATAGGCGCTGCCATAAATTAGATGCTTATCTATATGCTGGGAGGACTGTGTGTATTAACAAGCGTTAGGCTCCAGCGGCGTCTCTGGGTGGCTGGCAATCCAATTAAGTGGTAATTTTTATCATTTTGGCGTCTTCTCACTGACTGGCCCAATTCCAATGCCCCGAGTCAGAATTCGTAGATGCCACAGCTAAATATTTGCTGACAAACGGAAGCGATACGTTCACATTGTTCTGCTGAAAAATACCTCAACCTGTAGCCTGGGACTGAGAAAGGAACATCTCGAAACAAAATACAATTCAATGGAAGCCTAATATATATTTTGCGTACACAGTTAAAAAAAATCGTAATAAAACAATCATAAAGTTTGTTTTATTTAATTTATGAAAATTATCCTTATTGGCTATAATCTTTACTTTACACTCAAACATTTTTTGAACTGTTTGTATATTTGTTTGTTTCCTGCTTGGTTGACTTTTATTTGACTATGGAGAGTTCATAAAAAGTATTTAAGACTGCACCTCTAATAGATTGAACACACAGATCGGTGCCTTCTTTGTTTATATTGATTACATGCATGCCCATACCCACATAAATCCGAGGTGAGGCGTAGGTGCGACTTTTGGCCACTGCAACCCAGTGGCCCCCAGTTTTATTCTCATCCTCACTTTGTTTACTAATGGCGTCTCTGGGCAGCTGCCCCTGCCTACACTAACGCAGCGTGTAGTTCGGTAGTGTATGGCCACATGATTGGAGGCGTACTTTTCTATGTGCCTCAAGTTTACATAGCAGATTAGCAAGTTGCTTCATCGGTTTAAGGTGTGAAATACTTTGATCATTTTTGCCTTTTGCTACCGAGTAGGCTGATGTTAAACGATTGGCTTCTTATTTACCTATTGTATTGATCATTTTATTATGAGCGATCGTTTGGTAATAGCCGAAAGACATGATGTTTATCGTTAACTCAAAGCCATGATTGAATTTCTCTATCTCGTTTCCATTGCCTGACAACTTTTTGTTGTTATACTAAATTCATAATGCTTTTGATAGAACCAATGGAAATTTGCTTAATATCTTAAATCAGTTATCAGCATTACAATCTGTATACGAACAATACTCGACTTTTAGAAAATATTTCTCTTAGAATCGATTCCAAATGGTTAATGTTTTCCAAAGTGTATACATCTTAAGCCTATAGGAAAATTATATTCTGGGCTCTTCAGCAAGAAAATAAAAAGAAGCTGCAAAACGTGAAAAAATAAAGCAAATTACAATTATTTTGACTAGAATCAAAAACAGCAAGATATAAAATATTATTATTAAATTTAATTTGCGTCTAAAATATGAAATATTAGCCTTATTATTATTAATGTCATATATTAAGTTTTTTTTCCAATTATATTAAACTCTGATTTAAGTGATTCAATCAAAATCAATCTAATTGCTAGATATCGCAATAATCTAAATAATTGATAATAAACAATCTGATAGCTATAATTTTATACTAAACACACCCACACCCACGCACACACTGACATACAAATACACACGCCCCTTTCAAGCACGCCCTCTTGAGTCATTAGGCCAAGTGTATTGTATTTAAACAAATGCTGTAACTTATTGCTACTGAGAATTTACGTCATTAAAAATAAATATGCTTGCAATTTGTTGGTCGAGGGCAGTGGCAAGGGGCTATTGAAGTTGAAATTGTATTTGGTTGAAAGTGGAGCGGGCGGGAAAGTGAGTTGGGTAACATGGGTGGCAGACGCTGTTTGCGTCGTTGTCGTGGTGGCTGCTGCGGCATTTCAGATTACCCAAGTGGTGTCAAATGACACGGTTTGCGTGCTTTAATCCGTCGAAATACCTGCGGCAGTGCTGGCAACTCCACCAAGGCTATTATACCGGTCACATGCTGTGTGTTCTCTGTGTGGTTGGGTGGTGCTTCTTTTGCTACTGCTGCTACTGCTTTTGCTTTTCGTGCTGGTGGTGGTGGTGTTGGTGGTGTTCTGTGCGAAAATTTGTAAAAGTCAAAATCTATCTTTTGAGCAAACATAAGCTCAGTGCTCACGCGTCCCAGGTTCAGGTGGGTTGTGTTCAGCGCCCAGCGGGTTGCCCGGTGGGTGTGTGCATAATACAAAGCATGATATTTTACCCTATGGCCATAGTCTTATTTGACTGACATGACTGACGTATGCATTGCATATGTACACGTATGTGTGTGTCTGTGTGTGTGTGTATGTCGGTGCTTGATTATGTAAAATCCCTTGCACGTGCTCAAGGCAAAGATTTTTCCAATGCCCAACAAGCTGCACGTGTTTGACTGCTATCCAAAACCAAAACCAAAAACAAAAAAAAAACGTATATAAAAATAAAAAAAAAAAATAAGCTGATGAACTTTTAATTTGTGTACCGAAGTTTTAACACACTATCTGCATTTAGATAGCAAGTAAATCAGAAAATCTGAACTTAAACGTATATTCAATTAAATTATTAAATACATTTTTGTATTCACAAAACAAGAAAGCAACTTTTGGCAAACGAATCTTTCATACGCTTGTTACACAATTTGCCATCGCATCAAATTACTCTATGGTAGGGTATAATGAAAACTTAACACCCCCCACTTCATCACCCACTCAGGCGAATGCAACTCGACGGGAGTTTGTTTGTGTGCCGTGTGGCGTTTATTCTATTACACAAGTTTATTACGACAATCCGCCGTAAGAAACGTGCGCACATCAAGTCAAAGAAACGAAAGCAAACCAAGCTTCAACCTCCTGCCTCCTGGCTCCTGGCAGACTGAGCAAATTTTGCTATTAGGCAGTCATTAGAGCAGAAGATCCCAGCCAAGCAAGCAGTCGTACAGGCAGGCAACTCAGAGAGTACTTACTTGACGTTGACGTTTGGGCCCGCTACGCTTGGCTAGCTCAAAACCCAAGAGCATCCGGATGATGATGATGAGTACTGCTACTACTAGCCGTGGTATGCACTTAGGATCTCTCTCTCTCTCTCTGCTTCATATGTGTGCTGGGTATACTGGTTACTGAGTACCAAGTACAGACATTTGTACTGGGTACCAGGTATCCGATTTTTCCTGTGTCCTCAGCGTCGTCATCGTCGTGGTCGTCGTCGTCGTCATCATCGTTGCCGTGTCGAAAGTGTGTAATAAAGCGAAACGCTCGCACAAATTGAGCCACGCTACTTGAACCCTCAATTATGTGGCCATTGCCGGCTTAACCGTGCCCACCGCTACCCCCCTCCCCTGGGGGCGGCCAACTGCTTTGTGTGCATCGAGTGCAACATATGTCTGTGCTTGCTTCATGGCTTTTGCTGCCGATTTGCACGCTATAATTGGAACTGCTTTGACTCCCAACTTCCGTCTCCCGACTCCCGACTCCGACGCTTCTTTGGTCTTTGGTGCGGTGCTTATCATTGCTCTGTTTGGCAGCTGATTAAATTAAAATAAATCATTTAAAAAAAAAGACGTCTGGTACGAATGAGGTCAGAGAACACACACACACGGACACACACACACGCACTCACTCTCATCGTGGTAGACACTTGTGACAGGTGCAGTTTGCCGAGATAACCCTTCAAAAGGCAGAGCGCGCCGCGTTTGCATTTGCATTTGCCGACTTCAATTTATGTTAATGATAATGCGCACTGCCAACTTAACAGAAAAGTGAGCTCAGCTGACAGCAAAAGGGATTATCCCAGTGTGCAAACAATCCACGTGCTACAATTGTTCCATTCGCTCTTCCCTCTCTCTCTCTCTGTCTCTCCCACTATTTCGCTCACTCTCGTTCGCAAAATCAAAAATGGCTGCCAGCCATATCGAAAGTATATGACAACCTGTCGCTTAAGCTTTATACCGACCGACCCACCGACCCCTCTATTTTGTTTGTGTGTTTGATTTGGTTTGCAGCATTGTAACCAATTGCGTTGGCCCTAAAAACCATGGAAAATAATTCGCATTTATGCTAACTGGCAACTTTTTTATGGTATACTTTTAAGTTGCTCTGAAAACTGAATATTTATACAAATGCGCCTATCTGGCACCCTTTGCCATTCATACTATATAAACGCCGTCTGTCTGCTTCGATGGACTCGACCAACTGTAGTGTGTGTAGTGTGCGAGCGCAAGTGGCGTGAAATCACTTGAAAAATCAGTTTGTAGCCAGGCTGGCAAACAAAGGCTGGCTTTTTGCAACCTGCAGCCAACCCAGAGACATACAGAAAGACGAACGGACAGACAGACACGCAGATACAGAGTCGAAGGATTGGTATTGGTATTGTGCAAGAGAAGAAAAAGGGTACGGTGGATGAGATTGGCTTAAGCCTAGGCGGGAAATGATAGCTTTTTATACATCAAAAGCAAATAGCAGAGCTTATTTTTAAACAAATAAAGTATATACAATTCTGCAAATAAAAATAGCATCATAAAACATTTTTGTACATATTAATTTTAATTTCCTTTTATTCAATAAGCCTTCATAAACTCTGAATAATATTGATTTTATTCACATTATTTTTCATCTTAGACATTGTTATGAATTTTTGACAAAAAGAGATCAAAATTGAGTATGTCCGAACTCTTTTTGTACGATGATTGATAGAATAATAATAATAAAGGTTTTAAAAAATATTTTATTGCTTTGCACAATATCAAAACATATTTGGCTCTTAAATATGCATGCAATAATTGAAGAAACAAATCGTATTTTATTTTCCAAAGAAGCACCAAATATCTTCACGCAATAAGATATTTTTCTAATAATAATTGTTTTCCTGTCCTATCCATTTTGACTATATATAAAATGATACTGCTCATCTTTAACTAAAATACTAGCAATCAAAGTCTAATGTTCGATTACTGTTCACTATTATTTACTCAAATTTTAAGCTTTAGATGCCATTGTGCAGAGCTGAACAAGACATCACGGATTATCCCAATTATCGTTGGATTCAAGTGAAATTTTTGTCCTGCCTTTTGCAAACGACCCTTTATACTTGATTTTTTTTTTATGTGTTATTGTTTGTTTTTGCTTTGCTTGTGAGCTTTATGGATGCGTGCGATTGTTTCTGTGCGTTATTTCAATTTCGCTTTTGTTTTAAATGTCACGTGAACTTTTGCTGACAAACCGTGTCAATTGCCCAAAGTGGGAACAATATATATATATATATATATATATTTATATATATATTTAGCCTAGCCACCATATCAATTTGCTAGTGTAGTTTTGTTGCCATTGGTTTCACTTTGAGCAAAGTGTTGGCAGTTGGCAGTGCGCATTTCGAGTTGTTGGGCGTGCAAAATGGCAGATTTAAAAGGCAGCAGCTTAGCACATGTTAAGCCCATTGTCTGCATCTACTACTGCCACAGCCTGTGTCGATGCCAAGGCAATGCCACAGCCACAGAGCCACAGTCAGAGTCGAGAGTCGAAAGTCGAGCATCCAGAGTATGAGTTGGTCTTTTCTGTGCCCCACGCAGCGTATGCGCAATGCTTGCCATCTACTTTGCTGCTGTTGCTGTTGCTGATGCTGCTGGTTGTGAAGAACGCATTGATTTCCACGCGCTACGCTTCACTGCGGCATTTGAGCCCCACACTTCAAGCCAAAACATTTTTGAGGTAGCTAGCCACTGAAGTGGATAACGATAATCATGATGATGATGTTGCTTTTGTTGCTTTTGCAAAGCCAAGCAAAACGGCAAATGGCTGCCAAATAGAAGACAAAAAGCCAGCTTGCTGCTCGGGCAGCATCTGGATGGATGCACGCGTGAGCAAAGGGAAAAACTATGCTGCTGCTTGAGAAAAAGCAGCTCCCTGCTAGCATTGCCTGACTGTTGTTCCTGTTGTTGTTGTTGTCGCTGCGCAAAACGAAACATAAACAGTAACAGCAGCAACATCAAGTGGAGAGACGACGATGACGATGACGACGACAACGACGACGACGACTTTGTTGCACAGTCTGTTGTCGTTGTCGTTGTTGTTGTTGTTGTTGCCGTTCGTCGTCGTCACCACGCCCCATTATGCGATTGGTCCTTGCGGCGTGTAGAAAAGAATAAGCATAAGAATTTGCGTGTGAAAAAATGATCGGAATATGAGAGCGAGCCTGCGACACGGACACATTTCACACACACACACACACACACACACAGCAAGGGGCAAGGAGCAAGGGGCAATAGCCATGTGGTGGCGCAAAAGGCACAGAAAGATGGAGTGGGGGGTTGGAGAGGGGTGGCGACGTGTGAAGTACGCGTGCGAATGGCAGGCCCGTGGGGCAGGAAGCAAACGACAACCGACAGCTACAGCAACAACAACAACAACAACAACAACATCTCGTACTTGCCACTCGTACAGGGTGTCGTCATGTGCTGCGCAGTGACAGCTGAAACCCAACATTCGCTGGCGGCGCTTCGGCTGCCTACAACAACACAAACGAGAACCAAACAAAATAATAAAGAAAAAGAAAAAGAAGTAAATAAAAAATGTAACTAATGGCAAAGAAGCGAAGGTGGCAAGCAATGGCATCGATTAAAATGCTTGCCAACCTCACCCTCTTGCAGCAAGGACCTTACGTTTGACAAGGCGACACAATTGTGTGCAAGTGTGCTTGTTGCAACCCCTGCCCCTACCAGCTATGCCCCCGCTCACCCATTACATCTACTCTATATCCAATTGGCGTCGCTGGCAAAAATACAAAAAAAAACTTAAACAAATATTTTTTTTTGTATATGCGCCCATTGTTCTTCTTCTTTTTCTTATGTACGAGTCCAGCTCCCCTGTTTGCCTTACTTGGAATTTTGTTTATTTGCTGGCTACCTGTACTTCAATTCCATGAAATCTCAAGTATTTACATTTATTTTGAGAGCTTTTTTGGTTTCGGTCTTCATTGATTTGGTAGGCACGAACACAATGTGTCCAATCTACAATATATATGTGTACATATGTACAATGTATATGTATATATGTATATATGTATGACTGTATGTAAGTATGTAGGTACTAGGTCGCTTGGCTTGGACTCCGACTTTAACTGAGTGAAGTGCATTGATTGTGGAAATGAATTATGGCAAGGGGGTCAAATAGAAAATGTATTTTTTCTATTTAAAGTTAGAAACGATCTCAAAGGCTATTGTGATTGTTTCTTTTTCTTCTTTTCTGAATTTAAAACTTAACCTTAATCTTAATGTGTAACTTAGTTAAGTTACTCAAGGCTTTTTGGCATAGCGATACAAATAAAACAAATAGTGTAAAAAAATGTTTTGATGATTTTATAAAAATGAAACAATTTCAACACCCACAAAAAAAAAGGGCTATACATATGCATAGCAGCAAGTGTTAACAATGCAAATTTAAAGCAAAAATAAATTGTATTTAAAAAAAGAAAATCAAGCAAACGTTTGCTGCGTTTTTTATTTCACACAATCTTCCAACGCACGCGATTAAAGCGGCGAATGGCGAATGAAAAGCAATTTGCAATGTAAATGAAAATGAATAAACATTTTTTGCGGCGCATGAGCAAGGGCTGGAAGAGTGAGAGAGGGATAGAGAGAGAGAGAGGGGCGAGACAAGCTCAATGACTGAGCATTGAGATTTTGGCGCTGCGACAGCGCCGGCACGCTAACCGCCAGACGGAGCCAAAGCTAAATCGGTGTGGCGGGGTGGGGCTTAGTCTCGGGTGGACAATTTGGCGGGGAGAGCGTAAATCACATAGCAATGAATGAGCGAGCAAAAAGCGAACTACATACACACACAGACATATCACACACAAGCAAACAAACAGAGCTGTACAGAGGCGAAAGGCAAATGAAAACAAATTCATTGCGTTTTACAAGTGTCAACGACGGCGTGTGTGCGCCCATATGATAAACTAAACGAAATGTAAATTGCAACTAATTGAATTAATCCGGAACCACATGAACTCTTTTTCTGTGCAGCAGGTGGAATTGTAAACAAATAATTGCCATCACATTTAATAGCGATTATATCAGCCAAAAAGGCAAATCGAAAAAGAATGGCAACGCCGCAAGTAAGTTTAGAGCAGACAGAAAGAGAAAGCGCATAAAAGGATCGATTAGAGTTGCCACGCTGTAAAGTGGCTTTCATTATGTATAACAGTGCTGTATGAGTAGCGATATCTACATAGAAGATCAATGAAGCTGCTGTTTTGTCGCCTTAATTACGAACACATGTTTAAGTAAACTGACCAGCAAACTGCATAGCGTAAGAAACATGGCAAATTGAGAGCTCCTTCAATGTGTGTGTGTGTGTATGTGTGTGTGTGTATGTGAGTGCTTGCTGCCTGTAATTAGTTAACGTTGCTGTCTCTGTCGCTGAATCTGTTAAAGAGCTGCAATTACATCAACTGACACTTTCGCCTCGACGCCCAAGTTTAACAGGCAAAGGCATTCAGAGGCATTTACAGTTTACAATTATGCTAAAAGTGAAATCTCTACACAGAAACATTCACGCAGCATTTGCGGCCATTGAGCTAATTTTGCACGTTGCAGCCTCCTCGACGACTTTAGCGTCGTCCAAGTTTAGTTTACTGAGTGTTGTTGTTTTTGTTGTTGTTGCAATTGTGGTCGTGCTGCTGTTGCTGTTTGTTGCTCCATTTTGTTGTTGTAGCATTGTTTGTGTGCCTTTGCTGTTGTTACTGTTGTTGTTGTAGTTGTGTTTTTAATTAATTTTGAATACATTGCCGAAGAAATGCGCATGTCTGTGACCTTGAACAATTAGGCTCGGGCGTTCAGTGTCGGTGTCTGGGTCCAGGTCTAGCATAGCCGTATCCATGAATGCTCCATATAACTGCATGCTCCCAGTGTATGTGTGTGTGTGTGTGTGTGTGCATGTGTGCTAGCAAATGCGAGTAATTAATACTTGAATATTTCAAGAGCATTAGATGCCGCTCTCGCTTGTTCGCGCTCTCTGTCAAGTATTGTGGCTATCCTATCTCTCTCTCTCTCTCTCTCTCTTTCTTTCCCACTCTCTTTCGCTATGTCTGCCTCCCACATTGCGTCTGAGTACTGCACTTGAATTGTTAGCTCGCACACATACACACAGAGATTTACAAATGCAAAATAGTCAATTGAAAAAGGCCAAAGACCACGTCCAACGCTTTTTTTAGTTCAACGAACTTTTCATCATATCGATTCGAATAAAAAATCACAATACACAATAAAATGGCTGCCATAATATTTATGGCAAATGTATATTTTAAAATATTGATTATTGATGCAATTTAACAATGAAACAACAAAATGTGAAACTGTTGACGTTCGGACAGCATTTCATATTGTTGATTGGTTGGTTGTTCTTACTGATTGTTTGCTGTTACGAGAGTATTTCCAACAGTTTGTTCAAAGTAAATATACACACAATACATACATACATAGTTGTGCACTGGGAATTTACATAAACTTAACTGCGGAGCAACTCATTGTATGCCAAATATTGCAAGTTATGAATAAAACATGCGCAAAATGGCAAAATAAATTCCAACAGCCGAGCAAACAAACGAGACATGAACGACCTGAAACCCTGAAACCCTGAAACCCAAAAGGAAAAACAAACACACACACACACACACAAAAGGAATTGCAAATGGAAATGGAAATCACAACAGTCACAGCAACAACAACAGCGTTTATCAACGCAATCACCATATCGAATATGGACAAAATGGTTAAGATATCCCAGTTGAACCAGGATTGCAAGTATCTTAAAATCAAAGAGTTTGTAGTCATGATAAAGAGCTTAGATCAAAGGATATATTCTTACTTTAAGTATATGATTTGAATTTAAAGAATGCATTACAAAGTAAACTTAAAATTCGAGATTTTCTCTTAACAATATCATTCTTGATTCAACTGGGTTTTCTGTTTTCTGTCTGTTTTTTTTGTGGGGTGCGTGCTGTTGGTGGGGGGCAAACAATGGCTGCCACTGATGCTGCTGACAGTGGTTGTACCAGCAGCAGCAGCAGCAGGAGCAGCAACAACAATACATTGCAAAACTCTTGTATGCTCCCATGGCGACACACCAACTCACACTCAAACACACACACACATACACGCTCACGTACACAAAAAGAGGGAGATATGTAGTGACAGATACTCTTATAGCAAAACGTTTGTGCGCACAGGCGCATTGGAAGAAGAAATGGCCGCCAAACGGCAAATAAGAGACATCATCGTCATCATTATCATCATCATTGGGTTTCCGTGGATCTGTTGGTGAATAAAGTTTTTCCACTATTTGCGGCAAAACATAACTCATGACATTTGGCAGACGAGGAAAACGCAGCTGCCAAATGCAGCGAAAAGAAAAAGAAGCAAACGCTGTTAGCTGAAAGGCTGCCAACGACTAGAAATAAATACATAAATAAATAAATAGAATACGCAGCATGACAGCGCCAAGTTGGCCAATGCCTATGGTTAACACAAGCTGCTTGGCCAGGCTTGGCTTGGCTTGGTTCCAGCCCACTCTGTACACTCTTTGCCAGTATCTATATCTAAAGCTGTATCTATATCTGTATCTGTATCTGTAATTCTGCAGTTCAGCTGTATCCGCACCGCAAAATGCTGAAATGCTGCAGACACAAGTCCAGTTTTAGCTGCCAATGCGTATCAATGTTAATGCTCAAGCCTGAAAAAGGCCAAGTTGAAGTGGCCCTAAGCCATCCTTCATCCTCTTTCGTCCATCGTTCAACATGTGTAGATAGAATCATATTGCAATTCAATATGGACGCTTTGTCTTGGCACTGACTTTAGAAAGTGATTTGCACAGTTTTCAAAAAAAATAAGTAAAAAATAAGTAAAGTACGAGTAAATTACAAATATAAATACACAGTGTAAAGGTTGAATCTGGTATCAAAGCATTGTGAATTCAAAGCTGACTTATATGCTTAAAAATTCCTTAACACAAGTTGATTAAGTTGTATAATCTACTCAGTGGATAAAAAACCCTCGACCCACATGAAAGACCTAGTTTCGTTCAAGAAGAGCTTTTTCTTTTCTCAATTATAATATTTATAGCTAACTCCAAGATTAAAAAAAAAAAAACTGAAAAATAAAAAGCTTCAAAAAAATAAGTTTAAAGTGTATTTACTATTTATTATTATTTAGACTCCAGTTGGATTAAAAACCAGAAACCTTATATTTATTATTATTTGTGAACAGTTTTGCTACTCATAAACATTTTCTTAGGTCTAAACAAAATGGTGTTCGCTACTTAGTCAACACATTGTGGTTATGCAGCTGGAAAAAAGGCTTATATGAATATGATTTATAATGAAAACTTAAAAACGGATACAAAACTTAAGCTCGCAGTTCGAGCCAAGATGTTATGTTGTTGCTTTACCTATTAGACAATTTTTGGTAGCGACTATTTTTTTTGGAATTATGCAAATGTCAAAAGGAATCGAAATTGAAAAATTGATTATGCAGTTTTTTTTCTCTTGCTCTTGCTGTTGCTGTTATTTTCTGCATGCTAATGCAACGTTCGCCGACAATAGCTGCGCCGTGACTGCAACTACAACACAAGCAACAACAACAGCAACAACAGCAACTCGGGGAGACGAGCTTTATCCAATCCAACTACAACAATGCAAGTCTACATACATTTATTCTATAGCTAAGAAGCGATTCTCAACTGAAGCTACACTGTAAGAAAAACTAAATGCTTGCTTGTCTTTAAGCTCCTTAAATACTAAATAATAATGCGTACACGTGGCGTTGCAGTTAAATATTTAGACATTTTTTTTGCAACTGTAGCAAAAAAAGTTAAGGCTGTTCCTTGTTGGTGCTGTTTTATTTGGATTTAGTTTTTTGTAGAATTTCACAGGAATCGAATTGAAACATTGAACAGAACAGAACACAAGCAGCAGCAGCAGCTACAATTCAATACAACAATGCCACTGAGCAGCAACAAAAGCAACTGACAGCGACAGCAGCAAATGTTACTGATATGTGCAAATGTGTTTGTGTGTGTGTGTGTGTGTGTGTCTGTGTGTTTGTTGGCCATTTCCAATGTCCGCTAGTCGATTTGTATGGCATTCGAAATGTTAACTGCCAGCAGCTTCTCCAGCAGCAGCAGCAACAGCAACAACAGCAACAACAATGGCCAACAATCCACATCAAAGTACATACGTGAATCCTACGCAAACGCAGCCAATCTTTAAAGGCAGCCAGAAATGCCTGACAGCCAAGGCAGAAGCTTAACACAGAAAGAGAGAGAGAGAGAGAGAGAGGGAAACGATAGTGGATGGTTAGTAAAAGAGATGGGTGGGAGGGAAGGGATTGAGGCATTGGGATATGTGCAGCGTACCAATTGGATGCCTCGAACGGACAACGTCTACAAAAGCCACAGCGCAGATATCAAATGTATTGATAAGCAGAAAACCTTGGCCAGGCCAGGCCAGGCCAGGCCTTTTTTATTCCACTGAAAACGGCAAAAACATTGTTGGCCTGTTTTGCGATGTTCGCCTGTTGCCTTCTGCCTTTTGCTTTCTGCCTGATGTTGTTGTTGTTGTTGGTGGTGGAGGTCGCTACATTGCAGTGCAGTGGCAACGGCAGCCGTTGACGTACGGTGGCCATTATGTGTTGCTGCTCCTTTGGGACCAACAACAAACAGCAACAGCAAAAGCAACATCTCCCCGTTCAACGATTGACGATGGTTGCTGCTCAGGTAGATAAATTCGTAATACAACTGCGGGCTGTCTGAAATGCTGTGGTTACTGCACCAACAACAGCAGCAACATCAGCAGCAGCATCAGCTTTAAGCTTGTCCATTGTCCATAGCAAGAGCCGCAGACTTAGGTCTGGACATGGCACATGTTGTAGCTCAGCAGTGGCGCATTTTCGATTTTCTTTCGACACTCTCGCAGTAAGTATTTTAATTTTGTTATCAAATGTGTAACGAACTGAAGGAAAAATAAAAGTTTCTTGAAATGTCTTCAGCTCTAAATGTGTGTTGGCTGAAAATAAGAAAATTAATTCAAGAATAAACTATATCTTAAGCACACTAACATAATCTTTAGAGTTCTAAAGTAATTGGGAATAACGATTAAATAAATAAAAATTGTCTTTTCTCAGGTGTTGAGAAAACCTAAATAATCAATATTTATTTAATCTTAAAAAAATTTTATTTTGCTTTTAATAAATAAATAAAGTTTTATACCAAGTTATTAACTATCTTTTTTAATACTTAAGCATTTAAAATTAATTTACCTGCTATATTAGGGCATTAAACCATCGATATACTTAACAAAACAGATACTATTTGTTTTTTGTTTTTATTTTGCTTACTTAATGTTTTTGTTGCTGGTTCGAAGCATTTTGTATTGTTTTGTGTTTTGCGGCTTATCCAGCGCTTTCAACGCCTCGCGATCAACGCTTTGTGGCAGCAGCAGTAAGAGCAGCAATCTTTTTCTCTATCACCCTCTCTCATTCTCATGAGGAGCCACAGTCCAGTGTCCGCTGTTGCTGCAGCATAATTCATGTTTCACGCCGTTGCCAACTGTTGAATGTTGTGGCTGCAGACAATTTCAAAATGGCAGCTGCTTCGCAATTATTGGAAGCCGTTTGTAGTGAAGTTTTTAATCAAGGGTTCGCTTTACGGATTTGTTTTTCACCAAAATTACATGCAGCATGCAGCTTGCAGTTTGCAGCTTGCAGTTTGCAGTAGTCTGCGCTTTGTGGCATGCAAAAGCAAAAATAAAATTGCTCGATGCCGCCTCTGACATCGATAGTTCATTGGCATTTTGAATTGCCAGATTGCTAGTTGGCCAAGTGATAGAACACGAAACCCAACAAACACACACACAAGCATACAGCTATGATTATGTAAGTAACTGTGTGTGTGTGTGTAAGTGCTGCTACTCTGATTGTTGCCTGTTGGCGTGTCAACTTCCGCTTTTGGCCTTTAGTATTTGCTCATTACTTCGAGTGTGAGTGGCAATGTGTGCGGTGTTTGTATGTGTGTGTGTGTGTGTGTATGTAAGTGTGTGGTTTTTCGTATTGTGTGTTTGTGGACATTTCCGTTCTTGACATATTTGTGCAGATCTTGAGTTTTGTGTATAAAAATCACAATAAATATTCAAAGAGCTTTCTGTATTTTTATTTTATTTTATTTTACAAATTGTAAAGATTGATATCGAAATCTTACCTACACTTAAAAGACTTATGTTACGTTGCTTACTACACAACATCAATAAAAATGTATATAAATATTTTTTTAATAATTAATTTACTTAAATACTATTTAAATTATAGAACCTTTCCAAACTTCGTGAGTTTTTTAAAGGAAACTGCAAAGCAAAATCTTGCAAATTTCTTCCCTTTAAAAACTTCTATGCCTTATAAACTTTATAATCCTGATATTTTACGTTCTTACTGAAACGCATTAATACATCTATTTTAAACAATTAGTGGGTAAAAAAAACGATTTAATATTATCAGCAATCTTCCTTCCTGTTTTAACAGAGATAACACCTATTATTAAGTGTTAAAGGTCCATGAAAATTTGATCATAAATTTATTGCTATTATTGGGAAACCTGTAAAAAACCTTTATAAAAAAAGGCGTTTTTTTTTTAAACATATCAAATAGAATATCGTTTTAAGTATTCTTAACACTTGTTGCTTAGCATATGTTATTTCAATAAAAGCGCAGAAAAGTGTGCAACAAACTCAAACACAGGCAAAAGTCAAAGCTTTAAGCAATTTGCCATGTTGCACCTTGCAGCTGCAACAACAACTGCCGCCAGCAACGGTAGCGACCTTATCAAGGCCCACAATTTTATAGCTGTCAAAATAAGTTGGCAGCAGACAGCAATGGCAATAGCAACAGCAGCAGCGACCAAAAACAGCAGCCAAGAAATTGTCAAGCGATTTGAAATCGTTGTTAGATTGGAATTTCGACCCAATTAGGAAATTTTTTCGATCGCTGCTGTTGCTGTTTTGGCTGTTTTGGCTGCTTTGGCTGCTTTGGCTGCTTTGGCTGCTGAAAGGGCCTTTTCAGCGGAAAAATGCAAAACCTTTGCCATGGTCAAGGATGCGAAACAGAGACTCACACACAACAAAAAAAAAAACAAACAAAATAAATAAATAAAATACATATAAGCAACCATCGAACGATACATAAAATATATTGTTATGTCTGCGGTGAGAAAACTAATTGACGATGACAGCAGTCTCAGTCTCAGTCTCAGTCGCCGTCGCAGTCACCGTCGCAGTCAGTGTTGCAGTCGCTGTTGACGTTGTTGTGGCAACAAGGAGCCAATGGTTTTGAGTATTGGATCTCTGGATCTCTGTGTGGACAGTCATCGATGGGGCAGCGCAAAAAGCGTGCAACCGCTGGCTGCATGTATTGTAAGTGGCCTTCGTAGATTTCTATTTGCCGCAGCTTATAAGAAAACCAAAATCGTTTAAATTTATTTATACGTTCGGATGCTGTTGTGATATAAAAGGCGCCGCCAATGTACCAGCAGCAAACAGCAACAGCAACAACAATAACAACAACATCAGCAGGAGCAATCATTTTGTGGCAGTTGCATGAAATTATTGATTTGTTATTTGTTGGATCGTTTGCCGCGCAAGCTTGTTAAAATGCTCCGAGTGTGCATGCGACTATGTTGTTGTTGTTGTTGTTGCTGTTGCAGCTGTTTCTGTTGGTGTTATTGCTGATTGCCTAACCTAATAATTGTATCTTAATTTTGTTTTATTAATGCCAATTGCCAATTGCCAATAGCCAATTGCTGTGTGGTATTTTTATTCCTTTTTTTTTTTTTGAAGCAAAAATGTAGCAAGTGTTTGGCTATGGCATACTTGCAACATGCTTTCAGACAGTTAAAAGAGTAACTTAATCACTTACTGCATTTTAAACTGGAATTAATATGTGAGTTTTTGCTCGTTTTAATCAATAAAGTTGCGGTTATGCTTTAGGTGTTTGTGTCTTATTTACAATTATGTTAATTTCTTAGATTTTTTTTAAACATTAAATAAGCATATTTTTATAATAATAGCATTTCCATGTTAATTGATAACAGTTTTTATTATAAATTCTGTTCGGCAGTAAGACAATTTGAACTGTTAGTTTAGGCCGCCAAACAAGGTGAGCAATTGGTATCGATACCACAGCACTCGTGAGCAACACAGTGGCAACGCTAACACTTCTGCGGCACAGTGGCGCTCCTTACGTTCGTTTAGTTGTGCTTATTGGTTCTACATGTGGATTGAAACTTGGCTAAGTCTTTGCTAAGACTCGATTGTTAATTTACTTCGTTGCGCAGCACTAAAAAAATTGAAATTTGGTTTGAAACAAAATTCAAGAATTCACTCAAATTAGCTTACTTTCAATTTCGAAAACTAAATAAGGGTATACAATAAGAAACACCAAAACAGTTTATAGTTTCACAGTAAGTAACGTTTTTATTTAAATGCATTTTCTGCTGTTTGTCATTTATTTATACCAAACAAATCAAAAACCCATAAAATACAGCATCAAACAAAAACTCCTATTGCTTAACTGTCAATCTCGCAACAGCAACGTAAACTGTCTTTATTAATTTTTCTTTACACTACGATTTTTGTTTATTTGCATATATGACTAAATTGTATGCATATTCATTGGGCCATTAAATACTCGTTATTATTGTTTGAAATATTTGTTGTTTGACTAACGATTTATAAACGACAGTTTTGCACTTAACAACTAGAGACAAATACAAAGGTTATCACTTGAGTATGTCTAACAAGCTACTCGTTTTCATTTTGTTCTTAACCACTCTCCTCTTCTCTTCACTTTCTACCAACTAAATTCAATTGTAAATTTAATGTGTATGTACTTTTCTATATGTTTTTGGATGAGTGAGTGTATATTAATGTATATATGCTACGTGTTTTTTTGTCTGTTTATAATTCAGTTTCTGTATATAAGTAGAGTCGGTTGAGAAATTCAACGATTTGGCAAAACAGTTGCGAATTACCTTTGCACATAGATATAGGCATGCTATATAAAAAGGAATTCAATCTGGGGGAGCTTTTCGGTGCGGTTTGCATACTCTGCCTAGAAACTTAAGAACCCATCATATAACTAAAACAGTTTTCGCTCGAAACGACAGTAAGTAAATATTGTTACGATCATCAAATCAACAAGGATAAATCGTATCTTATTCATTGATACAAATACAATGTCTAAGATTCGACTAAATTTGGTTCTCTTCAGAAAGTTTAAAGTTTTCAAACACTTAAAATCTGCAAGTTTCGAGCAATCACTGTGCTTGGTTATTGTATTTTATGCATGTATGTATGTGTGTGTATAAATAGTTGTAGTACTACAAATCTAGTGTTTAAAACTATAAGTTTGCTAAGCCACAAATAACTATAAGCTACAATGTTATATCTCCTTTTTAACTTATTCCTATAGTATATAGTAGATAGTATCAAAAATGCATGGCACCCATGGGGAACAGAGTTCGTTGAGCAGAAAGGAAGTTTCTCACAAGTTTCACATGCTCCAACACAATACACACTACAATTTGTAGCAGTGTATTTAATTCATTTGTAGTATCTTAGTATCTTAGTGTCCTATATAACTAGTACAGACTATGACTATGCCTATGCCTATACGCCAATACGCCTTAAGCCTAGACTTTGATTTTATAATTTGCATTTCGTTTCATTTCGATTTCGATTTTGTGTGTGTTACTCAATTTCCAATTCTTTTGGGTGCACTTGCTCCACACACTGCACTTTTAATACATTTTTCAAATAAAAGGCAACTCATGAACAGTTTTTGTTTGTTTGTTTTTTTTTCTCTCTCTTGTTTCTCTCAACAACTTCGTCCCGCCTAAATCCAAAGTGGCCCAATCGTATCCACTATAATATCCAGAACATCCTGTCGTCCCATCTCCTTCAACGTTAACAGCAGCGCCATAATGCTATTCGCATGCGATATGGAACTTGAGGAGCTGCTTGTGTTGTTGCCACTATTCGCGCGACACTCCCACAGGTTAAGTATCTGCTCGGTGGGTGAGGGCTTTGTGGCAAAGTAGGCAATATAGCGATCGGTGCTCAGCTTCTTTGCCAGCAAACGCCAGTCGCGTTCGTCCGCTCTAGGTGGATCGAGAGCGGCGCATATCAAACGTTTTGTGGCATGTGGCAGCTGCACAAAGTCTAGCACACAACTCTCGTTAACATAGTTGCCTTGCCGATCAATCGATATCGTTGTGTTTGTGGTCGAAACCAGTTCCTCATCCTCCTCCTGTAAATGCTGCTGTTGCGCTGGCAAACTAAACGTATAGAAGTCTAGCTCATTATCCTGGCCAAAGTCCACACAGAGCGCATGCTGTTCCTGGCGCCGCACACTAAACTCACAGTGCAGTATGGAATTGTTGCCCAGTATATGTTGATAGGGTATTGCATGTTCGTAGAGTGCCGCTTCCGCATCCATGCAACTGCGCACGCGTATGTTTAAGTTCAGGTTGTTCAGCACAAAGCCAAAGATCTGACTCTCGCCCAGAAAGCTGCCGCCCAGCTTACACTCAACATTGGCACACAAATCACGACTGTTGGGAAAATCCTTGACCACATAGATGCGCAAACTGCAATTGGCGCTGCTTGGCGGTGTGTGCTGACTAAATGCCAGCAATTTCATCTTTATTGCTGGCTGCTGAATCCGTGGCTCTGCAACTACCGCAAAGTGTCCCAATTGCTCCGTCATGATGTAAACGTGCGTTGGCTCCAGCTGCACAAACATTGGCGTGTTTATGGTCTCCTCCCCAACGGAGACGGCTCGACGCCAGTTCACATTGAGCTCATCGTGCTCGCTGTCCGCATGGTAGATATGCACATGCCACTGTTCCGGTGATAGCAGGCAATGTGGTATCTTCAGTATCACTGGCTTGATGAAGCCATAGTTTCGTGGTGCACAATGCACCACGCTGCTGCACAGAATGGAGCTCTCTGTGGCACAGGCAATGCGACTGCATTCATCGCTCAGCAACATCAAGGAGACATGCTTTTTTAAGTGTTTCCCAATCGCCAGCTCTGGCACAAAGAGCAACATTTCCCCATTGTACAATCGCAGCTGGCCTCCAGTGCTGCCAAGAAGTTCGTAGCTGGTGCTCTTCGATGCGTTGAGTATTGAGAGTTTGGCATTCATATCGAACGTTGAGTTGGCTGTGGAATAAACGAACTATGATAAATTGTTTAACTAATTTGATTTGAGAGAGTATTTACAGGTGTCGGCTGTGGAGGAATCGCCTGTCTCCGATAGATAGTCTGCACTTAAATCATCAATGGGGTTTGTATAGCTGCAAAAAAAAAAACGATAGGAAAAGTTAATTAATATCGTTGTATTTCTTTTCCGTAGATTTATTACCCACTTAGCTTAATTTAAAATATTTTAGAATATATACCCTTAACTCTTGATTTACAGCAAACGATTTTTTATCTGCGTGTGTAAGGCAGGATGACTGAAATTGAATATTTAATACTCTGGTGTTCCTCTAAAGTTTCTGAAACACTTTTTACTTTACTTTCCTTTTAGTTATTGTCATCTAATTCAAAGTGTGTATCGAAAAGTGAAAGAGGTTTTAAGCTTGATTTGCCAAGGGCGTATGAGAGGTTATTTTCTAAATGAAGTATAGAAAGTATATAGTTTTGATAGTCTGAGAGATCGGTACATTCATACAGACGGACAAACAGACATGATAAAACGACTCGAGTATTAAGAATATATACTCTTTATCGGATCGAAAATGCTTTCCTTCTTTCATACATACTCTTACATAAAGCCATGATACACTTTTTTTGACTAATTTTATGGGTTCAGAATATAAAAAGAAAACCCTTAACATTTCCTATATACGCCTACATATATTAAAACATTTTTAAGCTTAAACGCTTGCCATGTGTGCCCTTAGGTTTATATAATATATATCAAATAATCATTTGTGGACCAGTTAAGCTGCAATGAATCGGAATTTAATCCAAGACCAACCAATACAGTTGCACTTATAATCCGCTTTGCGAGATTCGAGATACTTACTTTGCCGCCAAGTTGGGCACATCGTAGTGATGTTCCGTTACGCCGCCACAACCAACGCCAATGCCGACGCCAAGTCCAACGATGTGGTCGCCAGGCATATAACGATGTCCGGGATTGACATAATCGTATCCCAAATTGGCAGCCTCAATGTGCATGCGCATCTCCTTCTTATCGACAACGCCGGGCATATAATCCGCATCCATAACTGCAAAAAAGACAGGACGGAAGTGCAAGCACACAGATTCAATTGCCGTGAGCCGGAGGAAAGAAAGAGTAAACGTCGACGACTTACCTGAACGAGCCATGTTGTAGTGGGGATTGGCGCGTATGCCACGCCGGGCACAGCAGATGAGGACAGCGCCAAAGGCAAAGCAAACGGCTGTAAGGAAGGCCAGACCCAAGTACAGTGTCCAATCGAAGTCTGTGAATGGTTGCAAAAGAATGAGAAATGCGATTGAATTGGGTGGAGGTCAAGTAGAGAATAAGTAAAACTGCTGATTTTTTGGTTTTTAATATACACTTTTGGTGCGAAGGACTCTCTCTTTCTCTCTCTCGCTCCCTCGACCTTAAGTCGTCGTCGATGCCACTCAAGCGATTGCCTGCATGCCAATCTCAATCTTTGTCTTTTGTATTAAAATGAAAGGCAAGTTGTGCATGTTTCTGCGTAAATCCGCAAAAACCCAACCCTCCACATACGCCAACATTGAGTCAACCAAAACCGAACGCGGTCGCATCCTCCTCTCGCATCCCAAAAAGTTGCCATCAATCCAAAGCAGCCATGCGTATCCGTATCTGCTGCTGCTGCTGCTTCTGCTGTATGTAGTATATGTCTGTATTTAATGTTTTATGTTTGTATGCTCAATGCTGCGAACCCCAACATCACTCCGTTTACCCCCCCCCCCCCCTCTGTCTCCCCCCACCCTAACAAATACCCATTTCACTTCCCAGTCCGGCGTCTATTTCGCATTATTGTGCGCTGTCGGGTGCCCGTCTCTACCCCCTCAATCCCGAGCGCCATTGTTGCGCTGCTTGTTTCCGTTGCTGTGATTGTTGTCGTCATTGTTGGTGGCGCTGGCGGTGACTGGTTGGCGCTGTGCCGGGCAAAAAAGGAATCGCTGCAGCGCAAGGAATTACTCTGTATATGTATATATTATGATTATTACACACACACACACACACACACACACGTACACAGAGAAAGAGAACGCATTACACAATGTATGAAATGAGCAATTATATTCGCTGTAAATCAGCGACAGCGCTGCTCCCAGCATCGGAAGCATCCTTAGCCGTACCAGCCGTACCAAACTCACTCCAGATCCAAACTTTAGACTTTTTCTTGCGCTTTCGTTTTCCATTCGGATTTTTTCCGTTTTTTTTTACTCTTGCTATGTGCATTTTGCATGCTGATTTTTTAGACTCCTGCCTGGGACATCAAAAGCGTATTTGTCATGGTAAGAGATTAGATGGAGTAGCGGGAGGTAGCGGGGGTGTGAGGATGGTACTTTCAGCCGCCTGTCGCCACAATGGCCACATAATAAAGCCTTAGGATTCAGCTTCAACTGTTGCAGTACCCCAAGGGATATTAGCCTTGGGGCTGCTAGCTGGCTGGAAGCTCAGTGCCACAGCAAATGTAATAAAATGGAAAATAAGCCAAAGGCTCAAGTCAAAACCAACAAAGTGTCACTCTTCATTCATTTGCAGAAAACTTTTCAACAGCAATCAAATAACAGTAGTCCAACAACAATAGCAAAAAAAGAGAAAAAAAAACCCCAAAAATGTTACAAAAATTATGTGTTGAATGATTGAGGAACTTGCCCACTGCTGATCCTTTCAATTACACACTGTGACAGTCGTATAATTGATCCCAATGGACCACAGTTGCTACCCCTACTACCCCTTAAGAATGAAGAAAGAAAACTATATTTGATTTGGGTTCAAATCGCAAATCGAAACCCAAATAAATGGCAACAACGTTACACGTAAAAAGCTGCAAAGTGGTTGGGTTTGATATTGGCTTAGACCTGAGAATGGGTTCAAATGGGGTCTGTCTTAGATGTATGATAATATCGTGTTGTCGTCCTTGCCGCACGCCTAATTATCTGGCAAAGCACATAAACATAGGGTGCCCCATTGTTGAAAACAAATTTTGGGCTGCGATTGATTTGCGACCCTTTTTATACAGGCAACAAATGGTTGGTAGCGCAGTGGGATTTTTGTATTGCAAACAAGTGCAGATGAAATGAAGTGGCCATTTCTAGTGCTGCTGGGTGGTTGATTTATTTTACCATTTTTATTCTATAGTAAATGGGTGGGTGGGTGGATCATGGGATGTGGGGGGTGATGCACAAACAAAATGCACTTGGTTAATTTCCCATTGTGACAATCAGTGTTGAGTGCTTGGCTCTTTGTGTGGCAGCAGCAGCAGCAGCAGCAGCAGCCGCAGCCTGTTCTCAACGTCTGGATTGTGTCTGTTGTTGCCCACTGTCATTGTTATTGTTGTCTAACTGTCTACTTTGTTGCTGACTAACTGACTGACTGACTGAGAGAGAGAGAGAGACTGGCTGGTTGGGTGCCTGCCTGGTTTTGTCATAAACACACTTACCATCCTTGCCAATCTGGCATTGCTCTCCACGGCATTCGGCCGTTTGTATATCTTTTCCGGCGCACAATGATTTGCCATATCCTGAGCCATCAGCCTCACCGTTGTTATTGTTGTTGCTGATGCTGATGCTGGCCGTGCTGCTGCTGCTAATACTGGTGGCGCCATCGCTGCTGCTGCTGCTGCCGCCAGTACTTAGTGCTGCGGCACCCACACCGCCTGCCAAGAGCAGCAGCTCATTGGCTTCATCAGCCACATCGGCAACGGCAGAGGCGTGCGTCAGGCATTTTCTGCGACGCACTTGTATGCATTCCGCGGAACAGATGCTCCATTCGCTCCAAGCGGACCAGCGAGCAACTATGTGGGAAAAAGAAACAGAAACAGAGGCAAAGGCAAGCTGTTTAGAAATCAAAAGTCATATTAACATGATTTAGCACACAATGTCCCAACATTGCCCCATGTGCCATGTTCAAGTGCCATTTATCAAAAACTGTGCTCAACGTGGCAAATACAGCTCCATAAGGAGTACGTTCGTATAGATTGAAGACGTATGTGATAGGGGATTTGTCTTTGATGGTCTCCCATTACATTTTATAGCAACGCTTTAGCTAATAGATGCGTCGCAATTATGCCACCTTTTGAACTAAATGCATTGACTGAATTTATGACGTCCCTCTGCTGGCCCAGGGGAGCATTCGAGAAAAATGTTCTTAGCATATTTAATAGCGGATAGACCAAAAATTCCCAACTCCCCCTTGCTGTCTCACTCCCTCCATTTACATAGTCTCTGCACATTTGTGTGTGTGAGTAAAAGTGATTGTCATTTTAATGCTTTTCTATTTTCGCATTTGGTTCGCTTATTTCAATTTTTTCTTTAGCTTCTCCTTGCTTTTGTTTGCTGTTGGCGGGAGGCAGGAAAGTCCGAAAACTAAACAAAAAGCGCAAAATACGAGACTTTTAGTCGTTGTTGTTGCTGTTGTTTTTGTTTTTGTCGGTAAGATGTATGCCTATGCCAAACTCATATATATATCGGCATTCGCCACTTCCTGTGCCCAAAAAAAAACCACCCTCGTCAAAGGCGACAACAGCAAGAACAACAACAACAACAACTGCGAAGTTGTCGTCCCCATCATCACCATTTTTGACTAGGCAAGCATTAAGTTATGTACATGTGTGTGTGTATGTGTGTTACACCCACTCCAACTAACGCATCCTGCTGCTTTCCTGCTGTTGGGTCCGGCTTCAAGGGTCGTCGCCAGACTGTTGCATGAATCAGACAGCGTAAATCGTGGTAAGTGATTTTTAAGTTTCTGTCCGCCATTCAGCAGCGTCAACAATGACGTCACTTTTTTTTTTGGGGGGGGGGGGGGGAAGCAACCAAAGTAAGTAACTCGACTAGCATCCGAATCGTAGAATCAGCAACAGATACAGATACAGCCTTACAGCTTTTTGCAGCTTGTAAAATGAATGAATGAATGAATGAATGACTCGCCATGGTTCGTTGGCGTTTTGTGTGCGGATGTGGATGATGCTGTTGTTGTTGTTGTTGTTGTTGCTTTTGTAGTTGCTGTTACGGCCTTCGGCTCAGTTTAACACAATTGTTTATTGAATTGTAAAGCTCAACCTCCCCACCCCCACCAATAAAACTTCCGTACCCCGTAATACCCAACAACCAATTTTACAAGCTTGGCTCGTTAAGCATTCAACTTTAACGGCTTTCGCACACAATGTCATATTGAACTGTACGAACCCAGCCCCACTGGGCAGCCTTTTTGGCTGAATGAGATGCACATTGTCAGGCTTTCGTGTTCAACTTACTGCGCTTACTCGACGAAATGTCAAATCCATCAGCGCTCACAATTTGAGTGTCCTCTGTTGTTGTTGTTGTTGTTGTTGTCGTTGTCAGCGTCAGCGTAATCACAGGCGTTGGCAGGCGTCATGGGCGTGGCAACCAAATAGCGAGCGGTAAGCATCAGCAACAGCAGCATCAGATGAAGCGCCATAAGGTTGACACAATTCCATGGGGATGAAAAAGTCATAAGTTGAAGAAGATGGAACCGAAAAAAAACAACACAAAAAGCAAAACCGAAGCGAAATTTAAAATTAATTTTATGACACACTTTTCATAGAAAACGGAGACTATACAACCACCAAACACCCACCTCCTCCCCCTCCCCCTACCCCAACCATCCAACCCACTTGAAGTGTATTGCGATTGCTTCTTCAGCAGCAGCAGCCCCAACTCCCTCTCATCATTTGCCCCGCTTGTCTGTCAACAATTGCTCATTGCTGTGCCCGCTGTGAGCCTGCTAGAGTGTGTGTGCGTGTGTGTGTGTGTGTGTGTGTGTGTGTGTGTGTGTGTGTGTGTGTGTGTGTGTGTGTGTGTGTGAGCACTACAATACAATGTGCAATACAATAAATTTACATGAATAAAAGTGAAGAGTCTCAAACACATGCCGCCCGTGCGTCTGTCACAAAAAAAAAAAAAAAAATCCATACACAAGAAGAAGAGATCTCGCTCCCAGCCCAAAAAGGCTCTTGCATCCAAAAAAAAAAGAAACCCAAACCGAATCCCGTTGTGCAACCCACCCACACTCCACTAATGCTGCCTGCCTGCCACCCAACGTTAAATGGTTGCCCTTGCTATGCGCCCCTTTGCCAATGCCTTTGTCACCATTTAGAGTCAGTCAGTGCGTGTGACTGGTAGGAATGCCGCCAGCAGACGCCCCCGGGTCCAAAGCGCCTCCCTCGCCCTCTTTTAAATGCCCGTTCACGTCCAATCTATCCATCTATTTATGTGTACATCTATATATGTGTGTGTGTGAGTGCGTGTGGATAGATACTTATATCCGTGCATGTGGAGATATCTGTCGTCATTTGAAAAGGCAGCTTCTCTGTGCAACACACCAAGCAGCAAGCATTGCCACAACAACCAGCACAACCAACACAACCAAGAGCAGCCGCAGTTGAATGCGTGTTTAAAATGAAATACTCAGCGCTCACTTAAAAATTTATTGGACTATTGTCCTAAAACGGGTATAGTAACTAGGCAGAACGCCTTGACAGCTTGTCATAATCATCTCTTTAACGGTTCCAAAAAAAAAAAACCGTTCTCAGCCAAAAAAGTTATACTATTCTGCATTTCCCCTAAATAAAACCTAAATTCAGAAAAGTAAGAGCTACGCAGTTTTCATTAAATCTCAATCGAAAGAGTATAGCGGTATCGACTTGATCTTTTTTCGATTTTTCCT
This sequence comes from Scaptomyza caliginosa, assembly GCA_035044725.1. Classification (NCBI taxonomy): domain Eukaryota; kingdom Metazoa; phylum Arthropoda; class Insecta; order Diptera; family Drosophilidae; genus Scaptomyza; species Scaptomyza caliginosa. The sequence continues at coordinate 1,171,440 of JAWNNR010000004.1, read as the reverse complement.
ACTCTCATTGTTTCTTTTTTTGGAACGCCCCTTGAACTTTTGCGTGGCAGTGCTTTGTGTTGCTATTCCTGTTTGCTGGTTTCTCTGTCCGCTTCTCTCCTGTTGTCTGGTGTGAAAAATGTGCGTCGTTCCCAATGAAACTGGAAACGTTCGTTATGCGAGGTGGGTTGATGCTGGGCTGCTGCTGCTGCTGCCAGTTTTGGCAGCTAGGTCAAAGAGACGCAGGTGGCGCAGTGGCAATGGGGCGATAGGTCCACAGTCTGTACAGATGCCATTTAAATTGACAATTTTGTTGTTGGCACTTCAATTAAGGTTACACTTTAAAAGTAACGAAAAGTGGGCGCCCCAAACAAGCCAGCCAAAAAACCGACAACGATGCCCACAAATTTGTGGGTAACCAAAGGAAACGCTTTGCATACCTGGACATGCGGCACAGTCGGCGGACTTTTGTATCTGGGGACCAGCACACTGGGCGCCGCCATTCAAGGGCATCGGGTTTGTGCAGGTGCGCGTCCGCTTGCGGCCCTGACTTGGTTTCCCGCTGCATTTACACTCGCGCCATGGGCTCCAGGCACTCCAACCGCCATTCACTGAAAAGGGTGGACAAAAAACAAGGTTTATACATACACACTTACTACATACATCAAAATATGTGTATGCAAACCGCAATATACTGACCATAGACAATGAGGACAGCCGAATCGGAGACACGTTTACCGGCAATATTTTCGGCACTGCAGCTATAGTTGGCCATGTGCTGCAGCGCCACCTGGCGGAAGGTGAGAGTGCTGCCGGTGACGGTGATGCCGGGCTCAGTGTCGACGCTTATGACCGCATTGTTCTTGTGCCAGCTGAGCTTCGGCTCCGGAAAGCCGCCGGGCGGTTCGCAATGCAGTTCCGCACGGCTGCCCAGCTCCAGGCGCAGCGATGTGGGTGACTGACCAAAGGACTTGCGAATATCTACAGCAGTAGCCGGTAGGGTACACAGAACGAAAACATAAAGTAGTGTGTTAAAGTAAGATTTTTTTATTTTCAAATTAAGTATAGTCTGTCCTTTTTAGTGTAAGCTGCAATGGCAATGCCTCAAATCGCTTCAGTTGAAATTAAAACCGAAGTATTTTCAGTGCAGTTATATGAACGGAGGGTTGGTATTAGCACATAAGGCAGCTGTTGCAATAGTTATCCATCCCCTAGTACAACTCCAATATAGTATTTTACTTACATGCAATATGCACCGTTGCCGCTTGACTCTTGACCACACCACGCGACGACCAGGCCTGACACTCGCACTTGAACGGACCCTTGCCAAAGTATTCGTCGACGAGATCGCGATGTATGGTGGCAGTCACCTCCTCCATATGCACACCCGTGTGCGGATCCACGTGCTTGTCGTGCGTCGATGGCGGCGGCTGTGAACTGCCGCTGCATTTAAAGTGCAACTGCAAAGCATGCGACGCCTTGCACTTGAGCACCGCGGGTCTATTCTTGACCACAAAAACGCTCTCTGGCTCGCTGAGGAATATGGGCAGCGTATTGCTGACTTCCCCGGGTGTTAGCTTGCCGCCATTAAACTCCTCCAGCAAGGTGCCCGAGGCAACTGACACTGTGGCGCCTGCTCCTGCCTTATTGTCCTCATTGCTGTTGGTTAGCGTTGATTCAATGTTGGTTCTGTGTAGCGCTGACTCCTCGGTTACCTGGGAATCAATGATTTCCACATCCTCAACGGAGCCAGACATGCTGCCATAATCGCTGCTTAGCGACAGCTCTCGACAGCTGGCTAATGTTAGCCATATTAGCTGTAGGCTGACTAAAACTACAATCACATTTCCGGCTTTGTTAAATACCAAACACAATGAAGACATTTTCCTTTTCTTTACTTTGTATCTTCTCTTCAACTTGTTCGTTGCTCTCTTCTTGGCTCGTCGTTAATAATTCGTTGTCACTTTTTTATCACTAAAATGCACGTCACTTTTCTTGTTATTGTTGTTATGGTTGCTGTCTTGTCCTGCCTGATGCGTTTCCTGTACGCCAACAACTGCACCTGCTGCTGTCTCTATTATTGTTGTTGCTGTTGCTGCTGCTGCTGCTTTTGTGGCATGCCAGCATTAGCTGCAGTTGGATTATGTTGATGTCGCCACGGCAATCTGAAAAGTCAGATAAGAAATACATATATTTAAATGGCTTTTACTACACGTACTTCACTTGCATTCCTACTCATACTTGTATATATATACACATATATGTTAGTTCTCCTCTTTTAACTCTCAACATTACCAGTTTCAAGTGTATGCAATTTACCCACTTGACTTGACAATCCAACCAAATACCGCAGCAGTTTGTCAAATCCACTGAAAGTGTCCATGAATGGACATAAGTGTTCGTATCTATACACACACACACACACACACACGCACACACATTAATAATCATTATGCCTAGCTATTAATTTGTTACAGTCAATGCGACTGGCTAATCACCTACAGCTGAGACAGGAAGTTGTACAAACGGAAATTATGTTTTATTAACCTACACTGAGAACCGTATTGCCATATTGGTAATTAAAACGAGAAGATTTTAATATGCCAAGTTAGTTAGGATATAGAGTTATAGTACTATAAGTTTAATTTGATGAGTGGTAAATAAATAATCTTTTCAAATGACAAACAGTTTTCGTAAACTTCTTGTAACAATATATTGAAAGTACTTTCCTAGAATAACATGGCCTTTATAGAAATAGAAACTCAAACTTCAAATTTGAAATTTTTAAGTATTGTGGAGCAACATAAATATAAATATCATGTTACATAACACATATAAATATCATCTTACCACAAAGGTTCCCACTTCATTACCTTTATATTATTAGTATAACACTTCAATAAACCAGCTTTCAACGAGAACGCTTACATCCTGCAACAACTACATCGATTTCCTATTGATGAAGTCAAGTTTGTCATCATCAATCAGCCTTTAGTGTATGGCAAGCGATATGCCCCATGCTCAGGACCAAGGTGTACGGACAAAACCCACAGAAAGAGATAGACCGAGAGAGAGAGAGAGAGAGAGAGAGAGGGGGCGACAATTGGCCGCAAGTAACGAAAATTGTCTTATTAGTTATGCAAGTCATGTGTCAAGTTCTACGAATCGCTGGTACCAAATCGAAATATTAATAACAGCTATGTGTATACATATACTTATAGCCATGACCACTGACTGCTACAATAGATAGATAGGCGGGCCAGAAGCCAGGCTGGAGTCATTCACTCGTAGAGTCAGTCATTCAGGACGTGCTGTGTGTGGGAACGCAGCCTTTTGTCTTTTGTCTTTTATCTTCAGTTGTTAAATGTTATTACGTACTAGTTTGTTGTTGAGTCGTTGGCCAAAGCATTAAAATACCTCCAACTCCGACGAAGCCAACTGCTGGCTGGGCTGAAGTTTATGTGTTTGCCTTTGTAATTATGTATTAATCATGCATAAGTTTCAAACTTCAACCCACTCCACAGTGGAAGCGACTTTATTTCATTTTTCTTTGCTTTTCTGCTCGTTTTTTTCTTTCTTTGCTTTTCTGCTTTTTAATGACTACAAAGCGATGCGGTATGCATTTAGTTAAAAGTCAATATGTAAATGTTGCGGAAACGCCGCCTGATGTCAAATGTGATTATGATTACAGGGCCAAAAGGTATTCGTGAGCCACGCGTAGCGCACAGTAGCTATAAAATATCGGGTAATAAGAAATTAAATGCATATAAAATTATATGTATGTATTGAATAGTCGTCTCCCAACTGGCTTTTAAGCGTCTTGTTTTATTTCCTTGCCATCGTCATCGTCATCATTGTAATCATCATCATCATCGTCACGAGCATTATTTCTTTTGGTTTAAGCGCCTTTTATGCGTAATTCAATTGGATTTACAGGGTGCTTGCGGACACTTGAGTGTCTGTCAACATTATCGGCCTCTTTCTCATGCATGTAACTGACCAGATTATAATAGTATTCCCTATGGCACACACACACACACACACACGCACGCACGCACTTTGTTTGTGTGCATTCAATTATTGCCGAATATTGAAGTTGGTTTTGTTTTCGATTTGTCTAGACTCATGCTTGACCAAAGCGAGAAGAGAGAGAGAGAGAGAGAGAGCCAAAGGCAAGCATTTATACTACGATATTTGCTAGGCTGCTTAGCGAAATTAGATTTTAGCCACATACAGAAATCGATCGAATGTAAACAAAATCAAATCTGTGTACCAAGTGCACAAGCGTAGCATAACTGATTTAATACTTATCTAACATAAGCATGCCAGTAAGTGGGTAAATTGATTGATTATTTGATTGAATATCGTGTGAAATGTGCAAATTTGCCAAAAATTATTGTTGCAACTTCCTTGTGGTACAAAATTTACGGGCATAATTATCTCTGGCTGCATCACTGGCCATTAAAATTGTCGGCAAACCTGCATGTCGGCTCTAAAGATTAATCAAATTATGTCACACACACACACACACACACACACACACACAGAGAATCGTTAAATTTGTGATTCACAGCTCCCGCAATGAGAATGCCATCGCCTTATCAGAGCCAGACTTTGGTGTAATACTTTATTTTTTAATACTCTTTAATTTGTACAAGTGTTTAAAAAGGTGTTGCCATGAATTTTACAAAACAAATGTATAATTAATAACCTTTAGTGTTAGCTTTAAAAATGATAAAATCTATTAATGAAATACAGGATATGTTGAAATCAATCAAATGCAAGTTGCAAGTATAACATTTTTTACTTGTATTTAAATAGATTTTTAATGAAGTGAAGTAGGCCAAATGGATTGTGTAAAGCGCTTATCAGCGGCATTTCATTGTGTGCACTTTATAATCGAATGGATTTTATTTATTTTATTTATTGCCACCACAGAGACATAAAAAGCAACAAAAAGAAAAAATCAAACGAACTTTGCATTGATTTTGGCACGCCACCCGAGAGATGGAAGGGAGGGGCAGGACAGACAGACAGATAGACTGAATGACAGACAGGCGCTTTAGATTTATAGCCAGATACGAAAGATTGCGTGCATATAATCATCTTATATGAGGGGAGGATTATTGTGCAGGAGCAGTTCGGCCTGAACTTTGGATGATTTCTTCAACTTTCTTTTTGGGCGGAGGAGTAACTCGTAAGTTGTAAGTTGTAAGTTGCAAGCATTTCGCTGTGGCACTTGCTGCCGTCATGCATGGATGAATGAATGGATGAAAGATTGCGTGGGATAATCGGCGTCGCATTCAATTTAATTTCACAACTATTGCGGCTGCCACGAAGCCCTTCCTGTGCATACTACGAGTATGTCTTGTAAGGAAGTATATATGTTGAACAGAAAAGAACTTTTCAAACTGCACCCCTACTCCTGGTGGAATCGGGAGGGGAGGACGACAACGACGACAGAGGGTCACAGCATCAGACAATGCGCATAGAGTAGAAGGCAAGACAAACAAGTGAGCATTCTATAAAATAATTGATGACTGACTGAGTCAGTCGTTGAGTCTTGCGTTGCCAGCAATAATTTTTATGCCTCTCAAGCACTCACACACACATGCACACTTAAACACTCACACTCACACACACACACAAACACTACACTAAAATCAAATGCCACTCGAAATGCGCGACTTGCCTGAAGATGGAAGCTGGTAGCTAAAAGCTGAAGTGTATCTGGCAGATGCCGCTGCTTCAATTGCGTGTGACTTTTCTGTGTGTGTGTGTGTGTGTGTGTGTGTGTGTGGAGGAGTATGTGTAGTTATGTTGTACAATCTCTGAACATCTGTAGCACAAATGAAATCTTCTTTAGAACTCAAGGGACCGTGCTGGCTGCTACAGCTCCTACTTTTGCTTCATTTCTCTGTTCTGTTTTCTGTTTTCTGGTTACTGTGGCAATCGCCGCCGCATGTGGATTTCACATGTTGCGCATTTTGCCCACACAGACACACACGCACACACACAAACACAAAGCCTAGCTATTGTGAGCTCGTTGTGCGCTTGCCTTTTAATTTCCTTCTTCTTCACATTTTTCGGGGCTTGTAATCAAACAATTAAAGATGATTTTAATTAATCTATTTATAAGCGGAGACGTGCACGATTCGACTGGCAAAAAACCCTCCCCAACAAGCAACAACTGTTGTCACAACGCCTTCATAACTGCTCAAAAATTTATTCGAATGTTCATGGAGGGAGGATCAGGGGTTGAAAAGAGTAGGAGAGATGTTGAGAACTTAAGCGTTAGCTGCGTGAACGGCGAATAGATAGAGGCATTAGACATGACGACAACAACGGCAAACATCTTTAAATTAATTAAGCGTAATTGTTGTTGAATTAGAAACAAAAGTTTCAGCCATGAATTATGGACCCCGTATCTTTTGTGCCATATACATAGATACATAAAAACATATGTACTTACATGTTACAAGAGATACAACACAATAGATTAGATGGCGGCAAGGCTGGATGGTCGCCTGGCTGGCCATATGCATGCAATAAGCAAATTATTTATTATGCCACATCAGTTAAATAAGTGGCACAAACTCAGCAAGCATACTCGAACAACAAATGAACAACTCAGCAGCTGAACAACAACAACTGATGACTCTTTATCATTTGTATCTCATTAGAAAAGTTTCAATCTAGCTCAAAGTTGCTTGCTACTTTTGTTGATGTTGACCAGCAGGCATTTAAACATTAACTATGACCAGTGGTAGGGGAGGTGTGGCACGGCGCTGAAGGCTGGTTGGGGTAAGGCGAAACTTATTTGGCACACACACTTGGGCCAAAGCTTATTTATGATGCCCAACGACAAACAAATCGATGGCAACCAACTGATGACGATTTCGTTCAATGCCAAGCAATATATTTATTTGGGCTTTAACGTTACACTAGACAAAAAGTTGCATAGTTTAACATTTACACAAATATATCAGTTGCTAAACTAAGACTCTCATAACAATCGGATTTACCATTGGGTCTTTAGGGAGTAACACTTTTTGCGCAAAGAGAATAATAATAATAGTGTAATAAGTAATAAGTATATATTAATATTGCTTAGTTTAAATAATTTCCGATATTGCCTTGCAAATGCTTTAAGGTGTGCCCAAACTTTAGCAATAAATTTAAAGAAAATTTGGGTCAGCATGTACGAAATGAAAATAGACGGAATAAAAGATTTTATATAAAGATGGGAATTTTTCAGAAGCCACTTAAAATGAAGCGTTAAAAATCAAACAAAATGTTTTTAGTCTTTTCTATTCATCCGTCTTATACAAGTTTTAGACTCATAAGATATCATCGACATTCACCTTTTGCCTTTAGTTCCATGACTTTTATCGACAGTATTTCCGCATTGTCGTCTATAGATAAACTTTCTACCCTTAATACGCTTACCTAAAGATATAAAGCATAGCTAGGTTAACGAAATTTATCAACGTTGCATGCTAATGCCCTTTGTATGATTGTTGGTACTAGATACATTTTGTGTAGCCAAAGCACATATCGAAATCGAAGCCAACAATTTATGATGGTTTTTCTTCCATTCATTCTACAGCCTATCAGCTACCTACTTTCGGCTTTCAACAAGACAATGGCAATGTTAACTTGCCTCGCATCTAAGTATTTCTCTATGTCGATCCGCTGCTGTTGTGCTGTTGTGCGTATCGATGATCGACATCTAATCCAATGTTAAGTCGCAACCCATGAACCCGAATGCTCAAATGCCCCTGCGCCTTTCTTTTAGGTAGCAGCAGCTCTCAACAGTGAGAGATAGCTTCGTTTTGGTCTTAAATTCTTTTTGCCTGGTATGTAACATGCGTTTTTTTTTTCGTTTCGTTTCTTGTTCTTTGGGGCTGTGCTCAAATGACAATTAATCACCGCAGGAGTCAAAGATGTTCGATGGTTCATGTTCGGTCCCGTTCCCGTTCCCGTTCCCGTTCCCATTCCCTATCCCTATCCCATGGTTGACGAAGTTCCCATACCAATAGACGCTGTTCTTATCCTTATAGCAAACCCTTGTTTGCCAAGCTACAAACACAGGGCCGTTGAACAACAGCTGTAAGCTGTAGGTTGCTCAAATTGTACAGCAATACAACCCCTAAAATTATGACTAGCCGCCTGTTTCTCGAGTATCGTATGCATTACGTGTGTGTGTCTATGTGTGTGTGTGTGTGTGTGTGTGTGTGAGCGTGTGAGCGTGTGACTTGGAAAGGGTAACAGCTCGCGTAAATTGTTAAAAAAGCCAAATACCAAATATCAAAGTGTGAGTTTTGTTCAAATCATTACCATTGCATTTGTTCAAGGCCTGAGAATTATTTTGAATGTCGCTGCTGGTTTTGTCACACTGCCTGCCAGTCTGTCTGTCTGTCTGTCTGTCACTCAGTCGGACTGGCATCCAGTTTTGAAAAGGCGTCATTATATGCCAATTGGCGATTGTTTGTTACCCACTCGTTAGCGACTCGTTACGTACGAGGGCGGCTGTATTAGTACCCGCTTCTTTAGTCAAATATTACCCAATTGCAATTACTTAAAATTGGTTCAACAATTGCTGAGGGATTTCCCAACTAATTGATTGATTTGTTTTGTTTTCTTTTGTTTTGTTTTGCTTTGGGATATGATTTTATTGAACACTTATTAAAATCCTCTTAATATGTAATTTAATCTATCGGAATTTATTCACATCTAAATTTAGATTTTATGTCGGGAAGACTCATTTAGTTTTAGATTTAATACCTATCCTATAGACTTATTTCCCTATAACCAACAAAACTCCATTAATCAAACACATATTTTGAATTTAAATGTCAAGCGAAAAATAATTTCTATTCCACTTTTGACTTTTGATGTCTCTTGAACTCTCAGTTTTTATGGCTACAATTTTATGGTCACCTTATATGGCCCCCCCTTCGTTTGAAGGTGATTCACAGAGAACTCACACACAAACACACACACACATACTCGCTGGTTAACTAATAGATCAGCTGACACATTAGCTGAGTCAATTTTCTCATGCGTTTATTTAATGAGCTGCCCTCGTAATAGAGGGGTTGTTGTTGTTCTTGCTCGTAATTGCAATACGCATTTGAATTTGAATAACGGTTACATGCCCAAAATTATAACAGTAATTGCGCGAACGTTGACGGCGTTTTGCGGCATGTACTATGCGTAGAATTGAGCTGATGTCGTTGACGTTGTTGTTGTTGTTGTTGTTGCATCTTTTATCAATGCATTAAGAGTGCCGACGCACTCATTATGAGGGCTCTCCCCCCCCCCCCCCCCCTCACGCTCGCTACCCTGTCACTTTGGGCTGACAAGAAAAACAAAAATATACAAATACACATGCTGCCCTACAGAAATCATAAAATAATACTTCAAAAAAATAAAACAAAAAGTAAATAAAAATGAAAATACACGATTCCGTTCAAAAGGGCACGCTTACCATAATAAACACTGTAGCGAAGGCGACAAAGCGCCAGATCGACAGAGTGACAGTCTGTCGAGTCACTTAAAACGGCGATCTTTGTGCGACCCGTGCGCCTGTCACCCCACCCTTTCTCCGCCTACATTCTTCTCTGTCCATAACATGGTTCTCATGGTTCGCTGGCGTCCGTTCTGCAGTTTGTTTGTTTGTGAATTGGTCGTCTTTAGTTACACTTGAATACGTTTTGTGTTTGTGTGTGTGTGTGTGTGTGTGTCCGACTCGCGTGAGTGTAAGTATGTTTATGTGTGGGTTATGCTAGTTGCTTACCATTGCCACAACACACAACACACAACTCACACCACAAGCCACTACCACCACCACCACTGCACTTCACCTACTTCGCTTGCACCTTAGCGTGCGCTTAAAAATAGAATTGCATACTTAGCGGCGCAGGAAGCGGCCGCTGTCAACATGCATGTATACACTATGTGTGTATGTGCGCTTTACCGTTTTGTCTTGCCCACACAAAAGTGTCCAAGTCCAGGCGAGGCGTCTTATTACAGTGTTTACTCCAAGGCTAACAACAGCTTGCATTAAAATCAAATATGTTAATTTTGTTTCAAAGTTTTTGACCATTGAGTTAGTATAAACTAATCCGTTCTACTCTACTTTACCCAACTTATGTTAAAAACATAAAAGTATGGTTAAGAAACAATCTCATTTCATCAATTTCATTTGCTACTTTCAAACAGCAGCGTGTTTTAATTAGCGAAGGATTACTGTATAGCTAAGCATAGAAGCTACTTACGTTCAGTTCTTGTTGTTGTTGTTGTAGTTGTCGCTATTTGTTGTCTGCTGCAGTGCGACAGCGTTGGGCGAAGACAGAGCAGCGCCTTCTTATGAGTAAACATGTATCCTGTTACAAAAATTGTATGCAACTTGCCGTCCTGCGTATCCTTTTAAAGCCTGCCTGAATAGCCCCTTCCTTCTCTCTCTCTCTTTATCAGAGTGTATGTGTGCTTAGGACATATGTAACCTTATCGCTTATACACTTTAGTCACAGTTTTGTGTTTTTGTTGTTTTTTTTTTGTGTTTTGTGTTTGCACTGCGTACTCCGTATCCTGCTTGTCAATATTTCATAGTTGATGCCAGCTGCATAGATGTATGTGTGCGTATATATACACACTTAAATTTATCTATATATGTATCCATAATATTCATTAAATTGAGCACTTCACATAATGTTGTTGCCTGTGGTGCCGCGGCACACATACAAACACACAAACGCACACACACACCGTTTCAAATATCCTGCTGGTGTTCTTTCACAATATCAACAACATCATCATAACAACAACAGCATCATTATCATCAACTCAGCATTGCAGCATTGTTATTGTTATTGTTATTCTTATTCGTTGTTCGTTGCTCGTCGTTGCTGTCGGCAGCATAAGCGCGACACACACACACACATACACTAACTGGCACACGTACACGTACGCAAAAAATAGGCACAAAGCACAGGCACTCGAAGCTATATCAAATAGTACGTTGAGTTTCCCGCATAAAAAGTTCGATCTCGTGTTTCGATCTTCGTTCAATTTCGGTACTTCAGTTTGGCGCGTTTCGTGTGTTTCGTGTGATTCGTTGCGCGACGATGCGCGATACGTGCGACTGCGTTGATGTTACGAATCGGAATGACAGCACTGCCACGCTCGCAGTCAAGCGCCGTTCACTTGTAGCACCAGGAGCGAGCACAACTGCTGCTGTTACATGTGTGTGCGTGTGTGTGTGTACGTAACGTAACTCACAGCGCACTCTCTTGTTACGTAGCGTGCGCGCTCTCTCTCTTTACCTCTCTTAGAGTGAAGTTGGCTCAGCAGCGGCAACAGCAGCATCCCCAGTAGCAGGAGCACGTTTTGTTGTTGTTGCTGATTTTGCTGTTGTTGTTATTGGCGTAGTTGGAGCTGGCATATGTGCAGGAAGTGTAAGTGGGGAGAGCTGAGCAGAGTTGTTGCCGATGCTACTCTCTCCATGGTGGGACGGACGCACTTTACGATGTATGCCTCTTTGGCATTGCTACTATTTTGTATCTTTTTCCTGTGATTCTAATTTTACATACGAAAATTCCAGAGATGCTTTCATATTTTCGTTTGATGATTTATTGACTGCAGCGGTAATTAAAGGCCTTTTATTTCACTTTTTATCAACTTCATTCATTGACATTGACGTTGGGGCGCTGCTGTTTGTGTGCTTGTTTTATTTATATTTTTGTTGTGCGCGCACACCCACACTTACACATACACAACACAACACAAACGCACCTACAACAGGAGACTTATTGTCTGTCTTTTCACTTTTGGCTTAAACAAATTGACTAGCGGCACTAAAACTGCCGATTGACAAATAACATTTTCGTTAAATGTTAAAGCTTTATTGCAATGGATTTTCGCGATTTTTTATTGAAAGTTCTTTTTTTTGTTTCTTGTTGTTAAAGGAGGCACATTCCAATGCCATAACTCAGCAGCAGCTACTTTTATCAGAACCTGCTCCTGAAGCTAACAGCATCCAACTAAACCGAAATTGCTTACAAAGCGACACCTAGGGAGAAAAGATAAAAAACAGCTGAGTTGTAGCAGTCAGCTTTTTCTTGTATCTGTACAATTCGTTAAGTCTTTAAAGTTCGTTAAATCAGTATAAGTGTCAAACCAAATAAGTGAATCCACAAACCAAGTTCAGTGCTTCTTACATGTTTGAAGGATTTAAAACTGTTTTGCATTTTTTTTTTATCCACCAGCAGCAGTGTCACCCTGTAAATGTATAGCGGGAGTATTTAATTGTGATTTAAAAACTAAAAAAACAGAGATAAAGTATTCAACTTGTGTTGCTAAGCAGATTCCACGAAAAATGGATAGTTCAAAGAATTATTAGTATTAGATATTTTTGTATACATTAAGATGATATTTAGAGGAAATCAAATTTAACGCATAAAATGGAAAAAATATGTATTAAAAAAATGCATATATATTTATTATTATTGCCAACAAAAACACGTATTTTTCCGGCCTATATGAAATCAGCTGATTGCGATCCAAAGTGATTTGAATATTCGTTATTCGTTAATTAATATGCTAAAAAGTGCCACAATCCAGTTAATTTCGAACGTTTTTTTTTTAAGAGCAATGTGATGAAAACCCTGGCATATGAAAATAAGCAAACACTTTTGAACTAGTTTGAGATAAAATTCGTTACAGTTTAAGCTAAATCAAGTAACAAAGTTATAACAAAAATAAAGGTCTTTAGAATCAAGTTCAATTTTATTTAGATTAATTATTGTGTGGTGAATATTAAATAATTCGGGTAATTGTATCGAAGAAGAATGTGCAAAGAAAGTAAATATTGAATAGTAGTAAATGTTAAAAATTAAAGTAGAGAATTTGTAGCACTAAGAAATAAATTTATCTTTATGCTCTACACAATCATGCAGTGTTAAATAATATATTATTTTATGTTCCTATTGTACCAAATAACACTTTTGCAGTACGATGTTAAGCAAAGCCACGAACCTCAACTTAAACTAAAAAAAAGAGATTTTAATTTAATAATCCTTATTTCCTTGTTTTGCATCAGTATAGCCGTATCATTGCATTGAACTCTTAGGATTTTATTTAGATTCTGTTTACAATTATCAAATCTAGTTTATTTTGTCTTTCATTAAAATACTACAGCAAAACATGGCTTAAGATGCATCTTAATGGAAGCTTTTTAGTTACACATACAGAAACCAAAAAAGTATTTTGAAACGTGTCTTTTAATGCTAATGACGAGTATGACAGATATTATCTACATTTTATTATTATTGACGTATTCAGATCATTCTGAAACCTACTTCAACTATTAAAGTTATAATTTCTGCATTCTGCACTTAAATTTCTTAACAAGTGCAATAACAGGGAAAAATCTTTGTTTACAAACTAATCAATGCTAAAAATTAATTCATCTAAAATAACCCTCCAATAACAAATACTAGAAATTTGTTACATACATCTCTCTCTCTCTCTCTCTCTCTCTCTCTCTCTCTCTCTCTCTCTCTTTAAAATTGTGTATTCCAATGAAAACATCCAAAACCAACTTTTTTACATTATATTTAACCTATTTTAGTTATCCCTGTTGGTACATAATCCTGTAACATACTCCTTTTTGCTTTCTTTGGAAATTTGTGTTTGGGATCTTCATAAGCAAACGCTAAGCAAACAGTTTTATGTGAATTATTTTTAAACAATATGGATATATTTTTATATTGTTTACTATCGTCTGAGTTTCGAGTGTGAAATTCTAAATCTTGGCTCTAATAGTATTGAACCAAATTATACCAAGTCTTTGAGCACAATTAAAAAACACATTCAAGTCTTTAACATTCAAGACACAAAAACATATTCATATATATTTATTTAAATTACATAAAAAACTTAAGCCAAAGAGAGAGATTAGCTAATTCTTATACATGTCGCAGAGCACCTTCTCCATCGGAGTGTTTCCAATGGTGCGCTGAAAGAAAATTGACTCGATCTTATGAGAATTAATCATCCTCAACAGCGGCAACATCAACAGCAGCCTTCCAAACCTAGCTATTTGTGCTGTAAACTGAGTCTTTGTGTGCTGCGACAGCATCACCTGTGAAAATACAGAGAAAAAAAATTGTGGAAATAATTAAAATGTGTGTATAACATGGTCAGCCATCTTAAAAAAATATTATTAAATATATTCCCCGCTGATAACGAACAAGAGCATGTCTTTAACTTGAATGTTTCTTAAATGTGAAATTTAGATAAATCAAACGATTTTTTGTATCTTCAGCCGCACACTTGTAAATATTCTTTCGGAATTCAAAGAAATAAACTCTTACATGTGCCTGATCTTGCAGGTTCTCAATCTGGGCTGGGTCCTTAAGGCCACGGGTTTCGGGTCGGAAGAGCACAATTGCCTTAAGACAAGCGAATTCAGCTGGATCCACCAAGACAGCCTTGTACTTGCAAAAGATCTCGTGCAGCGTGCGAACATCTGCAGCCAGCTAAAGATTGGATTGGAATTCGTTTTAGGTCCTACTCTTTAGTGTAAGCTTCACTCCACCTTACCTCTTCCTTGGTGACACAATTATCAGCATTAGCATTATTCTCCAGATTATTGCAGTGCTCGGCCACGGAGAAGAGAGCACAGCCCGTGGGATCCAGAGGTATGCACCATTGTATGGCATTCAGAAGGAACAGCTCCGACCACGACTCCTCCAGCAGTATGACCTGATCCCTGAAGGAAAGCCTTGCAAAACTAGGCAGATTCTTTGCCCACTTCACGGCCATAAAGAGCAATCTGGCACTCGTCTCATAGACTGTTTCGTGCTGATGCGCATACAGGTTGGGAGACATAAACTGTGGCATTATGAAACTGGAATCGGATCTGCTGCCCGCATTTGGTTCCTCGTCATTTGTCACATCAATAGAGTCATCTGAAAAGGCAGCATAACCTTAAACGGGATTCATATAACCATACATTTGAGATGAAAATCGTAATTTTGTATGTCAAGTGGATTTAAACAAAAAAAATATTGGAAAGTTAGTGAATTAATTACACAAAGGTCATGGTTGGGAACTGTTAGTTATATGTCTAATATGTTTTCTTTTATTTATATGACTGTTATGCTTTTTTTTTTTTATGTCAAAATACATTTGATCTGCTAAATGTTTTTCCACATAATTGATTTTTAAGAAAATTGTTTTTAGATCTTATCACAAGTTTTTAGATAACAAAAGTGTAGAGTCAAACCTAGTTAATTTGAATTAACAGCCTTAAAAATACATGTTTTTTAATTCTAAAGCGATGATTTTCTGTTACCTTGAGAACTGCTTAAAGCTCAAAAAATAAATTTACTGGCAAATTTTCTTTATACTTTATATATTAATAAGTCATGTAGAGAGTCTATTATCAAGATTTGCTTAAATTAATTAAAGTAATTTAAACAGCTTTGTGTAACAAAGCTGAAACACGCCAAGGTAGTGTCGATTAAGATATTGAAATACAAAAATATCTTTTACCTACACTGATAGAAATTTTTGGTTTAAATGATCTAGACTGTAGAGTTTCTGTTTTGCTTTAAATGTTGTAAACTTGAAGTGAGTATTAGAGTTTATTTTTAAATAAAAATAAATGAATCGAGAATAACTTCAGTTAACTAAAATCAAATAGTTTAATATATTTAATTTCTTTATTGTTAAAGCGATTAATAAGCAAATTAGGTTCATTCTTTTTAAACATTAAGATTTTCTGTTTTCGAGTGTGTACATAGCTAAGAAACTCAAAAGGCGGTTAATATAATAATAATAGTAAATAATAATAATATAACAAATAATTAAGTTATACCTTTCAGTTTATTAGCAATCAAACTACAACTTGTATCAACAATTTTAGTTATGTAATTTGAATACGTAGTTTAAGGTTTCAATTAAAAAATACTTGATCATTTCTATCAATACAATTTACGATTCGTATTAATTTTTTTAGTATCAGATCAGATTAAGATTATGTCACTTGATATACACACCATCATTATCGTTCTCGGGCGTAGGACTGGAAGAGCTAATGGAGGAGACACTGCCACCAGCCTGGTTCTTATCATTGGTTGCATCCGGCGCCGGTGAACTAGGATCAATGCTGTGATTGCTGCTCGAGTTGGTTGAATGCGAGACATTGCCGCTGCTGGAGAGTTCCATGGCAACGCCATACGCCACCTTATCCTTAGGCGAATGATGCAATCCGGCGGCATTGAAGATGGGAAAGCTGCTCGCATGACTCATGTGATTCGTGGCCAGTTGCATGGACGAGCTTAGGTGGTTGTGATGCAGTAAACGTCCCGTTGGCAAACTGCCCAGCGCTGTTCAAGAAGTTAGTTACATACACACGAATTTTCACACAAACTTAGTTTACTCACAGGGCGGCGGCAAGAGGCCGGAACCGTAGCAGGGCGGTGATAGTAGCACAGGAGGTCTGCAAATTGGAGTGTTATGCAAATGACAGCAAGCAGTAACAACAAGAACACTCACCCAAAAACACCAACGGCTACGGCTGCCTCACGCAACGCCCTTCCGTGCTCCATCTCCCGCAGCGTCTCCGGCCTTATAGTGGCCGTGTTGCGTGGCTGTCGCTCATTTTGCACCGCTGTAATTGCAAAACAAAACGCAACACTAACATAAGTAAATCAGAACTTCATCTCTATTTGTATGTGCATAATGAGGGAAATGTCACGGTGACAAAATAGCTTGACGCCTTGCTAAATACTTGCAGCAGGTAGCGCGTGTGCCTTCTTCCTTGCTTAGCGAATCTCTCTCTCTCTCTCTTTCTGTCTCCGAATAAGTTTGCCCAAACCATCATGGTAAATTGGTTTTGTGGTCACGTGCCGCTCACGCCCACAAATTGTTTTCCCATTTGTTTATGCAATTTTACCACACAACAACAACAACGCAACATCCAACTGAATGGGATCGTGTGGCAGCTTTGAGCCTAGCATCTTTCCCCTTTGGGAAACTGTTGCCATTTTGCATATGCTTCGCATAATTTATGGTTAAATTAGTGGCTGCGTATAACCATAATGAAGTGTGGCCATTGATTGAACAGTTGTTAATAAGCAACTGAAATTATTATACCTAACATCATGCTCAAACAACTGGGTTTAAAATGTACGAGTTATCACGTACAACGAATCTGTTACAACTGTTACAGAGGGAGTGATAAGAAATAAGTGTTCTATTTTATAGGTAAAACTGTTATACTTGCGAAAATATTGAAATAAATTCTCGTTAAGAGCTAATACAAAAATTGTTGCAATAAAGTTGATTCTATAAACTAATTTCATTATAAGGAATTCCTTATCCAAGAATGCCGATATCATCGGGTTGATTTATCAAAAGTATAAGTTTTACAAAGGAACATTCATATACATATATATATCTCATCAATATGTCGATTAAACTGACAACAAAGAGTACTGTTTATTGAAGTGCTTTCAAGCTGCTTAAGTATCTGTCAAAGACAACGACATCAGCAACTGGCAGCAGGTAACAAATCAATTGAGTGAACAATATGTAAATAAAGTGCAGCCACAGCCGCAGCCGCAACCGCAGCCCAGCCACCCCCAAAAGCAAACCTTTTTGAGCGCTGCTCATTCGTTAGAAAAGGGTTAGAGGAGATTTGGGAGATGGGCTCTAAGAACTGGTACTTAAATATTTACTTTAGACGTATGTATACACGTGTCGCCAGGGTTTTTTGGTTTTTATCTATCTGAGGTCATGTTAAAGAGCAATTAAACGTGTTTCAGTTCATTAGAGCGTTTACAAGCTTATGAATATATATTTATCAATATGGGGTTACCATACGTACCATCCTTGTTCATTCCCATTTGAAGGCACTTCTTAAGCCTGCAGGCCTGGCATTGATTCCGATGCGCCTTGTCCACAATGCAACGTCCGGTGCCCGCCTGACATCTGCAATCAAAGTAAAACGCTTTCGATTAATTGAAGTTGAATTTAATGCTCTGCCATAATTAAGTTATGCTTCCTTTTTTTTTCTCTAACCAGATTTGTCGTGTCAAAAATTGCAACATTTGTCAGATGCGGCGCTCAAACGAAGCGGAATTTGGACATCCAGCCATCGAACCAACCAACCAACGACTTAATACAAAAGCACTTCAGTATCTGTTGTGGTTGCTGCTGACACAGGCATTAGAGAAAAAGAAGAAAAAAATCACAGAAGGAAGAAAAGTATCTGAACGGATCTGTTGGCCTTTGTTCTGCATTTTGCCTGGTACTGTGTGGCACTTGTGGCATTTTAATCAAATCTCGACACGAATCGAGTCAGAGTCTGAGTGGTGTGCACGAAATCATTGCCACTCCATGCATCCCCCAGCATTTGCCAGCTTAGGCTGCCTAGTCATCGTCCTGCATCCCTGTCGCACTGTAAGCCTGCGAACCAAAACTCAAAATACAAAATGGCAAAGGTTCTTGAAGCTGTTGTGAGGCGGCTGCCAGTCAAGTTTTCTATTTGTCGCATTTTATGTGTTTTGTGGCGCCGCAGCTGAAGTTTGACTAACTAACAAAGCACTTAGCTAAATGTATCTTTCAGATACACAAACACACACGCAAACAGTATATTCCACTCGAGTGTCGCCCACTATTTGGCCATAAAATATGCAAATTTTTTCGCATTTGAAAACAAATCACGTAAATTGAACGCCTTTTCAACAGCTATGAGTCTGCTTAGAGAATATTATTATTCTCTTTTTTTTCTACACGTTTCGTTGACTTTATTTGTGACATAAAATACAAAACCAAATAATATTATACTCACACCTATGTATTTATTAAACAAACTTTAATAAATTGAATAGCTTTTTTTGACTGTTTACACTGTTACAGTTCAATAAATTTGATTTATTTCGATTGAACATATGTATTGGATTCCTGTATGATTAAAAGAAAATTAAATCAAAGCCTCTGCGAAGAAATACTCTCTTTAAATCTCATCTAGTTGTCTGACTAACAAAGTATGTTAAAAAGGTCAGTTAAAGATCTATATTGGCTAGTTCAAGCATGATATAAATCTTTTTCAGTTTACAAAATAATAAATATATATAAATTCTATATACACCTTCGTGTGAGATTTTTTATATTTTTGCTAACCTGTTTCCATTAAAATTAAATACTTTTGAATTACATATTTAAATCTAAAGTTTCTAAAACACTTATTACATTTGTCAATATCAATCAATAACATTTGTATATCGGAATAAAAATTAAATCAATGTTTTGAGTTAACCTTGATTTCTGCATTGCTTCGTCAAATCTGTGTTCCAATTATGAAGCTTCTAAATTTTATAGTCTCTGCGATCGACAACCTCAAACCGACGGAGGCAGTATCTTTTTTCTCCAAACATACAATTGCAGAAATCTCTTGTACCATTTTATATATGTCACGGGTCAGGGGTAGTATTAAACTTTACTAAATAAAAATTGCAAAACGAGATACATATTTTCATTAGATCTTTCAAAGAAAATATTTATTTAAAAACAATTTTAAGCTCATGTTACATAGTGCAAAAAATAAAGTAATTCTCTTTTATAAAAGTGACTTAAATAAAAATATAAACAAATTAAGGCTTTACTTTCTTGAGCACAAGTAAATGTACTAACAATAAAAAAACTACTTCCAATTGAAACAAGTTTTTAGTAATGAAATTGGTATACGTTTGAATTAACCGCTCTGAGAACGACCACAGCCTGTGAAGTAATCAATGATGACTCATCAATTATTAATAAAAATGTGTAAACTTATGAAGTTTTTTAACATTTACGTGACAAATGGTTACAACAGCATTGATTGAGACGTAGTTATTTTGATAAGTTTACACCAAGGATTAGTTCTAGTTCGACACCATATCGTGTCCTTTTCAACTATTGACTGCACAACAAAAAGTTGAAAAGTGTCACTCATGAATATTTAACAGATTAATATGTTATTTTTTTTTTGTGATATATAAGCAGACACCTTGTTGGACAGCAGTTTAATAACAGTTTGATAGCTGCCTCTACATGATGGTACTACGTAAAATCTTTCCAAGCATGTTCGCCGTGCCGGATACGGAGCCACCGGAATCACGCAAAGCATCGCTCTACTTACTGCGTTGCGTTTTCTTGATGGGCATCCGATCGCCACCAAAGACATTTTTCCTGCTCTATTGCTTGTGGTCCTTTGCGCTGAATCTAAGTTCTACATTCTATCAGCCCATTGGCTTTATGACTGGCTACATTATACATTTGTCGGAGTTCTCGCCAGGTGAGTTTCTCACCTCATTGCAGGTAGCATTCAACGCCTGGTCCTGCTCCGCCAAGGTGATCATTGTTTGGGTGCTGGTCAATCGCTTTGACAAGGCCAATCTCATACTGGACGAATTGGACAATCGAGTGACGCATCCCGACGAGCGGCATAAAGTACATCAAGCTGTCTCGCGCAGTAATCGCATCTTTTTTGCCTACATGACCGTCTACATGATCTATGCAACGAGCACATTTTTAAGTGCTGTCGTCATGGGTGTGCCCATGTTCCAGAACTATTATCCCTGGCTCGATTGGCGTGCAAGCAGATTTCAATACTGGCTGCAGTCGGGCTTGGAGTACTTTGCCATGCTGGGCGCTTGCTTTCAGGATGTCTGCGTTGACTGTTATCCCATCAACTATGTTTTGCCTCTACGAGCTCACATGTCGATCTATGCGGAACGGCTGCGTCAGCTGGGCAACGACCCAAATGAAAATCCGGAACAGCGTTATGAAAAGCTTATCGGTTGCATACAAGATCACAAAGTCATACTGCGGTAAGAAAGAATTCTTACTATTGCAATAAATGTAATACTGATAATAATCTGTTGTAGCTTTTGCGATACTATGCGACCCATGATTGGCGGCACCATCTTTGTGCAACTTTTGGTTGTGGGTCTTGTTTTGGGTTTCACCATTATTAATATTGTCATGTTTGCCAACTTTGGATCACGCATTGCGTCTCTTTCATTTATGAGCGCTGTTCTCCTGGAGACAACACCTTTTTGCATACTTTGCAACTATCTGGCAGATGATTGCTTCAAGCTAGCGGATGCCCTATTCGAGTCCAATTGGATAAATCAGGAGCAGCGGTACAAGAAAACTGTTCTGCAGTTCTTGCAAAGACTTCAAAAACCCATTATTTTTATGGCTGGCAATGTATTTACAATTTCGGTGGCCACCAATATAAGTGTAAGACTATTTGACTTGAAAAGTATACAACTCAATTAATACTCTTTCCTCTTTTTTTTTGCAGGCTACCAAGTTTTCGTTTTCTGTGTTCACACTAGTTAAACAAATGAACTTGGCAGAGAAACTTTCTAGGCCGAATGCTGTTGAATAAAATTTGCGAAAGCCTTTTTGAATAACAAGATCTGATTGCTATCAAAAATGCATAACTCAATTAAAAACAATATATGTTACAGATATTAAGATAACTTAAATGCCAGATAAAGCAAATTTTAAGAAAGAATAACTATGAAGGTTAGCTAACTTTCAAAAATTTAGAACTTCTTAGAAACCTGTACATCTCCAAGGAACAATGCTCATTTATATTATTCGAAAAAAAAAAAACACCAGTAAAAAGCTTGCAAAATAACATTTTCACAACATAAAAGTTCTGATTGGAGGCAATTGATTATAATTGAAATCGTCTTAATGCGGCCACCAGAGAGAAATAGATAAAATGCAGATCCTTCTGGTGGCACATTGACTTCGACGACTATCCAGAAAACATGTCACGTAGCAGAAAAATATACTCGTTCACTTTAGTCCTGCTTCAATCGAGTCAATGTATGTCTGTCTGTGTGTGTGTGTGTGTGTGTGTATTCCTTATTCAGGCTCGTTCAAACTTTTGCTCTATTTGGTTGAGAGCCGCCCTCTGCTTCAACATCCTCATCATCTTCTCCTTTTCCTACATTTTTTTTTTTGTACTTTGTTGCGATTTGGCCTGGCTTAGCTATAGCCGTTGGTTGGATGGTTTGTTGGTTGCATGGTAAGGGTGTAAGGGTCTGTTTTTGGGCGCATAGAGAAGATGTGGTGCGCCGGTCACATTTGGCCAAGTGTTTTGCGCTTAAGCCCTTCATATCAATCTCATGGGACCACAAGGATATAGAGATTTCGACGTTTGTGATTTACCGTGCAAAGTTGCGCCCCGGCACAGGCAACAGGATACAGGATACTAACCGAATATACATTACTGAATCATAATTTTATGTTGACTTGCAAAGAATTTGTCCTCAAAGTTATTGGTCTAAGAGGCGGAGTGAGGGTAAGCAGAAACTAAGCGTTGATTTAATGATAATTGAAAATGAAACTGAAACTGAAACTGAAACAAGTGCCATAAAATATATAAGATATTATGCTCATAAAAATAAAACAAATAACTTAAGTTAACAGAAACTTCGTATGCACAAACGATCTACCCTGAAACAAAAAAGAGCACAACAAATAAAATTTCAAAAAAAAAAAACAAAATATAAAATTAAATCCGTACTTTAAATTCAATTACATTTGTACCAAAAAAAAAAAAACAAAAAGTAGCGAATGAATCAGAAGCTGTGCACATGATGCTACTCGTTGGGATTTGCCTGAGGCCAAAGTCAACGCATTCAAAAGTTGACACTCAAATCCCAAAGATTTGAATAATTGTAATAAATTTCGAAACATTTCGTAAGCTGCCAGACAGTGGTTGAGGCACACAAACTCAAACCCGAAACCCGTAACCCACCCGCCCACTTGCTAAATGGCAAACGACATTTTATGCAGGATTTGTGGTAGGGGTATTCCATTATGTTTATGATACGTACCGGTAGATGAGCTTTCGCCGCACACTGCGCTTGAAGAAGCCGGAGCAACCATTGCAAGCAAGTATGCCATAGTGTTTGCCAGAACTGGTATCACCACACACGACACAGATGAGCCCAAGGTTTTGGCCCTTTAGGCGTGGCAGCGACGATTGATCCCCAACTGATGACTGACTTGAGGCCATGGCAGCCTGGTGATTGGATGCAACAGCTGCTGCTGCAGCGGCTGCCGCGGCGGCTGCGCTATGATTCCAACCCAAGAGGCGATTCGACGTGCTCAACGTGGACTGTGATGCAGTTACTGTTCCCGTATTCGCTGTCTGTTGGCCATGTGTTGAAGGCGGCGGTGTATAGCAATGGCGCGATGGACTGTGCAGCTCTGCGAACAAGGAATGCAATAAAAAATCACTTATATAGTTCATTTGAATTAAATTGTAATTTGTCAAGGAAAAAAAAAAATAAATAACCGGCTGATCTTATCCCAATGCGACGACATTGACGCCCTGTAATCCGCAAAATATATTTACACATTCAATTAGGGTGCCATTAAGCCAAACGGCTCGAAACACCCTCTCTCCCCTTCTCTCTCTCTCTCTCTCTGTCTCTATCTGGATGGATAAATTTGCCTCGGGGGACAATTGTTTTGCCATCACACCCTAATTTGATTGTAGTTTCCGTTCTGATTCCTTGATGCACTTAACCCTCGGACCACATTTGTTACACTCGCCACTTGCCAAAGCGCTGGAGCGTTCCTCTCTGCCTTTGCGTTTGGCTTTCATGCCTTCTGCTCCTTCTGACTGTTAGCTGGTATAGCTTCTGCCAACTGCGGTCTAATGCCGGCCGGATTAGCGTCATATGCTTGCATTTTCCGCCACTCTTTGTTAATTTTGATGAGCTCGTTGAGAATCACTTTAGCGTAACCCCATTTCGTACCGACGGAATTGCAAATACGACAAAAGTGTTAAAGGTCTACTCCCAGCTCTACCACGCTCCACTCCACTTCACTCCGTTCTGTTCTTAGTTTGTGTTATGAATTTTGAGATTTTTGGCAGCCTGACTCTGAGTTTAATTCAATTTGTTGATTATCATAAATTGAATTTGTTCATCCTTTCGTGCATTCATTGTACGATTGTACTGTCGGTTTGTGGGTAGATATTTATTTTGGCTTATTCCTTTGACTTTGATCTTTTGCAATTTTATCGGTACAAGCCTTTTCGAATTGGCTTTCAATCGAATTATTTCAATGGGTTTGTGAAACATGTTTTGCACTTATTTAGTCTATGTCTCTGTTTCTATCAGATACAATTTTAAACAAACAAAAAAGAAATTAAAATAATGTGTGATTGTGTGAAACCCTTTTTATTTAGAAAAAAGAGCTTGAAAAAAAAAAATGAATAAAAAAGGGATAATTATACGTATTTACACATGCAATTAACTGGCATGCGTCTAAGAATATAAATGCAAATGTTATTATATTTATGTTGTTCCTTCTTAATTCTGTATATGAAACAGTGATCTTTTGCTTCACATTATATTTTATTCGCAAAAAACATAATTAAATCATTATAAATGCAATGCCTGCAAATTATTTGTATATTCAGAAATTCACAAGCGATATGTAATGTATTTTTTAACGAACATTTTTTTTTATTAATCAACTTATTTTTTAATCTTTAGGATACATTTATGCACTGAATAATATTCGCACTAAATTAAAAATATTTTTATACCTTGTGATCCTGGCCGCGTGTCCGATAAACTATCTTCTTTATTCATAGTTGGCTGGTTATAAAACTGAATAATAGTTTAATATTCAATACTTGGTAACGGAATAAACACTTCTTAATATTTTTTACACTTAATAAGAAACTTTTTCTCATGCATTTAACATTTGTTTTCAAAAGCTACACAGTGTTTTAGTCACTCTCCTTTAAGTAAATAAGTTGGTGAACTTTGATTTGAATGCATTTTGTTAATGTATGTATATTTATATCTTGTATCCGTTAAAGAGCTAAGAGCTATAATGATTAGCGACGGCAACGCGCACGGCCAAAATGTTAACAAATTTGCAACCGCAATTTAATACGAACTAAGCAGGACGAACAATTGGAGAGAGCCGCTTGCTGGTCCGACGGCAACGGCGATTATGATGTTAACGTCTCGATGTACGATTTCAGATTTATCATAAAACCATGACAGAAGCTAAACACTGATGTGTCCGGCAGTAGAGCAGCCCGGCAGGCAGGCGGCAGGCGGCAGGCAGCCAACCAGCCAGTCAGCCAACCCCGAAATAGGAAATAAAAAATATTGCAGCATCTCTGTGTAGATATAATCCTCGCTCGGTGAGTGGGCAGAGGTCGGTCATGTGTGTGTGCGTGTGTGTGTGTGGCAGAACAAAAAGCACACCACCAGCAAGGACAGCACCAGAGCAATGGCAGTGCCACCCACTAGGCGCAGTAAGAGCAGAGAGCAACGAGCAGCGAGCAGCAAGCAGCAAGCAAGCGAACAGTGAGCGGCAACAACAAGGATAACCGCATCCACATCCGCCACAACAACAGACACCCAACCAACCCCCTTAGTGTGTTATGTGTTAGTATGTGTGTATGTGAGTGGGTGGTCGCATATTACGCTTGCAAAGACTTTTAGTGGCAACTCTGGTGGCGTGCATTTGCTTGTTGGCTTGCTTTGATTCGTTCCTTCTTGATGCTGCGGCGACGCCAGCACCAGCGCGAACATCGACGTCGGCGTCAACGGCGATGCTGCTGTTTGAGTGTAGGTAAGCCAAGCCGCAATCTCAATCTCCAATAAACACCAGAGCTGCGCTCTCTGCGCTCTTGCTCTGACACACACACACACACACACACACACACACACACACACACACACACACACACACACACACACACACACACACTACAACGAGAACTTTGGCCGCCATCATGACTGGCAACGAAGAAGAAGCATCAGCAACAGCGACAGCAACAAAAATATGGCGCAATGGCAGTTTGGAGCAAACACCCCCTTGCCTCCCGCACCCCCTTTGGCTAACATTTGTACTATGACGCAGCTGCGCGCGGGGTGTTCGCTCACATAATCGTCTTGGGTTTTGACATTTTGTTTTTGTTTTGTAATACCTTTTGTGATGTTAGTGCTTTCGAATATGCTCCTTCTACATCTCCAGTTTTTGTCGTCATCCTTGGCATCCTCGAACTCGATGCTACCAGTTAACTGTAATTGAATTGAACGCAAATCTGCTGCGGCCTGTTCATACTGACAATCATCAGCTCGTGGTTCACATCTTGTTATTTCTTTTGTTGTTCTATTGGTACAGAACTTGAGTATGCCAGATTTACGTGCAATACAATATTGTTATACACATCGGCGTTTGGAATTTTAATCAAAATTAGTTTCGCTCATGCGTTACGTCAGTGATTACGTCAGTTATAGGGTTAAACTATTTACTATCTTCATTCTCAAAAGTACTTAAGCGATACATTTGGATTCCAAAATCTTTTGGTTTTATTTTGCATTTGTTGAACACCCAAATTTTACTAAGATCCTTAAAATCGGAAAAAAAATTCCAGATAAATTAACGGTAGTATGGAAGCAGTTTCTAATAATCCTACGAATCGGGTACATATTTTTTTTCGATGATTTATTTTCCGTTTCTTAAAGTATATTGATTTAATCTAAAACTCAATCCGAACTAAATAATTAACGTATTTAAAGTATTTTAATAATCATTTAAAATTAGGCATTAAGAAAATTAAAACAATAAACATAAATTTTTTAAAACATGCCTATAGTTGGACTATTTTTGCATACTATTCCGACAGTAATGTTATTCACAAAATCAACTTACGGAAACACATATTTGTTGTGATGAATATTTGTTATAGCATTCCATTTTCCTAATTGCATGACATCATTAGTTCTGGTTTGGTGACGTTATTGTAAATGGCCAAAATGACAGCGAATGTATTTAAGGTTCAAAGCCAGTTTACTGCTTGATACACAGGCAAATCCAATAATCGATAAAAGTTCATCCGGCCGCATCCTTTTGACGTGTCCCTTTTTGTTGTTGCTTAATTTTCGTTGTTGTTCTCTTTGCTGTGGCGCTTTTGTTGTTGAGGCTTTTGCTGCGCTTAATACGCCAACATTAACTTTGTAACAAATGAGATGTCGGAATACAACAATCACCTACCAGCTCCTACACTCTCATCTGAGCTGCCACCCTGCCACCCATTCTTATTTTTACATTTCTTGGCTGTTGGGGAAAGTACGAGAGAGAAAGACAGCGAGCGAGAGAGAGAAAGGTAAAAAAAGAGAGAGAGGGTGGTTGGGTGAGTGTGGCATAAGTTTATGGCCAGGACAAAAGTGAAAGAAACGCAAAAGTCAAAGCGCTTTGCTGTGCGCTAGCCACGCCTACTGGCCGCGCCAGTAGGAGGAGCGAGCGAGAGCGTTATCCTGTAATATCCGTGCATCAAAAATGCCCGCCAACAACAAAAACAGCACAGTTGGTGAGCAAGCGAGCTAGCTAGCACAGTGCGAGCAAGACATACATAGTTGAGAGGGTTGGTTCTTGACATTTGAACGGGCGACATCTCTTCTCTGCCAGCACACACACATACACACATTGATTATATGGCTGTGAATGTGTGTGAATATGTGTTGGTCTTTTTTCCATTCATTTTCTCTCTATGTATTATCAAGTGCAGTGCACTTTACTTAATCAATCAAAATTCGTATACCAAGACTAAACCCGACATTCATTTCAGAAGTTAAGTGAGTTTTTCTTTGTACAAACAAATAATATATATATATATATATTTATTAAATTGTTAAAGCATTGCCTTGTACTTAAGTTTGTGAAAATAGAAAATTGTGTTATTTTCGATAGAAAACTTATTAAAGTTTATTTAAAATAACACAAATTATTATTTGGCAAACGTTCCGAGCATTAAAATAATAAAATACAATGGGAACGATTAATATTTGCTGATGAAGTTTACAAACTTGTGGAATTGCAATTTCAAATATCTATCTCTGTACATTATTTGGTTGAATAACCATGCCCAAAACAGCAATATTTTTTTTTTAGACAAATAATACAAAGTGGAGTCAATGACACGTGCCGTTTTCAGGTAAAACTCATCCGACACACACAAAAACCAGTTTACGAAACAAAGAACAATTTAAAAACGCCTCGTTTAGCAATTAATATTCGGTTCTTAGTTTCCCTTCTAACGCATCCCGCCGTTGGATGCGGTCATGGTCTTGGCATATTTACATTTTGAATTTTATCAAGAACAATTGAAAGGATCCCAAACTGCCGCTGAAGTCAAGCTGTTACAATCTCGGCTACTGATTGACACATCAATTGAGGGGTTGCAAATGCAATAAGAGTCCTTCAAAAGGTTGTGTATGTCATCCAGCCTCTTTGCCATATCATTAATAAGCCAACTTTGTTTGTTTAAGCTATTCAAAAAAAGAGCACTGTAAATAAGTTTGAAGAAATCTTTAACTTAAGACATATGTGGTTCAGGAAGGCACAGTTACTATGCAGTATATTTTTGAAGACTATGATGTTTTAATCTAAAGCAATAGGTAATTATCGGAGTTGTTTGTTATCAATTGTTGTCCTTGTTCAAATTATTTTTGTTTATGCATGGGCTTTAATTTGAATAGTTTTTTATTTACAATTTATTTATTTTATTTACGACTTTCTCGTTTTCAAGTCAAATAACAGTTGCATTAAACAAGCATTCAACTTAATTGCTTACGTGGCTGATCATCATTATAATTTACAAGAGAAACTTACTTAACACTAAATTAGCTGTTGTTTTTATTATAATCTTTTATTTTACTTTTGTTGCTGTGGTTTTTCTGTCTGTGCTCATTTATACTTATAGTTTTCTCCTTTTATTTTTAGGTAATTAATTAGTTTATGTATTGATTTTGCTTCGTTTATTTTGTTTTTATTTTTCCTATTGAGAGTATTGATTGATTAATTATGTATGCATGTATACATGTTCATATGTATATACATATCATCAACATCACTGCTTTAGCGTTGTATTACATATCGACTTCTCTATATAGATATATATATCGTTTTTTTTCGTTTTGTATTATCTTCAACTTTGTTAATTTCTGTTCGATTTGAATTTGTTTTGCTTGAGTTTTTGTTTTTGCTTTCACTATACGTCTGCAGTTGTGTGTATAAATAAAAAAATATAATAATTTTGTTTCGCTGCGAATAATAGATGCCATACATAGAAATACGTTGTGATTCTTGATTATGTTTCTCATAATTTATGGTTCGACGTTAACCACGTAAGGCCCTCGTATAGGCCATCGCCGCTTGTGGCACATGATGGTTGGACATACCAATTGCGATCTCTTATTCTAGTTAAACCTAGTTTTTCCTGGATTTCATGGGGTTTCATTGCTGTAAATAAAATATATATTTTACAAAATAAAGTTTAAGATTGTCAATTTCAGCATATTCACCATCAGCTAGATCCTGTTTATTAGCAAATATCAGTATAATGGCGTCACGCATCTCTCTATCATTAATTATTCTATGGAGTTCAGTGCGCGCCTCATCTATTCTATCCCGATCCGCACAGTCCACAACGAATATAAGACCCTGTGTACCTGTTAGCAGGGAGAAATAATTAATTGTTTTACTTAGTATACACATGTTGTATTCATTTGTTTTTAGCATTACCTGTATAGTAATGCCGCCAAAGCGGTCGAATTTTATCCTGCCCGCCAACATCCCATACATTAAACTTAACATTCTTGTACGTGACGGTCTCCACATTGAATCCCACCGTTGGTATCGTTGTTACTGATTGCCCAAGTTTTAGTTTATAGAGGATTGCTGTTAAGAAGAGATTTGATGAATATCATATATTTATGCCATATCTCGTTCACTTACTTGTTTTTCCAGCAGCGTCCAAGCCAAGCATAAGAATTCGCATTTCTTTGTTGCCAAAAATTTTTGATAATAACTTCCCCATGATGATGTGTCATCCATTAAACGCTGGCCAAACTGCAAGTCAAAAACGGATTCAAATACATATAATATTGAAGCTAAGGTCATGCGGTCAGATAGCTCGGCTGGCGAATTTCATGATAATGTCATTGTATTATATGTAAGTAGCTGCTCAGTTGGAGGAGTTATCGTATCAGTTCTGTGTGTGATATAAGCATGCCGCTACAAGGCGCGCGCACACACATACACTGAAACGCCACTCCACATACACACACACCCAAACGTTGTTGTACACACAACCGATGTGTATGCATACATATCATAAGTGTATATATATATACAAGCATAATGCGTCAACGGAAGTTAAGAGCATAATTTTGCATAATAATTTAACTTACACATTGTTGTGTGCACAATAACTACTAACGACTATAACAGCGTTAAGTTCATATGAGAGAATTTATCGCTGCCACCACACATACACACAAACACATAAACACACTCGTGTACACAAACTCAAGTACAATTGGGTACGCATACAACTCATAAACAGCACATAAGCAAGCGATCATAAATTAAACAAAAGTTATCTCAACGAGGCCTTCAATTGAATAATCCCCTTGAGTCGTGAAAAGCAGCTGGTTGCAGCGACCTAGTCTGGCCTGGCCGACATCCTACTGATCCTTGGAGCAATGACATTTGTGTGCTCTTTGGATGTCGCTTGTGATGTGAGCGTGTGTTTGCCTGCCGAACACGTCACATACACGCCCGAGTCACACACACACATGCATACACACCCAAAATTCTAGACGACAATGATGATGATGAGATTACGCTACTCCGTTCTGACGCGCGCGCCTTGGATTGTTTACCATTAAGCGTTAACACGTCGCGTTTAATTTGTGCATACAATGCATTTGCGATACAACAGCACTACTAACGAAAATAAACTATAACAACAACAAAATTTGCACTAATGTTCTCATATTTGTATGCGCTGATGTTTTCTTGTTTGCAGTGTTACCACACACATGGTCGTAAAAAGCGTACACACTGGCTTATGCCAGTGTGGCAGCCCTTTCTTATGTGTTGGCAAACGTTGAAAGTGAGCATCAGATGCTTAGCAACACTGCAGCCCATAGGTGGCGTAACGACTTAGAGCAATAATTGCTTGCTCAATGGAGCAAATAATAATAACACAAAAATAATGGAATTATGTTAGTTATAAGAGTGCAAAATACTATAAATCATGTCCGGCATTTATCCCAGAGAGGCAGTACGCGTCAAAGTTAAGGTAAGTTATGGCTTTCTTTTTTGGCTATACAACAATCATGCCAGTCAGACAACAAAGAAAAACATTTTTTTCATACATCTGTGCTGTGTCTCCCTCTTGCTCCATTGTACTCTAATATAGAAATGTGAAGCAAACAAACCACCAGAATGGCGTAAATTCTCTGTGGACCCCCAAATAACCACATTGGAGGTGCTCTATTCGTTGCTTGCAAAAGCTTTTGACATCAAATCGGATTTTTCAATTAAATACAAGGCCTTCGATCCAGCTGGAAATGAAATCTATTTAGCTGTGCTCTCTGACTGGGATCTGGACGCTGCATTTCTTCGCATACACAATATATCCATACAAACTGCCTCTGAACCATGTCTTATGCTACAAATCGATGTCAAACCCTTCACCGTTGTCCGGGAATGCGAGTCAGAGTACACAGCGACGAGCAGAGCCACAAACACAGGCGGAACCACGACTTTTTCGGCAAGTGTGTCCCCACTGCAATCTTTGGGTGTATCCCAGAAATATGTGCAGCACATGCAAACAAAGCTACCTGGCTTGATAATGAACCAGATGGAAAAGACGTTTTCAATTGTGCAAAAGGCCTTCAACTTGTCTGACGAGCATATGGCCAATTTGCCACCACGCCCGCCAATGTGCGATGGCGAGTTTCGCCTTTTTCTTGATGCTTTGGGACAAATTCAACGCAGGGATGAGTTGCGCAAGGTCATCTTTCTGGGTGGCATTGAACCCAGTTTGCGACGCGTAGTCTGGAAGCATTTGCTTAATGTCTATCCGAGTGGCGTTCATGGCCAGACCATGGATGGTCATCAACGCATGGAGTTTATGCGTCGAAAATCAGAGCAATATTACAAGCTGCGCGACACGTGGAAGACAGCAGTCCAACGAGGCTGTTCCGCCGGCGAGCTGGCCTATGTGACGAGCATGGTAAAAAAGGATGTGCTGCGTACGGATCGACTGCATCCGTTCTACGCGGGCAGCGATGACAATCAGAACATTGCTTCGCTCTTTAACATACTGACAACATATGCGCTTAATCATCCGGTGGTTAGCTATTGCCAGGGCATGTCAGACATCGCTTCACCGCTCCTCGTCACCATGAATGACGAGGCACAGGCCTATATTTGTTTCTGTGCGATCATGGCGCGTGTGCGTGGCAATTTCATGCTTGACGGCATTGCAATGACTCAGAAATTTGCCCATCTTACCGAAGCACTCAGTTTTTACGATCCAGAGTTTTGGGAGTATCTTAAGTCTCAGCAAGCGGATGATTTGCTCTTTTGCTATCGCTGGCTGCTGCTCGAGCTGAAGCGTGAGTTCCCTTTTGAGGATGCGTTGCGCATGCTGGAGGTACAATGGAGCTCATTGTGCTACGACAATAATAGCTGCAAAGAGCTACCGCTCTACGAAAAGGTAAACAGATATATATATATATATATATATGTTTCTAAATATGTCTTGCGATATATTTAGAAATAAACTTTCTTATATCACTACCGTAGTTTTAAATACAGCTTATTATCTTTTTCAAATTACTTTAATTTGTCCTATTATGCAGTTTTTAGCCAACTTACTTATATAGCTTAGAACAGGGTGCAACTCAGTTTTATCCACAAAATATTCGTAAGTAGTTTTTTTATTGTTTTATTTATTTTTGTTGTATTATAAGTTAAAGTATTTATAAAATGGGTTAGAATGTAAAAGTCATGACTAGCTGTATTAACTTTTATACCTAAAAATTGTTTTTTTTCTCTCGCTTTTCCAGGAATTTGTGCCCATTATAGAAACATCGGCGCCAAATAGTGCCAGCACGTTTTCCACCTCATATAGCGCCACACCGACAAGTCCATCATATTTGCTGACAAAGCCGCGTGAGAATCCGTATACCAAAGTTTGTGCGCTGCGTCGACAAAGCTCATCGGCATCACTTAGCTCACTGAGCTCTTCAGTAGGCGCCGCCAGTAGTCATGCTCTGGACAACTCAAAGCGTCTAAATCATAGTTTGGATGACAATATGTCGAGGCATGCAGCACGTCGTCAAAGACGCGCCTCTGCCAAGGCTCATCAGAGTCTGGACGAGTCTAAAATGTTAGCACTTATCGAGGGTGGAGTAATGGAAAATAGTACGAAGTCCGTGCAGGATCTATCGGCTAGTGAGGACACTGATGATGATGTATTTGATCAGAAGGAACAAATTTCCGCATATACGCCTCAATTTCATGAAACGAATCCATTCAAGGTGGATGCACAGACGTCAAATAACAACAATAACCATAATAGTAATATGCCAGCCCGCGCCTTTTTGGGCAGCTCATCATCCTCCGTACTGGGTGAGGAAAAGGAGAGCAATGTCGCTCAAAGTCTGGCCAAGCTGCAACAAAAGAACATTATCAACGTAAGCAATATGATTGCCAAGCAATTGGCATCTAATGCCAGCACCATGAGCGAGAGCGTTAAACGTGTCAGCAGCAGCAGCGGCGGCCACTTCAAGGATCTCAAAGAGAAAATCGCAGCGAGCAGTCGAATGGGCATCTCATTTGATGGTGTTGACGATGCCGAGAAGAAAACACCGCCCAAACTTGTGAAAAACTTTAACGAGTTTCTTAACTTTGCGGCGATGAACAAGAACCGAATTTCGGACCGTCTGGCAAACCAGCTGCAGCTTAACGAAAAGCCACAGCAGCCACAGCAGCAACAGCAGCAAATTACCAAGCCAGTGGTGCAGCTAATTAAGAGCGGCCAGCTGGGCAGCTCGTTGGACGATTCCGATTCCTCTTCCATACCAGAGACCAGTTGGAGTGCCTCCACAGCTGCTACAGCCATACAGCAGGCGCAGGAGTTAAGTAGTTACAGTCTACAACTGGACCTCAATGCAGTGTCGCCCGAGCATCAACAGAAACAGCAGGAGAGAGAGCCGGAGCAGCCTGAGGTTGGCACACCTGATCAGGATCAAGATCATGAGTACTATCCAATGACAAATGCTATAACGCGTGAACTGCGACTTGAATCGGAGAATCTGGACCGTCAGGTGTTTGGATTACCATTTACGGAAAAGCAAACAGCTCCTGGCACCAATGCTACTGCAGCAAATTCTATCGCAGCTGATGGCATTGAGTACGAAAAATTGGACAAAGACACGCTGGATATGGTAGATGACCTAAAAGAGAACGAGATCATCACCTGTCCAGATGTCAGCGAGCTGCACATGAGACGTCGACTGCGTTTGGCAGCCATTAAAAGCAATAGCGTGCAGCAAGCCGAGATGCAAACACTTAATCCGTTTATTGATGAAAACCAGCTTTTGGATGATGCTGGAAGTGGAAGCATGCGAAACAGCAGCAGTCTGCCTGAAGTCATCATGCCCATTTCAACGGAACCGAATCGTGTTGAAGCGCCAACGCTCGTTGAAATAGCGACAAATGCGGATGATGAGAGTGCCTTTAACTCCTACGCGCGTTCGCCACAGCGTTCCTCGACAAGTCCTTTAAATGGTCTTAACGGCACAGCTTCTTCACTGCCACCGCCCAGTGAATTTGGTGGCGGTAATGCCTTTCTAATGTTTCTTTGCTTGACGCTGCTGCTTCAGCATCGAAATACTATTATTAAGGCGTCAATGGACTACAATGAGATTGCAATGCACTTTGACAAGATGGTGCGCAAGCACGATGTTACTCGGGTGCTTAATCAAGCCAGACGCATGTACTTTGAGTATCTGCAGGCTCATCGCAAGCAGAATCAAAGCAGCCCACAAGCTGCACCAAAGAGCCGCACTGATGACACAAATTTAGCATAAGTTGAACTAAGGCATGCCGACAAGAGAAGTGAATAATTTATGAGCAAAACTTGCTTAAGAGATTGTTAGATAACTGACTTTATGGCTAAGATTTGCATTCAAATTATAATTTAAGCCTAAGATGTATGAAAAATGTTAAGCTTAATTGAGCTAAGAGTCGCTCAAAATGCAAAAACAAAGAAAGAATTTTAATTTTGTGAATTTGAGTAACCAAAGTTTTTAGTCTTAGTATTTATTTTGTACTTATATGCCGCCATAACAGACGGGACAATTGAAATTAATCCATTTGTTTACTATTCTTTTGTTTTTTCCTAAGCATTCCGCAATTTTACACAATTTTAATCTCAAGAAAGTATGTACTTAATATTTAAAGCTAGGCATAATTGTTACCATTGCGGTATTATTCTCTCCTAAACTTAAACTTGTTCTTAATCACAAAAAAAAACTTTCTTTTTTATATTAATTATAAAGCTAAGAATTGATTTTGTATTCTTTATGCATTTCATGTATGGCATACGGAAATCTTAACTTTTTACATTTGCTAATAAATTGCGTTCCAAAGGAGGATATATAAGATGACTTATTTGTTAAAATAGTACAAAGCCTTTTAATATTTAAAGATCTGTGCTGGGCAAGTTTATTGAAACATTTTTAAACCTTATACATAAAATACAAAAATAGAAATATAATCTTCAATTTAATTTTATCGCCAAACAAGGATATTGAAAATGGAAAATCATAATTTAAAGTTATATTTTTGCTTAAGGCGCTCGCGAATAATCAGCCCCTTGATAAGCTTTTTCCAGTTGCCAAAAACTCTTGTTTCATATTTTTCCTGCTCCTTTCGGGCCTGTTCCTGTTGATCCTCCTCCCAGGCGGCTGTAACCAGTTCCCCAAACTCCTCGCAAACAATAAAGCCGTCATACATGGGATGACAAGCGCCCTGATGAAAATCAAAGCCAATCACTGCATTGGCACAATCGATGTTCAGCTTTTTACACACACGCATTAAGCCAGGAACTGTTTGAATTTGAGAGTTTGTTAAATTAAATATGTCGCTTATGGTTTTTACTTGTAACATACGTCTTAGATGCACTGTTTTCTTGGGGAGCATGCACTCCTTAAATAGTTCCACATTGCCGTAAGCGTTGCGAGGGACAATTCCATTTTCTGCTGTAGGCGGCTCATAATCCTGCGTTTGCCAATAGCCAAAAATCTCAAGCGGCTGATCCTTGATTACCGTACGAGTAAGCTATGAATGATTTACTATTAATTACTTCATATTGTCAAATAAGTTTGAACTTTCTTGATAACATTATTTAGTTAAAATATCAACTAATAGAGGTGACACTGGTCTGGAACCTTAAAGCGACCACAAAAGTTAATTGTTAACTTGAGTTTTTTGTCCTACATCCTAACTCAAAAATAGTCAAAAAAAAATAAATATATGGACGAAAATATTTTATAGCAGCTAAGTGTCTTGTGTTAAATAAATAAATCAAATTAATATTAAAGAAATGAGTTAACACAAATTATAGAAGAGTATTGCATTTGCAATGACAAATCCCAAGTTCTAAATGTGGTGCTCTTAAAACCTTTTGCTATTTTTTTCCCTATAGGCAAAAACATCGTTCATTCTGTCATATCATTTGAGTGTTCCTGCAATACATACCTTATCCCACTTTGGGCGAGCCTTTACAATCTTGTATGGTTGTTCGCCCAACTTCACTACGCGAGCGCTCTTTAACCAAATTTCGCGTGAGTGGAGCAGATGGACACAGTCACGTGAATACACAGCTTCCCCGCGTATAAAGCCAAGCGTTGGTGCATCTGCTGGATAGATGCCTTGAAATTTAAGTAAATGTCGTTCAAGAGCATAGAGCGGGTGATCCTTAAACTCAGCAATGGACTTTGGTAGCGGTTTGTCAGAATGTATTTGGCGCAACTGTTCGTCCTCCCGTATATCACGTTTAGTGCGCCTACCCAGATATGGAGCCAGGGTTTCATCCAGCCACGCCTTCTCAACGCGGGATTTGCGAACCGTGGTGGTCCAGCTGGAGCAATATCGGGCGGTAACATCCTTTAGACTAAGATCGTCTTGGAAGGCAAAGACATAGGCCAGATTCGAGGACGCATTTCGCTGCAAGCTCAAATTGCTTAGAAATTGTGCTCATATCAAAAGTTGAACTATCGTTAAATCCTTTCTGATATCTTACCCTGATAGTATCGACGCAGTGAACTTTGCCCTTAAACAAATCAATGCAAATCCATTGCTCCTCCACCTCAGACCACACTTCCACCCACATGTCAGAGGCAGTTGTTTTGCGTTTATCCTTGACATCTTCATCATCTGTGGAGAGTACGCGTCGATCTTTCCGCAAATGTTGCACAACCTTTGGCAGCACTGGCGCCTTTTTGATTGGCTTGCTGGGTGTAGAGTCCCCATTATCAGTGCTGCTTTGGCTCTTTGATTTATTTAGTTTCTCCAGTTTGGGCCGTTTCTTGGGCAAGGGTGGACCATCATCTCCGCCATCCAGTTGAGGTATGCTTAACGCCTTGGCCTTCTGCTGACGCGTGCGAAGCTCTCGTACGGGCTCAGCCTGCTTAAGAAATGTTGGTGAAATTTTGGCTTTTGCATCGTGACTTTTACGCGAAGCAACTGAACTCACTGGGACTGCCGCTGGGCTGCCACCTTTGAGGAAGACTGGGGATATGTGCACCTTGGGCGACTTGCTCCGTGAGCGCGTGTCCCGTACCGCACCATGATTGTTCCCAGGATTCGCATTCTCTGTATCGTTGTGCTTTGCATTCTTCTGTTTGGCACTGGGCAGCACCAGTTTAGGTATAACTGGAGAGCCTATTTTGGCACTAGGGTATGATTCTTTTATGCCGCTGGCTGCTGATCTTTCCTTGTCTGCAGATGCTTTTCGCGTGCGTCTCGCAACCGGTTTTGCCTCAACTTGCTCCTGTTGCAGTTTTGGTTTTTTTGCATCATCTGTTTCAGATTTGTTGACACCACGCTTAAGTCTAGAGAGCTGCGGTTTGACATTGCTTTCAATGCTTCTGCTGTGATCTTCGTTTGATCTGGAGCTGCTGCTCTTAGTTTCCGCTGCCTTGGAGGTGCTTGCCAAACGCTTGCTTGTTGTGCTTGAGCTTAACTTGGACTCTTCAGTTTCTTTTCCGACAGCATTTGATTGCGAGCTGTTCGGCTTGGCTTCTGCTTTAGATCTTGAACTCCTGCTGGAAGTTTCAGTAGCTTTCTTAGCGCTGGAACTCAAAACTGTTTCTTTGGGCTTGGAAGCAGCTGCTTTTGAGTTGCTTCTTCCAACTTTTGCCTTCTTAGACGTGCTAGCTTTGTTTTCAGAATCCTCTTCATCGTCCTCATCTTCCTCCTCCACCTCCTCCTCGCTCTTAACCGTTTGACTTTTGTTCTTCTCATTTGGTTTCAATTTAATGGGTATCAAATCGCAAGCCTGCGGCCGCAACGCCATCGGCTGTAAATTGACAATAAGGCGACAGTTCATTCCCATGCCACGTGCAAGTACAATGAATATGAAGATCATATCCTGTTTGCAGCGTGCCTCCTTGCGCTTGATCACTGCCAGCAGCTCCTCAATTATTGTGGCCCTATTTTTGCCGGCTTGTGGCGGATACAAGTCCTGGCTAAGCAGCTTGAAAGCCGTCTTAAACCAGGTAATAAAAGACTGCAAATATTTAAGATCAACGCCCAGCTCTGTGGGATAAGCATTTCGGCTAGGCAACAACTTTAAGGTAGCCTGCATTAGGGTCGTATCGGCCAGTAGTCGATTATATTTGATGCTCCGTGCTATTAAACACAGCAGGCTGACCTTGTGCATCAACAGCTGGCGATCCTTAATGTCGCGGTTCATGCGACGCTTGAGGGCTTGCTCTAGCTCATGTTGAGTCTTCTGCTCCTTGGTCATGTGACGCGAGGGCATTCCCACATGAATCTCCAGATCACCGGAGACATTTGGCGTTGCATCTTCCTGTTCGCTGATTAGTTGAGCGTCTGCCAAATTTATGTGAATGAAGAGAGAAAGAGAGAGAGATTGGCGGAAGTATCAAAAGCTACTGTTACAATCTTAGGACGGGCAATGAAAGTAGTTTTAATTGAGTTATTCTATTAAGTGGAATTTATTTTAAACACTTTGCATTTATTTATTTCATTTGAAGTGCATTTTTAAATTTCAAATATTGAATTAAATACATTTAACATTTACTAAATTGCGCTAACGTTATGCATTCATTATTTAGTACAGATGCTTGTTAATATTATTTGTTTTTAAATATCTTTCTTTTTTATTTTGTGAAATGAATACAATTTTACTAAAGTAAATTCGTTTAACATCAGTTCTAATTTTTTTTGTTTTTTTTTATTTTTTTTTTTTTGCTTATAATTTCGTGTTGAAACACTTGAAATTGCAATAAAGTAAGTACATAAGTGTATTTATTTTGATGCGTATTTTTATTCTATTTTAAAAACTGCATTTCACTTTTGATTTCTAAGTCTTGTGTTTTGCAGGGACCGTAACAAACAAAACGAAACGTCAAATCAACCAAACGAATAAAACAATTATTTAGAAATAAAAATAAAAAAATATCTCATCCACTTTCAATTAGGTATGTTGCAGT
Organism: Scaptomyza caliginosa; assembly: GCA_035044725.1. Taxonomy (NCBI): domain Eukaryota; kingdom Metazoa; phylum Arthropoda; class Insecta; order Diptera; family Drosophilidae; genus Scaptomyza; species Scaptomyza caliginosa. Next base: position 1,131,790 of record JAWNNR010000004.1, on the reverse strand, counting down.
TTTGATTGCAATAATTTAATAATACATGCATTGGAAACAAAAGTTTAAGTTTTGCACATGCAACCTTGTCCCACATTATGCAGGCAATAGATTTTTTGGCTTAATTCTTGCCGAATTATGGTGTTTAGTTGAAACTTAAAGCTTCTTCAACTTTAAGTCAGTCAGGTCCAACTGTTCTATACACATTTCGTTCTTGAAAATTTATTTTCCAGCTATGTCATATTTTTATGTGTGAAGCAAATTGAGGTTAAAAAATGGTATTAAAAAAAGCAAAAGACTTCAAATATAAGATAAATAAAAAGGACAAAAGTGGTAATATGTTAGCTAAATAAGTAATCACTGTGTACAGTCCCTATTAATCAAATTTAAAATTCAATTAAACAATTAAAATAAATGCATATCGAAAACCACTCTTCTTAAAATAAATCATTTGTGACGACTTTGATTTGAATCATATACAAGTTTCTCATCCTATTAAACTTGTTTGATTTGTTTTTGTGTCTTTTGCAAATAATTGTTGTTGGTTTTTTTTTTGTTACTTTTTCTTTTAAATGCATTATAATGTGCAAGCATTTGAACACACACGTAGAATTGGAAAAAAAAACCATTTTTTCATTTAACAACACTTAAACATCTATTCAGTGATATTTTTTGTTTTGTTTTATGCTATTTGCAAAATACATTGAAGTGTTGATGGCTTGTTATCAATAATCCTCGAAACTCTCTTTTGAATATTGGATGTGAGTTCAAACAGCATTGTGGATTTGGAAAGCAATTTTATACAGTGGAGGCTAAGAAATCACAACAATCAAAACAGATAGTTTTTTCATTAAACATTAGAAATTTTTTGAGAACCGATTAGAAGTCTTATAGAATATTAAAAAACAAAATCATAGAAAATACAACCGCATTAATATTAATATTCATCTAAATTAAGTTTTACATATGAACAAAAATAGTTTCTGAAACTAAAGCTTTCTGAGCGACCACTGTATATTATATAGTAAGATATTTGTAGTTTAGTTTTGTGAAGGACTAGCTTAAGGCGTGTTAAAAAAAGCCTTCTAAGGTATTATATTCTACATTTATGCTTTTTTAGTCTAATAGACTATACGACTCAGTAACGCACAGTTTGCAAAACTTTTTTGTTCTTTTGGATATATGCTTTTATTTAATGTTCGTTAAAGCAATGCAAACTGCGCAAACTTTGCTTAACAGTAAAATACAGTTAGGTTTGGTTAAATAGAGATAGTGTTTTGTATGTTTATATAATTATATATTTCACATTATTTAAGATTTCTCTGCTCATTTATATATTTAGTTTGTTAAATAAAAACACAAAACTACGCAGTCTCATACGGAGCAATTTGGAAGCTTTTTTTTGTTTTAAATCAGATACCAGAATTGTTAAGAGTTTTCTAACTACCATCAAAGATCAACATCGATTATCAATATTAACAAACAACAATTATGCGACGCCACAACCAACTTTACAAGCCCTGCTAGTGCTTAATCCACTACTAACAAGTATTTTTCTCAATATTATCTACTTTCGTTTCCTACCTGCAACTTCCTCAAAGTCAGAGTCGTCTGTATCGCCAGTTGCGACCACAGTAGATGCTGGTCGCGTTTTAGTATGTCGCTTAATGCGCGTCGATTTGGTTTTACTTAAACGCGATGGGCCATCCAATGGCGGCGCTTGCACCTCTTTGACCGTTGCTTTTCCTGCTGCACCTGCTAAAGAACGTCGACGCTCCGAGGCAGCTGTTTTTTGCTGTTGTTCATTTGGCTCATTTGCGTAGTTTTGGTTTTCGCCCAATGCAAGCAGTGCGTTGACATCCATTGTTGCAGCGTTGCTATTGCGACACGTCTGGCTGCCGGGAGGCGTGGCTGTGGCGTTGCGTTTGCTGAGCAATGCTTCCCTGGTGCGTTCCAAGCTATTGGCATTCTCAAGCAAGCCACGAAAATCGAAAGCCTTGTTGCTGGCATTGTCTTCTAGGCTGCTATCGTTGTTGTCCTCAGAGCCGGAACCGGAATCGGACAAATTTGTAATGCCCGCATTGCAATCGAATTGTGGCGCTGGCGATTTCTCTTTGGTCGTCGTAAAGAAACTGGAGCGTAAATCTAATTCTTCTGGATTTACCAAATAATCATCGACACTCGATTCGCTGCTGGAGTCCGCGTTGTTGCTTTCATTGGGCGTTTTGGCGTTTTTTGAGGCCGTTAAACGGCTGGTAGAGCCCGACGCTGATGCCGACGGTGAGTTTGTCGGCGATGTGGGAAAAGTTCTTGGCGGCGGCCGAAATTTATTGTACAGTTTAGAACGCAGCGATTGACCGCTTGGTTTGCGTTTCTTCACGGCGGCGCCTTTAATACCGCTCGGCGGTTTTTGTTCCCTACACGTATACATTAGTTAAATTAAATTTTGCTTGTAATTTAATCGGTTAACTTGCCTCTTCTTTTGTGTAGCACACGCTGATGACCGACCACTGGCGCCCCCTGTAGCAGCAGCGCTCCCGGCCATATCCTCAAATTCGCTGTCATCGTCATCGCTAGACTCACCGCCGCGCACATCTTTACCAGGCTTCCATTCGTCCTCTTCGCTGGCAGAAAAGCCCTCGGATAAAGATTCTTCTTCTTCGTCGGACATTGTGTTGCTTACAAAGGCTGACCGTTTTACATGTGTGTTAGTGCCACTTACAGTTATTGATTTTTACTGCGCACTTTTGGAATCCGTGCTCTTTGAAGCTCTTCAAAAACTCCTTACTTTACTTGTACTTGATTCATTTGTTTTTTGTAATACTTTTACGGGCAAAGGAATTGTGGTACTTGGCTTTTATCTAACTGTTTAAACAAATTTGCGAAATTGACATTTCCGCGCTTGGATGGCGTTGGGGCAAGAAGGCAACGATAGATGTTCGATAAGTAGAGACGACCGATATGCTAATTAAACGTGTCTTATCGAGTCAATGTTGCTTGCAAAATGATCAGGCGTAGTAGAATTTGTCAGTTTTTTTTTAAAATTAATCAAGAAATAAATGGCTTTATATTATTAATGTATGTTTAAATAAGTATTTATATATGACTGTGTGTCTACATTACACTCTCTTAATAAACAAATATATACTATATAAACAATGCCAATTTCGTTTATATTGTACTCTTGTTCAGTTGCCAGAAATAAGTGCTCACAAAATTTATTCACACGGTGTTATACACTATTTCATGTGCTTTGAAATATGAATCTTAAAATATTTTCGATAATTCGATTTATAATGTGCTCGAAATGTAAACAAAAGTGTGGCCATGTTTAAAAAGACTTTGCAACACTGTATTTTGCCCCATGCTAGCCAGCACTGGTTGCATATTGTTTATTTACTCCAGTTCCCATGAATTCGACTGGCAACGAACTGCATCCAAACTGGGTTGCATTAACTACACTACATGTGCCACTTAAACGCTTTGTTCGCGCCGGAGCTGCTGCGCAAGAAAAAGGAATTGTAAAAGAACAACACACAATAGATGGCGTAAGTGGTTTCGAAGCTCAGCAGATCTACAAAGAAATCCTCGACACACCGGAGACAAGAAAAGCGATTCCCACACGCACAGCAAACACATCAAGCCTTGTTAAAGAGAAACCACAACTTCCCTTTGACCGAAACAAGTTTTTTCGCCTGGCGACTGGCAACGATGTAAACCAGTTGTCCCAAATGTGTTTTACTGAGCAGCAACAGCTGAATGTCTGTGATGCCTTTGGATGGACGGCGCTAATGATGGCAGCCTGTGAGGGTGCCGAGGATGCTGTAGCCTGGCTGCTACAAATGGGCTCCGATGCAGCTATTGCTGACAAAAGTGGCAACACGGCTTTTAAGCTGGCTGAAAAAAAAGGTCACTCGGGTATTATGCAACTTTTGGAAGACGTTTGCCAAATGGTTACATCCGAAGATGAGCCAACAGCAGACGCTGTCAGTCCATTCTATTGTCAAGTGTGCGAAAGGGAGTACAAGGAGACTACGTGGCGGACACACCAGACCTCCACAGTGCATCAGTTTAACATAAAATCACTGCCTGCTCACAGACTACAAAAGTTCAACATACCGGCAAGGAATCGTGGCCTACAGCTAATGATTAAACAGGGCTGGGACCGAGAGCATGGTCTGGGACCGTCGCAAAGTGGACGCCTCTACCCAGTTAAGACTGTGTTGCGCAAACAGCGCACCGGCCTGGGAATTGTGCAATCTCCCGCACGGGTAACGCATTTTAAAGCATTCGACACAAATGCCACACAGCTCCGGCATCGCAATCCCCTTTTGCCGCAACCACGCCGCACCCGAAACGAAATAAAACGGGAAAAAGTTAGGGAATGGAGACGGGAGCGCCGGCTGCGCAATGAATTAAGCTAACTAATACCTAATATACAAAAATAAAATACAAATAATGCTTCGAAATTGAACTCTATTGGTTTTGTTCCTAATTTAAATCATAAAATGATTCTTACTACTTTACTGCATATTGTTTTTTTGAATATGAATTCCTTTAATTAAGTATGATTATATAAGAACTAAGCTCTAAATTAGATGAAGAATTGTTTATTGGTGTTTTGAATGTAAAAAATCTTTACCTCTTAACGACAGTATTGTCGGGCAGTAAATTTTTGTATGAGAGCAAAGATTGCTTGTTAATAATTTAAATGGAAGTCGCATTAGAAAGAGTTAGTAAAATAAATTATTATGCTAGATTGACAAAATCACAGCCATGAGCAATTCCTTAGAACCATTTAGAAATTTAAAATACACAATTATTTAAATAATTACAACACTTAACGATAATAGTAAAGCAGATTATTTATATGTAAAATCAACGAATGAATATTTGGTTTTGATTTTTATTTATTGACTGAGCGCAACACTTATGTGGTTGGATAGGTCATGGCAGATGGCACATGTACAACTACAAGCAAAGAAACTAAAACATACACATGCACAGTTTGTGGCACGTGCTACGAATTTGTTTCTTAGCAAACGCTGACCTCTTGCGCAAAAGCCGAACTGCCTTTATATACATACATAGGTTTTGTTTGTTTTTGGCAAACTGGCGGTTGGTTGTAAGGCTGCTAGTCAAAGGGGGAAGTTGGAATTTGCGAAGTTTCGCGTGGAGTTGCAAAGACAAAAGCGAAAGCTGTTGCACGGCACAGCGCGCGCTCTCACCCTGAAGCGTTTTCATTGAGCTTACACCGAATATGCTTTGCGCTTGCGCACAAAATGCTTAACCCCTTAAAAACGACAGCAAAGTTGACAACTCTCCTGCAGATATGTACAAATATAAAGCGAAGTATCCGAATTGCGACACTCAGTCGCGTTCGGACTGTGACAGTGTTAAGACGTTGCCCGAAAGTGTTTTCGCTGCTGTGGTCTACTTCAAAAGTGAATCACAACGTGTGCGTGTTTAGAAGTTGTACGTATAATTAAACGAAAGTGGAAAGTTGAGTTATGCGAAGGTCAGCAAACAGATGCACCGTAGCCAATTGAAAAAATTTAATTATTAAACGTTGCATGTGAAATGTGAAAAACAAATTCATTGCGAACAATTCAAAAAGCAACGTGTTTTGTTTTCATTCCGAATTATGTGTGGTAACACTGCTGCTACTACCCCAGTTTCGATCAACAGCTGTTTAGCCCAGCAAACGCAGAACGCAAAGACACAACGTTGGCGCTCAGAACGTTAGCGTCGCATTTGTTGTGCTTATTTGTGTTTGCGTTCTCAACGTGTTCGGTTTATATTGTGCTTGAAACGCATGCAAAACTAAAGAATATATTTATTTTTAAATCAACTTACAACTTATGCCGACGTCGTGTTATTTGTGCATTGCAATAAAAAAAGTAATTGTGTGTGTCCAGCGTAAAATAAAACACATTTAATTAAGCAAAGTAAGCAACATGAAAAGCCATTACGCAAAACTGTGGTGAAATGTAACAACAATATCAAATCTAAATACTGTGTATAATTTTTGTGCGGCATAAACAATTTGAGTGCATTTGGCGTCGGAAATGCCATGTGATTTCCATGCATTGTGCATTGAACTTGACAAAAATAGTGATTTTATAATAATATTTCTACACACATAGTTAAATTCGTTTGTACTTATAAATGTTTTCATATGTATGGATGGACTGTTTTTATTGTTTGCAAAATATTCAATATATATTTGGTTTATGGTTTATTTCTGTAGCAACTTGCACAGACGCACAGCATTTATTTTTGTGTCTGTGATTGTTTGGTTTACATTCATCAATTCTACCTTTTGCCTTATTTTTAATCACAGTCGGCGTAGATGCGTGCTCTCCTTCGCTACGCAGCAGCAGCCGCAGCAGAAGCAGCAACAGCAACAGCCGCCGCAGCATCTGTCAGTGACGATCGTCAAAGTGTTTAACCTGTGGGAGAGCACTCATTCACTCGCTCTCACCATGAACTTTGCGCGTGCCTTTTTCAATTTGCTTGATCTGTCATTGCATTTGCATCTCTCTTGCTCCCTCTTCGCTGGCTGTTCACTCACCCACGCGCTCTTTTTATTTGCTCGCTCACGTAACGCTTTGATTATTTAGAAATTAATGCAATATGATGGCCATAAAAGCGGATTGTGTCGGCATGAGAGATTGTTCTGCTTGCTAAATGTATTTTGTTTTTTTAATCAATATATGCAAGTTTTTTATAAAAGTGTAAAGTGATTAAAATTAAAGATACATAAACTACTAGAAAGAGTTTTCGTTTAAGAAAAAAAAAAAACAAAGCAAGGTGTCAGCAAGGTGAATAGCATTCAGATGGAGCAAAGAATCCAGATCGTGTTCAGGCAACGTCAACTTATATCGTAAATCTTAAATATCGTAAACCAAACAAATACACAAGATCGAAAAAGTAAATAAAAATCCAACATGTTTATTATTATGATGAAGCAATACACAAAGTACTTACCAGGTAGTACAAAGTACTTTGTACTTATTCGGTATGCGGTACTCGGTATTTGGTACACCTTGCACTACACACAGTAATAACGAGATAGGCAAAACCTCTTCCGGGTCAATGTCAATTTCAATATATCTTGCTGCTCGTGCTGGTGAACAGATTTAAGACTCAAGATAAATAAATGAAATGCAATAAAAGAAGGCAAAATAAATACCAATTGAGTGAAATTTAAAATTGAAAAAAAGAAGCAATCCAGAATATTTCTCTGTGTGTTTTTGTGTTAGTGTTTTTTTCCATAACGCATCTTTGCAAATGTTGTAAAAACTTGCAAGTGTGTTTACCGAATCAGTTTAAAAATGAGCGAAATTAACCATAAAAGCAATTACAACAATTATAAACAATTTAGACTGTATGATACTGAAATAACAAAATCGTTCAGATGGACAGCTAAAACAACAATCATTGTATTTTCAGCCTGTTCCGGCGTTTCATCTACTCAAATGCCAAGTGAATCTTAAAGGTGAGTCTTAAGAGATTATTAAAGCAAATGATACGAAAGAATTCACATTGTCTGTCGTGGTGGTATCAGTACACACATACACACATACATACATATAGTTGGCATAGCGTTTGCTATTGGCAGCCTAATGGCTGTGGCATAAATCTCTCACCTGCTGGAATTTTCTAATAACATGAAAGTGTTGCACGGTTCGCTCAGCGGCGCATTAAATGAGAAATTTGCAAAACTTTCAACATAAATTACTGCATACAACTTGGCGCACAACAAATTCTCTCCACACACACACACTAAAGCAGTGAGACACAAAATGTGCGTTGCTTAAAGCAACCAAAAAATAAAAGTTTACTCTCACATGCCCCGACCCTCTTGCTCGTCAGTCTGCGGTCGACACATAGTAAATTAACAAAAATTAGACTTGAAGTTTGTTGATGAAACTCGGTAAATGTTGCTGCGGCTTTTTAGCGGATAAAGATCTTAAGTTGAAGCAACTGTAATTAGCGTTAAAAATGAGAAGCTAAAATAGTTTATAACTGGGTTTAATACTCGTTGACATCCAGTGAAAGCATACTTAATTCTAAACAATTAGTAAATGTTAAGTTAGTTTGCGGTTTTATAAAATGTTACGTGTTTTTTTTAGGGGTTTTGTTGTGAACTTATAACCTGAATTTTTAATTCTATTCAACGGTTTCCAGATACGATTAATTGATTTAAAAATTCTACTTCAAAGAACTCTTGTACTTGATTTGATTTGTATTTAAATACTTATTTATTAAAAACGCTTTAGAAATCTAAGTTAAGACTAAAAGGAATGCAAAACTGCGTACCTTACAAAAATATTATAAATAATATATATAGCCTGGTAGTTTGCAAAGCGAAAACAAATAGTTTTATTTGTTTTATTTATAAATGTGAAGTCACACCTTTCGATACATTGCTTTGTTGTTTATACTTTTGTAATTTTTATATTTTTGTGTATACATACAGACACTTAAATGATTTCTACAAACGATGTGTGAATATATGTAGCAAAATCATATTAAATATTGATTTTCGTTATGCTTTATAGAACTAATGCCGTATTGAAAATTATCGTGAAAAAAATATTGGAAAAACTCAAAATGTTATTGCTTTTGAATTTTCACAAATCAAGGAAAACAAGTTTTTTTTCTGTATTTTTAATGAAATAAAGCAAAATCACCAAAACTTAGAATAATTTGAGTGTAAAGTCGAAATAAACAGTAAATGGTATTTAAAGGTCTTTATAGAAATAAAAAGGTATTAATAGAAAGTGCGACTAGTTTTATTTACACAAAGCTTATATGTTAATTCGAACATACATGGACATATTAACTCATAGCTTTTGCATTTGCATTAACAAATAGTATTCCTATATTTTCCTTAAAAAAAAATTAGTACTTTCGTGTGTGTTTTCTGTTAACTGCGCTGAATGACGCTAGCACACTTTTCAGACAGCTTGTATTCAATGTTCCTAACAAATATTTACATAATTAGCAGTTGTGTGTTTGTCTGTTTGTTAAAAATGTTGGGGCGCTTCTTTAAAAAGTTCCTTAAAAAGCCCTTTTGTACTGTTTCTTATTGGTAGCCTCAATCAGCCATACAATAGCTTTAAATCAACTTATTGTTGAGATATCCTCTCTTTTCCTATTTGCAACAAGCCTGCCTCTATCAATATTTGTTGGGGATTTTAATTGCTTTACGAATAACTCAAAGTTTTCTTTTGAACTAATTTACTTTGGCCTTTGACTTTTTGCAAGCTTTGTATAATAAAGGGAGGGGAGGGCATAAATACTGCTGCTTTTGATTTGTTAGAAAATTGTTTTTTTGTTGCCAAGTTATTTAGATTTCATTATTGAGAAGGTCAGCGGGTGTCAAGGCGACAAAAGGATAACAATTAAAAGAAAACAAATTTAAAGAGCCAGCAGCTAGCCATTAATTATAAATTCAGAATTCCCTGCACATTTTTTGTTTGCATAAAAATCACTTCTCTGTTGCTGACAAAACAAAAATATATTATTGTTCATTCAATCAAAGTAGCTATTTTATGATACTAATTCTGGTATATGTATAAATAAATACACATATGTGTTTAGTTTGCGAATAGTCTGGGTAAAAAGTTCTCAAGGCGAAAGTATTTTATTGAGCGTGTAAAAGTAGCTTAGCAACAGAGTGCTCTTAAGTAAGTCCTGAGAGTCCGTCGTCTTAGCCAAAATAAAACCAAAGTCAAAGTTGTGGCGGCAACAAAATCCATTGAAGCGCGAAATCAACTTAATGCAATAGACTAGAAGTAGCAGAAGTGGCATTCAGCCCAGGTAATACGGTTGCCAGTTAAAGCCACAAGAAAAAAACTCTCCCTTACACATAACGCACATAAACACAGAAGAGCACTTACATATTTATAGTCAGAAAGCCACGTAAAACAAACATTTGTAGCTCATGTTCTGCCACACGTGTGTTTATATCTTATGTTTGTGTTTTGTCTGTTTGTTTGTTTGTTTGAGGGCAGACGACATAAAATGCATTGTTGCAAAAACTAAACTAAACGATAGCTAAAATTGCTATCAAATTTTTTAAAATAGTAAGTCAATGCATAGTAACAAAAAGTCTAGATCAATTATTTATTTATTAAATTGATTGTTAATTAGTCCCTTAACTCTTAATTGAAAAGACTGCCATATGACAGTTTATTTTGAATGAAAATAGTTAAATATGACAGAGCTTCTGGAAAAAATTCCTTTATTCACACATACAAATGTTGCTATGGTTTTTATTTCTATTATTTCGAGTATTTCTGTTATCTTGACATATTTGATATTTTTGAGCCATCTTCTAACAAATTAACAAACATTTTTTGTCAGATTTTTTCTTCTCTTTTTTTTGCAATGATATTTTATTTCAAATATTGAGTTTAACCAAAAAGTTGCACCTGCTGATGATTTTATATGCAATTGTCATTAGAAAATGAAAAAATTCATTACAAATTTAAGTAGCACAAACATACAAATAGTAACGATTGCATTTGTAGTCAAGAGTATTATGGGCTCGAGTTGCACACAAACGAAAATATAAAAACACACACACACATGTGCGCACATCTTCATATCACCTCATTACTATGCAAGCTGATAAACTTGATACGAAGACAACTACGCGACAACAAGACGCAATAAAAGCAAACAGATAGAAAATACTTAGAAAAAGACGGTCTCAAGGAGGGGTAAGCTAAAAAGCATAAAGACGCAACGCTGACAGGGCAAATATTGTAACATTTTCAAGGTACTCGCGACTGAATGTCGGGCTAAAGTTAGTTTTGTGATTAAGATAAAACAAAAAAAAAAGAACTCTACAGTTTTTATAAAATGTATGGTGCTTGGTGTGATCTATTTGCTCTCAGTTAGTGCAATCAGATTGCGTCAGCGCGTTCTTAAAAGCTATTAATTTTAGTTTTGTTATTCTTTTTTATGTGGTTTTCTCAGTGTTTTTCTAAACGTCTGCTTTAAACTTTATAATTAATTTAATTCATTTTGTTTTACCGCTAGGCGCAAGGCTTACCGTATAATTCCATTCAAATGTTAATAGACTAGGTATTATGCATTTACCTATTGTTGAGCAATTTTAACCGCAAAATGTGTAATAAGCTGAAATAAATTAAAGCAAATATTAAAGTAAAAAAGCTGGTTTTATCTTACTAACATTAAGTTATTAAATGGCGTGTTTTTTGTGATTCAGTATTCATTGTTTTGAAGTTTATAAGACAATATAGCCTTAGGCTCTTTATTAATTTGTCATAATACCTATTCAAACTGTGCTGCTGCACTTGCAAAAAACAAAAATTTGATCAATTTTCAACAACGTTTTTATTGCCCCGTATATTTGTTTTAGCATCGTGCAGAAAAACTACTTTCACTAGTGTGTGTGTATGTGTGCATATGTGTTTTCTCCTGTTTTTCGGTCTCTTAACACATACGCACACACAATAAATCAAATTTATTACACACTCTACTGACATAGAGGGCGCAAATTGTGATATATACGCCAGCCATAAACTAAAATTCGCTTTCGAGCTAAATGCTTAAGAGCAACACATCTCCCGATGTGTGGCCAATTGTATAGTGAATAGAGTGTATTCACAATCAGCTGCTAACCGTTAACGTCAGCGATAAGAGTAGCATCGTATAAAACATTTGTTTATATTGCAACGCGTTGAGAGTTCATTTATCCCGTGGCATAATAAAAGCAAATTGTTTAACAATGGCTACAAACGTACGTACAACATACATATATGCAAATAATTATGAGCTAACAGTAAGTATGTGTGGAAAGAATGGTTGTATAAATTGTGAATAATCATATAAGCTAAAATCGGCTTGGAGTAGCACGTGCAGCAAATGACAGATATATATACATAGTTGTACATAATATAAATGTGTATGTTTGATTGTTAGATATTTGCATATTAAGTAGGCGCTCCGATGACCCATAATGAAATGCCAATAATCTGAGTTGGCCTCGGCCATCACAGTATCCGTTCTTGCATTGCCATAAATATGGATACGCATTTGGTTGTTAATAAATGTCTCGAGCCTACAAAAAAGAGCTGGCTTTCAAAATTTGGTAACATCAGGCACTCGTTAAGGGACATTTTGGGTGGTTCGCATTATCACAGCAAGGCACATAAACTGGACCATATTATTGAAAGCAATATTTTTACAGCAAGCCAAAGGAAATTGCAATATTGTAACTTTACTCTTTCAAGGCTGCAATGTTATTGTTAACACACTTAAAGCCAGTTCAAATAACGTCTGGTCAGAGTCAATTTTTATTTTTAAGCAACCCAAAGTTCTCTGTGTCTGTCTGTCTGTCTGTTTGCTTGTGTGTAGTGTGCTTTGTATTGATTTTGAGTTGCAGCCAAGTGGCTGTTAGAGTAGGCAAATGCGTTTGACGCTTGAAGGGCAAGCGTTATGCCAAGACCTATACTATAGATTGGCTAGCCAAGTTTTATACGCCTTTGGCCTTAACTGAAACTGCCACAAGAATGCATTTTACGACAGTTGCATTCAACAATGAATGACATCATTTATGTTGCCATAAATTAAAGAACTAGAATTAATTAACACAAGACTTAACTTGATTTATATTCACATAGATTGTCCTTAACACGTGCTTTAAAAAGCTAAAAACAGAAAAAAAAAATACTTTATGTGTTTTACTCTAATGATATTATACTGTTTCAAAAGTATTTCCAAATACCGAGCAGCACATTTAAGTTTTAATTGACATTAAATGCAATTTATTGATACAAGAATTCGTATTTAATTAATCATTTTAGTTGTTTAATTAATTGAGATTTGCTTGTAAATAGCTCAAATTTAATTGATTTTTATTATTATTTTATTGATTACAAACTAAAGTTTGCGTTTCCAATTTAAGTTTCTTCAAGTCGATAAAATTCTTGTCCAAGTTTCTTAATACCTATTTAAATTATAGGTTACAGGGTATTTGTTACTCAAGTAAATAAAACTAATTGCTTTTTAATTGTTGTTTACACATTAATTTTCATTAATTTAAATTTAAAATGAAAATTTTTGGTTAATTCCTATTTGCACAGTACATTATTTAAAAATAATCCAATTTATATTTTTTATTTTTCGCTTTTGACCAATATTTTATTATTTTGTAATGTCAAATATTTATTTTTTATATGCAAATATAAAGGATTCTGTTAAGGTTATGTGCTTCTAAAAAATCTGTTAAGTATTGTGTGTAAAACGCATTTTTTATATTTTTCAAACTTCAGGACCGCTAACAAATATTTATAACTTTATCATTAAAACATTTTCAATGCACTTGGGCATTAAAAAGATAAAAAAAATGTATATGTATATGTTTGTATATACATATGTCGCATACCATAAACACGAACGTTGATTTTGAACATTTTTATTATCATGCCTGCCTGTCGCAGAGCTGCCGCTTAAATTTTTAATGAAACACAAACATATTTTCTAATAGGTTTTTCAAGACCCTCCCAACCTCGTGCACCCCCACTCACTACCCTACACACAGTTTACGTGCCTGCTTTCAACGTGTTTGTGGGGATAAGCTGGCCGTGTTCAATGTAAATGTGCTTGTAAATATGACTGCAAATCCCTAAGTACTGTTGAGGCAGTGAACATTTGACCAGTAGCCATGCCTATTTGAACAAACGGGTAAATTGGCTCATTGTGTTTTAGTTAGTCCCTTTAAAAGACTTGCCTGCCCCGGTCTTTCCCGTTGTGTGCCGTTTGCTCATGCATTGGTCGGTTGGGACTAGTTGTAGCTATATAACTGCAATACATTTTCTTTTTGTTTCAATAATGTTTCAAACGCTATAAAAAGCGGCTTAATGGTAGACAACCTGACAAACGTAATACTAGACGTAAAACATCTGGCTACGTGTGCATATAACTGAGTTTTGGGGTGGAGCAGCTGTCACAACAAATCGGACAGACAAAAGCAAATCTCAAATGTGAACATTTTCAGGGTTTCGTAAAACGTGCTGACAAAAAAGTGCGAAAGTTTTCGTATAACCACAAAAACTAGCAAAAAAATGTATAAACTAACTTAAAAACATAGCTTCCACTATTGCTGTTAGCTTTGTATTTGACTTTGACTTCCAATAGCAGTGCATTCAAACGAGGTCAAATGCAATTTTAACAAAATTTATTTATGTACGTGCCTCAGTGAACAGGTGGCGTCAAACACTTCTTTGGAATAAACAAATAATGATATCATTTGCATTTTTATCCAATCTTTTTTGCGCAAGATGCTTATCTACATGTTTGAATTTAATTTATGCCCGGTGGAAAAAATAAGAAAAATGATTTTTAAAATGAAGCTTAAATTTGCTTATGGACATTGTTGTTTCAGTTGATTTTTCCGGTTTAGCTCAGCTTATATCATCAAAATAATTGTAGCATACTTTTTAGAGCATTGTTGAGCTGAGAAGGTTTATTGATTTATGTTAAGGGTTACCTGGTTAAAATTCAAATTCAAACATTGTTGTTTGCTTATCGTTTCAACAGAACGGTTTAAGCTGTTGCCAAGCAATTTTTGGATTTTGTTTTTGGTTAGGATGCACTTTAATTATATGTCTACCTACACCCTTAAATAAACTATGAAAAGGGTAAGAAAGGCAGAAGAAATTATTTAGTACGTGCCAAAATTTAACAGTTTTTTAAATTGTTTTCAAAATCCGACAAATCACGACCAGATATACAAATGTTTTTAGTAACAACAAAATAATCTAAACCGTTTTTAAGATAAGCGCAATGCTCCAGTGAGCATATTCGTAGGCTCATGCGTACAAATATCCAAGTAAGGAAGTAGGTCTATATACAAGAATATATTTATATCTATGTGACGGTACAGCAGCCTGAGGTCAACTACGTATGCGTGACTTTTCATGCCACGTGATTAACTTGCATGGCTCTTAATGTCCGCACTGTGCACCATGCCTTTACATATGTGTGTGTGTTTGTGTGTGTGGGTGTGTGCGTTGGGCATATGTAAATGACCATGAGTGGGTCAGGGGCCAGCTTCAGTCAACCAAATGCGACGCGTGTTTGCATGCTATAAATACTTTCAGTTTTGTTTATGGTTGAACACCAACAACTTGCATATTATACACGTACTTGCACACACACACACACACACCCATACACATATACTTCACTGTACGCGACTTTGCGTGAATGCGAATTTAACGCCTTTCACCTGCGGACATTCACTTTGAGCTTATTTTTTTCCTACATACTCCCTTGCTCTCCCTCTCGCTCTGACTGTTTTTCAGTTCCACAACTGAGATTGCAAAACTGCTGAACTCGACCTTGTATTGTCTTCTTCTTACATTTCCTCTAACTGTTTTTAATTTGCCACTTGTTGTAGTTGTTGCTATGGTTGTAGCATGACTATTTGTTGTTGGCCTTTTATGGCGCAGCGCGCGAAAGCATGATATAAACATTTCCAACACATTTGGTTAGCTCTTTAAAATTCTTAGTCATTCTTGTTAAACACGTCTTAAAAGGTATACACATAATCATTACAAATATTAGAATGATTTAGTTAGTTAGTAATCCTTTGGATTAAATGGCCTGTTTTGGTGGCGTGAATAGTTAAGAATTATGTTTAGATAACGACTTATTTGCCATCAAATAACAACACTTAGTCGAACACAAACACTTGATCATATCGCATTATAGGGTATCTTTAATTCAATCACTGTTTAAGTAAAGACTACTTAATTTGATAAATAATTTTCAAACACTCTTGTAACGTGGTTTGTTTATATGGTACCAAGAAACTGATTGATTAAACTGTTGAATGTGTATTGAGTCTAAACGTTAAACTATAAGGCAAAATGGAAAGAAAACTTTACTGATATCGATTATGGATCATGATTAATGATTTGAAACTGTGGCATTTCACAGTCGAGAAATCTTTCCATTTAATCGTTGCAAACCGCTGCACTTTATCTGCAGCGATAATAAATGAGGCAAACAATGCACCACGGCACAATGTATTGGTTGGCGAGGGGGCAGGAAGGGCAGTTGTGTGGCGAGTAAAACAGGCAATGGGATAACTGCTATGGCTCTTACGACAATAACTCTTTGGCAACGTGCGTTTAACAGTCGGCAGCTGAGAAAATTTGATCGTTTTATCACGCTATTTGTTAGAATTTGTTTGAGTATTAGTGTGTGTGTGTGTGTATCTACCATGCGTGCATGCAAATTAGCTTATTTAGCGACGTTGGGTCCTTGAGTTTATGCTCTTTACTATTGATGTTGTTCAGAGTGTGACATCAGGCAGCGACTTGGCAGCTGCGACACACCATCAACATGCTACACTTAAATATATATATTGAAAAGTTAGTCGGGATGCGTAGGAACGTGCAATAAAAGCAACCAAGTAAGGATACAATTGACACGTCTTTTCTGCACATGTTCAACTCTGGCTTTAAATATTTAGGTAGCTTTCATTTGTGCTGTTGTTGAAGAAAGAAGAAACAGCAGTTAGTCCACACAACTAAACTTGTAATCAGTTGATGCTTTTACTGCATTACTTTTTGCTTTTTTTCATGCATTCAAATTGTCAACAGCAGCGTTTTGCTAAGTTCAACAAATGTTACGGCGCAATGCCAGTTATCATTAACTCTTAGCGGCGTTTGTATAGTTGCAAGTTTGTTTAGCGATAAAACATTGGGCTAATTGTACATGACATTATATTCAGCTCTGGCAGCTCTACTGATTCCCAGTATTGCCATTGAACAGGGTTCAAAAAATATCCATTAATGGAATTGTATTTACACAAAATGTACCATGAAATGAACCCGCTTAACAAATGACAGTTTTATTACAAAAGAAATAGAGCTTCAAGCAAATGTTGAACTATTTGATACCCTACATGTTTCAATTCGGCTTAATAACAATACAATGTTATACTGATTCTACAAATGTAATTTAATTCAATACTCTAATTTAAATCAAACTTAAAAACCCTTTTTATTTGCATTTATTTGTGTTTATGTACAACACTTTCAATAAATAAATTTCAAATGTATTTACTTTTATTTTATTTTTGAGCATAGTTGTATTTACGTTTAGTTGACCCCTAATAATGTTGAAAGTAAGCCACGTTTTTATCGCACATTGCACAAGCAAGCCACTCTATTATACTTAATCTCTGTGTAATACAAAAAGCGAACTGCGTTACTTTTGCTATTGCTATTGTTGTTGCCGCTGCTGCCACGGTCACGGTGTACACGAAAAGTATGCAATACTTTTTATGTCAACATCACGCTTGTAATGGCATCTATGTTAAACAATGGCTACGTGAAAGGAAAAACATAGGGAGAAGGAAAGGGAGAGAAACTACGGTTGGCCGAAAAAAAGAAAGGTATAAGGTAGCCCCATACGACCATAAAATAATAATAATAATAATAATAATAAAAATAAAAATGAAATCAGCGAAAACCAAACTTGGCTAGTGGGTCATGACAACAGCATGAGGCCAAGAGAGCCAAGTGGGCCAACTACAAACTGTTGGAAATGCTGGAAAGCAGGATAATGTACATATATGTATGTATGTACACATACAAACATGCAATCTGTGCCAAAGACAAATCTAAAGTAAATTGTGTATATTTTCACACCGTTTGCTCGACACAGCAATTTGTTACGTGTATGTGTGTGTGTGTTTTAGCTATATAAACTGGCCTTGGCAGTGAACTACTTGTAGCGAATGTCGCAGGTTAAATAAAATATGTAGGGAGCGCCAGTACAGGGTTGTTTTATAGCCAGCTTAAGTGTTATTTCGCAAATAGGGTAAAAATGTAAGTTGAAGCAATTTGGAGACGGATAATTAAGTAGTTTTTCGTTGTCAGATCAAGTTTGCTTTGACTACTGTTAATAGTAATACCTTAAATCGCCAATAATTAAATTGCTTACTTAACAAACTTGAACGAAAGAGATTAAAGATTAAAATTTACCGATCCCTTGTCGAAAGAAATAGTGCATATAATAGTCCATTCAAAGTGAAGGAAAAATTCATCTAAGATCTACATACAAACGCAATATCTTTGTAAATCGTAACCTTCTTGACAGTTTGTGGCAATCATCTTAGAAAACATCAGTTAAAAAGCCAAGTTCCAGATGACAATCTCAAGAGTTGCATCAAGCTAATGGGTGGGGCCATGCTGCACCATTATGTTAATGAACTGGCAACAGCCGCGGGGCACATGCAATTATGAGCAATTGTTTGAACACAGTTTGGTTTGAATAGTCGATGCTCAAATACCCTTAAATATGCGTTTTTTTTATTTGTTGTTAAACAAAATTTAGATTACAGTAAGATAAATTTGATCAACCCTAATCAAAACATTTTTTCTTTTTCTACCCATTTGTTATATTTAAAGTATTTTTTAAAACTCACTTGATAAACTCTGTCAAGTTTGTGCATTGGATTAATGTGTCTCAAGAGCATTTTAAATGTGAATGTGTTATGGCAGCAAGCAGACAAGAATTGCAAGGTGCGTTAAGTGAAATGCGACACGACAATGTCTACTAATTGAGCACACTTCAGAGCTTGAATGCTTGTTATCTGCTTCTCGGCACCTGTTGTCTCCAACCTGGCTATCTGTGCACCTGTCACTGACACTGACACTGGGACTTTATGGCTTGAGTTGCTGCTGCTCTTGTTGTAAGACTTGACTCATGCATTCACTCTTTCGTCGGAGATGCCATTTGTTGCTTATTACGCGGACAGAAATGTGTCTGCCGCATGGGCGCATAAATTAAATGAGCTCTTTTTGTTGCCGTTGCTGTTGTTGACGCTTCAGCAAATCGCTGGCTATGGCTTTTCGCTCCTGAAAACGACTCTTATGCACTGCCAACAAATGTCGAATTTGATAAAATTACGTATACGCAGCAAGATAACAATCCACGAGAGAGTGTGTATGTGTGTTTGTTTGTTGACTGGCTTGTGTGTGTGTGTGTGTGTGTGTGTGTGTGTGAAAAGTTTTGTGCTGTTGGGAGCGGAGAACATTTGTCGAGCTTTAGATTGGCACCGCCTTCAGTTAGTCGTCGTTTATTGTCTGTTTTGTGCGCACTTATATGATACATATATTAATACCATTTTCATACCCAATACACATTGAAAGTTCAATTAAAGTAAGTTATTATAAACTATGAAAGGGATAGATGAATGGAACTCATTGAAAACTCTTTAAATGGATTTATTATCTCAGAGAGTAAAAAAGGATACGAGGTTCGTTTTTCTACTCAATGAATCAAAATTTTAATGACAGCTTTAATTTGCCATACTTTGATGTTTGGGGTAAAAAACGTACAGAGTACTTGTCATAATATACTCTCGTCCAGAGCTCGCCTTCATGCATTTTTATTGCCAATTGTGCTTTGGATATAGCTTTTCAATTGTGTGCGTTTGTTTGTGTATGTGCTTGTTTGAATTTAAAAAAAAGCTTAGCTGAAATTTATGTTTGCATAAGCCGCACAAAAGAAAGGCCAATTAACTTAATTGAAAATGCTTGCATTTTAATAAAAGAAGAAGAAAAAATACTTGTTTAAATTAGATCAAAAAATAATTTATTTGAAATTCCATTTAACCTAATTAAGTCATAAACTTGCATTGCTCTCCAAATCCCTCTCTCAAAATGTGCAAACATTTTCTGTGCTTTACTGGTTTAGTTGTATAAATAATAGCGGAAAGACATATTTTAAACGAGCTTAGTATAGTGTGCTGGTCTTAGCCGATGCAATCAAATAAATATATAAAAAGTGGAATATTTCAGCGGCTTAAATATGTGTAAAAAAAAAAAAAAAAACACATTAATAAATATTATTAAATTAAAAAGTTTGTTAAAATGGAAAATCTTGAATTTAAGATATGTTTTGATAAGCAAAACAATTGTATTGCCTTAAAGCCCGATGGTTGAATAAAAGTTTAGTATAACTATACAAAATATTGATTATTTTGTGCAAAGACAAAGACGAAAAAAAAATTGGTATCTTAAACATAGATTTAAGCAACCTTTTGTTTTTTTTGAGCCTGAGCTAGATATTATTATCGACAATCCACACAATATAGTAAGTTAAATAAAACACAAAAACATTTGACAAAAACTATTCTACACTTTTTACATATAAAAAATTTCACACAAATGTTTTCACACATTTTTGCTCCAAGAAGCTTAGCTCTTTTGCGCCACAGTCAATTGGACAATGCACCGCTGCTGGGAGCTAGGGAGTTAGCTAAAGATGCATCTAAGAAGGGCAAAGATAAAAAAATCGTATCTAAAGTTGCAGCAGAAAAGGAAGTCTGTAAAAAGGAAACTGGAAAATCAGATGAAAAAAAAACACTTACACCTGCTCAAAAAGCAAAAATTACGCCACCCAAAGAGATGTTGACTAATAAAAAAACTAAATGCGGTCCACTAAACGACTGTGATCGAATCTTTCAAAATTTGTATGGTCGGCATGACTGGCGCTTAAAGGGTGCTTGCAAGCGTGGCGATTGGTATCGTACTGCGGATCTGCTTGGCATGGGACCCAGTTGGATAATGGACGAGGTGAAGCGAAGTGGATTGCGTGGCCGAGGGGGCAGCGGTTACTATGCGTCCAGCAAATGGGAACTTCTGCAAAAAGTGCAGAACAAAAATAAGGTTCTTATTGTCAATTGTGCCGAGGGTGAGCCGGGCACCTGCAAGGATCGTGAAATATTACGCCACGAGCCGCACAAAATAATTGAAGGCTGTCTGCTTGCCGGATTTGCCATGGGCTGTGAAAAGTGCATCATCTATGTGCGCAATCGTTTCTACAATGAAGCATGCAATCTTCAGTTTGCTCTGGCGGAGGCTTATCGTTATGGTCTAATCGGATGCAATTGCTGCGATACGGGCATTAAGTTTGATATAAACGTGCAACGGGGAGATCGTTATTTGACGGGTGAGGAGACGGCATTAGTTAACTGTCTGATGGGTAAGCTGGGCAAACCACGTAAGCGCCCGCCATATCTGCATGAGCAGGGCTATTTTGATCATCCTACTTTGGTTGTTAATACGGAATCCTTGGCTGTGGTGCCAAGTATTTTAAGGCGTGGTGCCAAATGGTTTACGGGTCTCGGAAGGAATAAAAATTTTGGCACCAAGCTGTTCAATATCAGCGGTCATGTTGTGGATCCCTGTACCGTGGAGGAGGAGATGTCCATGTCGTTGTGTGAACTTATTGAAAAGCATGCGGGTGGAGTTTGTGGCGGCTGGAAGAATTTACTGGCACTTTTTCCCGGCGGTTTGTCTACACCACTAGTTGGCAGGGCGGCAGCTGAGACTTTGATGATGGATTATGATTCTTTGCAAAAGGCTGGCAGCTCCCTCGGCACTGGTGGCATTATTGTCATCAGCAAAGACTGTGATCCGCTGCTCGTCATGCAGCGCTCTATTGAGTTCTACATGGAACAGACGTGCAAACAGTGCACACCCTGCCGCGATGGCGCCATCTTTCTGCCAGAGATCATGAAGAACTTCACCAAAGGTGAATCCGTGCCGCAGATGATTGACTTTGTCGAGGTAATATGCAAGAAAATGGTAGGCACGTCCATCTGTGCGCTCTCCGACAACCAGGCAAATGTGGCGCGTGGTCTTGTTACCCAATTTGCGCCGTTTATTGAGGAGCGTATCAAGGAGTATGCCAATGACTGCTAATATGTATCTCAGTGTTTGGGCCAATAAATTGCTTTTGAATTGCATATTTTTTTGGGTGATTGAGTGGGTGTTAAATGTGCCGAGCCACCTGTTAGCAGCTTCCTACATTCTTCCATTTGAATGTTTCACGTCACCCACTCGTTCGTGACAGACAAATAAAATCAATGTGTCTCAACCTGAGAGCCGCAGGCAAATGTAACATGTGTTCGAAATCGAAATGTCCTTGTCCCAATGCCCTTGTCCTGCCTCGCCGCCGCTGCTCGTTAGTTGTTACAGATTTACAGCGTGTTTCAGACTGATGAATACGATTATCGCAACGAATAGAAAAACAAGTGGCTTACGGCATTTAAATGATTGACTCTTAGATATCCTGCAAAAGAGAATGGTTTTATTAATAAACTTTTGATCTTAAATTAACTTCTGAAAAAGTTAAATAGTAACGTATTTGAGTGTAGTCTGTTAAAGCTCGTTTTGAAATACACACATGCATATCCTGTTTTAGCACTTCCTGCACAGGATATTGAAAAGGATGTGAGGCAATAAGCCAGATAGAGAGAAAGTGAATCTAAAATCCAAGTGAGACCATGAGAGTGGAAATCGCAAAGGACACTTTGTTGACATAAACAAACACCACAGCATTTGTCTGCGCTTGAATGATTGCACTAACACAACAGCACTATGTATGTATGTGTGTGTGTGTGTGTGTGTGTGTGACTTTATGGGTCACATGTTGAATTTATTCTTTCACAATAGCCTTTCGTGTAGCCAATAATCAAGTTTCGGAAGCTATACACAGAATTATAAGTATTTCGTGGCCTTAGCCTCTACTAATTTGCTGCTAAGCGGTTTTGGCCAAGCACACACACAAAAACCAACTACCATACATCGAGTGTGAGAGTGTATGAGTTTGTTGTACTAGTTGGCACTTGGTAAGGCTCATTTTTTATTTGTGGCCAGTGCCTGCGAGTTTGAGTCTTATCTCAATGAGGAATTCATCCATTCCAACAGCTGAGCACACTTGACAGTTGATGACGCTTACGCCACAATATCTTTGCGACTGTCCAGGCTTCGTTCTCCTTTTCTATCTGTCTCGCTTTCTCTCTTTGTGTAGCACCCTTCTCTGACTGATTGTTAGTAGTATCATTTGTGCAAAATAAAATCTTTTGAAAAGAACGTGACGTAAATGCGACTCTGTCTTTTCAAATACAGAAAAACTCACACATATAAACACTTCACACTGATGGCCCCACTGACGGTTTTAGCCAAGTTGGCAGCAGCCGGCGTCTGTGAAGCCTACGTTGCAATTTACTTAAGGAGAGAACCACTGAAAGTTCTCAAGTTCTTTCTTCTTTCTTTATTTAAGAGTTGCCTTTAAGTGGCGTGAACTTAAACGCTTCGCTGGCCGCACTTTTGTTGTTGCTTTGATGTTGTTGACTGTTAAAGCGCTTTTAGAACAAATTTAAATAAGAGATTTTAGTACGTTCATTTCTATCATGTTGGCACCTAAGGTTGAAGTTTTTGTAAGACTGGATGGGTTTTATTTTGTAAAAAGTGGCTTGCACTTATGAATTACGACTATTTCTATATCTCCTGCCTTCTCTTATTAAATCTCCATTTATTTTTTGTATTTATGAACCTATACCTAACACAATAGTCGTTAGGAAAAACACAACTTAAAGGGAAAAAACTAAACTTTGAATTTTAAAACCTGCTGCTCGGATATTCAATTGGTTGTTGTTTGCTTTTAATCTTTATCTACCTCTTTTTTATATTTGTTTCTCCTCTATTTGCAGTTTTCTATTGATCTTTTCTTTCCCTTGTTTTCTTGTAATTATCTCTTATCAGTTACACCTTTCTAGCTTTACCCTTTATCTATGCTTCCCACCTCAATCTGTCATATATTTTAAGAAATATAATATAAAACCTTGCACTTTCGTGCCACGCAAGAGAATACACACTCATACGCACACCCAGCTTTTGCTCAAAGGCAAGATTTTAATGTTGTTAGCTCGGATTGCGGAATAGCTTCCAGCTAGTCAAAAAAATAGCATACTTTTCAGCGCAGTGCAGCTAATGCCTAAAGCTCGACATGTGCTTAACTTGTGTGTGTGTGTGCGGTAAGCATGTTTACGGGCTGGGCTTTAAAGGCACGCACACACATCGAAGGGCACCCAATTGCTTATTAACTTCAAATTAGAGCTTTGAGCCAGAATTGGAGCAGAGAAAGCAGCCCAAAACATAAAACGGAACGAAAAGAATATATATATATATTATCACCAAACTTAGTTATCCAAATAACATCGCGTACGTGTCTGCACAATATTAATATGTCTTTTGTTCATACATTATATATATAATAGCGCGTTATCTCAATTCTTTGCCTAGCTGACTGCACATGAGTTAATCAATTTACTTGTTATTCAAATTGATTTTGCCCATATGTATATATATATATATATATATATATGTATATCGGCTGCGAAGAAAGTGCGTACTCGAATACGCACTCAAACTCGCATCCGCTATGCTTGACTCGTATGGCCAGAGGATTATAATACGCACATAATCTCAAATGAAAGCGAATGTCTGAAATTCCACAAAATTAAGGCAGCTCAGTGGCAGCATCAGAATAAGCAGCAGTCACAACAACAACTATAACATCAGAAAATAGAATACTTGGCATTTCTTTATTGACATTTTCGCTTCCTCTAACACTATCCTACAAGAGTGTTAAGTGTAGGTATATAATTGTATTAAAATGCGTTAAAAATATGCTTAAAGTTTTTTTTCCTGGAAAATATATTAAATAGTTGCAATTTAATTACCTAAAACTCCAATTAAATTAATTCCAAATAGAAAATAGATTATTAATCCACCATAAAGATGAACAAATTAATATTTTTAATTGTATAAAATTAAACTATATAAAGTATCTGCGTAGCTTAGCAGATTATTTAATGTAAGGTTTTCACGTGTTTCTTTCTTGGACTTTTTCTAAGTGTTTGTTCTGTTGAGGCATTCGGTTCAAGCTTAGCTGCTGAAATGCTTGGCAAAACTTTTCGCTTTTCTTTTCCTATTTCTTGCTTCTTGTTGAATTCAGCGCTGTCAAGGCGAGCGTTTCATTCTTGTATTTCAAATTTCAAAGGCAGTCAAGCAACTTTTGTCGCCTGTGCCCTCGCATTTGGACTTGCTCTTAGTCTTGACCTTGTGTTGGCCTTGTCTAACTGACTCACTCCTTTACTTAGCATTAAGTGTAAATGAAGCTGTGCGTTGGCGGAACTGAAAGCTGTCGTCTGGCCATGTGTCAGTCTGCCACATTTGTTGCCGTTATTCGGTGTGGCAACAACATTATTTTTGTAGCAATGCCATCTCAATTTGCTTGGCTAGTGTTTTATTTTACACACCTCATCCTAATCTGCATTTAACGAACTCATTTGCATTTAAAATGCTCATAAATTTGCTGTATTTCTCGAGACCTAATAAATATCTGTAATTGGCCGGGTCCATTGGGATTTTCTTTTCGTTTGAACATTGCGTTTTGTTTTGCTGCTCAATGAGCAGTGAAAACTTCAAAAGCATTTCAGTTTTACAACTTGTTGTGAAGCTCGAAACTTTAATTTCTGTTTTATAGCAAACCGTTAAGCCATGTTTTTTCTTCTTTTGTTATTTTAGTGAACAGCTGCGCTCTTTTGGAACTAGCAACGTTTGGCAGAAAAAATAGCTCCACATGTTGGGTAAATTCACATCGAACCATGTCCAGGTCTATCACCAATACACGCGCACTGTGTCCGTAAAGAAGCCCATTAAGGTAAGCTCTGAATGTGTGTGGGATGTATTTTTATTTTCATTCTGTTTTGTTTTTTTTGTTGTTATTATTGTGCTTGCATATTTCATGATCCCGATTGGTTTGTGCTGTTGCCTAAATAAACACAATTATTTTAACATGCATTTGTTAATGCCCTCAAGGGTTACATTTCCTATTGAAGGCAGCAATCGTCATTTTGTTTTTATTTCTTTACTTTACAGCGCTTTGCTTTTGTGTTTTGTTTTTTGTCATTCGCTAATTGTTCGCTTTTTGTTTTGTGTTTTTTTTTGCGTTTGTCATAATTACATGAGACAAAAATATGACGAAATACTTCTAACATAATTATGAAAATAAATAAAATGATAATGTTGTTGTTTATTGTAGTTAAAGCTCTAGGGCTTTATGAATTTAAAACATGAAATTTGTAAGCTCTAAGACAAATGCGTTTTATAATGTTTTCATTTCTTTGCTTGGGATAACTTGCATGAAATATGCTTTTGTGTTTTGAGCTTGTTAATTTTAGAGCAGTTAAAGCTTTTGCGCTTATAATAAATAGATTATACTTTGCACGCCTGCATGCCCAAGTTAATTTGTAAGAACTTTAAATTTTTATAATTCAACAATATATTTATTTTTCTTTCTCGCCCCGTTCCACTCTTGTGTCCATTAATTAAATACAGGCTGCTTAGCCCAAGCAAGTTGTGCTCATTAATTAAGACTCAAATTGTCCAGGATAACCTAATCACACACTCTCAACCGCAAGCAGCTTCAGGTTCATCGTCATCGTATCGTAACGTAACGTAACGTAAAAACGTTAGAGCACTCGAAGTGTGGTGCCGCTCCAACCGTTTCGCTCTCTTAAACTTTGCTATATCTGTGTATGTGTGTGTCTCTGTGTGTCCATAGCGGACTATGTTGAAACCGAAACGTTTGGCCAAGCAGAAGCCCAAAGCGAAACCGGTAAGCAAACTAACCACATAACCTCCAAATTGACCAACACTTTTAAACTCAACTCAACCAAAAAACCCCAAAAACAAAATTTCTTTATATATATTTTTCTCCCCTATTCTATCAAAACTATTTTGTAGTTCTCTATCTCTCTTCCCATTTTCCCCAATTATATAACGCATACACATATATATTTAACATTATATTTTGCTTAATTTTCCTGCTTTCCTTTAGAAAAAAAAACTCTCTCTATCTCTCCCTCTCCTCTCTCTGTGCTAATTGCTACATTGACTGACTGCCAAACTGCTTTGTTGTGAAAACTAAACACAAAAAAACAACAACAACAATCAAATTAAATTAAAAACGAGAAAAATGTTAAATTTCACGTCATAAGACATTTTCTTTATCTTCTTTCCTTGCTGTCAATGGCGTTTTTTCTGTTTACACCAACATTTTTATATATTTGCTCCTTTTCCATTTTCAATCTATGATTGCCCAACTTTTTGACACTAGCCTTGATAAAACTTTCTAATGATATAGTTGAGCATCAAATGTTGAGTAGAGAACTGTTTGCGATTTAATAAGTAGTTTGCTTTATTTTTTTTGTATGTTAGAGTTGGCTGCTTGCCTTGTGAATCCAAAAATTATTAAGTAGTTTGCATTTACAATAACTCTAGTTAAGGCACTTAAAAGATTTACTTGAATTGTTAAAAAAAAAGTAAAAAGTTAACTAATTGGTAAGCCTAAAAGTATGATATTGATGTGGAATCTATAAGGTGTTGCAAGGGTTATGATTTTTCTCTTAATTAATACGCTATCGGCTGGTTTTCACAGTTGTGACGTCACCGCCAAATTTGATTAATTGTCAGCCGAAGTTAAAATGGCTGCAAGTTGCGGCCGCTGCAGAAAATGCTCATAAAATAAACATTATTTTTACAGTTTTGTGTGCTCATGGGCCTTTATGACGTGCATTAAAACTTTTCAAAGTCGAAAGCTTTTAATGAAGCTTGCTTGAGCTTGCGGCCGGCGATCGCTAACCGAAATGAAAAGCAAAAACAAACAGCAAGAGCAAAAGCAAGAATAAGAGCAACAAAATACGCTCTGCTATGCCTGAGCTCTCAAACGCTCAAATGCTCTGTCACTCATTGCTCTTTCTCTCTGGCTTATCTGCTCTTGCTTGAGTTTTGTTTTATCTGTATTGGCGCTCGTTCGATTGCTTGGCATTCGATTTTCTATGCATGTGAGTATGTATGCCGCCAGCACGTGTGTATGTGAGTGTTTATGTTTATTTGCGCTGTTAATTGACACTGCTTGAGCGCATTGACAAATAAAGTTTACCCAGTATGCGTCGCGACTTTGAAAGCGCCATGTGAGTGAAGTACTTGTGAAGCGCGTGAAGTACTTTTACATTTTGTTGTTTGTTTTTATAAAATTATTGTGTTTGTTTTGTTATCCGATTCGTTGACTTAATGTTTGTGTGTTTGAGTGCACTACAAAACAAAACAGTTATTTTGCCGCTTCTAATTGCCAACAACAACAACCAGTGGAACAGGGACAACAACAACAAGCCTGAAAATGTATTTTGAAACCACCTGGGTATTTGTAAGTAACATAGAAAAAAGACCCTTTTATAAAAGTCATTAATTGGTTATAATTTGAGTTTAAGACGGTAAATAAATTTAATTGGCTTGTTGCATTGCATTCAGTCGATTCAAGTGCATTTAAAAACAATATGTTGAATTGTATGCTGTTATTGTTTTTGATTGTGTTTTGGTATTCTCGCGGAGCAGTATTAATCAGCAGCTGTTTTTATTGCGCTCTCCCACACACTCACTCACTCCATCACAATCACTCTATGTGTGTGTGTGTGTGTGTGTGTGAGTGTGTCTGTTGTTTAGCAAGCATGTGTTAATTGAGTATGACGCTCTCTTCTCTTGTGCTCAGCGTTAGATAAAAGCTTTAAAGCTGACGTACGATCCATCAGTTTAGCGCACGTCTCTTTGGTGAGTGGTTCGCTCTGCACTTCATCAACCACGCATTGCTTCTGTTTCAATTTTCCACTTTACCGAGCCAGAATGAAGTCGACAGCAGGTGAATACAACAACAACAGTAGAAAAAGCACAACATTTACTTTATGTTGTTGCTTTTGTTCTTGTACTTGCGGTTGGGTGGTGGGTGCAAGTCGTTGGTGCAAAAATTGAGGTTAACCGTTATGCACGTAGTGAGCCATTTGATGTGGATATTAAGTGGAGTTTATGTTGTTGCGTAACTTTTATTAAGTTGCCACTTTGCCAACCAGCCAGCCTGCCAGCTTTCCAGTTCAGTGGAAAACTATGCAACACAAGAATATGCAGAGCATCCTCAACCAACTTTTCTCTGCCGGTTGGCAGGTAACTGCCAACAAGTCTGACAAATTGGCTACTGATTTGTTGCCGCTAGTTGCTGCTGCTGCTCTCATTCCGTTTAAGCCTACATACACACATTTAATGTGTGTGTGTACATGTGCAGTAGATAACAGCTGGATAAAGGATTACTTGCACTCAGAAACAAATCTATCTAATTCGCTTAACCTGCAATAAAACAATTGCACTTTGTAAGAGATATTGAAAAGAAATGGCTTTAAGCCCCTTTATGAATGCGATTATGTTTGCACAAAGAAACGAGAAGCCTTTAAAAATTATGTTATATAAATGCAATTTGCTATCAGTAGCTGCCAAGACTCTTATAGCATTCATCTCTTTGTTCGGTAAGAGAATTCTGGAATGTCGAGTTTTTTTGGTCATTGTTACAATGAACTATTTATTTAAGGCTTAAATAAATTAAAGGATTTTTTGATTTGATAACAAAAGATGTAAATGTTTGTTTTAGTTATCTTTATCTATGTCGGAGTATTAAATAAAATCCGAGTCCGAGTTGCGAGCTTTTATTGTGCAACAACTGCTGATCCACTCGAGGAACATTAATATTTATTGACAGGATGCACAGGATGACCAATTTAATTGGCTGCACACAATTATATAACCGCAAACCGCACACACGCACGCAGCCTTACTCGTGTGTGTGTGTGTGTGTGTGTGCATTGCACAAGATCCCCAATGTTCAGGATATTGCTGTGGCTGCTGTTGTTTCCAATTGTGGCACGTAGCAACAGGGGCCGCTTATTGGTTTTGGCAATTCTCATCATCGCTTCACTGCATTATGCGCAATATGCCAATTGACAGCAAACATAATTTGTTTAATAAATTCCCGCCCATTAATGTGTGATTTCAATGCTCTGTTATCCCAATTGCAGTGCGATTTTGCCAGAATGCTTAAATTTTTCATAATTAAAGTTAACTTTAACAGTCTTGAATCTAAAGTTGCGTTCTTCATTAATTTTAAATGAGTAATATCTTCCATTTAAATTGTTTTGATGTTTTCAGTTTTAGTTTCTGTAATTGTTTGTGTGTTTTTTTAGTTGTTTTTATTTTTTTGCTCACTCAAACGATGTTGCCATTTTCTTTCCTTGGCTTTCACTTAAAATGTCAAAGCTTTTAGTTTAATGTCAAATTTCTTGGGAAGACTTTAAAGCCAATTTCCATCTAATGTGTCTATTCGTGGCCATATACCGTAGTGTATAGGGAACAGCAGCAGTATAACGTATACGTAATTTTAAGAAGACCCAGTAAATGTGTAGCCATGCTTAGATCTTTTGGTTTTGTTTGTATTTGTTTAATAAATTAAACTAGTTTAGCTAAAATTTGAAGTTCAGACAATTGTCTGTCTATTATCTCTTTTAATTTGACTGGAAATATAAAAACATAACAGGATTTTGGAAAAATTATAAATTATTTGAAGTGAATATTAGTTGCATATAATACCAAAGTGGTTTTTTCTTAAATATTAAAATAATTCAGTCCTTTAACGAATACTCTTAAAAGGATATTCCATAAGAATATTATTTTTTGGTAGTTCAACATGTTAGCATATTTATTTATTCCCTATTTTGCGTTTCCTCAAATAGCCAAGTCAATAAATCAATAATATATGTATATAGAATAATTAATTCATAATTTTCATTGTCCAACACGATTAAATTGTGACGAAGCAATGAATTGCTGCAGTTGTTATCTAATCTTTAATTTGTGGTGGGACTTGCCACAGGCTTTTGTGTTTAGTAAATGGATATAAATACTACTATTTAAATTAGCAGTAGTAGAAATCATATTAATTAAACAATTTTGGATTGCCATTCAAAATTTATTGATTATGGAAAATTTTTTCACATATTTCTGTAAACAAATAGCCGAAATATTTCGACACTATTCATTTGACCTCAACTAGCTAATCATTTGTTGCAATAATACAATTACCAAATATAGATATATAGTAAACATATCTGTTGTTTCACAATTAAATTCATGCTTGAATAAAACTATTGGTAATTTTTGACCATTTGATAGAATTACAAATAATAGATTCGCTTCCAGTTCCGTGTAGATAATTTGTTTGCAAATTGCGTGGCTTGTGGTGTGTGCGTCTGTGGTGCCTGACAGCTCAGAGCAGAACGCACTGCTGCTGCTGGTTGTGGTGCAACCGTATTCGTGGCCATATTAGTTAGTTACCTTGTGGCCTTTCAAACAGCGGCAGAACGTGAGGCTGAGAGCTGGCAGTTAAAACTCTTCTGAAGAGCCCTTAGCACAGGCAAGTGCAAACAGTATGTGGGTTGGTTGTAACTTTTACTGTAAGTGTTGCTATACGCAGCACTCAGCACTTGGCCAAAACCCATAGTCACATTCCAGCTGTGTGGTAATGAAATGAAAACTGGTTGATTGTGGGCGTTTCTACAGGGTAGCCAACCCGAGTTTGATGGGAGGTGGCAAAGTGGGCACACCCATTGAATTTTAACTTTGAGTGGCAGGACATGCAACATGTGCGCCACTACAAGTATTTTGTGTGTTTGAATTTTGTTTTTGTAGCCTTTGCAGCTGAGCTTTGTTAAGGGTAGAGATTTGTTCAATTAGATTTGTATGTTGTGTTTGATTCATATGAAATTTATATGCATAAATTCATAGATATGCCATGTACATGTACAATGCAATGTTTGTTTGTTTTATTTCCACAATAATATTGTAGTGCATACTTTTAGGCTTATCGGATAAGTTACTTTAGATACTTTC
The DNA here is from genome assembly GCA_035044725.1 of Scaptomyza caliginosa. Classification (NCBI taxonomy): domain Eukaryota; kingdom Metazoa; phylum Arthropoda; class Insecta; order Diptera; family Drosophilidae; genus Scaptomyza; species Scaptomyza caliginosa. The sequence goes on along the minus strand of JAWNNR010000004.1, from coordinate 1,100,126 downwards.
ATGTAATCGTTTTAAAAGTATTCTAAATGCTTCCAAGAATCATTTGATTAAAGCTTGAGTTGGCAAATATGTCTTTTGTTTATTTGTATACAAAGAACTAATAAATTTTATTTAAATTTAAATTAATTATTAAACTCTTAACACAAAAGATCCTGCGGCAAAGTGGTCTGGTAGTAAGTCGGTCGTCCCCAGCCCCGTCCCCCCTTCTGATAACAATAATAATAATAATGACAAGGTAGCTGAGCTATGAATAAAATGCTCTATACTAATTATAACACAAAATTTATTTCTTCTATTTACAAATTCAATTTGCACCAACACCAACACATACTATTCGAAACTACAACTGTCTACAACTACTTTGCCTAATAATAATCTATGCAAATTTAATGCATTTTTTCTTTATCTTATTCCCCCTTTCCACAAACACACACATACATATACTTCAATTGGTTGCAAACACATTTTAAATATTTATTTAATTCATTTTTGTTTTTTTTTATATTTTTATTCTTCTACAAACAAAATTTAAAATGTTTTACTTAACAAACCAAATTGTTGTTTACCTGTGCGCCAATACACCTTATCTGTGTGCGTGTATGTATATCTCTGTGTGTTTGTGTTTACAACACAAATTGAAACTGCACACGAAAACGATTTAAAAAACCACACGCAACAATACAAAAACAACGACGACAACAACAAATGACATTCATGTCGTGTTGTCCACGCATCAATTAAATAATATAACAATTTCAATGTCATGTATATACATAAAAAAATGATAAACATATAATACACACACGTCAATTTTGTTGTATATAACAACAACAACAACAAAATGTCAAACAAACATTAAAGATACCATGGGGACTGAAAAAAATCTGTTGGGGTCTGATAAATATCACTGTGCCTAGGGTAAGCTATATCTCAAACATTTCAATTTTAAATTAAAAACAAATTCAACTATTATTTGTCGGATTGAACCAAATTTTTTATTTTTTTATGTTGTTTGTTACACTTCTTGTTGTTGTTTATTACCATTGTTTACACATTTACACTAGTTTTTTGTTTGTTTTGTTTTTATTTAACTGTAGAAATGTTTTGCATATCCACTTATACATTTTTTTTAATTTTCTGTTTTTTGTTTTTAATGTTTTGTTTTGCTTATATCAAATGAAGCTATGTAAATGTATCGCGTTTGATTGGTGTACAGTTAAAATGTTTGTTAAGTTTTTTTTTTTAATTGATCTGTCAGTATATTATTTTAAGTAGTTAAGTTTGATTCAACTTTGGCCAAACATAAAAAAAATAATACCTTTTAATACAAGTAAAATGTAGATTAATGAAAATCTCTAACAAACAAACTCTCTAAATTAACAAACTTAGTTAACCTAAAATATGTTTAATTACATTGAAACAACAATGTGTTTGCAATTTTCCTAATTAAGCTTTAAGCATTGATTGAAGCTTCCTTGAGGCAGCCATCGCTTTGTTGACCAATTGCGCGTTGTATGCTGCTTGTGGTCCATTCATTGACTCAATTTTGCTTAGCACTTAATGACCAAGTGACATAACAAGCAAGTAATTAATTAGTTATTACATTTCTTTGCACACTCGCATTCGCTCATCAAATAAATGCATTTAGCTGGCAACTATGGCAACTCAATGCTAGGTTAATACACTTGGCTGCGTTGAAATTTAAACTATCACATACATAAAAATTTGAAACTGTTCGCCGTAACGGCATTAAGCGAAACCTGTCGACTAAAAAAAAACACACACACACACACGCACACACACACGCACGTACACACTGTGATAGCAGCCAAATTGATTTGTTGCACTTGGATGCTTTCGCTAAACTCTGTAGAGTTGACAGCGTGTCTTGACACGTGAAGCACGCAAAACTAATGCAAGGATAACATGGATTGCGAGTGTGCTGAACAATGAAAATCTCTTCGTTGTTGTTGTTTGTATAGCGTATAGCACTTTTTCTTAAGTACGAACTAGTACTAGAAGAATTAAAATAAAATTCTTTAAACAAATATTCCCATTTTTGTTTGAGTTTAAAAAGCAAAAGTATCGTTCCTTTTGGTACTTGACTATTTTGAACAGTGTAATGACTATGGCTTATCTAATTTGAGCGCTGTTGGGCCACAAGCACAAAAACCGCAAAGTGCATTTACTATTCGCTCGCTCTCTCTCTCTCTCTCTCTCTCTCTTTCTCGCACTTCTCTTTTCTCTCTCCTTATCACGCTCGCAGCTCGCCGCTCGCATTTGGCTCGTTTGCCGTGCAAATGATAAAATTGTAAATAACTTTAGCTTTATCAAGCGGCAGCGCTAGTCATTGCGCCTGTTCCCCGCTAGTTCCAGCATCAGTTCACAGCATCAGGTGCGTGTCAGTTGAGATTCAACCGCTGTGCTGCCCACAACAGTAACAACCAACAATAAACACCAATGCTATGCCACACATAACGCAATAGAAAATATTCAAAACTGATGGCCAAAAACGTAAAATATTTCGATCATAATGGTAGTTATCGATTCGCCGCACGCAGCGCACAAATATTTGCGTCGCGTCTCGCGAGATTTTTCAACGGTTCGTCGGTTTAGCAATACACCGGCCACAATTATAACTGCACCCCAAGCCGCGCCACCAGCCACACCCGCTGTGACTGAAGAGGATTTGTCTAGCACACCGCGAGGCATACGCAAGCGGCAGCGAATGCGTAAACGTTCCTCCGTCTCGTCGACGTTATCGAAAGTTTTAATACTCAATGTGCGTGATTTGCTCAAAGTGCAGGCAAACAACGAGCGAAGAGAAGAGGTACTCGATAAAATAGCCAACAATAACAATCACCCTACCGAAACTCAATGTCACTAATCACAGCCAGAGTTAGCAGTCTTAAGTTGGGAATTTATTTATTTTGTTGCTCCATTTTCATTTTTAATGGCCAACTGTTGCATTTTTGCTAACTTTGAGTGAACATTGGTATTCGCGTTTGTGTTTAAGTTTAAGTCAGTGAATAGTTTTTGCTATTTGGCTGCTTGCAAGTTTTTCGATTTAATTTTTTTTTTTAGTTTCTTGTTCTTTGCAACTTTTTTTTTTTTTTTGCATGGCTTTGCTATGGGCTCGTAACTGCTGTTGCTAAAAGTTGTGTCTATTAAACTCTTTAAAAGTCTTACGCAATTGAGTATGCTTGTTAATTTTGTAATAGGAAAAAATGTGTTCTTTTCTAGATTTTTATGAATGTAATTTTTGAGATTTGTATGTTATTTACACACTTTTATCAACTTCTGATAATACATTCTAAAGCACTTTTGAACAACAATACGAACAGCAACAATGGCGGCTTTAATAAAACTTTTTCCTATGTATTATTTATATAAGGAGTAACCTTTAATTGTAATTTTATATTGTGATTGTTATATGATGATTGTTAAAGGACAACTAATATATATTGTATCATTTCAATTTAATATCAGTTTCTTACTTATTAACTTATCTTTTTGTCTGTTGAAAACCAATTTCATAATTCATCTCTTAGCATCAGCCGCGCAGTTGGATCGAGACAAATTTTCAAAAACGCGAGTGCATCAAATTTATACCATGCCCAAAGGAAGATACAAGGTAAGTGTCCCTTAACCTTGCAATTGCAAAATGTTAACAAATTAAGTCGTTGAAATGCATCTGTAGTTAAGTCTTAACAAACCCACGTATCCCTTGTCTGTCTGCATCTAACTCAAAGTTTTGACCCAGTTTTGCGTATCAAAAACGCGTTTGATGCAAGAAGCCAAAATGTATTTGCCCTAGTTTAGTCTGAAGTAGAAGGCACTGTTTATTTAGTTTCATTTTTGGCGTTGGCTTTTGATGGTTTATTATTATTATGGCTGGCAGGCAGCTGGCTAATTCCCCGATCCGTCAAGATGCGCTCCCATCCCTAACCAATTGAGATAAATGCGTTATAAACTTGCCAGCCTGTCCTCTCTTTGGCTTGACTTGTCTTATTTGGGTGAAAGTTTTTCAGTTACGTATTGCATATTGTATACTACGTACATATTTTATGACAGCTTTATGGCTTTAACTCGACGCGACGCTGACGCTGACGTTCTTATCAGGCTTTTTTTTCTCTTTGTGTTTTGTTGCTGCTCAAATATTTGATTTGATTTTAGCAGCGCTTTTAACCCACAATCATAAACTTTTGCTTGGCAGCTGTTTTTTGGGCCCCATTGCATCTATTTCATTGTTGTCTCTTGACAAATTCTTCTTGTTGTTAACAAGTATTAGCCGCCCCGAAAATCCAATGCCAACAAATATTACTCATTCAACCGCACTCGTTCGTTCTCTTCGTCCTGACAAAATAAATTCGTTTATTTCATTTCTAAGTGTTTGTTTGTATATGCGTGCTTGTGTGTGTTGTGTGTGTGTGTGTATGTTGTGTGTGTATTTCACATTAATCATGGCTTAGCGTGACTCAAAAAGCTCGATTGGTAGGCTAGCAACACGTGTTGCATGTGCTACACACAAATTTGCACATTGCTGTTATGTGTTGTGGGTTGAATATTTAAGAACATTTTCCTTTAGAAATGTTGAATCTAATGTTATTTAATCTTGAGAGAAAATATAAAGTTTTTACCCAGTTAAAAAACATATTTTATTCCAAAAAAAAAACAAAACTTAAAATAAAAAATACTATTCAATATGCCTATGATTGTATAAACTAAAGTACTTTCGGGAGCTAAGTAGCACAAATAAGTGCATTTCTAACTGGTTAGATATAACATAAACAAAATAATAGAATATGCCTTTTGGGTAATAATTTCGTTACAAAACGAGACCTCCGAAAGCCTGACTGAATTTATGGACCAGTCGATCTCATAGATTATAATAGCTGGAGATTAAACATAACTAGTAAATAATCAATCTAAATTAAACTTGAATTTCTTATACTTATAGTTTTTAAATAATAAGACAAAAAATAATAATAAAATTCGTTCAAAATTGTTTAAGTAACTTGTGGAACTAAAGCATAGTCAACACTTAGGAATGTAGGTCAATAGTTTGGTGTAACTGATGTTAACTTTCGCAGAATAAAAGAACGCAAAAGTATGATAATATTGGCATCAAGAGTTATAGTATAAAAAGCTGACTAGCGATTGATTTATTTATTAGCCATTTGTTGCTAACTGACTGAAATATGGCATGGCTGGTATTAGTTGGCTATAATTGAAATTTATTATTTAACAGTGCCAATAGTTCTGAGCAACTGCCAAAAGCCAAGCGGACAGACAACCTGTCTCTGCCAAAAATCTATTGTTACAGTGAAGACACACACACACACACGCACCACAGCTGTTTGAGCAAACAAGAACAGCGTAAGTAACAGTTACAAGAAATGTGAAACAGCTAACAGCAACAAGGCCGCCCACAACAAGCGAACACAAAAGAGCCACACACATGCATAAATAAGCGTTTATTTTACACGTGAGTCCTGCCCTAATGTGCGCGAGGATGCCACGTGTTTGTTTGTGCGTGTGTGTGTTGTGTGTTGTATTGTTGTTTTGCTTGCCAAGTGACACATTGACAATAAATCAACACATCCCACAAACACTTTGGCCTCTTACGGAACCAAACTAATTAGCCAGCCATATGTTAATGGCCATATCCAATGCATCCGACCGGCTTGCGTATACTTAATACAACATTAACAAACATTCGCTATTAATGACAGATGCTGCTGCGGCCAAATACAAGTCACACATCAGACGATATCAGGCATCGAAAGCGGCTCGCCAGGCGATTTGTGGCTACCTACAAAGCATACTCGACCTCAACCCACTGATGCCTATGGCACCATTGAGTTTCAAGGTGGAGCACATCCCACCAAGGCTCAGGTGAGTTCATTAGACCCAAATACGTACATGTTGTTTGAGTACCTTGTGAGAGTCTCCAGAGTCACTTGACTTTGCCAATAACTTTTGGACTCACTTCCGACTCTCTTCCATTGGGTAGTATGTGCGTTTGTCATTCGATACGCGGCCAGAGCTGCTGGTACAGCTATTCACCAAGGAATGGAATCTGGAATTGCCAAAACTTTTGATCACCGTGCAGGGCGGCAAAGCCAACTTTGATTTGCAGGCCAAATTAAAAAAGGTATGTGAACCAAAAACTTTTTTTTTCCTCTTCCTACCCGCTTCTCGCAATATATTTCACCTGCAAGTGCCGTCTTTCGCACGCTAATTGAATGGTTTGGCATCACTGGCCTTTTTTTTTTTTGTCAACTGACAAACTGTTTTCTCGCTTTTGCAGGAGATTCGCAAAGGACTGTTGAAGGCGGCCAAGACGACGGGCGCATGGATATTTACTGGTGGCACCAACACGGGTAAGTTTCATTTCACTTTAACGACAGACTCTGTCATATTTTTTATGACTCACTATTAAAGCAATGTTTGAGCGCAAGACAAACTTAAATAACTTTAAGGAAAACCCAGCAAAGTATAATGAAAACGCTATGAAATAGCACAGCATCAAGAGCAACCACAACTACAACAAGTCGCTTGAAAATTAAATAAATACAAAATCCCAAGCAGCGAAGTGATTGCATACACTTTCTGCTACAACTTGGAAACTTAATGAATTCAATACACAAACCAATGAGTTGCTTGTCATCTAAAAAAATATAAAATCAATCATAAATATATTTTAATACAAACAAATGTTACAGATAGCGATGCAAATAAGGAAAGAACTTCACAGTATTAATTTAGATTTATATTGATAACTTTCAAAGAAATGTATACTCACTCGTATAACTAAAACGAAGTGCAGCTGCTTTCTAAACTAATTTGGTTAGGGTATACGGAATGCGCATGCGAAGCGTACACATTTTATTTTTCTTATAGTCCTTTTTTCTTGTCGTCTTTCTATTGTGCCCAAGCTGTTATTAAATTTTAGAGTTTGCTTTGCTGCCAACCAGCCTCCAATGAACATAAAGTTAAAGTCAAAGTCAAGGTACTTGGCTTTCAAAAATAAATAAAATAAAATAAAACAAAGCAAATGCCAAAGAGGAAACGCACAACGAAAAATCTTATTTGTTTTGGATATTGTTGTTGGTGTTGTGTCAGTTTCTGTGGCTTCGGCTGTGGCACTGACTGACTAACTTTGGTTGTTTGGTTGCTTCTAACCATTGTCTATTTACAGGCGTCACCAAACAAGTGGGAGACGCCCTACTCCTAGAGGGGCAACAACGCACCGGACGTGTGGTCAGCATTGGCATTGCGCCCTGGGGCATCGTGGAGCGCAATCATGAGCTGTTGGGCCACAATCGCGAAGTGCCCTGCCACAGTATTAGCTCACCTAGGTAAGTGAACAGCTTTTAATGCATAAATAATGAGATTACAGGACCTATTTAATTGTTTTTTAACCTTAGTTGGTCGCACCTGTTGCAACTGGCTGCTTATATGCTTGTATTCCCATATTAAAGCTAGACATTTTGGTCGTATTCCCTTTTATTTGCAGATCCAAATTGGCTGTGTTGAACAATCGGCATGCATACTTTTTACTTGTCGACAATGGCACCCAGGCAAAATACGGTGCCGAATTGATTTTGCGGCGCAAACTGGAGAAATTCATCTCAAACTTAAAGCTGCATCCATGTAAGTTCTCCAATCATCAAACACATTTTGTAGGCCAAATGCAATCAGCTAAGTTTTATAATAGTTCTCAAAACGAAGGCAGCGAATTGTGTTTTAGATTAATATGCTTTGCGGCTTAAGGCTTCCATTCAAAATCGACAAAGTTGGCTAAGCATTGTGCACATTACACTTTTCATTTAATTCCATTGTTCGAGAACAGAAATTTCCTGAAGCTAAATGCATAAAAATGCAGCAATGACACAAGTTAAAAAAGGATATAATTTATTTTTGAGAGATTAGATTAAGGGAAATGGAAAATTAGCTTTAAGGATTTTTCTAATTAAAATTATTGTTAGTAATAATATATTGTTTTATGAATAACCTGATCACCTTAAACATCATTAAAAATAAAAATTCGAATAAGTTCATAAACTTTAAGCTTATGTTATCATACTTAAAGTATTGTTTTTGTATTTCCACACAGCTTTTGGAACTGCCTTTGAATTCTGTGTAAGACATAAGTGACAAGATGAGTGCTGTCTTGTGGCATTATACTGATTATTATTGCTATTATTATGACTCTTGTGGCTGGCAGAAAGTACTTGTTATATACACAAGTTTACAAATAAATATCTCATCTCAGCTCTGTTACAACATTGACTTGCACCTCTTGTTGTATGCTTAACATAATTTATTTATACCTTGCTTACCATGTTGCTGTATGTTGTTTGTATTTCTTTTTTGGTCTTGTTGCAGTCACACATTCCAGTACGCCTGTTGTCTGCCTGGTGATTGAAGGCGGCACAAACACAATACGTGCTGTCCTGGAATACGTGACGGACTCGCCTCCTGTTCCCGTTGTTGTATGCGATGGTTCTGGGCGGGCCGCCGATCTGCTGGCTTTTGTTCACAAGTAAGTTACAACAGATTGCCTGAATTTCTCACAACAATACAGACTGATTGCCAGATAGACAGTTTAACAGCCAGGCTCGGCTGTTACTAGATATAGTCGTACCAACGCAATTAATGAGCAACCGCAGTTAATGTAAATTTTTGTAAATTTAATTAGGAACGTGTTGTTATCATGCACGGTTGCTATGCCACTGACTTCTTTTTTGACTCCTGCTGCTGTTTGACATGATGTCCTTGCTTATTTAATTTTGCGGAGCTGACAACGTTCGCTGATATTTGTATTAGTTGCGGTTGCCGCAGGCATCTTCAAGTTCATTAAGTACACCACATTTAACAAATTATTTAAGCTCGAGACCCAAAAGACAAAATGTAGGCCACAAAATTACGCATACGCCGCGAAGCCCATTTGCTGTTTGCTTTCACAAACTTTTTGTGTGCTGTGCTTTTTGTCATTGTTTACCAAAGAATACTGTGCCCCTTTAAGCATTGCTTCATTTAATTAAATGTGTTTAATTAGACATCATAATTGCAAGGGCAACAGATGTGCTTGAATATTTAATTCAAAACCCCTAATTAAAACATTCACTTACATATATGTAAATGTAGATATGCGTCTGATGGCGAGGAGCAACCTGTGCTGGAGTCAATGCGTGATTATCTTATTGGCACCATTCAGAAAACCTTTGAAGTTGGCCTGGAATCGGCTGAAAAACTTTACCAGGAACTGCTGCAGTGCACACGCAATAAGAACTTGGTAAGTCTCAAAATCATTAATTAAAAGTTATAGCTGCTATCAAACTATTTAACTGTCTTTAACTGTCAATCGATGTTTGTTAAGTATTTTTTACGAGTATATAAAAACACGTTATGTAATACTTAAAGTGAGCATTTCAAAACGTTTTTACTCGTAATAATTTATAAGCTTAAACTTTTCTATAGAAATGTCCATCTCAGCTGTTGTGCCTGGTTCACTTAAAAGGTTTGCAGCTGAATAGAATAGATGACTATGCAGTATGATGTTCTTGAACAGGATTTCACTGATGCATTGTTCAATTTAAATGTATAATGTGATTAATCTTAGGTCTTGTCCTTTAAAGACATGCAGCAATTAAACACACATTAAATTCCACCTGAATATTTCAGCTTGTGGTAGTTAACTTTTCAATCACTTAAGACTTTTTCGTGTACAGATTTAAATATTTAATTAGTACGATAGAAGTACTTGAGCACTTGTATTCAAGCTCAAGCTCGCGGTCGTTGTATTGCTTTGGCCCAGTTAACTGTGCATTAAGTAAGCAAAAATAATTAGCCAACGAAATTCAATTGAACGTTTAATGAATTTTAAATCAACGACACGCTTAAACTTAAGCTATTTCTAGAAGAGAATTTTGATGAATTTCGGTGGCGTTGTCGCTGTCGTCGTTACTTGGATTTTAATTGGTTCTCAAATGTGCTCTGCTTATCCTGCTGCAAACATTATTATTATTATTTCGTATGACGGTTAGATTTAGGCGTTACTTCAGGTTTTTATTATGTTCTTCGTTTTTTTCGGTTTGGGTTCGCCACCCCACAGATTACCGTCTTTCGCATACAGGAAAAGCCCGAAGGCGAGGCACAGGAGCTGGATCAGACCATACTAACGGCGCTCTTCAAGTCTCAGCATCTTAGTCCACCAGAGCAACTAAGTTTGGCTCTGACGTGGAATCGTGTGGACATAGCGCGCAGTGAGATATTTGTCTACGGACAGGAATGGCCAAATGGTAAGCAGGTCTTCTATTATATAAATATGTACATACATATATTTTCAATGAGGACATACATACATAAATGAGATATACAACATCTCTATCCAGTCTTTGCATAATTTTCAATACACTGGCATTACGTTTTATTATAATTTGTGTACGCACCCTTAGGCGCTTTGGATGAGGCCATGATGCAGGCACTCGAACATGATAGAATCGATTTTGTCAAATTACTTTTGGAGAACGGCGTCTCAATGAAGAAATTTTTAACAATACCCCGCCTCGAGGAGCTCTACAACACAAAACACGGTCCGGCCAATACCTTGGGGTGAGTTGTCTGCCAAACAGGGTGGTTTCATTGGGGCATACCACAAATTGTTTGCCTACAAAAAAACATATATTTTTCTTTTTCATTCACTTCGAGTGTGTATCTTTCTATTTTCCTTTGCCTTTCTTTTTATAGTTACATATTGCGCGACGTGCGTCCGCATATACCTAAGGGCTACATTTACACGCTCCACGACATTGGTCTTGTCATCAATAAACTAATGGGCGGCGCCTATCGGTGAGTAGCGACACATGCAGCCACGTACACACGTGCAGCATACGCGTGCTGTTCCCAAAAGTATGCTATGCTTTTTAAACCATATTTGGCAACGGCTACTTAGTTAATGTTGATGTACGTAGTATTCTAATATAGTAAGTTTTCACTCATTGTGAAGTGTTTTTGAGGTGTTGTTTGGCAGACAAGATTTTTTTATTTTATCTTCTGCCTGATATTAGTTTCATTTATTTGTTGTGAACAGAAAACAATACAAAAAAAAACTTATACGCTTATAGCAAATTAACTGAGCTTCGAAAATTTATAAACCTCACCAATGAGCTAAACCATTCGTACATTTTTTGGGAAATACTCATTGCCAGACTTTGTGCTAAGTAAATAATGATCATCATTTAGTTTGGCTAAAACAGATATAAAAAGCTTGGCAATTAAACGCAAAGGCTATGCAATGAACCAAATGATTAGTGGGTGGTCTGTTCGTGATGTCCTTTTAGACGTTTGTGGATAACAAATCCTTTAAGGCAACAAAAACATGCGCGAGGAGTGCGAACAATGTAGACTCTGCAAATTAGTTTATCACAGCAGCGCTTTCAGTTTATGTCTTTAGCTTTTACCCAACCATAATAATTGTTCTCTCCTTTTTTTGCCAGTGCACGCCCTCTGCGTCGCACATGGTCGTTGTGGGCGTTCAGGGAGTGGCAATGTTTAGGTCTGGCACCTTTATCTTGTTGCCGGATTAAATCTGATGAGATCCGCCGACGCTCACCTAAATTGAAAATTTAATCAGTTTGCACAAGTTGACGCGCTTCTTTTCAACTCGCCTTCTCGCTGCCAAGAAGTGCAAAGTAAAAAACATAAAACAAAAAAAACTACAGCATGCTCAAAGCTAAAAGTCAAAAAGGGAGACGCATCGCTAGCAAAAGGCGTCTATAATTATTCCTTATTAACATTTTGGCCGACGAAGCGAAAATTGTGGCGGCTTTAATTCAGTTACCGCGGTTTTTGCGGGCGCTTTGTGTGTTGCCTTAAATATGTTTTAATGGTTCGCTTTAATACTCACACTTTGATATAGTAAAATAATTGTTAATGCGTGTTTACACTTAACTAAGAAAATTATATTAATAATAATATTCATCTTTAATTCGTTTATAATGTTCTAATACATATATAAATTTTTTTATCTTAAAAGAAAATATTAACACAAATGTATCGTACTGCTTACAAACAAAATAAAGTAAAGTAAATTAAAAAAAAAGGAAATGGTAAGCGTTTCAAATCTGCCGTAGACCGTCCGCATCCGCTTTTTGCCGTTTTGTTCTCATTTTGAGCAGCGCAAATTGTTTGAGGTTTCAATAGCATGCTGAAAACATGGCAAATGTATCAATCAAGTAATTTAATTAACAGTTACAAAACATTGTATGGCAAGAAACTTGTTCAAGTTTTGATAGACCGCCAACGGGTTGAGAATTTAAAAGTCTATCACTGTTAATGAAGCTTGATTTGAAATTAAATGAAATGAAATTCATTGTAGAAACTGATGTAAATAAACGAAAGAAATTGTCTGCTTTTGGCACTTTTTAATTTAACATGTTTGCCTTTTTTGGCCGATGGCTTAGACATTTATTTAGTTGGCCGTAGAGAGCTCATTGATGTCGTTCAGCTAGATAAACCACTTAATTTAGCACTAGCCGGGTGTGCTCTTTTGTGCAGCCTTTTTGCTCTTGGCTTTTGTGTTTCAATCAAAAGGTCACAAGTTATCTGACAAATGCCCATCTAAATGCTTTTCACTTTAAAACTGAACTGAACTGACAACTGGCATCGAAACTGTTGTTTAGATTAAATTACGGTTCTTGTTTGGCCTTTTCTCGCTTCGCTGCTTGGCTTTTGGCAAATACATACCTTTTCTGGCGTTCATATTTGTTGTCTGTCTGCCTGTTTGCCTGTCATTCAGTTAAGCTATTGTTGTTGTTGCTACTGACGCCATTGTCTAGACATCAGCAACAGGCAGGCTGGCTGACTCGAAAGCAGCCTGGCCTTTTCCTAAGAGCTGTCAATTTGTGTATAATTAAAAGCGTTAAAGTTTTTGATTTGCTTAACATAAAATTTAAATGATTTTCCAATCATGCCCAACTCAATCGTCGCACTTTTATGTGTCATAAATTATTTACAGCATTTGTTTTGATTTCTTTTATTGAGTACTTTAATTGTTTTACCATAAAAAGGCCATTTAGCAGCTGAACATAAAAACGCTACACGAAATAAAGGTGTTATTAAAGATAATTCGTGTCGCTCAAGTTGAAATAAAAATTTCATATATTTGCCTAAACAATAATTACAAGAAATTATTAGTAAAAATAATGTGACTCTTAATTAACAAAATTTAATACAAAAATACTTAATTAATAAATAAATAAAATAACTTTTGTCAGAAAGAAATTGCTTATGTCACGGAAAGGTATATTTGAGCACACCATACCGAGGCAAAGGGATATCGAGTGGTAACCCAATAGTCGATTTAAAAAAGTACATACCAGACAGAGCTTAGCAAATAAAACAGAATCCAAAAAGATAGCTTAATTTTCTGTCGAAATAAATTTAGATTAAATGCAAATTTTATTTGAAAATGTACTTTTACTTTACGGCAAGTTGAGGACAATTCATGGCAGTATAAATGTAAATGTTGCGTACCTATTGCAGATCCTATTATACGCGTCGCAAGTTTCGGCCCATCTATGCGAAGGTGATGAACAGCTATGCAAATGCCTGTCGCAAGTCCTCGTCATATCAATATCAGCGCTATGCGGGCGCCAATTCACTGAGCCTCGTCACAGGACTACTACCATTTACCACCGAAATGGCCCTGTTTGAGTTTCCCTTCAATGAGTTGCTGGTGCGTAATGAATAAATGCGCATTTTCGGTCATTTCGATTTTTATTAAACCATTTGGTCCTTTTACAGATCTGGGCGGTGCTTACCAAACGACAACAAATGGCGCTTCTCATGTGGACACATGGCGAGGAGGCGCTGGCCAAATCGCTTGTCGCCTGCAAACTATACAAGGCGATGGCTCACGAGGCAGCCGAGGATGATTTGGATACGGAAATTTATGAGGAGCTGCGCTCCTATGCTAAAGAGTTTGAGAGCAAAGGTGAGTGCTTGATGCTCATGGTGCTTGGTGCGCAATGCTTTTGTTTTAATTAAATTTAGTGAAGTTGACGTTTGTCAATCATGTGCATGCTGCCGGTTTTAATGAGCCATAGGAAAAACTAATTGAATTTTGCTTTGTGGCAGGCAATAAACTGTTAGACTTTAGCTATCGTCAAGATGCGGAGAAGGCTCAACGTTTACTTACCTGCGAACTACATTCGTGGTCCAATCAAAGTTGCCTCTCACTGGCCGTTGCCGCCAATCATCGTGCCCTGCTTGCTCATCCCTGTAGTCAGGTCATACTTGCCGATCTCTGGATGGGTGGCTTGAGAACTCGCAAGAACACTAATTTTAAAGTGAGTCCAAAGTATAAACATATATTTTCTGAAATAACCTGTTTAAATTTATAACCAGGTCATTTTGGGCTTAATAATGCCATTGTACATCAGGCAATTGGATTTTAAATCAAAGGAGGAACTACAACAAATGCCACAGACCGAGGAGGAGCATTTGGAGAATCAGAACTTGGATAACGATGATTCGGATCGTTCGCAGCCAGATGCTGAGGTAAGTTTTCCTTATCAAAATTTGTATTTGTATTTGTTTAGTTTTTAAGAAGTTTTATTGAAAAGTTTCGTTTTGGTTCAAAATGTTTTTACTTTGTCTTGGTTTTTGAAATGTGACAGTCCTTAAATTTTTAGCTAAGCTAAATACCTAATAACTTAACAAAACTTAATAATCTATAGTATAAGCATATATATCATATATTAATCCCTAACTATGTACCTTTAACTCGTGCTATCATACCTCTAACAAATGCCCTATCAAATATCATCTATTCACTCTGTTTGTTTTAGAACGCCCTTTTAAAAGCCAAAAGATCCATTTCTTTGAGATATAGGATGGGCGCGGGCAGTAATAATCGCGACAAGGTAGTAAAAATCAACTAACAAAAAAAAAAAACAAGAACAAACAAAAAAAATAGAGAATAACATACATTATTTCAATCATTTCCTGTTTATGACTTGTCTATTTATCTATATATATAACTATTTAAATGTTTCTACACGTATTCGTTATTTCGTGTTTCTACTATCTGTCTGTCTGTTTCTCTCTCGCTCTTGCTATCTATATCTATATATTTACGTATTGTTGAATTTTCTCAGTTCTCGTTGTATTCTGTATATCTTAACTATATATCTATACATTACATAAGTTTATGACATCTTATTTGTAACGCATTATGTGTAATAAGTTGATTTTTTATTGAGTTCTATTCACTGCCAGACCAAAGCTGAACATTTTCTACATTATTTTGGTCAATACCAATTAATCAGTCGCCTGTTAGTAAGATGAAAGGTGCTTTGAGATTGTTGTTAGTAGGACTCAGGACAAGCCCATTTTATCCCTTTACTCTGTTTCTATCTATATACGTATATCTGTTAACTCTCTTTAACTATTTACAAATCTTGAATACCGTTCACAAAGTGCAAGTTAATACCAGCCGACAAGCAATCGCCATCATTTCACAGTATTACCAACTCCTCAGATGTAAGTCTTCTAATCGAGCCACGCCTTCCCTATTAGCGCCCCATATATATTATTTTTGTATATGCATTAGCCCTTATCAGCTTTATAAGTTTCACGCAGACACATAGCTCTGCTTGCCTGATTCACCCGTTAAGGGTTTTGCATTAAGTGCGAACAAACGTTAGCAAACTTTACAAAATCCTTTGCGGCCAGTGTCCCTGTGGCTAACGGCTTAATATAAGTAATAAACGTTATGAGCACAAACACACTTTCACCCACACATCCACCAGCTCACACACACACAGTTATTAACAATGTGTACTTATAGATATGTCAAGCTGTTTGCCTATCGTATGTTGTGCTCACAGCTCTTACAAGAGTCGCTACAGTTGTTCAAATATTATTTTTCACTTACACACACACACACACACACATACCACTTAAGCTCGTTAACATATAGAAGCATTTTCTATGATAGGAGTTGAAAATGTCTTAATCACAAAATCAAATTAAAATTCATTGAACTTGTGCGCACAGCTATAAAATTGTAACGATAATGAAATCAAGAGTTAAATTTATTAACTTTAAAACCAACCTCTATTATTTTTAACTTCTTTTGTTACGTTTAATCTCAATCGTCATAGGGAACAAAATATAATAAAAAACAAAATAACCATTTATAGTAAAGGTGTGTGTGTTTGTACTATCTGTGGCATGCATTCAAGAAAAACTGATTTCACTAAAAATTTTAGTAAATTTTAGTTTACAATTTCAATTCAATTTCTACAAACTCTCATCTTGTGTATTTATTTCATTCATTATTAGAACTTTTGTAGCATTTTTAGAAACAATTTAGTTGATGTTAACATAAACCAACCAACAAACAAAAAAAAAATCGTACATTGTTTTCTTTTTAAATAAATATCAATACATATATATATATATGCAAAACGTGTGCCCCCTTCCCCCTTCAACCCGTTGCAGGCACTATTGGCGGATACTTATTCGGTGCGCGATACAAAAGTACACGAAAATGGCAAAGTGAGTAAATTCACAATTACCAACGAATACACTCACACAAGACACACTTTAATTCATGTCATTGAAAAGTTTTTATTAAATGTGCTATAAGTATATACTATTCGTCATCATATTCGTACAAATACAGTCCAAACTTTTCGTATAATTTTCTTTTCTGTACAATCAAATGTTCGTCTAGCACATTAATAGTTAAGTATACTGAACATCAAAGTAACTGTAACAAAGCCCTGTATAACATGCGTTGTTGCGCATACGTCCCGTAGATTCCGTTCAATTCCTTTAGCTTAGCATTGATTGACCCAACACAAGTCATAAACTAAATGGTTAACTTTATTGGTTGTTAACCTTGTTGAACTCGTCCCTTTTAACACCTTATCACGCAAATTCCATTCATTCAATTGTTGTTGCTCCTCTCACATTGCTTACTTTTTATTGTTAAGTACTCGTTTGAATTTTACAGGTTAATCTCACTGCTGGAGCGGAAGAACCACCCTCCAAAGTTAGTGTTGAAACTCAGTTCTAGTTTAACCTGTAGACAATTTATTCTATTTTTTCTCAATACTCCTTTAAAACTAGTATGCTTATAAGAATCTAGCTCACTCAAATTTTTTATTGCATACAAGTAGTTAATTAAATTAATAAAGTTTACAATTTTATCTCTTTCTTGTAAGTTTTTTCTTATCTTGTTTACTTTTCTTTTGATTTTTGTGGTTGCATGTTTCTAACGCTTTGAGCGTGGCTTTTACCAAATTGGCTCGTAACTCAATTAGAAATCGGCCCTGTGCCCTCACATTGCACACGCAATCTAAATTAGTTAATTCACTTCTACTAAATAACTATCATGGTATCTATTTACATCTACTCCTACTGCTACTACCTACCTACTATGTAGGCTAACTCACCGCGCCAACTATTCGTATACGCAACATAAATACGTATATTCAGTATGCAGATGTATATATATGTACATTCGCTATTTATCACGCACTTTGAATGCTCCTTTAATTCTGCTAATGTTGATAATTGAATTCAACTCAATTTTAAACTAATTTCACATGCATTTCACTCGCTGCACTCACTTTTCTGTGTCTTGTTGTGACTGCAAATTAAAGTTGTTTTTTCTTTTTCTTATTTCTTTATAAACGTGATGACATTTTTCGGGTCACAGGTCTCGCTGACAGATTCGGATCCATCGCAGTTTCGCGAATTTTTTCACCTGTCCGAGTTCAGTAACGAAATAAAGCAGCATCAACCGTTACGACTCAAGAAGAAGTTTCATGAGTTTTATACAGCTCCTATTACAAAATTCTGGGCAGATTCGGTAACTATTTAAGCATTTAATTATTATCTAGCGGAAATTAGTAGCTAGTGTTTAATTTCCGCTTGCCTAGCATTTGACAGCCTGTTGGGATAAGAGAGTGGGTTTTTTGTACCATTTTTTTTTTCTTCTTTCGCCTTTTTTCAGATTGCGTACATGTTCTTTTTGATAATGTTTTCGTTCACGGTTCTGGTGAAAATGGGTCCCATGCCGCGCTGGCAGGAATGGTATTCGATAGCGTATATAACGGCGCTTGGCTTTGAGAAGGTGCGCGAAATCATATCATCCGAACCGGTGGCTATAACGTAAGTAATTCGCAAAATTGAATTCAACCACCGTACATGTTTGCTTCTGTTTGTGTTTGTGTTTGTGTGTGCGTTTGCGAGTTTAATTGCAATTAATTTAATGATTATAAACGCACCCCGCATCGACGCATACTTTACGCCTTTGTGCATTTTGATTACTTGGCTTCACTGCTTCCTATCTATATCCTGTATCCTCCTTTCGAGTCTGTGTTCACACTTGATTTACGGCTCTCGATTTCTGCGGCGCACTTCATTGATACGATTCTGTGACGGCTTTCTTCATATGCTTTTGCTTCTTTCTGTGCTTGCGTTGCAGGCATAAATTCTCGGTGTGGGCGTGGAACATGTGGAATCCTTGCGATGGCGCTGCCATAATACTCTTTCTCATTGGACTTGCGTTTCGCTTTCGACCCAACACAATGGACATTGGGCGTGTCATATACTGTGTGGACAGCATCTATTGGTATTTGCGCATATTGAACATTCTCGGAGTGAACAAGTATTTGGGTAAGTAAGCATCTATAAAAATGTCTGTTACACTTACAAGTGATATACTTCTGGTTATTCACAGGTCCATTGGTCACCATGATGGGCAAAATGGTTAAGAACATGATATATTTTGTAGTTCTTTTGGCTGTGGTTCTCATGAGTTTTGGCGTCAGTCGACAGGCCATACTGTATCCCAACAATGAGCCAACCTGGCGTCTAATCCGAGAGGTACGTCATATATAGGGCCTAACTTAAATAAGCTTTTTGTATATGCGAGCGTGTGTGTGTGACTGTACCTTTTATCTGGAAGTGTATTTAAAAGTCGTCAGCTAATATTATGTCTATAAGGTTTTACAGTCATGTACATAAAATGTATACTTTTTAGCTGGAAAAGCCGTTCATGTGTATGGATGTGTGGTTGTCTCAAAAATCTACATATACATACATACAAATGTATATGCTCTGTATACCCTGAAAATTTGTATTGCAGCACCGCTTGAACTGTGTGTGTTTTATGAGAGAAACGGAGTACATGCATTTACTTAAGTATTATAACTAGCAAGCAAAAAGATTTTTTTTAACTTTACTTATTACTCGTAGATTAAAACTATAGTATTTAAATTAGTAGAACTTGAAGCGAGTTTTGAAATTTTCTTTTGGTTGTTTTAAATAAGTAGAAGTTTTTCATGCTCAATAAGTCCATTTACAATAATATTCGGATATACTCAAAACTCGATTGACTAACTGCTGCTATTTTCTTCATTGTGTCTTGTATCTTGTATTTTTCTATATTTTGTTATTTTTGCGTAACATCTAAAAAAAAAACTCACTACTACCTACGCTCAATATCAAATTCAATAAAACGCACCATTACTCTAACCTACCCCCACAATTCACGATTCACTATTCAATATTCACTATTCATTCACTCCCTCCACTCACTCACCTTTCCACTCATTCATCATCACATGCCGTTCATATTATTCTTGCGTTTGCATTGCTTGCAATGAATGAATACGACGCAAATGTCAGGTTATTGCCGGCTCGATTGTAGCTCCCGGATTTCAAGGGGCTCTCAGCCATACTCGTTCACACAATACGCGTGTCGCTGGCTTTGGATCCAGTGCATTAGCTGCCCATCATCGCAGCCATGCAGCAGCAGTAGCAGCAGCGGCAGCAGCAGCAGCAGCAGCAGCAGCGGCTACAACAACAACAACGATGCCACCCAACACTGAATCACCCGATAATACACCAACTGTGACGCCTACAACACCAACAACGACAGAACATAAAGCTGATAGCCCCGAACTGCAAAGTTTTTTAAACGGAAATCTGACAAATGTACAACAATTAAATTGGTTTGCTATTTAGAAAAAAAAAAAACTTAAACAAAAAAAGTGTGTAGTAATTGATTCTAGCTGGCGTCCCTATTCTATGTGTGATATATTTAATATATGGTATATTACAAAACTGTCTATAGTTGTTGTTGTGCCTCGATATTATGATTTTTGGTTATGTTCCTTTTGACTTAATTGGTTTCTTATAAATTTCTTGCTTACCTTTATTAAATTTATATATATTTATATCGATGTTGACACCCAAAATACCCCATTCTGTCTTTCGCTCTCTATCTCTTTCTCTCTCTCTCTCTCTCTCTCTTCCTCTACTATTCTCTTTTCCTGTGTCTCTGCGTTGATTAATTGACTTACTGCGGAATATGTTATTGAACTTACGTTTCCTGCTCGCAGACAAGGTTGATTTTAATGCCATATGATCGTATAATTTCTTTTCGTTATATACTGAATATTACAAAGCATGTTTTCCATCTTAAATAGAACAATTTAATAACTTGTATCTGAGAAGTAAATGTGTGTACTCAGTTTCCAGTTGCTCAATTACATATTATATAAAACTTCATTTTTTTTGCTCATATTCTTTAAGTTTGTCAACTAGTTAAATATGCTTGATACAATCGATGCTTCATTATTTTTGCATGCGAAATGCTTATGCTGTTAACATTTTAATATTGAATGTCATAAGGACAATGTCAAGAACCTGCACGCTGCCTTCCCTTAACTCCTCGAGGCGCATGTCTTACAACTCTGCTGCATTGTGTTGCAGTTACAGTTGTTGCCAATCATTCAAAAGATTTTGTCAGGCAGCAAGGTTGCTATAGTAGGGCTTTCTTAAAACACTTGAAACACAGTAAAAGCGAATATTCTTTGTATTATATTTCGTGATATTGTAGAATGGAGAGAGCTTTGGCTTAAGACCAACTTATTAACTGCTAAAGACAACAATGCAATCACAGCATAATATAATTAATTTTGAAGATAATTTTTACTAAAGGAAAAACTATTTTTATAACGAAAAAAAAATAAAATTTTGTATGCCTTCCAAATAACAAACTAACTACAATCTAAAGTACGTTATTTAACAAACCATTCAAGCTTTATTTGTTTTGACAATCCGTCACATATACTAAGTATCTATTTAGTAGTGC
The DNA here is from genome assembly GCA_035044725.1 of Scaptomyza caliginosa. Taxonomy (NCBI): domain Eukaryota; kingdom Metazoa; phylum Arthropoda; class Insecta; order Diptera; family Drosophilidae; genus Scaptomyza; species Scaptomyza caliginosa. The sequence goes on along the minus strand of JAWNNR010000004.1, from coordinate 1,078,936 downwards.
AGATGCCATCCAATCGTTTAGTCCCCAGTTTAAACGTCGAGCCATTAACCCGGCCAACTGGCAGCCTAGCAAATGCTAATGAAATAGGGTAGCGTTAAATGAACTAAACTAACTACAATAGCATGCTGTTACTAACTAAAGGAAAACAAGCCCATATGCACACACACACAAACAGACACCGACCCACGCATATCCAACCATATATATATATATAAGTATTTAAACCTTAGCCGTTATCTGTGTCTGTGTGGTTTCTTGCTCTTTCTGTGTTGATGTGTAAAACTTAAACATAAATTTTGGCCCAGTCAGGGTGTGGCGGTCGGTAAAAGCCCAAATTAAATTACGCTTGGCCATTTTTGTTTTTTTTTGTTGCCCGGCAGCAGCAGCAGCAGCAAAAGCGGCAGACATTTAATAATGAACCAATTTTAATTTATCGTTATACAGGTCACCTATCAGCCCTACTTCATGCTGTACGGCGAGGTCTTTGCGGATGATATTGATCCACCCTGCGGCGAAGATCCGCGTCAACCCGCCTGTGTTACGGGTAAGTTGTTATTCCCTCCCCCTTCTAAACATTGTTTATAATATAAAAAAAAAAAACTCATACTATTTGCGTCATGCTGTGCACATACTTAATGCAATTCGCAGGGCATTGGGTAACGCCTATTACAATGTCCATGTACCTCTTGATTGCCAATATACTGTTAATCAATCTGCTCATTGCCGTCTTCAATAATATATTCAACGAAGTCAACTCGGTGTCACATCAGGTACGAAAATTAAATCAGTGCCAAAGTTTATGTATTTTTGTTTATAAGTTTATAATTGATAAATAACACATATTGTAAGAAGTTGGAAACAAACGTTTTTTAAGAGTTTCTGTGATTTAAAAATATTTAATTCCCCTTTTAAAAAATATAAATGTTGTGAAAAACCGTTTGATGGATTACTTAAAGTGATACAAGTATATATTGATATAGATTTTGAAAACACCATTTAAATTCAAGCTATTATTAATGCCTATTGTATTGGCTTCTAGGTATGGATGTTCCAGCGCTTCACTGTCGTGATGGAGTACCAACAGAAACCGGTTCTGCCACCGCCATTCATCGCCTTCTGCCATTTCTATTCGCTGCTCAAGTATTGCGTGCGTAAAGCGAAAGGTGAGCCCGGCATGAGCAAGTTTAGCTTTGTTCCCTGTGAGTCAAAAAACCAGAGCGCGCGCTCCCCCAGTCCCATAGAACGTGAATAATGTACAAATCTCTATATCTCTCTATATATTCCCTGCTGCCGCAATGCTGCATCTTCGTCTGCGATATCATTGCTATTTGTGTATTGTTTATATTTCTGCTTTAATGCTGTTCTAACAATTACTTAATCATTTATGAAAAACCAATAATATCCATTGCGTGTGTGTGTGTTTGTGTGTGTGTGTGTATGTGTTTTTGGTTCTATATAGGATTGGAGGTGCAGCGGGACAACGGTCTCAAGCTTTTCCTCGAAAAAGACGATCTGGAGCGGCTCTATGACTTTGAGGAGGAATGCGTAGAGGGTTTCTTTCACGAGCAGGAGCACATCTTAAATCAGTCAACCGATGAACGCGTCAAGAACACAACGGAGCGTGTCGAGACCATGTCACAGAAAATTGAAGATATCAATCAAAAGGAGAACCTGCAAACGGCCACTGTACAGGTGTGTAAGAAAACAATCAAACACTCAATTTCTTCAGTTTATGCTATGCAAATTCCAAATCCTTTTTTCTTTTTACTTTTTGTTCAGCACATTGATTTTGTCTTTTATTTGTACTGACAGCAAGCAGCCGTTGTGCTACCTACAATTGAATATGTCCGTAAATGTCAAGCTAAGCTGTTTTGGAAGTATCTCAAAGTGTGCTCTTGCTGTCAGGACATGTAACCTTTAGGTCATACCCATTAAGTAGGGTTATCCTATTCTTGCAAAGGAAAGGGCAGAAACATTTAATTAATTAGTTCATCATCATGTTAGGCTCTCAATTTAGTGTTTTTCAGTAGGTATTAATAGTTTAGTTAGACAAAAGAATTAGATTCAATTAGATTTCAATCGCTTTGTTGTGATTAGCTAGAGGGTATCTCCTTGTCGACCACACTTGTTTAGGTGAAGCTTACTCCTTTTATTTTTATAACAATTGTGACATTGTTGTTTGTTCTGTGTGTGTGCTTGCAGAACATTGAATTCCGTTTGCGTAAAATGGAGGAATCATCGGAGCAAATACTGTCCCACCTGGGCGTCATTCATCGCTTCATGTCCGCACACACTGCCGGCACCGATGAGCTGCGTGGCTCCGTAATGAACATTCCGGGTGAAATGCATCGCGTTCGCACCATCTCAATGTCTGACAATGAGGGTGGTGGTGGCAGTGGCAGTGGTGGACCTGGTGCTGGTGGTGGCGGTGGTGGTGCTGGTGCTGGATTGGGTATCGCTGCAGCATTGGGTCTGGGCGCTACACTTACTTTAAATTCACTACAGGTGCGTTTCACATGAACTGTTTACAAAGCAAAGCCAAAACTAATGTATTATATTCCAAAGCAGGTGAACAATCGAAGGCGTTTCAATCGTTCGCTGACCGAAGTGCGACCGGATGCATACATCCTGGATGAGGGCACACACTTTGAGGTGGTGCCGCTGCCGGAAGAGCCCGACGAGGTGGTCAAATCCCGCGAGGCACTCAACGAGCAGGTGGTCCGCAAGGCATCCATGCAATCGGAACCAGACTCGGATATTTATTTACCTCTATCGCAACGACCCTCGACATGTGAGACGGTGAAGCGAACGCCTTATGTAACGGTTCGGCAGGATACGGGCGCAAGTACCGAGAGCAAGGACACGCTTACCCCAATGGGCACCAATGATGACGATCAGACGCTTGTCGGTGGCGACAATTCCGACGATGCCGCACCGGACATTAACTTTGAGGGTAATCCATCCAAGCCTTGCCAAATGCAAACTTCTGACAACTAAAAACTTCATTTCGCTTTCGCTTTCCCGTTACGTTTTGATTTGCAACTATATTCCACTACCACCTACTTCTTCTTCTGTTATTGCTTATGTTTTTTTGTGTTCTGTATTGTTCTGTGTGTGTTCTGCAAAGCCGCCCAAAATATTTCAATGGTTTCATTGTAAAAATACAAAAAAAAATTCTTCGCCCTCTTCGCATACAGCTGCCAGACATCGAGCGCTTCGTCAGCGCACCGTTTCACTTTGTCGCCGCAACTCGGAAACGTATTCGCTGACCGGAGTGGATATTAATCGCTCCCACATTAGCCTCAATCAGCTGGCCTCACTCTCACGTCGCCAGTTGAGTCTTACACAATCTGAGCCGGATAGTGACAAGGATGTGCCACCAGTATTACCACCAGGTATGTAAAAATTGCAAAACAAAATAAAAATCCAATGAGTTTGACCCGTTTTCTTAATGTTTCTTAAAGTTAAGGCTATTATTTAAAACTAAATAATAGATTCAATATATCAGTTAATTGTTTAATGTGTTTCAGTTGTTGGCTTTTGTTATTTTCTCTTGTTATATTCTTGTACAAACCCTTCTTTGGATAAATCTTTTGGTAATCGCTTCGACTAGAACATAGGAAAACGGGTCCTTAAAAGTAAACCAAACTGTATTATACATTTATTATTATATAGCTGTTGCAAGTAATACGCTCCAAAATTCTGGTTACTAACCGTACTAATACTCATGCCAAGTCCTAACTAATCACATAAGTAACACTGACCAAAATGACCAATCCAAGCTACCAAATTGGACAAACAAAATTATGCTTTTGATAACATTTGTTGTTGTATTTGTTGTTGTTACTGTTGTTGTTCTAGTTGTTTTTCTTACCAAAGTACTAAGGAAACACTCGTCTTTTTTTTACTCACGTTTTTTACGCAAACACACATAAACAAATCTTGATCTCGATCTTGAATCTCTGACGCCATTTTCAAACCTAACCTCAAAACTCTAGGTAAATCAGTTTTGCATGCGAAACCCTCCAGAAATATATTGCTGAAACTGCACAGCGAATATACATCCATTACGGACGAACTGGAGAGCGTCTGCCATTTGATTGCATCGCCGACCGTCTCGCTGCAGAGCAATAAAGGTAAGTTGGCGTTGCTCCAAACCAACGGTGCCAACATTCTACTCTTGCCCCTGACCTCCACCCAACCCGGCTTACCATTAAATATCTCCAACCCTTCAGCACTCCCCCTTAAGCACCTATCCAGCGTTTCCGACAGCGAACCATCAAAGAAAACAAATTGGAACAATTTTATCTGTATATATATATATATATATAAAGCTAACTGGGCGTATGCGTAACATTCATTGCCTTGTGCTTGTGCCGCCAAAACCAAATACCAAAAACGCCTGCGCCTGCGCCTGCGCCTGCCTTTATTCATTGCCTATCTTTGAGCCTTATTAATCAATAACTTTTCCGCACCTTTCACAGCTTCACTAGACCGGCCCAAAACGGAAATGTCGCGAGCTGAGGCCGCCGCACTACAGGAAAAGATGCATCTTAAGGAGTGCGAGGAAAATGATTATAGAATTCTTGAAGGTCTTTTCGAGGCGCGCGGCTCAATCGATGCCGGTGTGCAGCCCTATGAGGTATGTGCAAATCAACCAAAGCATTTTTGCCTGATTACGGTTTTTAAGTTAGACATTTTGACTGGTACCAAAAAAGTCGTTGCATTGATATAATCTTTAGAAAATGTTAAACGTCCTAAAATATGAATTAATGTTTTAAAAACAATTGCAGATAGGCGTCTCTGTCGACTATAGCCATCGCTATCCGCTACGCAGGGAGACGGCTGTTGAGCTATCTCCATCGAAGCCGGCGGCAGAGGGTGAACTTATTGGGACAACAACAGCCGGCGACAGCAGCGATACAAGTGGTGCAGGCAGTGGCCATAATGCTGTGGCCAGTGGCTTTCAGCTGAAAAATGAGCGACCCTGGCAGCGCAACTCATCCATGGAACAGCAATCGTTCCAGTCCCCGCTTGTTCCCACACGAGCGACCAGTGATTTTCTGAATCCTCCATACGAGAGCAGCGGTAGATTGTTCAAGAAGTCTAGCGAAAGCCTGCAGAAGAACTCAAGCACTGATACAGACTACTCGGCGCATCCCTATCGTTTCATTAAGCAGAGCTCCAACGAGACAAACACCTCATTAACTGGTTCCTTTAACGTGGACACGCCCTCGCTGACGGCCGAACCGTCCCTTGATGCCGGCGACTCGCACTCGGCGACAGCGATAAGCATGAGCATTGGCACTGCTGGCGGCCCTGCAACGGCGCGTTACCAGCCAAAGCGCACAGCGTCTGTTGGCGCTGCCGATGGCAGACGCCTGCGCGACGATAGCTCCAGCTCGCTGGATCTAAGTGCAGCGCCAGTAACGACGCAGGCAGCGCCAGCATTGCCAACGCGACCCATGCAGCTCAAGAAACAGTTTAGCATGGATCAGGGCAAGCCGATGTCGGCACAGACAAGCGCCGAGACGCCAACTGCTTTAGCAGAGTCAGCGTCTGTTGGTATTAGCTCGGCGACGGCATCGCCGTTGCCCTCGCAGGTTGGCGCCAAACTGATTTCAATGCTAAAGCCGCCGTACAGCAGCAAACTGGGCATGAATGTACTTAAGGAGAGCAGCTCGAGCACGGAGGAATCTCGTGATGGCGAGACCACACCAGCCACATCCTCCTCTGGCAAGAGCAGCAGTGTGGCGCTATCTATACCACAGATAAGCACTCATTTGGTGCAAGATGAGATTGCCAAGCTATCGTCCAATATCAAGAGCAGCACCGATTCCGAAAAGGATCCGCCATATAACGAAACAATGTGTTAATACAATACAATATAATACAATACATTCTTTGATACATGTGTATGTCAACCCTGTTAATATTGCCTGCATATATGTTATATGTATGTATATTTGTTAGAAACTGAATCGACCTTGTGCTCAAAAGCGTTACTAGTCAACAGGACAACTGTTGAAAATACCACAGGGCATTCATTGTTACAAAAGATTAAAGAAAAACAAACAGCTTAATTAGTTTTAGAAACTGAGTCCATATCAATGTTACAGATATACATATATATATATATACATATATGTACATAAATAGTTCGGAAAGTCAGCTGCGGTGGAATGCAACGCAGTTTAATGATTTTTGACAATACGAAGTACACACACACAGATTATCTGTATTTTTATAAGATGTATTTACTTACAAGTGTCGTCGATTTTTATTGTTGTTATTCAATATACAAAAAAAAAAGAAAAAGAAAATTAAAATGCATGCATTTCACTTAAGAAAAATACAAAAACAACATTAAATATCTGTTCTTACCACCAGCAATGCTATACTTATCTGTTGCATCTTTTTAACAAAACTTTAAACTAATAAATATAAGAAATACATAAACAAAAGTCTCCAAATATATGTACACATATGGTATAAAACCTAAAATTCCACATATCCTCAAAAACAAATACAAACTTAACTAAAAAGCAAAAATGTGAATACAATACCCGAAAAGCTTGCCTCAACTCTCATATATGTATATGTTTCTGTGTAATTTTCATACTTAATGCAATATATTGTACTTACGCTCCCAATATATGTATATATGAAAATGTGAAAGCGCTGCTGCTTTTAAGAAATATCAACTAAATGTGGATGTGTGAGAGAACTATAATGTTAGTTAGTCCAGTTTACTTATTTATGCGTATATATGTTTGTGTGTAAGTGTGTGCATAAGTGTATGTGTGTGTTCTTTAGATAATTTTATAGTTTAAGTAGCCGCCTGTTATATTGGGTACCATGCAAAACCAATTTGTATATAGTATATTTGTATGTATATTTATATAGATATTTTTTCAAAATCGCAAAACAAAAAACTTGTTAACTTTTTGCTTCGTGTAACAAAAAAAAAGATATCTTTATGATTTGTTGGTAAAATGTTTCAAACTTTAAAAAATATTTATTGCATTTTATTAGAGTTTAAAAATAATGAAAACAATGTACTTATTGATTTTAAGAAATAAAAATAAATTTATATTATAAAAACAAATATTTTAAAGCAAACCATTATTTAATACTTTCATCTTTCTCTAGCTTAAATTATATACACTAGAATGCTTTTTTCTCTACAATCTATATAGTTGGGTGTATTTCATTTTCTGTTGTTTTGTTGTTTTTACATTGTATACAAAGTTTCAAGTCTTTTTAGTTGCCACTTTTACTTAAAAATTAGCAAAGAACTATATAGAAATATTTTATAAATATCTACAATTAATGGCAATATGGCTTGACTTTCGTACCATAGATTGATTTTATATAAATTACACTGAGGTTTTTTTTTTATATTTTAAATAACAATCTACAAGGCACTTGGCTAAATCAGCAACAAAACATTCCATGCTTTGTGGCTGTCAACTTGCACAAGGGTATCATTTTATACAGCTATACATATATATATTATGTCGTTTTTTAAAGAACACAAAAAGACCTGTCGGACTGTTGATTAATCTAGGTAAAGGTATTGTCAACAGGACGTTAATTGATTTCGTATTTGGTATTTGCCAACTCAGCTCAGTCAGTTATGATCGTTTTGATTTGAAAAACAAATTGTGATGTGTAAACTCTAGCTTAGCAATGAGGATCACAATATTGAGCTTAGTTATTGCCACTGTTAAGATTTTCAGCCTCCGGCTCGACGGCACCCTGTTGCACCAATTTGTCCAGTTCGTCCTTTGTTTGTCGCTTGAAGAAGCCGGCCTGTCAATAATACAATTTTATATTAGATATCATTTCAATAAAGCTTATAAATTTTTAAACTAAAGCTTACCTTGTACATTCCGTAAATGATGGCTGCCAGCAGCAAAAGACCACCCAGAACGGACACAATAATAATCCAGATAGGCGTTGAAGATACCAAATGCTTTGAAATAACATTGGGATCAATCTTGCGTCGAATGGATAGAGAAGTGCCCATCGGATCACCTTCCTTGCGCATATTTAAATCAATGAGTATGGCAAAGAACTCCCAGGGATCAACTAGTATGGCATTGATCTCGTTAAGATCGACGCTAAAACGCATATTCAAATTGACTGGTTTCTCCGGCTTAAAGTTGTAGACGCGCATAACAGCACGCAAACATATAGTCATCTCCGGATCGCGACAATTAAACACAATGGTGCGATTAACTGGCAGCTTGCCCTTAAAGTCCTCGCTTAACAGATCGTGTGCCTTGATATTAGTTATACGTGCATATTGCTCCCGATTGGCAGTCAGTGCTTTGAGATCACGTCGCTTACGCGACATGGAGGCTGTGGCCACCACATCCGAATCCAAGCCCTGCCAGCTCTCCTGTGTATGCCCGCTAGTGCTTATGTCGTAATGCTCTCCATTTTGACTGATCACAACACGCTCGGAGTGCTGTGTGCTGTGTGCTGTCGTGACGGGATTCATAATGATCTGTGTGTCGTTCTGGTCGAGCAGCTCAATGTTCACCAGTTGGGCATCGTATGTAGCCTGCATGGTCAGGTTGCTCACATTGATAATTGGTATGGTCGCCGCGGAAGCTGCAAGCCTGTATGCAACTGGTATGTGGAAAACAATTTCCAGGGCATCCACATTGCTGGGACCATTGCTTTTGATCTCATAGTTGTTAACTACAAGCGCTGAGTTCTTGTAGTGCTCCAAGTCAATTTGTGCATTCGTTTGGCCGCTAAGGAAGAGAGAATGTTCTAATAACCGAATCTCCATTAAAATTGTTAATAAAGTCTTACCCAGATGCATCGATTTCTGTGTACTCCTTGAGGGCAATCAAGCTGTTAAGTTTATTGTCGCTGGGATTTTGTTCGGAGCCGGTGCTGAAGACTTCCGCACTAATCGTTAGCGAGCTGCCTGTGAGGCTACTCATATCAAAGCTAATGGTAATGCTATCTCTGTCACCCCTGCCCAACGGACGTCCCTGATTGAGATCACAGATCATGACAGCATCGCTAACCTTGCAATTGCCCGGAATTTGAGCAAAGTTTAGGCGACTGGAGCTAGTCACATTCAGCTGTGGCAAATAGGCAGTTTCTCCACGATTTGTGATATCGTATTTGAGGCGCAAAGTCTCGTCGCTACCCAATATGTAGCTGGTGCTGTGAATGTAAAAATATTATATAATAAAGCCATTTACTCCCTTAATGTGAATACTATTTAAAACTTACCTTACATCCTTGGCGCTCAGCTGCAGGTCAGCTACGCAAATATCTGTGGCACATCCCGTACTAAAGATTATCTTTTCGGAGTACACCTTGGCATCTTCTGGATCCACAGCCACACAAGTTTCACAGAAAACTGCAGAGTATTAATTAAATATAATTACCATTGAGAAGAAACTTTTTTTTTTGCTTATCTTTACTTACCTTCAGAGTCTGGCACCTTTTTGGTCAGCTCGTAGTGCATCTCCAGTTCGATGGGCTGGAATATATCCTTCTCACTATACCGCACCTCACACTCAAAGACACGACACTGTTGCGTTGTTCCCGCCGTTGCATTAAAGCTCAGCTCATGGCTCTGCGACTCAATAAACTTGGCTCGCTTAAGCTGTGAATCTATCACAATACGCATAGCCATTTCCTGTTGCCGGGCAGAGCTCGCGGTGGCCGTTGTGGTTAGGCCATAACAGGCTGTGATTTGTACCCGATTCTGTTCTGGCTTAATCTCGCGATTCTGTGAACGTACGCTGGCCAGCAGCTTTACCACAGGATACGCACGATACAGGAACAAAGCCTCCGCATTGGGCGCGCCCACGGCAAAGTCATTGAAACCATTCGCATCAATGTCGGAGCCGCGAGACAATCCATGGCCAAACATGTGCTGGCCATAACGGGAAGGCTGCTGTTGCGGTGAGTCTAAACGTTGGCTCGGCTGATCCCTCAGTCCCTGCTGAGCGCCCAAATAGATAAACACCGAACCGTTGCCAGCAAACGGAGCACCAACCGCAATATCTAAAATAATAAAACAAATAACATTACAAATGTGTTTATTACATTAACAGTAACAGTAAGCTTAACAGAGCTCTAGCAATGTTATGTTATTTAACAGCAAGGCAGGAATTAAGAACTAGTATAGACACAGACGCAGAAAGTAAACAAAGCAGCCAAGATCGAAAACAAAAAACAGATAAAAACGCTGGATACGTGTCTTTATGTTAACTAATATCTGGCAGCATTTGTAGTTTAACAGTTTACAAATCTATATAAGTAACAGTTGTTTCGAACTGAAACTAGAGTAAACAACACTTTACTCTAGAGTGACTGTTTAAACTTTATGTTTAGAAAATATCTCTTTAAACGATATCGTTGGCAACTGTTTCAATGCACTTGCAGTGCTGCATAGTCATGCACTTATCTACATGGTGTAGGCGGTCAGAAAGAGCGACAAGCAAATACAAGAGATGTGCTCATTGGAAGATACAATACAGAAGCTAAAAAAAATTGTAAGATTGCACTGAACATTGAAAGGGAAGAGTCGAAGAGGGGGAAACGAAAGGAATTGGGTCACTGGCTGAGGACAAAACTTACCGTTATAGCCATCGTGATTAATGTCGCCCAGTCTTGTCAGCGTGGTGCCAAAACGTGCCTTGGCTGTAATGGGCAGCGGGCAGCGAAGCACTTTTAACTCGAAATTGAACTGCAATAAATTGTAAAACATTAGTCATAAGCACAACAACAACAACAACAACAGTAATAACCAGCAAAAAACGGAAAACATTAATTACTCACCCGTCCCTTGTTGAGGAACACATAAATGGCACCGTTATCGTGTGAATCCTCCAGCGCATGCTGTGGCGCTGATATAATCAAGTCGGTGAGATTGTCACCATTAAGATCCTCAGCTAAAACCGCATAGCCAAAGTATTCGCCAAACTGTTCGCCGCGAAACACATGATACTTCTCGATGGTCTTGCCACGCACATCGAAGATGTATGCCTCGCCAGATTGCTCGTTCGCTTGCGGCGCCGAGGCCACATACAGCAAACGCTTTAGATCTGTGCTGTCAAAATGACCGGAGCTGACGGCGTAGCCGAAGTAAGAGTCATCGGGCTGATCCCAGCGACTTGGATTGGGTATATCCGTTTCGTAGGTAACATCCGGCTCGTAGTCTATGTAATCTCCACCGGCACGTGCCTTGCGACGACGCTGGCTGCTGGTATCGCGACGACTTGCCGATGGATCATCGACAAGGGAGACCTTGCGATAGCGAATAACCGAGCCACGCCACGTATTTATGCCAGGTGCTCCAATCAGAAACTGTTCATTGTCATCGGAGACATGAGCACTGAGTCCCTGCTCTGCCAGAATGTAGTAAAAGTATCTATGGTCATTGTCCTCCTTCACCTGATCCGCCTTAAGTCGCAGCGGCGATATCTTTGTCACATTCTGTGGCTGATCCGCGATCGTATCCGCTACCCAGTAGCATATGCCATGCATATGGTAATCCTTCGAAGATGGTGCTATGAAACGTGGTGCACACACAAGCAGCTTGTCCGTGTCCCGTGTGCCTCCATCCATTGAACCACCAAGCCATTGATAATCTCGCCGCTCCGAGTCCCATGTGTACTCGCTGTTCTCAATATTCCGATTGCCATGTCCATCGAAGATGTATGGACTGCATGTTCCGTTCAGAAGCGAACACTTGTATATCGCTCCCGTCTCATTGACCTTGCGTTGTGCCTCCAACGTTGATTGTGCCTGAGGTGCACCAACAATTACGCTAAAATGTAGAAGATTATTTATCATTTAGAATTAGTTAAGTATTCACGAATTGTTCAAGTCTTTTTCTTATTTGTCTGTCGTGATTTTTATTTAGTTTAATACTCAAAAGGTATAAGAGGTAAATCAATAATAAGTTTTCCTAACTACCGGGGAAGCACTTTCATTGGTCGCAAATTTTCTAAACTAGTGCAACGAAATAAAATAAAAATGATACATTTTTATTCAACGTTTTCAAGACTTACAACCTAACTAAGTAGAATACAATAACTGAACTTAATGGACGTGCTTCAATTACAAACAGAACCTAACAACAAATTGGTTTTGCCTCATCGTCAGTTAATTTAATTTTAGTCACAGACCTATGTGTGTATATAAATTGCATTTTACAGTTTAAATTTCATAGCTATGCGCTGTTAGTCGCTCTTTTTAGAAACGGTGACCAATAAGATAATGACACTATCGGTGAGCATAACTGGCGTATACTTGATAAGCAACCGCTGAATTATCGCTTCCAGCGTGGAAAGCAATCGAAAACAAACATTCCACGAAAGCAGTGGCCAATGCAATCAGTCGCTAGCAACATTTTTAAGTTCATAGTGCTTTGTATAACAAAAAAATATGTTGAAATTGTCTTTTTTATGGTGCTATACAGAAATACATAGTTGATTTTTATACTTTATATAAAATTGTGATTAATACCAAACAGAACAACGTAACGTTTCATGTCTTAGTCAACTACCATTAGCCATTTTTTTTTTTTTTTTTCTTCAAAGCGATAGACTACTGAACACACACACACACACATACATTTGTACATGAGCACTCCAATATAATGTCTCATATGTACCGGTAATCTTATCAAAGAAATTCGACTAAAAGCAAAGCTGATAAACAGCACACAACAAATTGGCATTGACTAACTTTTAGCTAGAAAGTCGCAGAACAATACTGGTTACTGTAAATGTGCTTTATTGAATAATAAATCTATCTATATATAAATGAATTTATGCATAACTACGTAACATCAAATTATGCAGTTGCATTACAAGGGCAGTAAACGAACGTGCAATATGAAAAATATTTAACTTAACTTTACGTTTAAGCTAGCTTCTTCTCTTTCCTCTTTACGCTTTTTCCACTTCACTTCCACTCAATTGATAGCAAGTAAGTAAGTGACTTCATCATTTGTGCAAGATATTAAATGTATGTTTCGTTATTGCTTTTTAACGATCGTTCATTTCATTCACTTCTTTTTATTGCGCCTGCCTCTCGTTGAACATAAAACCACAAACAATAGTAACCTCCACTCCACCTCGTATAGATCGTCTCATACGCTCTCCCACTCCTACCTTGATTTCGATTTCGAATGAATCATCAACAACTCCCAACCTGTTTGCTGCTCTAACGGCGCGCGAACGAGCGAGCGAGAGAGCCCCAAGCTTTAAGTTTAGGTCCACAAAAACTTCGATCGTTGAACGGCACTTACCCGTGCGGTCTCAAGCTGATGGTATAACCGAAATATGACGCACGCACTTTCGGCATCACGGTGGCAAATTGTGGATCTTTGATCTCTCGATTAGGTCGCGGTGACAAATTGTAGGCGCTGGCGCTGCCAGCAAGCCAGATAGCTAGCAGGAGCAACAATGGTGGCATGCGACCTTGCATTGCCATGTTTAGAGTTTTTAAATTAAAGCCTCGTTGTTATTATTATTGAACAGGCTTACACAAGTATAGGTGACAATAAATAATGATTATATTATCAATAATGCCGCACAGCGACAAACACGCACAATGCGACAAGCAACGCACTCTCTGAATAAATGTGTGCGCGAACCACAACCGACTCGATCGAATGTCTAAAAGTAACTAAAAAGCTGCTCTCATGCTCTCACTGTGCATTGCCGCAGCAGCGACAGGTTGCTTTTGAGAGTGCGCAGCGTCGTTGCTCACACTCACCACTCTCCCAAATGCTCTCATCTTCTTGCGCTCAACGCCTAAGCGACTTACTCATTTTACCGTTGCTCGTAATGGAAGCGGGAGTGGAAAGTGTGTGATATAAAGCTTCATTTATAGTGATTATCTGTATTTCCATATTTAGCTAGAGGCAACTTGCTTGCCTTTAAGCTCAACATTTATGTATTTTCTATGGAAAGCAGCAAACAACTGCAATATCGTAAATGTGAATCCTAAAAGTGCACACCAACAACTACAGCTTGCTGCTGATAACAAAGCAGATTTGAACTAAACTAAAATTTTAAGTAGAATCGGTTAATCAGCTTTTATATATATTATAGAATAAAATAAAGAAATATGGTATGTAAAATACTTGGTCTTATTGTGTTAATCTAAACTTAAACTTAACGGTTAAACATTTATTTATAGTCACTGATAACAAGACAACAATAAAATAATAGTCTTCGAGACGATTTCCTGCAACACACAAGACCACTTTTTTTTCTTATTAGTCAGCATCATTGATGAATCACAGCTTGCATCCATGCGATGCAAGTTGATGCCGGGCAATAGTTTGATTTCAATTTTTGCCAATTTGCAAGCAGTTGTTACGCTTTATAAATATGCTTGTATATACATACATATGTGTGAGTAAATTGTCAGCTAACAAGCACATGTCAGCAAGCTACCTGTGAAGACGGCATGTACATACTCAATTTATGCAAAACAATCAACAAATATTTGCTGTTACTTAAGCGCCAAACATGGAAATAACAAAGAGCAAAAAATAATATAAGAAGCACAAATACAACCCGTTGCCTCGTAACTGACCGTCGTCACACCAACGCCAACTTTTGAGTATTTCCCAAAAAAACAAAAACAACTCTAGCTCATATGAATGACTCACTCAAAGGCCATGTAATGTGTCACCCAGTTAGGTATACAAACATACAGACATGAAGGCATCCACAAGCTTCGTACACTGCATGGCACTTGAATATGATCATTAGAGTTAAGCAGCGTTAACATTGAACTGCTTTCAAGTTAACATACATAAATGAATTCAAGTGTTTGGAAAGTGATTCTATGTTAAGGATACGGAGTGTGCTTTATGCTGTTTGTATGTATGCAATTACTGCAGGGAATAGCATTTGTAAGTGCAGAAGATGAAGCTGGTGAAGACAAGGCGCCGGTGGGTGAATACATATGTATATATATGTATACTTATATATAGAATTGTATGTGTACATGTTGTAAGATATAAATATATGTACATATATGTATTTGCGTGTGTTGTTTTTTGTTGTTAACAGTGTTTATGTGCGCATGTAAGCGGACAATAAGAATAAGCCACGTTGTGGACCACACAAATCTTTCTTTCTTTCGTGCTGTGATTGCTGCCATCTCCATCATCATCAACAACAATAACAACAACAACAACAGTCAGAACTTGCGGTCAACAAATGTTTTTAAGAACAAAAGCAGCAACAAGAGTTGCAGCATTTGTTGTTGTTGTTCGTTTTGGAAATGGGTTTAATGACCAAAAGAGAGAGAAAAGCAGCTAAAAATATTTGTACTGGTGTTAACTCGTCGCACGGGTCGCAACAGCGGTGGCGACGCGGGGGCGCTGTGCTCCACTGATATGGCGCCGACGTTGCGCCGACAAGCGCTTTATGCATTATAATATGCAGCTGTTGCTGTGATTGTTGTCGTTGTTGCTATTGTTGTTGTTGTTGTCTTTGCTACTGATGTTGCTGGCAGACGCCAATGCAGTGGAAAATTGTCGCCACATATGTTGCGCAATTCATTTACTGCTGCTCACTTTTAATACTTGATATTCGCTTAAGCGAAATGAATCATAATCTTTAAGAAGTGCCCCAAAGAAATGCATAATGTGCAATATTGAAAATAAGTTCATTTGCCCTTGGGCTTGGCAAATCCATCGATAAAATTATGAAATTTCCTATCACTAAACAAATATAATTACCAATCCATGGGGATTTTAAAATAAATTGTGGTAAATTTTTAAGTTCAATAAAAAGTCTAAGTCTGTTTTTGGATGATACAGAACATAACATTATTTTTTGATTAGTCTGGCAACTCTGTTAATATATTATTTCCGGTTGGTTGAGTTGAAAGGCAACATTTCCTAAGTCAACTGCATATTTGCATATTTTGTAACGATATTTAAGTCGCACTTAAGTCTTTTATTCTAAGCCCGGCTGCTTAATCCAATTATTATTATTCTGTTTATTTAACATATGAATAAATTCAATTAAAGTTTTTTTTACACATTTGCATATGCTGAAACTTAGCAATTGGATATTACTAGATCCTGTAGACTTGGGAACAAACCAGTAGATAGAGTATCTTTTAATTTTAAACATAACAATTTATTGTTTTTTTTTAGCTTTTTCAGCTTTGTTTTTACCAACTTCAATTGATGTGAACCAAATTACAGGTTGACGTGATTTTATGCGTAATTTCCGTAAATAATTAGACTCACTCGAAGCTAATTGCAGGGCGCAGTTGGCTAATGATACTAAAACAAATTTGTGGCCCATTGCATTACGTTTTAAAGTGCGAGTCATAAAAAAAAGAAAAAAACAAACACTAGCGCAAAACGGATAAAGGAAGTATCCCAATTATGTATGTGCTAGATTTTGTTGGACGATCGTCTATCTAAGTTAAAAATGAAAAAAAAAAAACACTAAAATGCCAAACTCGTTATGAACACGTTCACGAAAAAAAAAACAAAACCAATTGTCAATTGCTTGAATAAAATGTATGAATAAACATGCAGATCATAAAAATACCAGAACAACTACGAATACGGGATATGCACAAAAGAAAAAGAGATAAAAATTATTACTTAGCTCGAGCGAAATAAAAGAAGAAAAGAAAAAAACAGAACGAAATTTGATGCTTTGTCATCTGAATCTGTGGCCCAAATATGGACGACTCTTTCTTATGGCTCAACCAACAAAATTGGCACATTTGAAACACTCTCTAACTTAAACACTTAAGTAAAGTGTATCAGAATCACAAAACAATATCCATTGAATGTTATTTATCAGTCATTGTGCGATTTATTTATGCAATGAATCATTCTTAAAAGAGGGGTATGGAAAATCGTATTGTAAAGCGGATCCTTTATTGTAATGTTTCGCAAGTTTTTCAGTATTCTTATCTGGGGGGTGAAGATTGAGTTCTTTATAACTGCGACTGAATCATGTATAGCTGTGCAATACGTTGACACAGAATTTCTAGAAATCAACTTTTCTCCCTTTGAAAGCATTTCTATATGTCTAACTTTGAGGTTATTATTAACTCCATTTGAAATCTACAAACTATCCCATTTAAGATTCAAATTAGTCATTAAGAAAAACACATTGTACAAATTTTGAACCTAAGAGCATTTACTTAGCATTTCGGTATGTTTTTTTTCCCTTTTAATAAGACTTTCTTCTATTGTCTTTGGTTTTGCTTGAATCTTAAAGCTTGACTTGATTTGATTTGCGGCTTTTGTGTTTTTTTGTTCTTCGTTTTTTTGTTTTTTGAGTGATGTCATTGACTGTGGCCGTATTCTAAACAAACGACTGACCGCCATCGGGTCTAGGTACAAGTACTATACTATATATGGAAGTATATATCCATAGCGTATGTGGGTCGCGCTGCCGGTAAGTGAGAGTTTGTCAATTGAGTCGAGTTTGAGATCTTTGGGCTGCGATCTAAGGCAATTGGAATTGATGGCAATTGTAGTTGAAGTTTGTTATTTTTAGAAAATGTTTTTTATACTTTTCGAGTGGCTTGTGTTTTTCTAGGGTGTTGCTTTATTTATGCAGCTGCCATAGCAACAAAAATTTACGCATAAGAACGAGTTTATTTATTTTTGTTTTTTTGTTTTTAAGTGTTTGGTAGGTGAACAAATAGTTGCGGTTGCTAACAAACTATCGCCATTATTTGGCCATAGTAGTCAGCCAACGTGGTGTTAAATGCCCAGCCCCACAAAAAACCCTAATTGACACTGCCATGTTTACTGTGAACCATTTCCATGTTTCTGCTGTGCAAAGAGGGAAGAGTAAAAGAAGCTACATTGATTGCTCATGAAATTGAGCCACAGCTGTGAGATATTGACAAAGGTGTTGAACACCAGAGAGTTAGGTGTGGCAGAAACTGAAAGCGAAACATTTGTGTACTATCGTCATACATTCCTGCTGACAACATTTCACACAATAAATATTTGCACAAGGCACATACTAAGCAATATCGGCCCGATCAAATTCCAACTTCAACTGCAATTCACATTCATAGATTGAGACATTTACCTGGTTTGACGCATGACCAGAGTGTAGCCAAAGTAGGAGCTGCGGGCTTGGGGCAAATGGAATTTCAAGTCTTTTGGGGAGCGTATCACAAAATTTGCTCGTGGCGCATAGTTGAAGGCGTTCGCAATGCCTTGGGGGCGTGGTTGTAGTTGCAGCTGTAGCAGCAGTCCGAAAAGCAGCAAAACTAAATTGCGGCACATCTTTGTAGTTGTTGTTGCTGTTGTTGTTGTGTGGCAGTTAAAATTCAATTTGAATTGAAAGACATTAAATTAAATTTGCGCATGCGTAATTTCACTTGAATTGAATTTAATTTTTATGAACAACTCGTATTCGTATTCGTATTCGTATTCACAAACAGCTTTATTAAACTTATAAATCACAATTAAATACTTGCGATTATTAAATATGATTTATTGAATTTAATTGATGATTTAACACGCATTTTTTCGCATTTTCTTTCATTTTTTTTCATACATTTTTACAATTCAAGTTGATTTATTTTAATTGCATTTATACGCAACTCACGCCACGATTTTTACCGCTTGTCGCTTTTTTGTTTCAACATTAAAGACAACAACTAAAATGTCCAAAACTTGTCTGCAACTTTTGTTTTAATTTGTTGTCATTGCCGAGACACGCTCTACAAAAGTTTCGCTCAAATTGCACTTGTTTAAATTCGCGTATTTTTCGTCGTATCTCACAATATGTTGCAAGTAGCTTTTCAACTGCTGCTGCACAGATCATGCGTGTACTATACGACTGAGTCTCCGATATAATTCACATTTACGCGTCTGTCTACAGACCCTGGTCTCGATACTATCTCCGCGTTACTTTACTCAACGAACGTTCGCAATGAAATGAAATGCGCTCGGCCGGCAGAGCTCAATTGCTTCTGGCTCTGGCGGTGTCTGGGCTGTGTTTTGGTTTGATTTCGTGTGTGAGTGAGAGTGAGTTCATGTGCTTGTATGTGTAATGTGGTGCAGCCGACAAGTTGGTCGTAAGCGATATAGGCATTGGGCGAGAGCTGCTTAACTTGTTGCAACCATTTGCTATAAACTTAGCTTTAAAATTAATCTAAATAAAAGCTAAAGTTGTTATTTTGTGTTGTTGTTAAGCTTTGCTCTTGTTTTATCAAGACGGTGTTTTAAATAAAAAAGAAATTGGTATTTAATTTCTTTATTTAATTAATTAGTTCAATGACAAAAACATCAAAGGCGCTTAAAGCTATGCGGGTATTAAGGAATCTCAATAAGGGTATCCCAAAAAATGGTTACATTTTTTATTGAAAAAGTATTTGCAAGATCAATCTACTATAAAAAAGTCTTCATTTAATGTTGGCATTCATATTTTATTATTAAAAGGGTATGTATCTGAAAACGTTTTAAAAGATATTCGAATATGTGTAAAATTATGTATAATGTGCCATAACGTCAAATAAAACTCGTTAATTCGTAAGTGCTATCTTAATTTGAAATTAAGCAATATACTTTAATTTATGCATAAATATTACATATACACACATATTGTGTAAGGTATATAGTGTTTGGGTAAATTACAATTCAAAGAAAAAAAGTGATTTAATGGCTTAAAATACTGTTAACTGAAACTTTTGTCGGATGGACATTAAGTGGATTCTTTTTGAAGTGTGCACACCACCACCCGCACTTGCACACAACCAATACTCTTAAGCTTTTGTACTCACACACTCACACACACACACACACACACACACAACCGCGAGAGAGACAATCAGAAAGAAGCGTTTCGTTCTTTATTGTCAGCATGCAATCTGTTGGTGAGTGGAAGTTGTTGTTCCTTTTGAATGAGGAATAACAACTCCTCGATGTCGTTGCAAGCTATTTGTCAGCCTTTATTTTCGAAATGCGCATAAATACATATTTGCTTATAATTAAAAATGATATTAAGCATTCGAAATGCCCGCAGCTCCGCAGGCTGTAAGCTAAATGATCAGTTTGGACATGCAAATGAAGAGCACATGTCGGCCATAAAGACGCAACAAAGAATGACGATGCATACATACATACATACATACACCGTATGTAGAAATTAGTTATGCATGCAAGTGCTTGTATGTACGTAAATAAATTGCCAAAATGCCCAGAATGCTACTCGTATATGCTGGACACAGTCAATGAACTTGTAGGCTAAATAAATACCACAACCGATTGTTTGTATACAACACGTACATACATACATATTTATATGTATAGTTACTCAAGTAAAAGCGCTTATCAGCTGCCCAGCATGGAAGACATGTTGGGGTAGGTTCCACGCCGAACGAAGTTAATGTTGCCGTGACATGAGAAATTGAACCAAATTACGAATCGCTTTGTGACATGCGCCTCGGGTCACTCTAGCTCAATTAGAAAGCACTCAACTGAGCGCACACACAAAGCAATAGAAAGAGAGACAGAGAGAGAGAGAGAGAGAGAGAGAGAGAAAAGTTGAGCTACTGATAAGCCATAGCCTTTACTTGTTTTTGTTGTTGTTGTTGTTGTTGTTGTCTCAATTGCCTGCTTGTGTAATTGAATTAGTATGCTGTTTATAAACAACAATTGTTAAACAATTAAAAATAAAATAGAAAACCAAGAAAGTTCAAGCACTGATAAGCACACACTGGATTGCCCCATAAATGTCCATTCACAATTTCAATTTACAATTTCATTTCATATTCGTTTTCACTATCGAATTCTATGCACACGTTTTATGCATAAATAAAATTCCTCTTAAATGCCATAAATACCTAATGCCATAGTTGTTGGGCACATAAACATCTGTGTTTGTTTTGTCTGTGTTGGCAATGTTCGAACAACAACAAACAACACACACACACAAACACAACAATAATGTTACCTGTAATTGATTACAATCGAAAAGTGTTGTTTTTGTGCGTAGTAAAAGTAAATTTTCATCTATAGGGTATATGTAAGTTGTTCAGTGTTGAGTTCTTTCTCTTCGGAAGCTTGGCACAACAAGAAAAGTAAACATTGAATGCGGTAAATGCAACTTGCAACGCACCAACGAATGCTTGAAAAATGTTTCCCCCAAGACAAGGCACAAAGTGTCGATTGTTGGATATCATAAAGCAACGCATTATTATGCGCTCGCTAGCTGATTTGATGGCAATTATGTGGCAGTGGCAGTGGCAGTGGCAGGGACACCAACTGCACCTGCTGCTCGCTAAGGCAGGGCAGTGCAGGGCGGGCAGCAATATTGCGGCTTGTAATTGAAGTTCATGACCCAAACAGTCGCCCTCGCACGCGTCTGCTCTCGTGTCTGTGTGTGTGTGTGTGTAAGTGTGTGTGTGTGTTGCTCCCCTTCAATCTTGTTGCTGTTGCTGCTGTTGTGTTGCACTTGAAACGGCTGCAACATGTGGCAAAGGCGCAAACAAGCACAAATTGAACTGTTGAAAATGAGTTTCGTTTAGTTATTATGATATAGGATGCGGATCATGTGTGTGTGTGTATAAAGCTGCCCTTGAGATGATCTCTACACTCAACTTAACTTCTGAATGTTGCTGCTGTTGCTGCTGTTGCTGCTGGTGTTACTTGATTCTGTGCATTGCTTTTATCATGGCCCCCCAATGAATTTTACGCGCACTCATAATTATCTGTCGCCATGCTTAACGGAAGTTTTATTTCGTTCCCCAGCACCGCAAACCACACTTACTTACTTACACTATATGGCAAATGCATTTATCAATTTATCAACATTTACAAGTAAACATACACACATATCTCCGCCCATATACTATATAGTTGAAGTTGCTTGAACAATAACTAAATAACTATAGAGTAGAAGCAATGACTTTCTCCCTCCTTTTGTCTTCCTCTTTTGTTGCAGCTGAGACAATCATGTGAAGCGGCGCCTTATTTGGTCATCATAATGTTGTTGTCATTGTTGTTGTTGTTGTTGTGGTGACACAAGGAAGTACTTTTTGTGCAGGTGTGCTAACCTCTGACGTCATTGACTTCATTGATTTGTTACTTGAATAAAGTAAAACATTTTGAGGAACAAACGCTTCAAGTTTCATTGATAAGTTCCGTTTACTGCGATTACACAAAAAAATGTTTTTTCCATTCGCTTTGACATAAGTATATTTTTGCTGATTAACGAAATGTGTATAAATCATGTAGGGGAAAAAAACTTTATGAAAATAATAATAATAAGCTAGAGACTTATAAACCCGATAATTGGTTAGTCAGATTCTTTATTTATTATAGAAATACTAATTGATTTTATTTTTATCTAAATTTTCAATTTTACTATCAGTTTAAATCGCATGAAAGTACACACAACTACTTGTATACACTTTTATATTGCTTGCTTTAAATATAATATACCCTAATTAAGTTGTTTATGTGTTGTGTCTGCTGGTGTGTGTGTGTGTGTGTAAGTAATAATTTCATAAAAGCAATGCAATTTTTGACGAAACGTTCAGTGCTGCATGCCAATCAATGTCAGACAGTTTTAACCCTTGCCATAAAACCAAATGGCCAACCCCTTAACGACAAGGCGCCGTTAAGCAGGTACAACAAACACACACACAAACACACACACACACGCTTACATGTGTTTGGTTATTGTTGCGAAACGGAAAGTGTAGCAGTCTGCTGGTGCGTGGTTGTTTGATCGCTATAAATGTTTAAGTGCTCAAAACAAAACATATAAAGACGCCTACCTTAATGTCACATTTCAGGTGAAATAGATAAAATAAACACTTTCGCTCTACAAATAACAATGAGAAACGAGTGCAATAAGATATTCAAATTTCTCATATCGTTTGCCTTTTTTGCACTTCGGTTTTGAGAAGGCGTCGCAATTGTGTCAAAGACATCGACAAGTGTGTAATTCGAGACAAGCAATCAATCTAGTTGCAGAATTTGTTGTTGTTGTTGTAGATATGAATACAACAAATGCAATATTAAGCCCATGGTCGTTTGCATTTTAATGGGCTTACAAAGAGAGTTTACTATTAGCATTATAAAAATAAACCCAATGACAAACTCACTTTATTTAGCTTTTAATTTTTTTCGATTTCAGATACTCGATTTTATTATCTTTCCCGCTGCACATTGGCACCCATCCATTGCGTTTGGCACGTCGTCGTCATAAAATAATAATCAAACTATCTGTTAAATGCTCTTTACACATCACATAAAAAGTTTCAGGTCTCGTCGCAATTAAAATTCAACTCATGCAAACGGCAGACAGATAAATATGGAGTTGCGGGGCAGAGTTAAATAGCTGCAGCTGTATTCCGTTTAGCTTTAAATATATTTATGTACGTATGGTATAAATAAATAACAGTTTTATTAACTTTCAATGTGCAAATTGAATTTAAAATAAATTGAATAGCTGATCAACTTTAAATATCAAATTCTAGTTTTGTAAATTGTGATTTTGATTGCTTTTTACGGCCAATTATTTTTTAGCTTTATTTTGCAGCAAAAGCAACTTTTGGCTTTAGCCGGCTGCGCTGCCAACTATTTATAATATTTGGTTGGTGCACTGACTAACACGCATTGACAAGCAGTGCAGCAAACAGTGTCCCTTAAGCAAGCAGTTTATAGTAACACTCACTTTAAACGTTGCATACATTTAGGCAGCTGCATTTATTTCAAACTTTTAACTAGATTATAAATTCATGGAATTTTTTATTCACCTATTATGATTCAAAGCTTTTAAAATATAACGAATTAATAAAATTAGGACCCGCGCATATTTAAACGCTTTGAAAAACTAGAATAATACTAACACAATTTTATGTAGTATTTCCCATTGATTATAATTTGAACATAATCTTTTATATAATTCACTTTAAAAATGCAACAACTTTTTACAACTATTTCCACACATAACACATACACACATGCTCATGCACATGCGGTCTTAGACACACTCACTCCCACACACACACACACGCACACGTGTGAAACTTACCTGCATAATTTAAGATTTGAAATAGTCGCATCTATTAATTTATGCACAAATACATATCTGTGTGCCCGAGCATATCACACACACACACACACACACACACACATACACATACACGAATGTGCATACATTGACTGTCCAACTGCAAACCGACTAACGAGGATTATAATGACGCTGTCTAGCCAATTGCAATGGCTTTTACTTTGATGTGAAGTGCCGACAGCAGAACAAGCCTAAGCGGACTAATACACACACATTTGCACACACACATTGATATATGCTCAAACATACAGAGAGAAATCAGTCTAGACGAGACAACAGGCAGACAGCTTAACGCAAAGCAATTTCTTTTTGTCATCGAATATCCTTGAGGCACCGCAAATTGCCGCCACTTAAGCTGTCCCCCGACCCCACGCCCCCCAAACACCGCACACACAACTCAACAGCCAATGCATCCAATGGACTTAAGTGCAGTGCACTAATTAGCGTGAGAAACGCTTTTCAAATTGATAAACGTTGCATTTGACAATATGCACTTTGCAAATCACTCAAAGGCAGGCTTGACTGTAGTACTGTAGCACTGTAGCACTGCAGCTCACTTTGATGTTTGCCATCAAATCGGTTTTGTTTGGTCATCCATTTTCATTTGATATACGATACACATGCTACCTGTCCTGCACCTAATACCCAATCCAATACTTTAACTTTGCACCCAATCCTCTCTTGCATTTCGATGTCTTAGGAGAATTGGGAGAATGATATCACGCATACGCAGTGTATGCCCCAATAAGATATACGATTTATGCAACTACTTATTAATAAAAATAATAATAACTGATCATCAACTGATTCATTTCCTGCCTTGCACTTTGATGTAATGCGCTCAATTCGTATTTTGATTTATTTTGACGGCCGGAAAAACAAACACAAAAATCTGCATTTGCAATTTAATGCACAAAGCGCAGAGAGGGGGAATGAGAGGGGGAGAGGGTGGAGGCTGTGCGAAATTTATTCATAAATTTGAATTATAACATTTGAAAGGAAAACCGAAGTTTTAATACTCTTGCACATTTTATCTCTGCAAGGGAAGAAAAAAAAATGGTTTTTAAATTTTTCATTCTAATGTTTGTGTAATGCCGAATAATAATTGAAAAACTAAAGAAAACGGCAATGAAAATGGATAAATGTTTGCAATTTCATGGCAATTTCCACACACAATTGATATGTGTGTGTGTGTGTGTGTGTGTTTGTGTGGGCGGCAAATTGGAATGCATTGATACACAACATATATATATCAGCTGATTGCGTATACGTCATGTTATATTTGCTCTTTTTTTCGTCTCCAGCTTTTTCTCATCATATCAAAATGTAGCCGAATCTGATGTCAGTGCACACGCAATGCTGCAGACACCAAAAGTGGCAGCCACATGCATTGTATTGATGTTTAAGTCATTAGTTAAGGTAAGCAGAGACACCACGAACAGAGAGTAAGAGAGATGCAGCTAAAAAGAGAGCGAGGGAGAGACAAAGATAACTAAACCTTAATGCACACGCCGCACGCCATTGCCCAATAAAACGCTCAACGACGCTGCAACATAACAAGGGCCAACAGCGAACAGTCGCCGCCTTTGGGCTGTTGCACATCAAAATTTTTTAATTTTTTTTTTTCTTTTCAAAAGTAGCAAACAGCCATCAGTCTGCGGCAGGTGGCAAGCTGAACGCGAACAGCGCACGATGTGCAGTTTGTTTGTGTTTGTGTTTTTTTTTTACAAATATCTGGCAATTAGATCAAAATTATGATGCTGTTTGTGCCATAAAGAAATCGCATTTTCCCGCTTGCCAGTTAGCAGTTGTCCCCACTTGCCACACGTTGCGGCTGCTGCTGTTGCTGCTAACAAACAATAGACAGTTAAGGCCAGGCTAGATATCTTTATGTTTATGTTTATGCTGATATTTACTATATGGTCGCAGCATGGCACTTGCTGCATTAAACGAGCCAAGCAGCAGCAACAACAACAACACACACACACATACACAATTATATAGCCGGAAATGCACATATAGCCATACAACAACCATATTCGAAAGAAAGTTTCAATTGTAGATACCCTGTATTAGTTATTCAAAAAATTAAACCAAATATATCCAACAACTTTATATAATGCTTATATCAAACACACACATTGCAACAAGAAAATATTTAAGATACTTAAAGAACCAACAACATCAACATCAGCTGTTGTCTCGCAACAACAAATAGTAATATACTGCAGCAGCAGCAACAGCAACAACATCAGATTCCACCAACAATTCTCTCTTTCTATCTCTCTCTCTCTGGCAGTGCATCTCATTTAATGGCTCGTGCTCTTGCCGAATGCAACGCTAAAAGCAGTTAGCATATTGAAATTGAATTGCAGTTCTCAACGGCACACTTCATATGTGGGCAATGCTATTGGCCAAAAAGCGAAGTAGTCCTTGAACACGAAGCAACAAGTACAAGCAACAAAAAAAAAACAACAACAACAGCGATTCTCAAATAACGTTGCTCAGTTTTTTTGCTCTCTCTCTATCTCTATCTCTCTCGCTCTTTCTCTTGCGCTCTCTGCTTGTTCGCCACTCTTTCTCTCTCGCTCTCTTCCGCTGGCTGTCTCTCTCGCCGCTGTCTGTGTTTGCTACCTAAACGAGAACTTTAGTTTTCAAAATTCAGTCGGCATTCGACCATCAGATGGGGCGCACGTTTTTCACATCGTCCAGAGTCGAACGGAAACGCAAAGTTATTAATCAATTTTTGTTTTGCGGAAGTTTATTTATTTCAATTAAAACAATCTGAATTATTAAATTATTAACAAAATACAATCCAACATTATTTTCGGTTTAAATTATTAATTGATCGTTGTGTAAAAGTTTTGTTTATATAAATGAAATGTAAGCGAAAAACGCGCTAAAAAGAGACAACAAAAAAAAAAAAAACGTTGATTAATGTTTAGTTTTGCAGTATTTTATTATTTATTTAGAATTAAGTACTTGCATATACAAAAGTGTTTTATTTTGTGCTTTATTAAAATGATTTTAAACAATATATAACAGTATAAAAAAAGAAAAAACAAAATTCTATTAAACAAAATAAATTAACAAATTCAACTTCTAAGCACATAAAATAAGTAACAAAAAGTCTTGCTCAAAACTAAGAGCTTAAACAGGTAAGAGAAATATATTAAGTAAAAACATTTTAGATAAAAAAAAACAAAAAGTTTTCAATAACATGCCTCAAATGCAACTAACTAACAATTAGAGACCTATTTTGTTTGCCTTGTATTTAAGCGCAAATATAACTTGTTTAGGTTAAAAATAAAAAAGAAAAAGTTAGCATTCTTAACACCTTTATGCTTACGCTAACAAGGTGTGAAGATTTGTTGCTGTTTGGTTGGATTTTTCTATAGAAAACTGTCTGCAAACAATTGCGTTATATGCAGCTGCAAAAGTTGTAGACAAATTTTCAGTACACTTCCTTTTTGTCCAATGCGAATGCAATTGCAATACTGAAAAACATAACACGAAAACAATACACACACACCCACACACACCCACACAAACACAAACACACACAGAAAATAAAGTGAAGAACAAATATTTCCACGTATAATTGCAAGACTCAGACAATAACAAAATTCTTGCATAGTTGTCAACAGAATAATCGAAAGACTCAATAACAGATCCAATTTCATGTGCGACGATATTTATTTTCATTTCGTTTGCGACGACGACTAGATGGTTTATTTCTTCTGTATATATTATGCTCTCCGGCTGCAGGCAGTCAAAACTTCTAAATAGTTCAAGACGAAAACAACAAAGCTATGAAAACAACAAAAATTATACAAAAACATAGCGCATGCGACAGAGACCCAATTGGAGAGGGTGAGTGAGAGGGCGCAAAAAGTAAACAACAAATTTCACGCAACTTAAATGACAAACAAACACTAACACAAACACTAACAACAACAACAACAGCAACAACAATTAAACAATAAAGTCGCGCGCGCTTTTCTTAACTTTGGCAGCAGCAATTGAAATCCTGCCGATTTCCTGTTTACTTCAACGCTGACTGAGACGAAGCCCAAGCTTCTGAGCTGCTGTTGTTGTTGGCGTTGTTGTTGGCTTTGGCGTTGGCGTTAATGAGGCGTTGTTGTCTATGTGCATTAGATCACAGGGTTCTACCAACAACAATAAATATGTGCCTAGCACTTTGGAGTGTCGTGTGTTATTTTTATTTTTCGGGCAACGTTGCGTATGTGCAATGCAAACGAACGCGTGACGTTCGAGCGCTGAGAAAACAAACAAACGAACGCTCCAATGGATCACATGATGCGACTCTATAGCTGACTGTTCTACGGGAGGCTCGCCTCACACACACACACACACACATAACCATGAGCATGGCCGGCCACCAGAAGCAGTAGCAGCAGCAAAAGCAGCAGCAACAGCAGAAGCGTCAGTTTGGCTGCTCGATTGACCGTTGTAGTTGTTTTTGTTGTTGTTGTTGTTGTTGTCGACATCGTCGTGTGGCTCTGCGGTCGTCGATTTGATTTGATTTGTTTGTTGGTTTATGTATATTTATTGAAAATTTACTGCTTGCATAACAAACGACGACGACGACGATGCTGCTGCTGCTGCTGGAATATGCAAATTACTTGTGCGTAATGGGCGGCATTGATTTAGCAGTTCCGAAGGCAGACGGGGGGTGGTGAACACTGCCACTATCCAAATGTCATTAATCTCGCGCCAAAATTGTGAGTCTTCACGCTTTTGACGTGTCGTTTACTTTGGCTTGATGAGTTTGCTGAAAGGAATTTCCTGTTGTTCCTTTTTGTTTTTTGCCACATCGATGACAAAAAAACAAATTTCCAAAGAAGCGCCCTCACTGCTATTTTTCTTGTTGTTGGTGTTGTTGATGTTGCTGTTGTTGTATAAAACCAAATGCAAGGAAACAAAAAACAAAAACACCACGGTTGACCCTTTTCGGTTATGTTGTTTTCAGTTTGAACCTACGCCACACATTGTGATCCGCAACACAGTTACACAGGCGATCGAGATACATAGATACAGATACTTATACTGAATGCCAGAGACCCAAATACATTCCCAAAGCCAGACCCAGACACAGACCAAGTCTGCGACTAAGACTGAGAGCTGCAAAAACGCAGAAAAAAAACAAACAACAAAAAGAAAAAAGATTTGCGACGTGCGCTAAAAATAACTTGGGTCGGCATTCAGAGACTTGGCGACTGTTGTCGGCCCCAACCGTCTTTTTTGCGTCCTCAGTTATTGCGCAATCGCGGCGGCAACTTTGTGGCCACACCAGAAGCAGGAAGCGACTCAAATATTCACAGACATGGGGTTAGGACTCCGCACTGTCCAAAGGCTGGAGGAGCATGCTAAATAAAAGCGATTGACATTGGGCGCGTAGGTAAATGGTTAAGGCTGTAGATAAGTTATCACAACAAAAATATTATTCAATTTGTATGAAATGAGTAAAGCAATAATTTATCATTGTTAGATTATATCAATAAATTACTGAGGGACATTGCGAGATAAACTTTAATTAAAACCAGTTGGAATAAAATATAAGAATTATAGTTTATTGGTATAATTATTATTAAAAGAAATTATTTCTAGCCAAAGTTGAGTTTGATATCATTTGCATAGCTTATAATCTTCATTTTTGTGCTTCTTGTTGCTTTTCACCTTCTCAGAATATAAGAATAAGAAGAATAAACAAGGAAAAAATCAGAAAATTAAATTTTAATACCTTTAAAAGACACAAAAATACGTCGTTATTCATACTAAGTAGTTGCATTTATTTAGCATCTTAGTTATCTATTTTAAACTGTTTTTTTGCATCACTCTTTTTATTTACCGATTTGCACAAGTTGTCTAATTGAATTGATAAACTAACTAAGGCAAACCTTATCTCGTTAGCAGATAATCATGTTATATATTTTTCTTTTTCTAATGTACAAAATGATAAATAGCTTCTTTATTTTTGTCCCTTTTGCATAGTTTTTATATTGATTATAAAACTTAATGCACTTGTTGCCAAAGTGCAGCAGGCGACAGAAGCAGCAGCAACAGCAGTAACAGCGACAATAACAACAACAACAACAGACACCAGAGAATGCAATTCAATACAAACAAAAAAAGAAAAAATAGTAGAAAAAAAATGTTTGCGAATATCCCGAATAAATGCCCAAAAAACATGAAAACAGGTCTTTTAAAGCCGACGTCGCGTCGGCCAACGGTCAAACTGCATTAAGCAAAAGGCATATAAGACTATATAAGAATGTTCATATATGTATATATGTACATAACTATGCTAATGTATACATAACAATGTGTGTGTGCTTGTGTGTGTTTTGTTATTGGGGTTCGGCAATGCAGTTGCTAAGCTTTTGCCTGCGCTGCGGCGAATGCATTTTATGCCTGGGCTGTTGTTGTTGTTGTTGTTTTTGTTGTTGCTGTTGCTGCTGCTCCTTGCATTTTTTTGTTGTTGTTGTTGCTGCTGCTGCTGCCTTTGGTTTTGGTTTTGCTTTGGCTTTGGCTTTTGGCGATTGCTGTGCTCCTTTAAACCCAATTTTTGTTTCGTAAACACTGTGGAATCTCAAGCATGCAAGCGCTTAAACAAAAAAAAATTCAAAGCAAGAAAACTTCGAGTACAGTAAACACTTGAACTCTTTGTGCAACTTATGACATGGAAAAACTAAATCAATAATAACAGACCAAAATAAAAATATATAAAATAAAAAAAAAAACAAAAAACAAGCAGGCAAACAAACAAACGAGAATATAGTATAAAAAAAAGAATAGAAAACAAAAGCGAAAGAAAAAAACGTAAATAAATTAAAGAAAAAACCCACTGACTGCGTTAAAGTCTAAAAATAGCCAAGCGTCTTGCACGAGGCACGACAGGAATGCAGCTCCAATGCAAGTGCGTGTGCTGGACTTGGACGTCGTCCGAGTTTGTGTGTGTGGATGCAGACACAAACGTCTGGCATACCGGGGCTAACCGGGAAAGTCACCAGTCGGCAAAGCGAACTAACTAGCCAGCCAAAGACCGTCATATAAAATGTCGCAACGCATGTTAACGCAATAATTTTTTTTTTACAACGTTTTTTTGTTGGTTTTTTTGGTTTTTTACTTTTACTTCATGAACATGAACCATGACGCAGTAGGTCATTAATTGTTTACGAGAAAATGTGCAATGTCTGGCGTGGCAGAGGTAAAACACATTGGCCAAAGAAGTTTAAATAACTCGACTCATGGCATGAGGCAGCCAGCACATGATGAAGCTAATTTTGGAAGGGTAGCTGGTTGGCTGGTTGGCTGGGTTAGGCTGGGTTGGGCTAGCCTGGGGGCTAGCAGCACCACTCATTTGGATAAAAAGGCATTGACAATTGCAGCGTTTTGAAGGGTAGCGCTCAAGGACGTTGCCAAGTTGGCCAAATTAGGATGCTTGAGTTAACTAACAGCAGCCGCATGCACAAGTCATACTCCAGTCACGTTTTGTTTTGTTTCGTTTCGTTTCGCTTCGGGTTCGCCTACTCAATGCAATTGTTGCATGTTTCTCTCTTGGCCATCGTCGCAGCTGTTGTCTGTCACTGCTGTCGAAGCTGTCTGCACATGCTGGCTTGAGCACGTCCTTAATGTCATGACGATGACGGCAGCAGCCAAAATAAAACAAATGCCAAACTAGCACGTCAAACAAAACTGCAAGTCACACAAACACGGGTAAGCCAGACAGACATAATGACAGAAAAAGCAAGAGCTGAAGTTTAAGGCTCGTACTGAAGACAAACGCGACTGCATTATGCACCGAACCTACCAAAGCTCGCGCACCTGTCTCTGCCGTTGCCTCTGTCAATGCATCTGCAAGTGGCTCAGCCTCAGTCGCAGTCGCAGTCGCAGTTGCAGTTGCAGTCGCTGTCTGCGCCTGCTACGCCGGGGCAACATTGCAGACAACGACAGCAGCGATGACAGCAGCAACAGCAACAGGTTATTTATTTTTAATAGTCGCATTTTAAAAACCGCCTGCTCAATGTCAACTCAACGTTTGAGACTTAATTGTTGCCTCTTTGCTGTGCTCATATAATACCCTTTAAATTGTGTATTAACATTTCTTACAACATTAAATGATAACATTTTGCTGTTCTACTAACAGAAAGTATCCTATCAAAAACTCAATTAACTCTATTATTTATTTAGCTATATAATAGCAATAAATTAAATGAGCTTTGTGAAGTTTTTCTCTCAAATGCGTCTTAGTCCCTGTTAAGCTATAAAACTTTTTTAAGGCATAAAACTAATAACAAATAAAAGGGTATTGAATCTTCTTTAATACTCAGAAAAAAGAAAAAAAAAACAGAATTTGATTTTGTACAAAATATTCTTTTTGCTTGACTTGCTGTCTTTTGTTTCTGCTGCTGTTGCTGCTCTTGTTGCATCATGTGGCTTGAAGCATGTGCTTCATTCAAGTGCCCGGCTTCAGTACATATGTGTGTATGTATTCTGGCAGCACCGCCCAACATTGCAT
Organism: Scaptomyza caliginosa; assembly: GCA_035044725.1. Taxonomy (NCBI): domain Eukaryota; kingdom Metazoa; phylum Arthropoda; class Insecta; order Diptera; family Drosophilidae; genus Scaptomyza; species Scaptomyza caliginosa. The sequence continues at coordinate 1,046,296 of JAWNNR010000004.1, read as the reverse complement.
CTAAAATACTGTGTTGATAACGTATGGTTTATTCTTCTTCTTTTTTGCTTGCAGCTTTCATCAATTGTTGCGTGTGCTGGTTTCCGTTGTCATGCAGCCGCATCAAACAAACAGTCAGAATAATTTGACATTTTTAAAATCAAATTACAAATACAAGCGCAGAAATATGCGGACAATGCGCGCACTTCCGCTCGAAGCGCGTAAGCCAAACCAATTAGCGGCAACATTGTCAAAGGCGAAGACGTCAGCACTAGCAGCAACAGCAGCAACAGCGGTGGCAACAACAATTCGCCGCAAATGTAGCACAATTCTAAGTTTATTTATAGTAATCATATGGAAAGCTTTGCAAGCACTAGCCAATTGCCTGCGCTATACCGGCCGCATAATTGACAATGCCAATGATCATAATGATGTGGTTAATGTTGCTGATGATGGTGAGAATGCTGGCCATGACCATGACGTCAATGCGGCCTCACTGAAACATTCACGAATACAGACACACTTGCACATACATAATACACTATCACAATTATACTCACATCCATATTCACGCACCACGCACGCCAGTGTCGGCAACAGCAACAGCCACAGCAACGCCAACAACAACAACAACAACGACAACGACAACTTTGACGCTAATGACGAGGTGTCAACGGCACGTGAACAACAACAGCAACAACAACAACAACAACAGCAACAGAATTTATCTAGTTCTAGTCCACAAGAGAACTGCCGATGCACGACAACATCAACGGCAACAGCAACAGCATCAGCATCAACAACAACAACAACGAGAACCATGTTGCCGGTAGCAGGCAAGTCTGGATTGCCATTGATGACTTTGTTTATTGCATTGCTGCTGAGCATGCGCCTGGCATCGGGTAAGTAGCTGGACATATACATTTTACACTCTTGACTCACTAAGACTGACCCAAAATCAAAATGATGGCCATAAGTGCTATAAACACACACACACGCATTCGTTCCTGTGTGTACGAAAGAGGCGCCAGTTTGTCAAACGAAAGTTTTAAAGTAGCTTTTTCTGTATTTTTTTTATACACTCATACCGAGAAGATAAGGAGTATATTAGTTTAGTTCAATTTGCAATTGTTTGGGTCACTAGGGGGCAGGAAAGTCAATCACAAGTTAATACACCTCAAACTGCAAATCGATAAAGCATTTGAATTTCGTACAATTTTTATCACAAACCTAAAGGTAAAGCCAATATATTTCCCAAAAAACATGTTTGAAGTCCACGCCCTCATCTATCGCCTACAGCTATTCGCCATTTATAAACGAGAATGATTGTACCTTCCATTGTAGAATACAGCTAGATAAGATACAATAACAATTCGAACGCGACATTATCAAAAATACGCCTAGTTGATGGTTAAGAGTATTTCGCAGTCGGTGCCGCCCGACTGCAACGGTTTCACGTTTTTTTTTTCTCTGCATCTTTTTATTTGCGATCATTCGCCCCGACGTGATTGAACCATAAATGTGACACATTGTTCAAAACATTACGCAATTTCTCACAACATTCTTATTTACAAATCCCACATGCTAAATAAATTAAAAAAAAGGAACATTTTCGAAAGGCGAATTTCCAAGCTTACCCGTCAGTCGTTGTATTAAACGATCGTATAAAATGAATATATATTTGACTCATTTTAAACTTTTACTTGTGGCAATTGCCTAATGAACAAAACAAGAATGTTTAATGTTTAGAGCACTCAAAAACTATTGTGTTTTAGATGGGGCATGGGTACAAAAAGAAACAGGGTAACATCATTTGTTGACTTAAATTAAGCTATGAAATCAGACGATTATGACTGCAACAACAAACATCAAAAATTTTGTTTGTGTTTCAAATCCTGGAGCCTATCAATGTAAAACTCTATTTAAGAAACAAAATGAACATGGCAAACACGAACAAATTTTCATCCTTTAATAGAGACGGCTCAAATCCAACTGGATAACTCTTAATATCTGAAAAATAGGACAACTTGGCATATAGTTGTCCTTATTAAAGGAAGCAATCCGATTTCTTCTATGCGCTGCACATTATATTATATTTTTTTATACTACACCTAAAATCTGTCATATTTTAAGCGCATCTCTCTTAAACGTTAGTCATTAGTCCTAAAGTAGAATTAATTTACAAAGCAAAATAAGCTCAATATAACAGTTTTTTAAACCAATAAACGAAAGTCAGCTTAATTTTTATTATTTGATTTATTTGAATTTCACTTAAGTATACATGATTATATTTAAAATTTAAGTTTATATTTATATGAGATATGTTAATACGTTGCACTTGCTTGGCCCAAATTGTTACAGCTGGCACCTGCTGGCAAACGCATCTGGGCAGCGGGAAATGCAATCAAATCTTTTCAACGAACATCACAAAAACCGATTGTTGTGGCGCCAGTCAGGCCTTCTCCTACACGGATCGCGAACTGAGCAGCGTCGAATACTTCTTTGCAACGGCCATCGGAGGCGGGGTTGAATGTGCGCCGTGCATAGGTACGTTTGCCAGACAGACTTTATATTATAATATAGATATAATAATGCGACTACTACTAGTAGGCTTTAAAAATGTCAAATGACAAATATGCAAACTTTAAGGTTTTTTTTTGGTTTTGGTATTTTTGCAGAGAGTTGCAAGGGCTTTAAATGTGGGCCAAACAAAAAGTGTGTGAAACGCAATGGCAGGCCAAAGTGTGTATGTGCGCCCGAGTGTGGAGCAACACTACGCCGGAAGCAACAGCAACAAAAGCAACAACAGTGGGTGTCATCGTCATCGTCATCGTCGTCTTCGTTGTTGGTGTTGTCATCGTCAATGCCGACTCGCGGTTCACGTAGTCTAAGTAGCGAAATTTCTAACAGCAATTTAGGTTTAGATGGCGCCAGACGCAAGCATAAACAAAGCGAAAACAGCAACAACAATAACAGCAATAGTGCTGATAGCCAAAGAAAACAACAACTGCAACAGCAACAGCAACAGCAACAGCAAAAACAGAAGCAACAACAACAGCGTATGCCAAAGCAAGCGAGTCAGGGGCGAAGGGGCGCTCAGGGTGAAACGAAGCATAGAAGACTTTTGATTATAGACAGCGGCAGCAGCAGCAATTTGCCAGAGCAGCCCACAACCAGACAACTGAACATGAAGCACACCACCAGCAGCAGCAGTAGCAGCAGCAGCAGTAGCAGCAGCAGCAGCAGAGGCCGCGGCGGCAAAGTGCAAATGCAGATGAAGGTAGAAATGGAGAGAATGACGCCACTATTGCCAGGGGTTATGCGGGGTAGCGAGCAGAGCAGGCATAGAAAAATTAAAAGCTCTAGTAGCAGCAGCAACAGCAAAAGCAGCAACAGCAACGGCGACAGCAACAACAATGGCAAACACTTAACAAGATCAATGACGACGGCAACAGGAGCCAATGACTCGTCCGCGACGCCTGCGCAGACGGCTCAGTCTAGACACAAGTTGGCAAATGCTAATGAACCCGCCAACGACATTAATAGACAGTTGCAGCAACAGCGCCAACAGCAACAAGACAATGCTCCAGCCCAAGTCAGACACCAACATCAACAACATAAACAACAACAACGGCAGCATCATAGTCCAAATCACGAACAACAATACGACAATGGAAAGCAGCAGCGCAGGCGTAGTAAGCATAAGCACAACCACAAGGATCAACAAAGAATGGCAGCAAATACCACAATGTCTGGGCTTGGGTCTGGATCTGGGTCTAGTTCTGGTTCTGGTTCTGGTTCTAGGTCTGGGTCTGGGCCTGGGCCTGGTGGACGACGTCGTCTCTATCTGGCTGAACACGGAAGTGAAACGGCTGCGTCATTCAACTTAAGCAGCCGTGGCCACTTGGATAATGTCGATGATTTAGCATTTCTGGCTAGAATTTATGAGCCAGCGCCAATGGTAAGCCACAAATATTCATTGCATACTCTTTGGGGCAAGCCACATATTTTGCAAATTCTTTTTTATTCAATACACAACAGCAACAGCAAGAGCAAGAGCAAGAGCAAAAGCAAAAGCAAAAACAAAAGCAACAACATCACGATCACCATCAGCAGCAACAACACTCAAATCCGGTTTGCGGCAGTGATGGTCGCACCTACAATACAGAATGCCAGCTGCGCAAACGCGCCTGTCGCACCAATAACGCCCAACTAGAGGTTGCCTATCGCGGCCACTGTAAGAGTAAGTACTATTAACATAAAATAATAAAATATTAACATTTTATACAAAATGTAATATTTTAGAATCTAACATTATCTAAAGCCCTAAACGAAAACATTTACGTGCATTTTTGATTTAAGTTAATTTCAAGACACTTGGTTTCCGTACACAGTCGCTTGTTACATATATATTTTTTAATTTCTTTGTTAATGTTTTTTGGATTTTAACGAAAACATCAAGACCTACAAACAAATCGGCCTAAATCTGCAAAAGCTTTTCTACATTTAATTATAGTTTTTAAATTTGGTCGTTTCCGCACATCAGCAATTGCATTTATTCGAATGTTTTTAAAGTTTACTTATGTTTTGAAGAATTAATCGTTAAATGATATTTGAACATCTAACGTCCTTGGCCTTTTAATATTTATAGTTGTGCTTCAAACTAATAAAGTGACCAAGTTTAATAGAAATATTTTGAGAATGCTCGCTGTCAAAATGCAAAAGCGTTACAATTAGATTAGATGACAAACTATTGCACATTTCAATTACGGCCAACAACTTGTCGCCAGTGCAAAAAATCAAGTGAGCCAACTGAGCGCAAGCGGCTAAGATAGACGGCTACTGAGAAAGAATCTGTCAGTCGATTGAATCCTCGGACCTGGCCCCTCAGCAAAATATTGTGTAATAATTTAATGATACAGGAAGCACTCGCAAACATGCTCAAATGATCAATAAAAACGTACAAGAACGATGAGGAGCCAACTGTTTGGCGAGACTACGGAGAACTTGTTGGATTAGCCTCAAGCAGCAAGCGGCCTGCTGTTGTTGTTGTTGTTGTTATTTTTGTTTTTGTTTTTGTTGTCGCATTTTGTGTTACTGGCTGCCACTGCCATTTTGTGTCTGGCAACAGAAAAAACAACAACAACAACAACAACTACATTCTAACATTGGCGCGTGCCGACCTAGAAGAAGTTTTTAGCTTTGCCTCAGTTCCAAACTTCAACTTTAAAGTCGACTTCAGCTTTTGTGGAATGTGCAATCAGCAATCGGAAGATCTACCTATAGCCATGCAATGCAGATCTTTTTCTCCCTCTCTCTCTCTCTCTCTTCCTTTCTCTTCTTCCCTCCATTTCCTGTGTCCATGTCTAGGTAACAACTCGCTTCTAATAATACTTACTCGCAATTTTGTGCAAAAAAATGAATGCAATTTTTTTGCAAGTGTCACAGTTGGCGCCAAGGCGTTTCAACGGTCCATGTGCAATGATAAATTTAACAGTTTATAGCCAACCATATTCAAATATGTATGTATATACATGTATAAGTATAAGTTGAAACCGGCAAGCGGTGTACAATTAGCATAATCATCAATTCATGTTTGCATTAGCAGCTTACACTGAATCTAACTGTCCAGAACTAAATTAATAATTTCTTCTTCATTTAATGAAATATTCTTTTTTTTTTTTAATACAATTAAAATGTTCATTTTCGAATATTCACACAGCCACTTGCAATGGCGTTCAGTGCATGAATGGTCTGAGCTGTGTAGAGGATCAATATATGATGCCGCACTGCATCACATGCAAAATTGAATGTCCCTGGGATGATATAGTGTACGATCTGGATGGCGATGGGCGGTCGGACGAGTCGCCAATTGTTGAGGAGCGTGCAGTTTGCGGCGTCGATGGCAAGACATACAAGAGCACATGTGATATAAATCGAATGATTTGCAAAGTAGGACGCTCAATTGCTGTAGCATATTCGGGACCGTGTCGAGGAGGTAAGTTCATTTAAACTGTATTACGTGTGCATTTTTTATTTTGATGCCACAGGTAAAATTGAGTGCTGCTGCTTTCAGGCCTGAATCATAGAATTTTTCAGTAAATATTTTGTAATATACGAATCGCAAGCTCTATGTATTGCGACATATTTGTTGCACTATTTATTTTTAATCTATTTATCCAAATATCCAAATACTTAAAAAAAAACTATAGCGCATCCTTTAATTAAGTTTGAAGGTAAATTTTGTGATTGACCATTGGTTTTCCCCCCTAAGTTTTCCTCCTCAGGCTTGCAAAAACATTTCGCACGACAAAACCCGCATCCAATCTTTTGGGATATTTTGTCTTTTAAGGCAGAAATTAAATTGCATCCCAAATTTGGCGACTGAACGCAAAACATATGCAAATGTTACCTAAAGTAAAAGTACGAAAAAATTACTTTTGAGTAAGAGTTGTTAGATAAATGTAACCGACTCAACGACATCTTAATTATCGCCTTAAATTTAAGAATTTGAATCGAGCTTGTACTCAATTATTTTAACAAACCTGATCTATACAAAATTGTTCATACTGAATGACGGATGAACATTGCCTTGGCAAATGGTGTCGAACACTAAGTAAATTAGCCAAACACATACATTACCAGTCATAGCATACGAGTCCGGCAAGCACTTGGCTATATCTGGGTTTGTTATATCATCTGCTTTGCTTTTTCGATATTTGTCTTCGTCACTTGGCGAGGCAAATAACTTTTCTTCGTCAACTTTGCAACCCTTTCCTAGTAAGCCTTCGCAAACGGCGCAAAAATTTTTGTCCACTTGTCCACTTATTTCTATTAAATTTTTTTTATATTTTAAATGCGAAATTAATTTTATTTTTCAAAATGAAAAAAAAAAAAAAAAAAAATACTTACCAGTTATTAAGGACAAGTACACTAAAAAATAATATTGCAAAAATACCGAAATTTTCCATTGTACCAAGTGAGCAGGACTGACTCTAAACTACTGCGAGGTCAACGACTCTAACATGGAAATCAAAAGCCTTCTTAGATTTTTGATATAAAAATCTCTTCATTCTTAAATAAACCCTATTAATGAATTATGTGTAGCATTTGGCATTATCTGCTTCTCTTCAGTAGTTAAATAAATCTATTCTGTTGATTCCTTCCCAAATGCCATGTGTTTGTCTATTTTATATTTAAAAAAATGATTACTCGTATATGCAAAAATTACTATATAAATAGGAAAAAAATGTATGTATATTTTTGCTTGAAAATACTCACATTCTTGAGTTTGTTTGTTATATAAAGTGACTTGAAACTTGCTCTTAATAAAATGTATTTTATTATAATTACTTTTGGGTAAACTTACAAACTATTTTTAAGTTTGTATATAATATGTATATTGAGGTAAAATCAATACTAACTGCAACTTATCAGCATTATATTCGAGTTAGTTCTGCGACATGCATATATTATTTTGATAATTTGTAAAATAGTTATGCAAATACCTAAATAGTATTTGTTTAACTTTATCGAAACTCCATTCGATTCATCATCAGAAACTCTGGCTGCAACACAGTTACATTTGATATTACAATTTGTACATACTGTTTTCACTGATTTCGAATTCTTCACAGCTGTTTTAAGTGCAATTACACGGCAACCCAAATATGGCGACATGCTACAAACAGAGCTGTTCAAGTCCTCTGAAATAATAATGTGGAAATAATAATTATATTTATAAGCACACATACCCAGATATACAACATTAAAATAAGTTAGCTTGGCAATAGTTAGAAATTTATCGTTATTTATATTTAAATATTTTACAGCGAAAAGAAATCGTCTAAAGCATCAATAATCCCATATTGTATATATGGTCTTGGCCGTCAATATGTTTGTTTACGTCGTATAATAGAATTTAAGCATAAGTCAAGCATAAAAAACAAACAAGCTTTATAATATAAAGCATCAATATCACAAACATTTTTTTAATAAAAAAAAAATAATAAAAGATTAATGTTATGTTATGTTTAAAAAAATACGAAATAATCATGTGCTGCACAGACTACTAACATCATATTAAAATTACTAGTTATTATATAATTTGGTATTAAACATCTAGTCAAATTTGGGTCAATAGAAGCGCCTTCCCTACGTTTCCTAAAATGTTTTTCATCTCTTTTATCTGCTTTTATAGTGTTATTCAGAATCTCACACTTCGGATTGATGTATCTAGAGCATTCGACGCAAACATTTTCTCCATTCGTCTCTAAAACCACATTTTGAATTATATATATTTAATATTGTTCTTATCTGGTAATTGTTATAATTGTTTTTAGCTTACCGATTGTCAAATAAAAGACAAAACAGCTAAAACATATGGTCGAAAAATAATCAAAACATACCATTTTTATGATTTGTCAAAATCGGATTTAGCATTAAACATATAAATTTATTGAAGCCTAGAGAAGAGTTAACTTGGATTTAGCTTATTTAATCGAATATAAATTTATTGATTTAAGTGGCTTAAGTGCCACGCCCACTAGAAGAGTGATACATTTTATATCCCATCTCCTAAATTTGGTAAAAGTATTAAAAAAAAGAACAGCTAGCCATTGTGTAAGAGTTTTTGTCGTCATTTGGGACTGACTAAAACACTTAAAAGGCTAATAAGTTTTAAACCTCAATCAAGTTAATTAAAAGTATAAACGCTTTACCCCCCCTCCCCCCCCCTGGAATGGCAAATTATTGCCAACAATTGCAGTTGTAGCAGTTGTTCGCTCTCTCAGATGATGTTGCTCTTGCTGCTGGTATTTGTTAACGATGGCGGCTGTGCAAATTTGAAATTTACAACAATCAACGCAGAACCGCAATTTTGCATTTGATTGACTTGACTTAGCTGTGGCTTCAAGTCGACTCTCGACCACAAGTTATTGTATTATAGTTGTTGCTGTTGTTGTTGATGATGGTAGTGTTGTCGCACTGTCGTCTAAAACTGCCGAGCCATATCAAGTTACGCTCAGCGTTTGTTGTCTGAAATTGCTACATTTGCTTATACGGCTCCATGATTGCCAGCAATTTGATTAGCTAGTTGCTGTTGCTGGTTGCTGTTTGCTGGTTGTTGTTTACTGTTTGCCATTGCCGCTGCGCTGCAATCGTAGCTGTTGTTGTCACTGTCAGCATTGCTCTACTTTAACTGTCGCGCATCCACAACGACATCGCTTGAGTCTTGGCATAATTCATGCTTATTAATTTTGTGGTTTAAAATGCGATTGATCGGCTCCGATTTCCAATTAATTACATGCAAACAGCTGCCGCTGCCCGCCTACAATGGGATGTTGCTACTGCTGCCGCTGCTGCTGCTGCAGCATTGCATCTTGGCAATCTTAGCAACAACAGCAATTGTTGCCGCCCTGGTGTCAGTCGCCGCACCAACTAAAGGCGTGGCGGGTGTTGCATTCTCGCGCGCCATATCTGTAGCTAGGCGACAGTCAGACGTCAGACAGAGGGACGGGGGGAGTATTGAGGGGCGAAGAGACAGACTAACTGACAGACGACTGCCCAAACTGGTTTAGTGTGTCAGAGGCGGCAGCCGGCTGCAATTGCGTGCTAATTGCAGTATTTTGTTGCAAATTACAGCCCGTAATTAATGTTGAAATACAAAAAGGAACTTTAATCAAATAGGAGACCAACGAAATCTTTAAGCAGCTTCCAAGCGACAGCTGCTTTTAAAATATTTATATTATTTAAAGTGTCTCTACGGCTTGTTCTTCTATATCTAGCAGATATAATTATTCCAGTTTCAAAATTATTATTATTATTATTTTTTTTTTGGTGTGCATTTACATAGCTATTTTCAAAGTTAAAGTAAAGAATTATTTTTCTCTTTTTCAATTCATTTTTGATTATTTTTGCCATGCAGAACTAGATTTACGATCGTAAAAGTGTTGGAAAAATTTAAATAATTTATTGGGCCGGCTAGATATTTTTTTTTACATAATACTAAAATATATTTTTTTTCTCTCTCTTTTAGAAACTTGATAAAATAATATACAAATTCAAAGGAGAAAAGAAAAGGGTTTTCAAATATGTTTGTATGATTACAAAATATTTTAAACAATGTACAATCGTTATGGTATTTTCATTTTATTTAAGATCTATTCATTTGATCAATTTGATATTCATTCTTCCGTTTAACAGCGGTCTCTTCAAGGCTGGAGCTCAAACTTTGTCATTAGTTTGGCTGTCTGCACACCTCACAGCTACAATCTTCACTTCACCCCTTCACATACACCACGTCTTTCTGTTTGGCAGGCCCTAAGTTGTTTGCACGGTAGCCGAATACTAAATTAATTAACATCATTAACAATTATTCACTTTTGCTTTTAGTACAAATGTGTGTGCGTGTGTACGTGCAGTTTGTTTCTTTGGTTTTTGCTCAAGATCTGGGCATATGGAAAGGTTGTGTTCCAACTCTGTTCTGCTCCCTGTTACTTTTCCTGCTTCTTCGTGTGTTTAGCTTTTGTTGTTGCTGTCTACCACACTCTCTTCGTTTCTTCTTCTTTTGGGGACTTTATGTTGATCGTCAGCCGATAAAATAATCCCAAACTTAACTGCATTATTACCTCTCTTTTCGAGTGTCTGTGTGTTCGTTGTTGGTTTTTTGAACATTTTATCTTTATGGTTAGTAAGTTAAAGGTTTTCGTGTGTGTGTGTGTGTGTGTGTTTTTATGCTTTAACATAAATATTAGCTGCTTCGCGATCGGACCAATAACACCCCGAAAACCACTAGCCCCAAAGAAATATGACTACACGTACAAACCATTAAAAACGCCATTTTCGAGGCGACGACGACGACGACGACGACGGCGTAGACAATGAGCACACAGGAGAGATGGATAGGAAGGGGGGGAGGCGATTCAGGGGCTCTGTGATTGCAACAGCCGGTCCGGTCCGGCGAAGTTTTTGCTACAACCTCTCAACTCCCCTCGTCCAACACTTCTGTCTGGCTTGGCGTCTGTTGCGTCTGGGCTGACTGAAGTTTACGATCGTATTAAAATCACCTTAAACAACAACACGCAACGCCAAAATGGCCCGAAAGTCCAACGACAGACCAAGTCCAGCCAAGGCAAGAAACAAAGACACATACACAAACACACACACGCACACATCCTCGTTTTGGGTATGACCCACGACCACAACGAATCTTTGAGCAACACAATGTTGCAATAAGTTCCGCCTGCCAGCAACAAACAAGCGACAGTGGCAGAAGCAACTTAGACTGCCGGCTGGCTGCCTCTGGCGTTGATTAAACCACGTCGACATAAAAAATTACAGTTGGCTTGCATTTTGACGGCATTATCAGGCTGGGCCAGTTACGCCGTCAAGTTGCCAAGCCACCAAGCCTCGACACATGCAACACAATCAACAAGTACTGGGTTGCCCTTTTGCCAAGGATGTTTTAGCCTAAAGCGCAAATTGGCAGTTAAAATTAATAAACTTTAACTGTTACGAATTGCCAGGCGGTCAATCTTTCATGCATCGATGCCGTAGCAAAACAGCAGCAACGTTGCAAGTACGGTAAACGCTCGCTAAGTTAAAAGCAACACGAATCTTCAGCAACTCTTTATGAGTCTATTGAGCTAAACGCCTTTCGATATAATAATCGACTTGAAATGGCAAGAATTTCAAACATCAATTTCAATAAAGTGTAGAATACAAATTTGATTTTAATTAGTTTCAGTTTACGTGCGTGCCCTGTAGCTGCATCTGCGATGTGCCACACACGTCTCTTCAGAGCTCCGCTAAGCAATTGCTCACAGTGTTTGCCGCAGGGCATTCTGCAACATTGTTGCCAAGTTCCAAGATCATGAGTATGATATAAATCAATATGTGTGTATATAAATGTATGTATGTTTGTGTGGTTGCGGCTGCGCCGCTTGGCTGCATGACTGCTTTAACTTGGCTGCCGGGTACTCGGCTACCGTCTTGCGCACGTCAAGAATGGGGCGGGCTCCTCATACAACATTGCAATTGCCTGTGGTGTGAATAATGTGCCAGCGTTGAAAATTGCAGTGTGCGGCTTTAAACCCACCGACCAAACAGCAACCATAACAACACCCAATTCAAAGGCAAAGCACAGCTAAAAGTTTTTCTTTTTCATTAATGGCCAGAAATAATGTTATAACACTGTAAAGAGTTTAAATAACCATATTCTCTACAAATATATAATAGCCAATTTACAAAGTAAATACATACATAAGTCTTGTGTCGCAGCTACATATTTCAGCTGCCCTTAGTCTCAGCCTGTCTCAGTCAGCACCTGCCAAAATGCACATGATTTGCGTTCAGGATGTGCGTAAGCGACCATTAATTACACTGCACCCGAAATGGCCAAGCATAAAAAATATATGACGTGGAACGCAAGAAGAACGCAAAAAGAAAATAAAAACAAACCAAAATCATTAAACCGTCAACGGCTGCTTTAAAATAAGTATGAATCGTAAAATTTCATTTTCGTTTTCTCTGTTTCTTTTCGGCAGCGGACCGCGTCACCTGTGCGGACATCAAGTGTAGCCCGAAGGATACTTGCCTGGTGGACCTGCTGACGCACATGCCGCGCTGCGTCTCCTGCCGCTACAAATGCGCCCGCAAGCAGCAACGTTCAGTGAGTGACATCAATTGACCATTAGCGAAAGAAAGTATTTAAACAGTTTTTTCGTACTTCTTTGTTTTACAGCCATTTCGAGCGGACAAACTGTGTGGCAACAACAATCACACTTATAATTCTTGGTGCGAGATGCGCAAGGATTCGTGCGCCACTGGCTTTTATATTGGTGTGCGATCCACTGGCGTGTGTTAGGTCAAATTAGTGAAATCTATACAAAAATTACATTAGCACATATACTTACATATATACACACATACATACATATATAGAGCGTATTTATAGAGAAACGCATCTCTGTGTAGTTTCCAACATCCAAAGATTCTCGTTGTGTGTTTTGTTTGTGTTGTAAACGGTGCAAGGGCCTTAGGCTACTGCCAATTTTTCACTATATAATACATACATACTACACATGTATCCCAAAAAATATACAAACATAAACATTTATATGCACACGGCAAAGTATTAGCGCATTTCGTTATTACTAACATTATCAAAAATCAAGCAACATCAAGAACACAAGCAACACAACAGCAACAACGTATTCACATATATATATATATATATTTTGTTTTAACTAAATCAATTATAACATTATTGCAGAAAGTTAACCACATATCTTAGGAGGCTTTTGTATTATTTAACTTATACGTCTATAAACATTAAAAATATATTTTATAATTAGTACATAAACGTATTGGTTAGTACATGAATTTCTTTCACGTTTACGTTTACCACAAACACAGTAAATGTATTTTATTTATTATAGATTTTTAAATATATAAACACATATGTATATAAGTTTTTTGTTTTTTTTTTATTTTTTTGAGCGAAACTAAATTAATTAACGACTGATAGCTTAACCGTATATAGCAGGATTTTTCGATTACATAGCATGTATACATTTGTATACTTACATATATAATATATAAACAACAATATTATATGTATACTTTTGACCACATAATATTTTGAGTAATTGTTAATTAAATGTGTTTAAAACTTAAGTTCAAAAACGTGTTTTAATCGCTTTCATCCGCCTCTTTAAATATATCTTTGGCGCGCTCATATCGTGCCTGCGTTATCTTCAAATTGGCATATTTACGCTTATCCACAGGATGCGAAGCACTCGTCGCTGGCGCTGGATCATTGCTGCCAAGACCAGTCTTACCCTCATTGGCCACCACATTGATCTTAAGCAGGAAGTAAAAGTCAGCTTTATTGAAGTCAAAATATATATTTGTATTACTTACCGGTGTTAACAGTCCCTGATTGGTTTTGCCCAAAGTGTCACCCTTTTGCCAGCCCAGCTTGCTAAGCATTTTAAAGCCTTTGTTGGAGCTCGCAATTTCGCTGCAAAACAACAATGAAGTTAAATGAAAAACATTTTGGTTACTCCTGTTGTTGTCTTCTAATTTAACTTACGTGTTTACGCAAGCCACCTCAGTTTTCTCTTTATCCGTGCTGCTTCCCACTTTGATACGCCTCTGGGCGCTACGATCGTTATAGTTGGGATTGCCACTACCGCTAGCTTCAACAAATTCTATACGCATACAAAAAAAAAAAACAAAACGTATAAGTAATCGTATTTGTCAACAATTTTTATGTTAACTTACTCTCGTTTTCTAGGCCGTATTTCTTTTGTAGCCGCTTCAGCTGCTCCCTGTGCGTTAGTACATTAACGTTGGCAGATGACACAACTCCAGCTGGCGTTGGTGTCTCAATAAGCAAACCAGGCTCACACAGTCCACACGTGCTGTTTCCTTCATGTACGTGACACAGCAGCTTAGTCTGGGCAATGCCAATGACACTGCCGTGCACGACATCTTGCCATTTGCTGGGTACCATTGATTCGGACATGCGTACTCCATTGAGAATTGTACCGTTGCGTGAGCCCAAATCACGGCACTTGTAAACGCTCTTTCGTTGGTCGTATTCAAAGTCCAAATGGTACTTGCTGACATTCACATCTGGTATGATGACATCGCTATCACCTTCACGTCCCAGCGAGCCGCCTAAATATGTGACCAAATGCAGGCTGCCCACTGTTAGCTCCTGTACATTGGTCTCCTGCACAATGATGCGCAAGCTTGGCGGATATTGTTTGGCAATGTCTGTGGTTATCGAAAAAAAAACAAACGTTAGAATATTGCATGATTTGTTTGGATGTGTGCAGGATAAAAACGCGCATCTCTTATACACCTTGAAACCGACTTGAGACCTTGAAGACGGGCACACTGCTATCGCTGTTGCTTCCGCCCTCGTTCACGTCCTCGTCACTTGATCCGGAGCTAGAGCTGCTGGACGAATGTGACAGCTCGCCATCTTCCACATCATTTAATAAGCGCGCACGTTTGCGACTCTTTTCGTTATCATTGTTATCATCAAAGTTATCAAGATCATTATTAACGCTTTTGTTGCGTCGATCTTTATGTGATCTCTTTGATTTGTGACGCTTTTCCTTTTTCTTTAATTTTCTCTGCTTCTTTTTGGCCTTGCGTTTAATTCTTTCAGCACGCTCTTTTTGCTTTTGTTTGTCCTCCTTGATGTGCTGTAAGGTGGTCTTATCTGTAATGACCCCGCCATGTTCATCGAACTCCACATCATCATCCTGGTCATCATTATCATGCTGTTCACTGCTATTCGCCTGAAACCAATAAGAAGAAAAGAAATCCGCGTTTTTATCGCATATTCTAAATTAAAGCGCTTACCTAATGCAGTGCTACGAATTCGTTCTATGCTAAGTTTGCGAAAACTTTCTATCATTCTACTAGTAGTATCAAGGCATTGTTGCTCGATACTCTCGCTCAACGAAAACTTGCAAGTACAACAAAGAAGAAGGAGAAAGAGTCACGGTTATTAATCAATGTAAGGTTTTCTAAGTAATTGACGTGCTCGCCACATTCTCACTCACCTGCACCTGTGCCTGAGAGTGAAACTCGAATGAATCCTTCGTCTGATCGTAACTATAGTAACAGCCTGTATTGCCATCGTAGTAAAGTCCGTATTCCTGGAACGGAAGAGAAATTGAAAGATTTTGAGTTTGTTAAATTGAAAATTACAGACATGCGCGCGTTTATGTATGTTCATAGCTAGTGATAACCCACAAAAGTCACCATCTTGCTCGCCATAAAGATAGCATTATTGTAAATATACTAACCGCATTGTAGTAGTAGCCAGTCTTAGGATCGTAGTACATGCCCGATGTAGGCTCATAGACAAAATTGTTTAAGTTCTCGGCATGTTTGGCCGCCTGGCGCATTTCATCCACGAAACTGAATGCATCTGTTTCCGAAACTGCAAAACATATATAAGCAAAATTATCTTTTAATCACAGCTTGCATATGTCAGCCTGTTTGCATTGATTCGTGCAGCTCTCCCCAACCCATTTGAAACCGGAAATTGCCGCTAATCGCTCTCATAAGCCTGGCATAATCGTACATGTTTTAAATTGAAAAAAGTAAATAAATAACAATAACAAGATTATAAGCGCATGCAGCTTGGCGTTAGATTGAGGGTACGAACGTTTGTACCAGGTAAAACCTTCAATAAAATAATATGAATCTAAACATTTTGTTCGAATACGTTCTTATCATTTTCGCTAATCGTTACACAAAAATTGTTGCAACATTTACAATAGCTTGCGAATTATGTATCTTAAATGGTTGAAATGACTGTTGAGGAACTTTAACAAGGCTAATAAATTATTTTTACGGTAAGTTAAGCTATTTTATCAGTTTGTTAAAAGTGCTTAAAAAAATTACAATTACATATTACTGACTTAAGTATTTATGTCTTAAAGAAGACCAGTTTACAGTATTAAGCATAGGGAAATAACAATATAATATTGGCTTTGTTAGATTTAAAAGAATTATTGAAAAAAGGGTGATAGGAAGTATGGCCTGCTTTTTTCAATGCAATTGTCACACACTGTCGCCTTTATCCCTATCACTAGAGGCTGTTGCGTATTATATTTGAATTTGAGCAGATTTAGGTGTTTTTGTTTTGTTTTACACTTTTATTATAGATGCAAAGATTACACATAGTTGTTGTTATAGTTATTACGACTGGGAAAATTGCACAGCGAAATTTTGAGCTAACTCTTATCAGGTGCAGCAGAAGTCGTCGACTACGTCGTCGCTACAATGACAGGTGGCTCTGGTTAGTCGTTACTCATTGTTCGAGCCAGGCGGTTGGAAACCAGAGAAGCAACAGTTTTTCAAATCAAATCATAAAAAATGGTCGATGTGGAGCTGCGAGAACTTATGCAACCCTTTGTGCTAAGCGATTATCAGGTGCATGAGTTGTACAGTCGTTTCTGCTGTGAGATCTCTAAGGGATTAAGGCGCACCACACATGCGCAGGCCGTCACAAAATGCTTTCCCACATATGTGCAGGATTTGCCCACGGGCGATGAGATTGGCAAGTATTTGGCATTGGATCTGGGCGGCACAAATTTCCGGGTGTTGCTCGTCGCACTCAAGGGTCATCACGATGCTACGGTCGAGTCACAGATCTATGCAGTGCCCAAGGATTTGATGATTGGACCGGGCGTTGAACTCTTCGATCACATTGCCGATTGTCTGGCTAAGTTTGTGGCAAAACATGATATGCACAATGCGTATTTGCCATTGGGATTCACTTTCTCATTTCCATGCGAGCAGGTGGGCCTCAAGAAGGCTATGCTGACCCGCTGGACCAAAGGTTTTGGCTGTCCGGGAGTTGAGGGTGAGGATGTGGGCCTAATGCTGCACGATGCCATTCAGCGGCGAGGAGATGCTGAAATTGCTGTTGTGGCAATACTCAATGATACAACTGGCACGCTAATGTCTTGCGCTCATCGCAATCCCGATTGTCGTATTGGCGTTATAGTTGGCACCGGCTGTAATGCCTGTTATGTAGAGCATGTGGATAATGTGGACCTGCTGGAGCCGGAATTTAAGCGCAATCACAAACATGTCATCATTAATATAGAGTGGGGAGCATTTGGCGATAATGGTCAGCTGGATTTTGTGCGCACCGAACACGATCGCGAGGTGGACAGAAAATCAATTAATCATTCCCAGCAGCTCTTCGAGAAAATGACATCCGGCATGTATTTGGGTGAACTGGTGCGTCTAGTGCTGCTGCAGGCGCTCGAGCGAAATATTATATTCAAGCTAAGCACTAAACGAGCCGAATTTGCTGCCATTCTGCAAAAGAGTATTGATATTTTTGAGACAAAGCATATATCTGAGGTGGAGGCCGATTCATTTCCAGAATTCTCAAACACAAGACGCATTATCAAACAGCTGTTCGGAGTGGATAAGGCCTCGATCGAGGACTGTCAGAAGTTGAAGTATATCTGTGAGTGTGTGTCCAAGCGTGCCGCCACTTTAGTTGCCATTGGCATTAGTGGTCTTATCAATAGGATTCAGGATCAAAAAGTTGTAGTTGGCATTGATGGCTCGGTATACCGTTATCACCCAAAGTTCGATGCCTATATTAGGGAAATGATGCACAAGCTGGTTAAGCCGAACAAGGAGTTTGACATTATGCTATCGGAGGACGGATCGGGGCGGGGTGCAGCTTTAGTTGCCGCCGTTGCCAGCAAATCAAAATAAACACACTTCCAAGTACAATTATATCATAAATAAACATTATAGATATTTTCTATCTGACTTTCGTTTTACACTCACTTTCTTCGGGGGCTTTTTCCTCCTGCCCGTTGCCCTTTTCACTGTAACTTTCCTGCAAGTCATCCTTTGACGCTTGTGTACACTTTTCACAACGTTGTAATTCCTTATTAAGCTGCAATCATAAAATAAGTAAGTTTCCATTAGGTGAAGTTGAAGTGATTTCAATTGTGATTTTCGCTTACAAAGTGCTTTAGTTTTTGTTTGTATGACGCAATGTTTGTGTCGTACTTTCTTATAATACCGTGTAGCTTATCAATGTATTCGTAGATCTCCTTTTTCTCTAGAGCCTTGACATCGGTCATTGATTTTAAGTCAATGAAATCGTGTGCTGAAGTCTCCTCTATGGGGGATGCCTGGCAAGCTTCAGGCTCTGTTGTTGCCATTGATTAGCTGTTATTGTTAATTGCTTAACAATTGTTGATATATATATATATAAGATATTTGCATCGATCGCGACGATATCTTTTCACTGTTGCAAAACAATTTATGCCCGGCAACAAATATTATTTTCGACAGTGCTGGGTAATATTTTGGCTTTTGATAATAGTGATGGGCGATGTTACAAAAAAAATATGTGTGTGCCACACTGACTGTTATCGCTCTGTTAATGTCAATGCAAAACTGTTAACTATAGACCTAATGGACTTCGAAGATACCTAAATTATTATGACATGTTGCAAAAAAATAATTTATCAAAAAACATTGCTTGACATTGGTTAAATGGGTTAGCGCGTTTTGGAGGACAACCCTACTGTTAACACAGTAGCTCCCAAACCTAATGTTGTTTCGATTTGATAACAGAAAATGTTATGTTCTTGTTATCAGGTCTCACTGTTCTCCAGCGGCTCTAAAAGTAGAACAGTACTCCAGCACATACAATGAAGAATACCGGGTAAGGGCGCTTATTTGCGTAAATTATATTTTGTGTAAATTAAAATAAAAGGTAAACAGAAAACTGCAGGGGAAAACACTTTTTATAACGGGTGCATCCCGGGGCATTGGAAAGGCTATTGCTCTAAAGGCAGCTCGCGATGGAGCCAATATCGTTATAGCTGCAAAAACAGCTGAGCCACATCCAAAACTGCCTGGAACTATCTATACGGCCGCCGAGGAGAGTAAGTTATCTTGTACTTTGTATTCCAATCGGAATTTGAACTTTGCACTTGCTGGAATAAAACTGTTATCTTTACAGTCGAAAAAGCGGGTGGTAGAGCCCTGCCGTGTATTGTTGATGTTCGCGATGAGAAACAAGTTCAACAGGCTGTTGACGCTGCAGTTGCCAAATTCGGCGGTATCGATATATTGATTAATAATGCTAGCGCCATATCGGTAACTCCAACACTGGAGACCGAAATGAAGCGATATGATCTAATGCAAAATATTAACACAAGGGGAACTTTTTTGGTGTGAGTAAAACACTAATCTTATCTTGGATATTTAGTTTTAATCTGTATTCAACAAATTTACAGTTCGAAAACTTGTTTACCTTATCTGCTGAAGAGCGATAACCCGCACATCTTAAACTTATCGCCGCCGCTGAATATGAAGCCGCATTGGTTCTCAAATCACACTGCGTACACTATTGCTAAATATGGGATGTCAATGTGTGTGTTGGGCATGGCAGAGGAATTTAGGGATCAGGGTGTGGCTGTCAATGCTCTTTGGCCTCGAACAACTGTGGCTACGGCAGCAGTTGAGATGCTGCACGGATCGGAGGGTGCATTATATTCTCGGAAACCAGATGTCATGGCAGATGCCGCATACGCAATTATATGTCGCGATGCTCGGGATTACACCGGTCAGTTTTTTATAGACGATGAAGTTTTGTTAGATGTGGGTGTCAAGGATTTTAGCAAGTATGCATGTTATCCAGAGAATATGCATAAATTGAAATTGGATATCTTTTTGGATGACGAAGGGCCATTTGCTAAATTGTAATAGTTGTTTTGATATTTGATGATTGTTGTTATTCCATTGTTTGTTTTGTTTAAATAAATGCTTAAATTGCGATTTTTCGTTTTGGTATCGATAAGAATGTGTTAACATAAGATTCGCGCGCTTTGCGCGATAGAATAATCGAATGAACAGTTCAATTAAACTGGTTCATAAACAACGCATCTGAGGTACGAAAGTTTGCATGTGCCAAGATGTCGAGCGCGTTTTATTTGTTTTTGCTAATTTTTGTGTCTAAAAATGTCGTAGAATCGGCTAAATTAAATCATCCGCGTGTGCTGCTGCCCATATTCCAAGACAAATCCATTAACTTCACACTTGAAGTGGTCGATCCAAACTGTTACAAATGGTGCGTCTACAGCAGCCAGTACCGGCATTATAACCTAAAATTAAATGTATTTTGTTGACAGGACCTCATCACGCCAGGACTTGATCACAGTGACGCCCGTTTATAATGGATTTAGTGAGTGCGCCAGCCAGGCGATCGTCACAGTCCAATCGCGCGAAAGACGCCGCAACACCGCTATTGTATTCGCGGAGGAATTGGCAACGGGCTCTACGCTGCGGTGCGATGTCATCGTCGATACAATTGATCGCTTAAATGTGCGCACAGCGACGCGACAGCTGTACCTAGA
The DNA here is from genome assembly GCA_035044725.1 of Scaptomyza caliginosa. Lineage (NCBI taxonomy): Eukaryota > Metazoa > Arthropoda > Insecta > Diptera > Drosophilidae > Scaptomyza > Scaptomyza caliginosa. Next base: position 1,025,381 of record JAWNNR010000004.1, on the reverse strand, counting down.
GGAGGCGCCGGCCACATTTGAACTACATGCATTCGATTCCCAGGGAAACGAGTTCTTTACGCTGGAGGGCATTGAGTTTAACTGGGAAATATCGTCGTCTAGCAGCAAGATGCCACCGGCGATGCGTTTCCTTACCTTTTCGGACAGTCCATTTCATGTAGTTCCACCGGCATTGGAAAAATTTGAAGCAGCTGGCGTCAAAGGCTATATGATATTGCTGGAGGGAATAAATACAGGTACCTCTAAGGTAGCAATAAGTATGCCACAGCCCGAGTACCGCCATGTGCCACCAATTGAGGTTTACATTAGTGTGCTAGCAAACATAATTATTGAACCATCCGAGGTGACCATCATGGCTGGCGACACCATCAACTTTCGCATATTGCAGCTCAAAATGGACAAACTGCATGACATAACGGAAAATCGTCAGTATTATTTAGAGGTGGAGGACACTAATATTGCCTACATGAAAGGCGGCAGCGCCACGGGCTCTCGTCTGGGGCGTACACAAGTGTTTCTGCGAGATCACAACATGCCGCAGGACATCGACGCCTCACCAGACAAACCAAAAGGACCCAGCGCTCTGCTAACCGTTGCCGAGCCCGAAAAGCTGGGCATAAGTCTTCTTCCGCACAACAACTGGATAACAGTGCAGGGTGACCGTCACGAGGTTGCCCTGGATCTATACGCAAGCGATGGACAAAAGATTACATTAGGTACACGTTATGCTATCGGCTCCGAGCTGGACGAATCTCTGTTTACAGTACTAAAAAAGACGCACAATGGAAGCCGATTGTACGGTGAGGCGCTTAAACAGGGCACCACACAAGTCTATGGCTCCTACAAGGATGTAAGTTTTAAAATATTATTTTTACGCATAACTGTGTTTAGAAACCAACTGAACCTTTTTACGTATAAAAAAATGAACTAAATTCATATTTATTGCAGCTTTCCGTGCAAGCCGAGATGCAAATCTTTGAGAAATTGCATCTGCAGCCTATTAAGGTGATTCTGCCCTACGATCCAAACACCATTAAGCCACAGAAATTTCAATTTCATGCAACTGGCGGGGATTACAATTACGTGTGGTTCTCGGGTAATCCTCAAGTGCTGCAAATCGATGGTCAGGGTCTAGCCACAACAGAGATTCGTGATGTGCGCATACCTGGCGGTGGTTTTAAGGAACTAATGGACGCTGGCATTCAGGCGACGGCCCATACTACCGTTCGGGTGGCACTGACTAAAAATCTAAAGGTGATGCGTCAGGCACAGATTTACTTTTTGCCACCTCAACGACTAGAGATCAAGCAGTATAACTTTGAAACAGCCCTCAAGGACTATGTGCATTTGCATGTGGCCGTGTATGCTCATGTCAATGGAAGTTATGTACCATACACCAAATGCGATAACCTACACTTTCAACTGGACTTTTCGCACCAGTTATTTCAGCTTGAGAACGGCGCTATTACAGAGGCACAGGATACATTGGCTTCCGAGGCTTGTCATGTGTTGCGTTTGCGCAGCATTGCTGTTGGTAGCACTTTGCTACGTATTTCATACAGTTTTCAGGACAAAGTGCTGCAGGATTCCGTCGATTTGCATGTCTTTGAGCCGCTATCAGTACTAAATCCTACTGAAAATGAGCTAGTGCTGCCAGTTGGAGCCTCGCGTAATGTCATCTATGCCCATGGACCGCAACGCATATTTACTCTCGAGGCGGAACTAAGCAAGGATACCAAATTCGATGGCAAAGTCGTACAAGTATCGGAAATAGAATTTGATACACAGAATGCCATTACAGCATTTACGGTGCTCTGCCGTGAGCTAGGCGAAACATCGTTTACATATCGTGTGCACAACACACTGGCCACAACCAAATTTGCTGCCTATATTGCCGAGGTCACTACCAAAGTACATTGCGTCCGACCGCGCTTCCTCAAATTGTATGCCCGTCAGCAGCTGCGCCAATCCTGTCCCATAGAGCTCCGCTCCTCTTTGCTGTATCTGAAAGAAGAGGAGAACAAGTTTGACATTGAGATTGAGATTCAGGATGCTAAGAATCGTAAGCTAATGAATATAAGTTCTCTGTTGCTGGAATGGGAATTTGCCGCTGGCGATGAGCGTTATCAAACAGACAGCATTCCACACCAACTGGTGGACGAAGTGGAGTTCCACCATACCGTTCGTCTGCCTGGACGAAATCTTCTCGTGCTAACATTGAGCGAGGTTGCACCCAATTTTCGCATCAAAGGCGCAGTAGATAAATACAATGACAAATTGCTTTACCAGCTGGGCATTTATGCGGAGCGTCCACCATTTGGTGTCAAAAACGTGAGTAAATTAGATTTACATATGTATATTTGATTAATATAAATAATGGTTTTGAACATATATTGTAGCTAAAAACTGGCGAAGTAACAAAACCTTTAATTGAGAACGAGATTCGCTTTCATACGGTTAATAGAACTTTGCTGCCAAGGGATCATGTTAGCGTTTATCTGGCGGTGTCACACAGCGAACGTATTCCAATAGACCAGGGCAGCGGTTTCTTTCAATTAGAACTCTCTGAACAAGGCATCGTGCAGGTTACCCATGATGACAAGAACAGGCAGCTGGTTTTAACACCGTTGCGTTTGGGTCATGTGCGTTTGGAGCTAACTGATCGTTGCCTGATGAACGATCCAGCGTATTTGTCCATCTCTGTGGTGGGCATAGGTGCCATTAGTGTATTGGCAATGGATCGCGTCGAGCGCACCAACTCTATTGAGGCCATCGTTCGACTGTTCGATACCAACGATAATCTACTGCATATCGATAGCAAAATGCTCAGCGTTTATCAGCTTGGCGAACTGGTCGTTGACCCCACCATACTTAGTGTCAAGCTGGATGAGCAGCATGGCTTGGGAGTTGGAGAAATACGCTACAGTATAACGGGTAACAACCTGGGTGAGACCAAGATAGTGTTTCAATCTGGTCAGGTGTCTAGTGAACCCCTTAATGTCCAGGTCTTTGCACCCATGCGCCTTTATCCACGAAACTCGACGCTTGTCGTGGGCTCCAGCATACAAATCTATTACCAGGGTGGACCGCAACCCAATACAAATATTGTCTACAGCGTGCAACAGCACCAGGTGGCCAGTAAGTCTAAGTTTTGGATTCATTGACTATCACAATATTCTCACGTTAAATTTTTATTTTCTTTTCTACAGCCATGAACTCAGCCATTTTGACGGCACACAAGCTAGGTGCAACCAAAATAACTGGCAAGTGTTTGCTGAAGAATCCGATCAACGGTAAGGATGAAATCGTCTCGGAGGATACGGTGGAGGTACGAGTTGTGGCCCTGACCACAGTCCAAATACGCACGCCACTTCTTCACCTTCAAGCTGGTGCTGTCATGCCTGCCACGCTGTGGGGTCTGCCTGATCTGTCACCCATGGTGTTAGGCACATTGGAAAATATACGTATTACCTGGACGGTCAACCATCCTGATGTGGTTGAGATTTTCAATGTGTTTTCTGCAGCAGGTAAGCTGATTGATCCTTGCTTTAAACATTAAGTGTGCTCAGATACCGCATTGTTGCCTAAAGAATTTAGCTCAATGCTCACCAATTGCACACAGATAAAAATGTTCTCCGATGAGCTTGCATGTTTGAGTTCCAGTGCAGGAACAGATACGGAACAAACATTTGGTAAACTTAAGTTTTGCATTTTCGCAGTGTTGTTCTGTGCCTTTACTTATTCAGCAGGATAAGTAAATAAATGCGCTAAAATGAACCTTGAAAATTTTAGTTATACGCACGTAGTTAAGTCAATAAATATCTTTTTTTTTTTGGTTTTTTAACGTCGTATAACAGTATAAATTATTTTCAAGTAAATTTTTTAAGTATTTTATTTAAAGTTTATGCCAACTATGTGATTATTGCATATAAAAACACATACATATGTACATATGTGTATTTTTAACCCTATATCTTCCTCTCTTTATCTGTACACACTGTAGGCATTGAATATGAAACTAGCGATTTAATTTCCGTGCGGATACGTGGTCTTAATCCCGGCAAGGTCACCATCACTGCCACTGTGCAATTGGCAGATGGCGTCAAGCTGCCAGCGTCGAGCGTGGAACTAATTGGTAAGTAGTCCATTTGTCCAATAGTCCAGTGGTCTAGTGGATGTATTAAGAGAGTCGCAAATTGAAATTGTTATCGCACAGTTTTGAAAACACCGGAGCTACTCGCACCAAAGCCCATAACAATGGCCTGGATTTTGGCGGCCCCACGGAGTACGCTTCAGTTGAAATGTAATATGGATGATGCGGTTTATAAGTTGGATGCCCAAAGCAGCGGCATTGTCTCTGTGACGCCAGATGGTGTTGTCCACACAAAGGACACTCTCGGCCGGGATCTGATAATTGTAAGTATGTGTGTGAGTGTGTGTGTGTGTGTGTGTGTCGGCTTTTAGATTGTCCCTAAATCGGTTTACCTTTTGGCAATTGCACTTGAATTGATTCGTATTGTGTTCAAGGCATACATACATATATATAAGTATATATATTTATCTATTTTTGCTTTGTTTCGTTTTGACAGGCCAAAACTGTTTACCAATCGCTTTCCGTTGGCATTGAAGTTAAAAATGTGCAGTACATTTTAGTGACTCTGCTGCCAGATATCAAATTGAAGCAGGTGGAGCATAAAGTACCACGCGGAATGAATTTTGTATTTAAAGTGTCGTTGCACGATAATCTCGGCAACGAGTTTTCCCACAACATTCAGGATGTGAATGGACTGCGCTATGATTTGGCCATTAAGGGTGTAGTCGATGCACAGATTGGCAATAATCTGACACTTGCGGTAAGTGCTGAATATGCTGACATATTTCGATGGGTTCTTCAAATAGTCTTTGTATTCTTCTTTATACTGCTGCATGCAACTAAATATGCTTGACTTGCCTCCTGCTCAGTCTCGTTTATATGTAAATGTGTCTTCTAAACTTTAAGCAAGTTATTTCAATTTCAATTTTGTTTTTGTAAGCCAGCTAACAAAAAATATAAAACCGCTGCATTTTAATGCACTCGCAAAGACCTGCACCTTGGCACCTGAGCTGCGCCCGTACGCCACTTCACTCTTTCTGGTTTGAAAAGTAGAGCCCAAAAAAAAAATCTCGGTGACTGGCCGCATGGCACGTAGCTTGGCTTAGCTAGCACTATTTTCGTAATGTACCACACTTCTAGCGGATGCATCAAGTTTCTTAAAAAACATGTATAATACTGATTTTTATGCTGACAAGCATGTTCGTTTAAAAAGGCGAAGTTGCATTAATGTGATTATGATCTAATAACTTTGCACTCAATATATGCAGCTGTCAAGGAAAAGGAAGGGTATTTTATAGGCACAACGACGTATTTAGTTTTGTTCTTTATTTTACTGGGCTGCGGCACGTTGATGTCACCACATAAAAATGCAACGATGCGTTTTCGCACATGCTGCAGCTTTTGGCTCTTTGCGACTGGCGACTGGCGACTGACCCAACCGCCAACCATACAACTCACGAAACTCTTAAAGCTCTGTGTTCACTGTAGACAAAAACAAGTATTAACTTCAAATGCCAAAGTAAAAAAATGCGCAGCACATAACCTAGGATAAAGCTAACCCAAACAATTTACAACAGCAAAACGTATTAAAATATAAATTATATGTTTTTTATTTTGCACACAGTTAAATTTACAACGCGAGACGAGCAACATGATTGCTATCAGTTTAAAGGATTCAACCGGAATTAAATATGCTGAGGATTATATCAAACTGTCTGTGGCCGAGTCCCAACACATTTTTCCCACCAAGGTGAGCTATGTTTATGAGCTAATACTTGAAGCTGTAACAGTTTGCAACATGCAACGAACAGCGTTGTTAAATTAATTATTATATGCTTTTAATTTTATTTTCTGGTTTGTTATTTGTTCTCGTAACTCATAAATCAATTCGCTTTAAACTTTTCTCTTTCCATAAATTCGCATGTGACCAACAAATAACTGTTAACATTGGCAAACTGCGTCACTATTTTACGGGATTTGTCAACACACACACGCCACATCAAATACAAAAACCGCAAATGTCTGTCCCTTATGACCACCGCCCTCTGTCCAATCCAAATTTGAAACCCCTCGATAAATGCAACACCAACAACAACGGCAACGACAACGACAACGACAAACCACCAACAGACAATTTTCTCTGTGGGTGACATCATTTGCTTCGATTCACCGCTAACATTGTCATCGATTTGGAGCAGCTCCAATGAGCAGATGGTGTCGATTAATAGAAACACAGGTGAGTTGCTTGCACCAAGGTTGCACTACACATTTTTGAACACAAAACTTCAAACTACATCAATATCAACAGAGAGAGGGAGAACTTAAAACAATCTATTTTCATAGCTTTTGCAGAATACCTGGAATTAATACCTAATTGTACTCTTGTACACGCAAATAATCATCGTATTTGTACATTTACACTATTACAGCGTATCTTGTAGTCATAATTGTTATTTATGGCAATTATCGATTGTTTTTAATTTGATTTCATTATAATTCGAGAATCCTGTATAGTTGGGTGCTAATCCTCCATGCAAACAATTCACAGTTTGCATTTATTTCAATGCTAATTTATGCGCTGCATTTAACAAATTCAATACAATTGAATCGCTTTATTTGTGTATAGTCGTTGGTTGATGCTGTAACAAAAGCAAAAATTCAACCCGTATTTGTGTACACACGCACACACACTCACACATCGATTGTTGAAGTAAAAATCCTGTAAATTGGACTATATTTTACGTACGATTTATTGATAACCCAATTAGGCCTGTTTTTCAGCTGCTTTGTAAACAATCCAACAAATGACAGCAACAACAGCAACATCAGCAACAACCACAAAAGAAAACTAGTTCAAAAATAACAGCATCTACTATTTGTGAATTAATTACCTATAGCTGTCGTTTTGAGTGCGTAATAGATTTCAATTTGGGTTCTGTTACGGCATTTCAAAGTGCAGTCAGTTTAAATTATTTGGTGTGCAATGTTGTTTCTTGGGTTTTTTTTGCCTTTTATTCGAAAACGCAACGCAAAAAAGTATTCACAAAAAGTTAAAGGAGAGAGTTTTCTGTGTGTGTGTGTGTGTCTCCTGAGCTTTTGAGTGGCGCGTAAAGTGTTGAACAAACATTGTCGCGTATTCAGTACAGTAAATATCGACTTAGTCTAACATTGTTGCAAGAACTCTTGAAATTGTTTTATTTCTTTCGGGTTTTGATATACTTTGTGTAGTTAAAGAAAGAGTTGTAATTGAGTTATTTAAGTTAAATATGTAACGATTCAAAATAAACACTTTAACTTACTTTTAGTATATAGTTATTTACGAAATATCAAGTATCTGATTGCAAGTGGTATCGTTTATATGCGACACGCTGCCAAAAGCTAAGCAATTGCAAAAGTAAACTTCTTTAACGCAATTCACAACACAACGCAGCAAAGCGTTATACATTATTCATAAAGTGGCGACGTCGCCTTCTTCTGCCTGCCACAAAACCCTATGTACAAAAAAAAAATGGATTGAGAAAAACAATTTTTTTACACTTTGCACGTCGCAAGACATCGCGAATCTTCGTCGCTTTGGCAAAAGGCAAAAGGATAAGGCAAATAAAGGCAAACAGCAATCGCGGTTATGCAACTTGTGTGTATGTGTCTGATTGTTGTTGTTGTTGTTAACTGTGCGCGTTGCAGTCGAGCATAAAGATAAAGTATTTGTGTATTTCCCCAATATCGATGTGTGAGATGCGTGTGAGTGTGTGTGTCATCGAAAAAAACCTTGGCATAACAGTGTCTGCTTTTCTAGGAATTTATCAACTCGAAGACAACTTCAATATGCATATTCACACACACACATATGTATGAATCTGTGTCTGTTTAAGGCTCACAAAAAGTTCGTGCTGTCGCTGTAAGCATTGATGATTCTGATGAAAAATGAAAATATTACGGCAAGAGCACAACTGAAAATAGATTGACAGAGTTTGTACAAATGCCAAGCTGCCTAAACTTGAGGCATGGGAATTTAGTACCTCAGAAATTGCAGTCCAATTAACTGGTTCTCCTATTGAAATTTAACTGTTTTGTACAAACTATTTCCGAAAAAGCATCACAAATTGCAAGAGTCTATTCGTAATGGGCTTGTTAGGCTGCATACAAAAGATGTATGATTCTGTAGAACTGTGTACACAAAAATCTATGCATATTAATTTGTGATTGTTAGGTGTCTTTCGTATTCACTCGGTAATTAAACATATGTTGTTGTTGCAACATTGGAAACTGTAATAGTTTTAGTTCTACTCAAATTTATATTAAAGAAGCTCAACGCAAACATCAAACATCCGGTTGAATCTGCATCAAACGAACTTGTTTAGCTAAGATTTTATTAATATTTCTGTTTATTCTATCATTTACTGCAATCACAATCAATGGCAGATATGTTTATGAGCTATAAAAAGGTCAAACATTTAAAATTGATGAAATTGTTTCTCCTTTAACATTAAAGAACCAAAATGAATGTCTATTTATATGGTACGTGATTACTTATTTTTCGATTGGCATTGTCTTCTTCATTGTGTGACGACCGACAAGAAATCCCCAAGCAATTTATACAGCCAATATTCCACACAGCTGCAGATTAGTTTCAGTTGTTGTTTTTGTTTTTGTTGTTGCTCTTGTTGAGTGCAAAAGGAAAAGTGGAAAATCAAAGCTGTTAGTTCTCTTAGTCTTTTTTATGTCAAGACTGCAACAGCAAAAAGAAAGCTCCCAAAACAATTAGTCTGATGTCGCCTGCAGTGCATCAAAATTAATTTAACTACACATACATGCATACATATATACAAATATGTATATGTTTAAGTAATTTAAGAGCGACACTCGAAACAATGTCTCGCAATATGCGTAGGCGTATGCGTATGCGAATGTGTTTACTTTAACGATAACTAACTGTCTGCTCTTTGGTCCTTGTTGGACACAATGTCGAAATGTCGAAATGTCGAGAGTGCCATGTCATGTTGTCGCATAAATTAATTAAAAGCGCACAATAGCGTTAAAAGCTACAACATTGTTACAACTTTCCGTGTTGTACACTATAAATGCTTAAGCTGTCACATCGATCGCATTGAAATGTGCCACACTTATACCTAACCATACCCATAACCTATCCCACCATATCACACCCCCATACCATTGGCATATACCACACTTCCAGCGCTTATCATTTATGCTACATTTGAGTAGCCAGCCGGCTGACCCATTTAGTTGCCGACAAAGAGACAACGTATCCATCTCATCCCTGAGTTTGCTTGCCTTTAAATGCCCAGAAGTCTTCAATCTTGAGTCTTGAGTCTAGTATTTGAGCAGTATTTATGCTTCGCTGAGCGATGGTTATTTACTATTCAATGTGGCGCACCATTTGCAGTGACATGCCAGTGGGAAAACAGTATGTAAAATGAGCTGGGAAGAGGCGGTAAGGGGCATGTCAGGTAAAAAATCATTGAAGCATATTTAATGTCATCAAATATTAATATCGTTGTTTGTTTGGCAACTTCTTGCGCTCACAGTTTCCAACGGCATTGTTTGCATATTTAAGGCCCCTTGTGAAGACATTTTATGTAGAATAATAATTCAAGAATATTCCCAAAATTATCATGCATAACATTTGACGGTATGCCAAAACATTATTGCGCTTTTGTTTAGCAAAACAATCATTCACAAGGGATGTTGAATTGTAGATTGTATAAATGTTTAAAAAAATACATCACTTTTACAACACATCATTTACTTTGCTTCCTACTTAGGAAGTGAGAAAGTAGGTGAAGAGAACAATTTCAAGCTTTATTATTGATTTCAGGCCTTGCACGAGTACTGAATCATCAGCACAGACTGGGCGAGAAGGTGGTTGTGACCTGTGGTGATAAGGCGCGACGCGGCGGTTACCTTAAATACGATTTAGAATTGCGCGAATCGGATTCGGTATGTAGCAAAATATTTCAGTTTTTCATTCTTCTGACGCCACTGATGACAATTATTGTTACAGATTGTGTTTGCAAAATCGCTGGACATATTCAGTGGCTGGGAGTACAATGCGCCGCTGTTGCTGCGCAATCACATGCAAACGGATAAGTTCAGCAATCTGGTAAGTTACACACACACTCACACTCACACACAAAAACCAACTACTGTGGCTTATGTGGACACACACACACAATTATTTCAGATTGCACAGAACATATCGAAGTGCATAAATCAGTTGCACAAAGTCACTGTGGATGCATTCACCTGTCGCCTGGTTGCCAAGGACGAGCTGGGACAAAAATTACTGAGACTGTATCAGACAGAGGCGATCTTTGATACAGCCAGTAGTCAGTATGCGTGCAAGCTGCGGCTAGTAACCAGCTTCTCGGAACTGCTGTCCATTCTGAAGACAAGCAATGTGTATCTTGAAATGGAGGTACGTAATGTAAATATGCACTTAGCGAATGTAATTTACTAAACTGATTCTTCTCTGGCATTAATTGGAGGCGTCAATGCCGAATGGTATTTTAGATACCATGACTCTTAAACTAGTGCCAGGCATTCGAGTATCACCGGAGTCGCTGCAAGTGCAAGACTTAAAAGCACAAGAGCTGCACATTAGTGGCCTGGACAAGTCGCTGCAACAGCTTCAGGTGAGTTGGTACAAATAACTGTAGACAATCTAGCGAAGATTGATGGGTGAATGTTAACCGGGTAACTTTTTTTTCATTTTAATACTCACATTTATTTTATTTTTTGTTGTTCATATTCCGCTTGTCTGGAGTGGCATTCATTATACAATTCACGTAGATAGTTTAGTTTTTAAATTGGTAAAACGCAAATCAAAGTTGAAAATATAGATGCCTTTAGCAGTCGCAAACAGTCAAACTTCCGTTCGGTTAACTGGTAAAATATGCATCTACAAAGTTTTTTATGAATATGAATTAAAAATTTGTTCTACGTTTTAGGGAAGTTTCACTGTATATTCACACATAATACATGCCCTTCAAGCTATTCATGTGCTGCTTAGGATTTCCGCTGCTTAAAGTCGAATGCTTGAGCTGCACTATTTACTGGCTTTCCTTAAGGAACAATCATAAGTAGCAATAGCAAAAGCAAAAGCAGCAGCAGAAACAGTAGTAGAAGCATCAGCATTGGATTGAACATAAGGACGCACATTTTGTGTGGTAATAAAATACAGGAAATTGCTTTACAATGTACGCTCCCGTTTTCAGGCATTTGCCATCGTCATCGTCATCGCCATCGCCACTGGCAAGCAGCTCTTAAAGTACAATATTATGTACGACAAGTGTTGAGAAGTGCGTCCGTCCGACTAAGATACTGAAAGACTGCGGCTAAGAGAGCAGGAGAGAGAGAGAGAGTCAGAGTCAGACTAAGAGACTGAGAGTATTTCATGAATTTGAAAGTTCTTTGCTCATGGACTGTCCTTGCAAGCCAGTCAGCCATCCAGTTAGAACGATTGTTGCCAATGTTGCTGCTTCTGCTAGTGCAGTTGTAGTGCCGCAAGAGCTGCCGCAAGTAGTTGCGGCTTCTTATGCCACAGCAATAGCAATAGCAATAGCATCATCATCAGCAGCAGCAGCTGCTGTAGAAGTTGCTGCAGCTGCCTTGCAATGTCAATGTCCACCCTAAGGGATGAGTGCTGCCACGGGCGGAACTGTGCCTTCGACTCCTTTGAAAAATGCAAAATGACAGCATTTTGCTTGACTTCCGTTTCCGGCTAGCTGCTGACTGCCTGTTGGCTGTTGCCTGTTGGCTGTTGGCTAGCTGGCATTATTATTTGCCTTTACCATTGCACGCACTCTAAAATATTAGCTGCATTTCAGCAACTCTAATTACAGTTAAGTGGCCCATTTGAAATATGCCGCATAATTTGCATTAGCTGCAAATTTGCAGTTTGTCCCAACTCTGTTGGGCACTGCATTTATGCCCTGCTATTGCATTTGCATTGGCATTGGCATTGGCAAACCAACTGCCAACTGTGGCTGAGCCATTTAAAGCAAATGGCCTTACATGCTCAGGACATTGGCACACTCAATTCAATGGCGCATATACTCGGTCAGAATAGGAGGCACTTGTGGCCATCACAAATTGTATTGTTGCATCTTCAAAGTGTCGAGTGTGTAAAGTGGACATTCAATACGACCCATTGTTATTGTCATTGTTGTTATATGCTTGTTGTTTATGTTTCTCTTCATTTATTGCTGTTTCTTGGCATATCGTATTTGCTTGATTTCCAAGCCAAACGACTCTTGAAAATACTTGAAAAGTATATATATATATATCATATACAAAGTTAATTGTTCAAATAGTCGAATAGTTGCTTATTTGATTAATTATATAAATTATATTTAATTCAATCTCACAAGAGCAAGGGTTTCAATAAATTCGATTCTTCATTGCATTTCGTACATACATTTTACATTATTTATGCATATTAAAGCATTAATATCTTGTTGGTTGATTATCATCAATTAATCATTTAAAGTTGCTGTAGACCACAAAAAGGCAAATTATGCGGCTGTCAATTTCAGTGCACTCGGCAATTTTATTAAAATTCACATTTTTCCTATAGACAGCAGTGTCGACCACACTACAGATCTTACGTATTTCTGTATTTATTTATATAAATACTATATTAACGTATTAATAGGCATATAGCTTACATCTGTATGCAATTTGCATGTGCGACCTTATTGGGCCTGGTTAATAGCGCACTGCGTGTGCATAATTTTCAATTAATTATTAAATATTCTTCGTGTATTATCAATGGGCTAATAAGAATTGTTTTTGTTGCCAATGTTTTTGCTGTTGCCGTCGTTGTTGTTGTTGCTTGCACTTCCGTTTAATAACAAACTTTATATGTAAAAATAAAAGTATATATTTCATTTTCATTTTAATTATTATATATTCTTATACCCTTTCACTTTTGTAAACTTTCTGTAATAAGTCATTTTTTTTCATAGTGCGACAGGCATTATTGTTTACTAATTCATTTTGAACACAAGCTTTATTCAGTTTTGTTTTAAATTTGCATCAAAGAAATCTTATTTTCATCGGCTTGCAGGCTATCTCTTAGTCGAAAAATCTTGTTTACAAATTTCTCTCTGCATTGACGTCGGATGTGTCAGCAGTTGCTCTTCGTTCGCATCCGTTTCAATAATATCTGACTTATTTATTAATTTTTTTTTTCTTCATATTTTCGCATTAAATTTGCAAACAAAAATGGAAAGCAGAAAGAGTATAACTAACAATGCGACAATATAGGACGTACTCGACTAAAATGAACATTTTTATTATAAATATATTGAATATTTACATACGAACATTAAGGCAGTTATATTTATATGTATATGTCAGTTATATCAGTTCAGTTAATTTATTTATTAATTATACTAGGCATCAGCTAGTCGGCTTAGTTGTAACTTGTTATATTATTGATTGTTTACTGCTTGCACGTTTTCCCAATTGCGTCAATTGTTTCATTTTGCGCCAATTATTTATATGAAATGTTTATTTTGATTGCTATTTTTTTCGGTTTGCATTAAAATTTGTGTTTCTTGCCATTGCAAATATTTGAGTAGCTAGCTAAAATTGCAAATCATGTTAGCTTCACTTCTATTTATTGTTGAAGCCTAAAATTGATGACATATATATATATATATTTGACTAGTTAACAAATAAATTGCGAAATAATTGCAGCTGCTGCTGCCAAAATAAAGATTTTCGGGCGACAATGTGAAAAAATTGCAATTTCAATTCAAAAAGTCTCAACAGCCATAAAAAATCAACAACATGTTTGACAAACACTTTAAAATACATGCTTGCAAACACCCAAACGATGTGTGTGCGGTCAAGTGTGCATTTGTTTTTATGCTTGTCCACAAATGCGATTGGTCTTAACATTTTAATTAAATAAATTCGTAGCACGCAGCACGTTGAGACTTTGCCATGCAAACAAATATCAAAATATGATACGAATTGTGTTATTTTGTATACGAGGAAATTGCAAATGTTGCAGCAGTTGCCGTTGTCAAAGCTTCAACATAATACACACAGCAACCCATTACCATTACCACATTCGACCCTATTCTTTTCCCAGCAGCAGTCAGTTTGTGTGTGTTGCTAATGAGCATTTACAATTTAGCTGAGAGACTTTAACTAACATTTTTGGCTTTGTCAATTATACATATATATGTGTGAAAATAAATATCAAATAACATTCAATTCGTTTTTAAACTAACGTATGTATATGAGCATTTGATTTCAATTGAAACTAATTTAATAAATATACGTTTTATTTGTGTATAGGTCAAAGCATCGGACACCAACTACTTTGCCATCGAATTGATTGAGCATGCGCATGGCCTAAGTAAATACCGTGTGCGTTTCTTTAAAAGTATTCCACTGGATGAGCACTTCTATGTGCTGGTGCACTCGCCGGACACGAATCAGAGCATTCAGGTAAGTGCCTTTTCAAGGCAACACAAATCTTAAGCGTTTTTATTCAAACAACTTTGGGGATTGCATTCAAATTATATACAAATTTACTATATACATTATATATATATTCGTTGAATTTGAGTTTAAGTTTGCTGTGATTGATTATCATCGACCTTGAATGTGAAAGAAAGTTAGTAAAAATACCCTTGCAATAGGTATAAATGGTTGAGGCGATATTAGTTTTTTTTTTTTAATTTATACAACACACAAAATAGTTTTGTATTAATTTCAACCATTTTTAACAAGTTGATCAACATAAAAGTTAAAGTTTTCTTTTTTTTAATAAATAAAATACCTACAAAACTGTTATTGTATTCCTAAAAACAACTCAATTCCAACAAGTTGACAACTTTAATTAGCAATAATCTAACTGGCAACCGTTCAAAAAAGTTTTAGTATTCACTTTAATATAATTGTTTATGTTCAGACATCATTCAGAACAAAAAGCTTAATGCACAACTAATAAAATCTACTATTAAACGATGCGTTGTCAACTTTTTTTACTTCACTAAGTAACATTTTGTTTTGTTTATGGACCCTTTTGTTTTCAATGAAGAACGTCTTTTAGTCGATAACCGCCATCGATAACATTTTTATTTCTCCCTTTTTCCCATACATTTTGGTAAATATATATATATTTTTTTTTGTGATTTTGTGTTGTTAGTGCTGATGTTGGTTTTTCTTGTTGGTTGCGTCACGTTATTCTATAATATTTCAACGAGAAATTTCAAATGCAACACTTTTGTGTACATATTCGAGTGCATTTTCAATTTGGCCAAATTTTGTTTATTTTCACTTGGCGTCCAAAGCAGCAACGGCAGCAACATCAGCAACAGCAACAGCAGCAGCAACAACAACGGCAATAAGCGCAAATGTAAATACGCTGCCATTGGAATTTTTCATTGGTTACCTGATGCCATTAGATAGTGCAAACAGACTGATAGCCAACTTGCAGTTGCAGTTGCCAGTTGCCAGTTGCCAGTGCCAGTATGGCTGGCAAAGGAGAATTCGAAGGCGCGTATCAATTTGTTGCTAAAGTTTTCGCCATTTCCTGCAATTTAACTTCCTGTGCACGTTGTTGCCACGGTTGTGGCCAGTAGCAGTTGTTGCATTTAAGGCAGTCAAAAAGGCAGCAAAGGGCAGCCAAAAGCAATATTGTTGTTGTGCTGCACATGTAAAAAGCCAAGCGGAATTGCATAAATAAGTTTCGTTTATATACCCCCCAAAAACGAATGGTCAGTTGTCCGTTTTACTTGGAGCTGCACCAGCACCAGTACCAGCATCGGCAACAACACCAACAACACCAACAATAACAACAAAATGGCATATATCTTGCTCAGGCAGCACCATTCCATGTCCATTGGCCCAATACCTCCTATATACCACAATCACTATCCCACTACCACACTACCCCACTACACCCCTTACCTCTTAAGGCCAAATTGCATAAATTGCTGTAGCGCTTGTTCAGCAGAGGGGAGACGCATTCCCCATAGACAGTGCTCATCTATAAACGCTATCTCGCATACAGCTGGACATAAACAAAAGAAAAGTCGTTAAGTATGTGTGTATGTAGCCCCCTTCGCGCCTCCCAATGCCTGTCTTATGGCTATTGTGTCATCTGTGGTGTGTTCATCCAACGCATGGGGACGCACACATCATGCCAATAAATTCAGTTCCATAAGTCGATCGCTTGTTCGCCGTCTCGCAAGCACCGAATCCTCATTTATTAGCTAGCCCCCAAAAGCCATCAGGCAGTTTGCTGTGTGTTGTTTCCTTCTTGGCCAGCTTAATACAACTCACAGGCGGCACTGTAATTGTGTATTGCTTTTAAGTTGGCCAACAATGCGCGTAACTCTTATACCATGTTTTAATTGCATAATTTGCCTTATGCAATTATATAGTTGCAATGGTGTTATTTATTGGTGTTATTTAGTTTTCCAGCTATTTTTTCGCTTTTTTTTTTGAAAAGCCAAACAGGATTATTTATTATCTAGATCTATATACATATACTATCAATTTAAACCTAAATTAGAACATTGTTTCGATTTTGATTATTCTTATTCGAGCATTCTTAATAGTTGTGTAATTTGATCAGTGTTTGTTGCATTGGCCTTGTGGCTTTTAGCCTTTATCACTTAACTTGCTTAAAAAAATATCGAAATTGCAAGAAATTAATACTTTGAATGTCAATTGAATGGCCAGTTACAGTTTTAGTTGCAGCTGTGCAGTGGCCGTTGCAGTTCTGGTCAAATGGCCAAAAACTTTTGGCATTTGCTTATAATTGATTTCTGTGCGTTTTTGTTAGCTTTTCTATATATTTTTAGTTTGGCAACTTTTATCTTGCCCCCTTCGTGTGGTGGTGGTCCCCTTATTTATTCATTTTACGCAATGTGTTTGTGTGCGTGTGTGTGTGTCTTTGCGACCACAAAGCGAAACTCTCAAGGACCTTACTTATTCGCTTATTCGGGTTGGCCCCAAAGTCGAAAAGAAGAAGCAAATCCATTTGCAAAGTAAAGTTTTTGCTGCTTTTAACCCTTATGCATGTTTTGGTGTCATTGCAGGTGCCCGTCATTGCGGAGACAACGACACTGGGAAAGTGTTCTGGACGTACGGCTGGACCATTGCTAAGTCAACTAATCGAGAACATAGGTTTCATAACAACAACAACGATCATTGTCATCGCCTCGATATGGAGTAAGTAGACTGTATATTCTCATTCTAAGCTAAGTAAATTCACATATTAATATATTCAATTGGCGTATAAATTATGCAAAAGCTCAAATAAGTAAAAATAAAACGAAGACGAAGAAGAAGTGAAGTGAACATTGTTAGAGCCCAAGTCCCATAAATCATAAGCGCTGCGACCCGGACGGTGTTGAGCTCAGAGTTGTTGTTGTTATTGTCGTTGTTTGCAGTTAATCGCAAATTCCATGAATCTTTAATCAACCCCAACGCAAAGCAGCAGTTTTTATTCTTGCCTTACCTGTGCTGCAGCTAAAGTCCAGAGAGACGCTAAGGCAGAGGCTGCCTTATCATCCTTGGGTGTTATCCTTTGACGCAGACCTTTTTAGTGACGCTTCATGCGACCTGCGTTTTAGGACAACGCTTCGTTAAACTTTGCCATTTCCGTGCATTTTTACACGCAGCTGCAAACCGAATGAAGTCAAGTCAAGTCGAGTCGAGTCGACTCCACTCGAGTTGTTTGCTGCGTCCTGCTGCGTACTCCTTCCGTAGTGTTGGGTGGGAAAAAGTTTTTTGCTTTTTCGGCGCCGACGCCGCCGCCGCCGCCCGTGTTCGCCATTTTTCAATGTTGTCTATTCGCTTTAGTCAGACGGACGGACGGACGGACGGACGGCGGGTGTTATCGGTACGAAAACACTTTACACCCAATAAAAATGAGTCAAAAAAAGAAAAAGAATAAAAAACAGGTAGAAGAGGTAAGACGAAAAACTGTAGCTAACAAAACTTATCTAGGGGTTTACCTTGTTCGCTTGCCAACCGCAAAACTGATAAGCAGCAACTTTTCGCTTGTTGTGGCTGTTGTGCTACGTGCACCTCTGCTGACCCTGCTGACACACACCCACACCCACACCCACACACACATGTTCACAACACACAACAAAAAACAGTAAACAAAAAAAAAACATAAACAATAAACGCTGAGCGACTTGCAGCTTGCAAGTTGTTGCAACTTGCAGCTTGCTGCTTGATTAATTGCAAGCCACACAACATGCATGACTATGTAGTTTATGTATATGTATGTGTATGTATACAGAATATATCTATTGCCTGCAGTATTTTTATAATTCTATATAAATATATTTTGTGTGTTTTATATAAATTTTTTGTTTCCCCATTCTATCTTCTTGCAGTATACATAACGTTCTTCCAGAAGCAGGGCGTAAAGCAAGTCAACTCCGAGGGTAAGTTTAATTAATAATTTTGAGTGCACAGCAGCAAGAGCAGCAGCAGCAGCAGCAGTAACCCCTCTGGCTGTATGGCAGCTTCCACGCACAACTTTTGCTAGCTACACTTCTGTCTATTAGTTTTAAGTTTTTAGTCATTTCGTGCATGAATACGAAAAACTTTTTGGGCCAGCGATAACAGGCCGCAGTCTTTGCACTATCGTCATCATCATCATCAGCAGTTGAAGCAGCGTTCACCAAAAAATTTCTTATTTATGACTTAAACTTTGATTTTTCAGTTTTTTTTTTGTTTTCATTACTCTTTTTCTATCTATGCTCGCAGTTTTGACTCATATACTCCCCATGTATCTGCTATAGCCGTTTCTAGCTCTCGGGAGGCTCGCTCAGGCGGGTTGTGACTGCAAATCGTACTCGTAGGGGGCGAGTATTCGTTACTCTCGAGTGAAAGTAAGCAGCTGACCCATTGCCAAAGTCAGTAAGCCAATCAGGCTTCATTGGCTGGCATAGATAAGAGCTCACATTGTCATTGCAAATCAATATAATATCGAATGCAATCACAATAAGCTTTTAAGAATCTTAGCTGCCTTTGTCTGCGCATTAAATTTGCTCGACTGTTGCCATAAAATGCATTTACAGCGTTCATAAATTACACGGGCTTAAAGTCTTGCAATTGTTGTTTAAATATTAAGCCCTTTCGGTTTAAGACTTTAGATTTGTTGTTGTCGGTGTTGCTGTTGGCTACGATAAGTAAGCATCTTATCAGCAAGAGGCCACAACTTGGCAGCAGTTAAATTACCTTAATTACAAAATTAGTCTAATTACTTAAGATTTGCGGCACACACCATGCCTTACAACCAAGCTTGCCTTTCAGCGAACACTTCGCGAGGTCAGCAAGGTGCCCAACGTCCAACAACACAAACTTCGCCCATCCGCACGTAATTTTTACACTAATTTTAATAGCTAAATTATTTGTTGTGTGTGTGTTTTGTGTTACCAATTGTTTGCCGTTTTTTCTTCAACCCTCCAGCTTCTCCCAACTCTCACGTTCATTTTTCATGCCCTAGGAACGCTTAACTAATTACCCCTGCATACCCAAGCACACAAAAGTCTTGAGGGTTTGTATTTACACACAGCGTGTACACTGTTTATGCCTTTTAAGCTGTGGCAAGGGAGTAGAAAAATTTCATGTTCTGTACCTTAAAAAATAATAGCATATAAATGTGTTTATTAAAATATTTTCGTTGTTTTTTTATTTTTATTTTTTCTTTGCAGCATTTCAACAAAAGAAAAATATTAGTATGGCGTCACCTATCACGCCAAGCTCGCCCACCTTTAACAGATCAGCAAGAACAACCAGATCGAATAGATCTCGCGATACCTCCTTAAATAGTAAGTCTTGTAACAATTATTAAATATTCCCTAAATCTTAATTTTTTTTCAATTTTAAACAGGTTCATTTAACAACTCGTACAATCGTCGAATGCTGCTCTCGCCAAATCGCGATGAGAGCTTTATCTATGGTCATCCACACAATTACAATTAGTTTTAGCTTAAGAGGTTTAGTTGTAACTAGCTTATGATTAACCAATAACTCAGGATAAATCTAATCTAATAAGTCGCATACTGCCAAAGTTTAGCATAACTGGTGGTTGGGGGAACTGGTGATTTTTCCTTAGAACGTTCCCTTTGTCTTTAAGAAATACGGACTGTTAGTGTGTAATTAATATTGAATACGTTCAGAAGGCATTCAAATATTAATTGGTAGGTAGGTATTTTGGAAATCGGTAAAAACGTTTCAATACTGACATATTGATGAGAACTGGCGAAATTCCTACTGTTTTATTTATTGAACCTTGGCTTAGGCTTATAAATATCATTTATAAATCTTGTTTAATATTAAATCCGAAAGTGCGACTCTGTTTTGTAAAAAAAAAAAAAATAAAAACAAAAAAGAAGAAAGAAGAAAAACAAATGACAAACCTTAAATTTGTATCAATTAACAGAAAGATGGACGACGTATTGAAACGTAAGTCATTGTTAAAGTAAGACTCTTTTGATTCTGCTTTTTTTAATGTATGTTATTAAATTTTTGGAGCACCAACACGTGCCCCAAAAGCTGGAGCAGTCACTAATAGCCACCGTAAGATAATTTTAGATGCGCTGTCCACGATGAGTTGCCCCTTTTCAACTTAGCGAGTGGCTGCAGCGCACGTGCATAGCCACTTCAATTATTTTGTCTCACTCGCTCTGTGTGTGTGTGTGTGTGTTTGTGCGGGTGTGTGTGTGAGAGAGCAAGCAAAGTGTTATGTGCAAGCTAAGTACTCGAGTATTCAGTTTTAAGCGCATTTTTCGAGCCGAGCTGCAGCTGAAAAGTATGCTACGATTTTTGTTATATGCAATTCTAATTAGAAAAGCATCAAGTCAAGTATGCCATTAATTTTACATTTGCGCATTTAAAGTGCGCCACGCCCACAAAAAAAAATGGGCAAGTACTTGGTACTTAGCAATTGCCTAACACCTCTGCACTTCTCTCATCCACTTCAAAAATACTTGATATACTTTTTCTTTGTTGTTCTTCGTTATTAATTAGTTTAGATTTTTTTTTCTTCTTTTTTTTGTTGAATAAGGGCACTTCTGCAGCAGGCAATTGGGTCAGCAATTAAATTAGTTAAGCTCCAGTTCGATACGTTTTGTATATTTAATGAGTGCAGGGTAGTGCAGTGCCTGTGCCGATTCGGCTTGATTTATTAACTTTAATGGTGCGGCGCCCAATCAGTTGGCTGTAATTTAACATATGTGTGTGTGTGGGGGGGGGGATAAGGCGTATATGTGTGTGTGTAAGCTGTGAGGTTTTCCGCCTTCATGAACTCACACACTGACACACAGCTTCATCATTTTAACACAATTTACTTGGCAGTGAAATGGAAATTTTCCATTTCGTTTTGCCTTTTCTTGTTGTTGTCCCTATATAGTATATGCATATTGTATATAGATATATATTAATATTTTTGTTGCTTTTGTTAAGCTTCATAAATTATAAAAACTTAATCGTGTCCGAGCGTATTGAACTGTGCGACCTCGGGAGTAAAAAGGGCTCAAGCATCGAGAAGTTTGTTCAATTTGATGCGGCTTAACGGCTGACAAATGCACAGGCATCATTCAAGATGTGTGTGTTTGTGTGTGTGTGTTTGTGTGTGTGTGTTTGTGTGTAGGTCTACTGATTAAGATGCTTAGACTTGACTTCATTCATGTGTTAACATTATACAGTGCTATTTGCCACAGTATGTGTGTAAGAGTGTATGCGGTGCACGAAAGAGCCCGCCATGCTTGATTTGCTCATTTCCGGTTCATTGAATTCCGGTTGCTGCGTATGAGTGTCCGAATAGGTTGAGATACGATATTCTAATCCGATTTGTGTGTTTGTCCAATATATGAATTATTTGGCCAGCCTGTGCGACAACTGTTGTGCGTGATATAGTTAGCAAATGAATTATTAAAAAAACAATTAGCAGCACAAAAATAATTATGTTCATATACGAATATGTATGTATGCATGTAACCAGTTGATTGCTTGCTCATTAATAACAATGCATAAATAAATATTCATTGCGCAAATTCTGTCTACACAAGTGAAAATCGTATTATTTATAATAACTTTACGCCATCTATATGTACGTTTGTTGCTAGAGAGTTTATGTAAATATTTTACAAAAAATCGATATAATTTAAATCACTAATTTTGAATCGATCACATTTTGGCATCAGCTATTTAAAACGAAAACTTTTTTTACTTATTAATCTTGTAAATAAGTTTTTTTGTTACACCTGTTTCACAGCGTGTTGGAAGCAAAGACTTTCTAATTAAAATAGAAACCAAAGATAAAGACATCAATTACCATTTTGTCCAGGGTTTCTGCTTACAGCGCTTATTCGATGCTTGCGAATGCAAATCTCTCGCTGATGCAGCAAATTCTAATTAATTATACACAGTCATACAGATTCACACACACTGTGTATAATGTGTACTCTTGGCTTTTGCTTTGCGTTACACTTTTTGTTTTGTGTTTTTAACTTAAATGTTTACATTATCTTCAGCTAATTGAAATTGTAATTATTTTTTATAAACTGTGCCGAAGCGAAACTGTGGGCTTGGTGACTTCATAAGTAATTAGTATGATTGTGTGGGCCTTAAGCTGTATTTGGCAATTAGTCAAAATCTGCAAAAAAAAAAAATAATTGTTCAGAGTTCTTTAGGCATTTGGCAAAAGATCAAAAAAACAAATCCCTTTTAATGTACGGGTAATTATTTTATTGAATAACAATGTATTTTACATGCTTTTTTTCTCAACATATTATTGTCTAGACTGCAGACTCATGAGGTATTTAGGCTTAAGTTTATTAAAATTGGGTTTTTAAAAATATCTCACATTTATATTTTCAACTATTAGTTGACATTTGCTTACTTTTTTTCTTACTCTTTTAACTTATTGCCTCAGTTTGTGGGCTAACTGGGAGCTTTAGCACAGAAAAGTAAAGGTGAAAATCATAAAAAAATATAACGCGTTTACTTAATGTAGTAAAACCAAAATTTGATAAAAAATAATTGGTCGCACAACAAGTACAAATACAAATACAAATACAATCACATAAAATGGTGCCGATTGATAATGCTGCAGCACACAGACTTTGGTCGCTCAGTATATACAGAAAAATGTTGTTTTCGCTGTTTCTTATGTCTAGGGGCGATATAAAACTTAATTAAGCTATTGCTAATTTCATAATTGAATTACTCAGTCAAACGTTCGATTTGTATGGTCGCATGTTTGATGTTGTACTTGCTGCCACAGGCCAATTGTGTTGCCGTCTCTAGCACCGCATTCGAGTCGCTCAGCAGGTCTGCCAGATATTATTATTATTATAGAGTTATGATAGACTAAAAATATAGTTGTGCGTGTCTTACCCACAACCAGATGAGCCATGAGCACATTGTATTCGCTGGTATGCTGCCATACGTTCAGATGATGCACTGATCTGTTCGGGAAGTAAACAAAAGATAAATGAAAAGTGTGTACTCATTGTCATTGGAGTTCATTGACATACTTGACACCCTCAATGCTGGCCAATTCGCGTTGCAGCGACGCCAAACAGACATTGCGTGGCACCGCATCAAGCAATATGGCGATAGACTCTCGGAACAGCTGCACTGTTGTCATAATCACAATAACGGAGAAGAGTAGCGTGCACAATGGATCCGCATACTTGGCGCCTGGCTGTAAATTCAATTAACATTGTCAGTCATCAGATGCTTGTCTCGTTTATATATAGTATATAGTATATAGGCATATTAATTGTCTTGTCTAGACCTTTTACTCACATAGAATTTGATTAGGACAGCGGCCAGAAAAACGCCAATACTTTGCACTAGATCGCCAATAACATGTATCATTGCTGCACGCAGATTCATATTGCGTTCCATCGCATTGCTAAACAGATGGTATAAGTGGAGAGAGTGCGAGAGAGGGTTAATATATATACTACATAATAATAACTACGGACACAAATTAATAAATGCAAATCGTGCAGAAATCTCTCTATCTGTCAGACAACTTAATTAAATTAAAATTTCATGTAATCAAACAAACAATTGCTTGCAGTCAAAAGCTGCCGTTTTTGTTGCCATTGCACTTAGAGAAAGTCGATATACCCATGCAAATTGAATAGGCAGTGAATAAGGCAAGCATTAAATATATACAAAACAGAGTATTTTCTAGTCGTTCTCTATTCAACACATCAACGCAGTTCTGCGTTTCTATTTAACTACAAATTCATGAGTGCTTCAACCACAGGCCATACAATCTGCAATTGTCTATACAAATAAATATATATATATATATATACATATGTTTGTAATTATAAAAGGATCAAAACCACACACGTGTGCATGCGTACAAACTTGTAAAATAAAACTCACCACACACTTGATATGCACACAACCAAACACACCTACCCGTTTTTTTGGACTGCCTTTAAGCCATTTGTTATCGCAACATTATGGAGCTCATCGCTGGCACTGTCAGCCATTGCGTGGGCGTGACCACGCCCACTTTCATGACTATGTCCATGACTGTGACTGTGACTGTGACTGTGTCCATGACTGTGGCTATGCCCATGGCCATTGGGTCCCATGAACCAGGAGCCATGCAATACGAACATCATGCTGTGTGTAAGACAAAGAAAAAAAAAATATATATATATATTTAATTAAAAGTGCATGCAAATGTTTATTTAAACTATGACGAATTGCAGTTTTACAGAGATCAGAAATGAGCTCAGTTAATAATAATGTTAATCTATATAATAATTTAATAATCAAGTGTGAAAAAATAGTTGCAAAAAACATTTTAAAAGGCATCTTTACCATTTTTCAGTATGACAACGAAATGGCCAAATATTGTTTATACCATGTTAAATTAAATTAGAGTCAAACAATAATTATCTTCATAACAAATCTATATCCAGAGCTCGACTGTTTTTTATTTTTGTTATGTTGCATTTTATTTTAAATTTTAGTTTCAAACTTTTTACATTGACTTAAAAAATAACTTTTTGTGGATTAAGCATTTGGTCATTTAAATTAATTTTCAACTATTTGTTAGTAATTATTTACTTACATTATGTTAATGACAATGCCAATGGCCGATATGCACATCATGATGTTAACGTCGAGCTCAAAGTTCTGCGAATAGATGCGCTCGATGGCAACAACAACAAGCATTGCTGTAAGCAGCCAAATGCCCAGGATGGAGACCAAGGCGCCCAGGACCTCTGCGAAAAATGGAGAACACGGAGAACAAGGAGCACAGAGTAAGTGCAAAGTGCAAAAAGCTTTAAGTCTAATGGCTAGCTAAATGCACGAGTTGTGCACGACATGGCCTAATAATAGACTGGATGATAACTAACATGTACACGTACACACACACACACACAGTACCCTTTCTCTTTTGCCCTATGCTTGGCATAAATGCAATTAAAGTGCAAGTGTGTGTGTGTGTGTGTGTGTGAGAGTGGTTGGCCTGTCAACTGGTCGTATACTCATTAGCATAGTGTCGGCCATAATTGGGTACTTACCGAAGCGTTTGTAACCAAAGGACATGCGTGCGTCCGGCGGTCGTCCACCCAGCCAAATGGCCACCAGGCCAATGACGAAACTAATGCAATCAGAAGCCAAATGTGCCGCATCTGTCATAATGGCCAGACTTCCGGACATATAGCCGCCAAGGAATTCAATGATCTGCCGGTTGCGCGAATTATATAGACGCGTTACGTTCATTGTTGTTGTTGTTGTTGTTGTTGTTGTTTTATTTGAAATTTATCATAATTAAATCAAGTATTCAGACTTTATATGTACAGTGTGTGTGTGCTTACCATAAATATGCAACAGAGCGAAATTGCGAGCAGAATTTTAAATTTCGCCTCCTGCGCCGATTTGCTTTTAAGGTTTGAGCCAAAACCAGGCTGTGAATTGCGACAGCCGTCGAAAGCATCGACGCTCGGTTCCAAGTGCTGCAAACATAACGGTAATAATTGCCTTATAAATATATGACACCCAACACACAGTGTAAGTGTGTGTGTGTGTGTGTGTGTGTGTGCATATAATGGCTGCTGACTGCATGGATATGCAATTTTCATAGCATATAGCGTTGAGCGTTTGTAATTGAACAATTTGAGGTATGTTATGGTAAAGTTACATAACTGCTGTAGATAGGCAGGTAATAGTTTGAATTGTTAGCTATTTTAAAGTTAAGATATTGCCAGAAGCGATTGCAATATTATTTGATCGAATCGAACGTTTTTTTTATGTGATTTCTTTGTTAAATGTTGAATTACAAAAATTAGAATTGTTTTGCCATACAAGGAAAATGAATTTCATTATTTCTTCGAGTCATATTATTAAGTATTTAAAAGGAACATTTTTAGTGCCTACGGTATAATGTTTCCTAGAAAACAGTGAATAAAAAGTTGCTTTAAGGTTAGATACTAAAGGTTTTTAGTTCAATTTGCAGTCGAGTCTTGCCTTTAATTATACATTCTCAAACATTTATTTTTCGTCTATTGGAACAAAATTGCCAGCACTAAACCGAAAAACCACTTTTGGCCATCTTGTTTCTTCAGCTATCAGTTTCCACTAAAATGCGATGACTTTCGGCAGCTGTTTTCCTCATATGAAAGCAATGTAGTAAAACATCTTGCAAAAACGAATTATTCGGTAAAAACGTCGACATTTTCGAAGCACACAAAAACCATGTTCTTAACACTTCAGCAAAGCAACGGATACTGTAAAATAAAACCTAATGATGACCCTTCAAAACTCACTATTAGTCAAGATTTATCTGAGCACGTTAGCTTTACAAGCTCTCTTTCACTCCAAGTTTCTTAAATAACCACATCAAGAAGCAAAAGGAAAACAAAAGTTGAGGTGTTGCTTACAAAAGTTTTTAAAAAGAGAGCTAATGGTCTAACAATGCTAATTAGCCAGTAATAATGTTAAGAAACTACACGAATTTCATTCATTTATAAACAAACTTGATTTGTAAAAAAACCAATTAACTTATAGCTGTTGATAATTTAACAGCTATAAAATAAAATAATATTAAATCACGTTTAAGCAACTTTTTGTAAATCAAATGACTTAGGAACGCTTTCCACCATAAATAGATATTAGTTGACGGGATTGTTAACGCAAATGCAATAACAAAAAATAAGTAATTGGACAGCTTTTAGAGTCACTTTGAAATATATTTTCAAAACCAACTGTTGCATCCTATACAATATCAACAAGCATGAATGAAATGATGAGAAGATAAAAAAAATACTTGCCAAATTCGTGCCACTATTATTGCTGCTGCTGGTACGCAACAGTGGAACCTCCCATGTGTGCTCCTCCATTTCCAAAGAGTTGCCAGCTGTTGCCACTCTTGTTCTTCCTGTTGCATTTATGTTGCCATTGCCATTGCCATTGCCGTTGCTATTATTTATGTTGTTGTTGTTGTTGCTGGCTTTGCTGTTTTTATAGTGGTATTTAGGATTAGCATTTGGCATGTGAGTGCCACCATTCAGTCTTGTATGATTGCCGCTAGTATTGTGCTGCAGTTGCAACTCTTCCTGATTATCATCCGTATAAAGTGAGTAACCCTCATCGTAGTCATCGTCGTGCATTGTGGCTGCAACAGCGCTGTCAAGTTTTTGGTATTTTGACATTGCTATCGTTTTCTTTCAACCCTAATCTGCGGCTACACTATGTTCGGCTTGGACGAGTTATTTGTAGTTTGAGCGCGCGCGTGTGTGTGTGTGTGTGTGTGCGTACGTATGGGTGTTTAACTTGAGCTTTGGTTTAGTCGCTTATCATCTACATTGCATTTTTCATAATTAGTGCGAGTGTGTCATCCTCCATCTAAATGTTAACAGTATTTTTTTTTTGTCATTATTGTTGTTCATTCCACTGCCTGTGCGATTGAGTAACAAAGAACCATAAATTTATAACGTTATATGCACTTTTTTTCTGTTTGTTTAATTTTGTTCTGTGTTTCAATTTGTTTGTTTGTTTCTGGTTTACTCTGTTTATACATTTGTTTCTAGGGGAATGTGATTAGTTTATTTATGCGGATTATCGAGTAGATTGTTAGATACTCTTCTCTCTTTATGCCTTGTGCAATTCAAAAACTTGTAACTTTCTCATGTTACCCAACTTAAACTAACACAGTTCTCAACGAAATTTGTTGATTTTAACCAGTTTCTTGGCCCTTGTCATGTTATCGTTCATGGTATTGTGTTTATTTATTTTTATCATTTCATTTGCTTTATTGTTCCATTGTTGCCTTGGGGACTTGCCGAAGTTGCGATAAGCGATACGAATTTTAATCGTAGAAGTCTGCCTTTTGTTTTGTGGTTTACTCAAGCTATGATTAACTTGTCAAACACACACACACACACACACACATACATATATTTGACAAGCCACAAACGATTAAAAACACAGTTTGATAAACAATTAGCACATGTTTTGATATGTTCTCAACACTTCAATAAGTTTTTGTTTATTAGTTTGATTCATTTTGTGTAAATAAGAGTAATTAAAGGCAACTTATCTAGTTTAAAGATGATTAGATAACATGCTGATATCAGAACATCAAACCAAATACTATATTCGATATTCAACAAGAAACAATACGAAGCACAGTGGCTTGCACCAAATTTTGTGCAGCTAACAAAACAAAGTTAAACACTGGAAAATTACTTAAACTACCCTTTAAAGTTTCTGCGTGACATTTGTGTTTTATATTTATGAACGTATGTATGTATTGACAGACAGAAGCTAATACCCGCTGAGTATTGATAAAAAGTACGTGAGCTTGGCACACTTTTTGCTTGCTCTCCCACTCACTCTCTCTCCCTATCTATCACACACTCGCGGGACTATGGAGAGGTCTGTGAAACTGATTTGAAACGAATTTATTATTGTTGACAACAGAATTTTGCGTTGATTTTGTGTGTTGCTTGTCCTGTTGTTTTTGTTGTAGTTGTTGGCTCCTGTTGTTATTTTTATATTTTTTTATTTCATTCACATTTTGTGTGATTTTTATTTATAACAGTTTATTTATGGCCGCCTGCACTGCGCGTGGGACTTTTTTTCTTTTGTCTTTTCGACTGTGACGTCTTCTGTCTTAGAAGCTAAACTAAATTTAGTCATTTTAAGTGGATTTTTATTTACTTTCGTTCAATTATTGACATTCAAATTTAAACGTTTGTTATTTTTTAAGTGTTTTCATCGGGGCTGATTCATTTTGTAATTCGTTTAATAACGAACGCAAAAAATAACTAAATCAACGCTACTCGATGCACTTGCGTGATTTCTCTGTACATTGACCTTCTCAGCAGGTTTTTTGTTTTAGCGTTTGTTTGGGTGTTTGCTCTTTTCATTTGCCATCGAACTAGTTTGTTATGGTTGCAGTTGTTGTTTATGTACAGAAGCTGCGCTTTAACCGGCAGCTGCATAAGCACGTGAAGCCGGTCAAACAAGAGAGCAAGAGTGAGACGCAAGAAACGAGCTTTTGCGAGAGCAGTAAATGAGAGCGATAAAGCCGTTATCAGCAACAAATGTGAGCAGCGTATCGTCGAAAGAAGAAATGAATACAAAAAATGTAAATTGAGTTGTCAGTGTCGATGAGATCGCACCTTTTCACGTGATTTTAAAATTCCCACTATTCTTTACTTAAAGATTTTTGTTTACATATTACTTTTATGTACTTGGACCAAGACACACGGCATGTTTACTAACACTATTACTTAAATGCCGTGTTGCTTGATTGTTGTTGTTTTACTATTGATGTACTTTATTGTTATATTATATTATTATTTCGATTGTTTTTCATTGAGCAGCAAATGCGATTTTAATTTTTATATATTAAATTATTTTTTGCCATGTTTGTCACGGTTTACAATCGCATAAATACATTAATTACTTTCTATATTGTTTTAACACTTATTTCTTTTCGTTTGAATTCATACATAACATTGCATTATTTATTTGTTTTGCCTATATACATATGTTATGGTTTGTTATCTACTTTTAGCAATGATTTGCAATTCAATTTACGTTTGTATATGTTGTAAAGATCATTAACACGACACCGATTTATCGTACTTGATTTTTGTCACCGTTGCAAACGCGCTCGTCGCTATCGACGCATGAAGTTGAACTGACGTCGTCAGCGGCAAAGCCACAGAACGACAGCCCATTAGAGCGAGTAAGAGAGAAAGGGAGAGCGGCAGAAAGAGTCTCACGTCCGCTCACTCATGCGTTTAGGAGCGCCGGCAAGTGTTATTAGTGTAAGTATGTATGTTCTTTGTATATAGATTAGTCATTTCTTTCGTTGATTATGTGCCCGGCTCTTTTCCTCTACACTCACAAATGTTAATTAGCGAGCACCCAAACCAAAGACCAAATATCGTCGTTGCCCAAAGGCACAGCTTTTAAAAGCGCTCAGCGCTCAATTTGTGCTTTTACCAGTTGAGTGCTTTTTCACGCTGCGACTCAATATGAGGGTCTTCTCCTGTACTAATGTAGATCAGTTTGAGCTTTTGAACAGTGTGCATTCGACACTTGTAAACAAGTGTGTCTTGTCTGGTTGCTGTAACATTTTACATACATATTTAATTGGAGATCGGTAAATTAAACAGTTATTTATTATCTGTGTGGCGTTCAACGCATACTCGCTTAAAAATTTGTTTCAATCTCATTTGTATTAAACAGTGCATTTGCAAGAATCCAGAAAACAACTGTTGTTTGATAAAAAAAATCGGCTTATCTGCAGTTGTCACTTCCTTCCATAGCAAATATGCTGAGTGTTTTTTTTCTCATTACATATGTACATATACAGAGAACATTAATGCAATATCGTTTTATATATATGTATATATTGCACTAAATTTGAGAATAATATTTTTCTGTTATACTTTTAGCGTGAAATGAGTGAACAAAGTAATTTTCTGGTCTCTTGCTGATTACACATAGAAAAGTTTGTTTCTACATATATGTACATACAAACACAAACATGTAAATGCATGCATTCAGAGAATAAGTGCATATGTATGTATGTTTACACATTTGAATATTCATACAAACATATGCGCATTTGAGGAGCAATTGAAAAAGTTTTTATATATGTATCATGCATTGGTCATTTGATGATGATGATTTCATTTTAATAATAGACTTTCAGTATTTGCTTAGTACTTAATAAATTAATACTCACTTGTTCGTTAAATCAATTAATATTATTTGCTTAAAATATGCCATTTGCATATCCCTAACAGAAACTCTCTTATTCAAAATCTAGGTTAACAACGAATTAAAATTTGGTTGTTTGTTTTTGTTTGTTTAAGAGATGACTTCAACTACGATAGGTTGAAAGCCAAGACAACCCTCAATTTTATGTTGTTTATTAAAAAGTGATATATCAAGTTAACTTTAATCGAAACAATGTTAAGTAATCGATTAAAACGCACAGGTTCCGCAAATACTGCCACAAATTTCCATTTTTACGCACTGTAATCCATAAACGCTGCCTTTTTTATGGCAAAGCGTTAACGCTTTATGTCCACAATGCCCACAAAACGATACGATTTCAATTAATATCTGAAAGATCTTTGCTTGCCTTTGCGGCGCCCTGTCAAAAGTCAAAGTAAAGTTAAGTACTTGGTATAAAGTTACAGACAGGCAATCGCCTTGAAATGGCTACTTTTCGCCTGGAATGGGTGTCCTGAAATGCACAGCTCAAGTTGTTGCTACCTCACCACACTTACCGCACATGCTACATGCCACATGCCACATGCCACATGCGTGCTGCTCTCTCAGTTACACCTTAGACCGCACTTTTTGCAGCAAAAACAAATATTGTAGAAATTCAAAAAAAAAAAAAATGGAAGTATAAATTAAATTTTCTTGGAATTAACATTGGCATTTATTTTTTTTTCTCAATTTTTTTATATTTTCCTTCGCTGTTTTCGCTTTTTGCTGGCAAGCCCAAGTTTGTTGCCAAACGCCTTAAACATTTAACGTTGCGTATACGCCTCCCTTGCCCAAACCAACGACGCCTGTCTGTCTGTTTGCTTGCTTGTCTGAGGCAAAGTATAATGATATATATCTGGTATTTATATAGTGTATGTATGTTTGTTTACAAAGCGTTTGCCAAGCATTCTGATTATTCGTAGACAACTCAACTGATGCTGTCTTGGCTCTGAACTATTGACGTCGCTGTTGCCATTGATAATGATGTTTCTGATTACGTTTATTGTGTTTGCTGGGCTGGCTTCAACTTCTTTTTTTGCTACTGTTTGTGTGTTGGTAGGCGTGCTGTCGTTTTTTTGCGCTGATTGCTAAGCAACAATTTGTGTGTTTTTTTCCATCTTTGCTGTGTAGCGCCGGTTAACGATAACTGACAAACATGATGCACAGATTAAATATTAAAACATTTTACTCTGAATCTGGCAGTTGCTATCACACACACACACACTCACAAAGACAGAAAGAGAGAGACACAGACACACACACGTTGCTTTGCGCGTAATTAGAAAGTCAAACAAATTACATTGACGGCATGACTGCCACTTAAACCAGAGAAGAACATTCAGAGGCAGTTATCCTGCCTGGCTTCCTGCAGCCTAAAGCTGAGTGCGAATTGAAAACCAAGCTCACTTACAAACAAACAAACACACACACACACATACAAACGAACCCATCATCGAGCCGCATAACGAACAAAATCAAGAAGCTACTTCAATGCGAGAAAAACTGGTAAAAATATCGTTAGGGGTCTGACGCTGTGTCCGTGGGCGCTCTGTGTGTGTGTGTGTGTGTGTGTTGGCCAGACACTAAAGGTAACTCGGCCTCTGCTAGACAGCAAACAGCAAAACGGCAAAACGGCAGAACGGCAGAGGCAGAGGGGTTGGGAGGAAAGTGGCAGGTGACAGGCAAAGTGAATTTAATAGAAAGTGCCTTGAGCATTTCAATGACTGCGATTCGTTGAGACTGCGCCTTTGTGTCCCTTCCTGTCTGCGAGTGTGCCCGTGTGTGTGTGTGTGTGTGTGTGTGTGCGCGAGTTGATTCCAATTCTTGGGCATTGTGAAGAGCATAATACTTGCTTGTTCCTTGTTGATATAGTGTAACAACATTGAACGTTGGGTATTTAGTTTAGTTCCTCTGATCATTATATTCTAATGTGACAATTTATTAAGCAAAACTTGTGAATATTTTATTGTTTGTTGTTGTTTGTTGTTTTTTTAATCATAGCACATTTTCTTTAAATCCAGTATTATTTAATCTTCTGAGTGAACTATATGAATATTAATCTAAAAACCAGATTAAATTTATATGAAACTATATTTTCTTAATACATTTTTTCTAATGAAAATAAAGTTTTTGTTCTATTTTAAAAAATATACAAATTTTTAAGTAAATAACATTTCTTAACATTTTTTTTCTAAGAATATTAATAGAAATATTTCTATGCATTAATCAAAGTTGTAGTAAAGGGCATGATTCAGTCTCGACTTATTGATAGATTGATAGATTCATGCTAACTTGGTTTTGTACTCGTTTGCCAAACTCTTTGCACTTCAAGTGCTGCTCTAATGACATCACAAACTTGATATATCCTCGTTTGATAGGGCAAGCTTAAAAGGCATATCTGCTTGGTGGTTTTTCGAGGGTGGTGTTGTTGGTTTGTGTGTGTGTGTGTGTATGTTTCATTTACACCAAGCCATTTTATTTTCACTTTCTCTTTTTTTTTCGTATTTTTTTTTTTATTTATTTATTTCTTTTTTTTTACGACAGCTCAGCGACGGGTGAATAAGGACGTTAGACCTTAGCTTTGTTACTTTGTTTGTATGTGTGCTGTGTGTGTGTGTGTGTGTGTGTGTGTGTGTGTATGGTGCGTTCGTGTGCATTTTGTGAGCTTAATTGAAAATTGAGTGCTTAACTTTGATTTTGTTTTCGACGGAAGCGACACTCGAACTCAACTCCGTCACCATGCGCCATGGCTCAATGACTGACTGACTGACTGACTGACTGACTGATTGACTGACTGACTGAACTGTTGCCTGATTGTTGTTGTGTATGTGCGGCTTTTTGGCACGTTAAATATTGCACATTGTGAACCAACACTCTTTTACTCACACACACACACACACACACACACTTGCTCAGCATACATGAACGGATAGATAGATAT
Organism: Scaptomyza caliginosa; assembly: GCA_035044725.1. Classification (NCBI taxonomy): domain Eukaryota; kingdom Metazoa; phylum Arthropoda; class Insecta; order Diptera; family Drosophilidae; genus Scaptomyza; species Scaptomyza caliginosa. The sequence continues at coordinate 991,044 of JAWNNR010000004.1, read as the reverse complement.
ATGTTTTTTACACCTCTCACAGCGGGTCGTTGTCAATGTTTGGTTTCGGTGTGTGTTGTTGTAGTTTGTTTTAAAATTGACAAATTGACTTGTTGGCTCTGGCACGCCCCCGTTGCTATTTTTGGTTCACTGTTGTGTTTTTTTTTTTGTTTTTTTGGCACCGCCATTCAAAGTGAATTTATTAAACACTTTAAAACACAGCACGCCCCGTTATGCGCAGAGATTATCGGAACTGTTGCCTTAATAGTACACCCGCGATGTGTTTACAATTGAAATTCGAATTGTTTTGACCCGAAACAATTACTAATGTTTGCGGTTTCAAGCCTAATATATGTTAGTAGTGTTATTTAATTGAATACAAGCAATGATCGCCACTCATTACATTCAATAAATAATAAATAAGCATACTACATGAACGAATGTTGATTGCTGTATAAGCCCCAAGGGTCACTGGTTGACACTCTTGGCTGACCCGCAGGTAAATTAACAGCAAGGAAATACATTAGCAGCTCCCCAAGCACCACCGACAAACTGTCTGGCCAGAGTATTTACGTTGACGTTAACAGTTGTTGACATATGCAAGTGCTGTGCTTTTTCCACTTATATTTTTTTTTTGCTTTTGGCTTGTTTGTTTCTACTCAAATGTTAGTTGTTGTCTAATTATGTAGCAGCAGTGTGTATCTAAACATAATGTGTTTGTGTTTGTGTTTGGCTTAAGCATATTTGAGTGTCCGTTGAATCCAAGTTAGCCGCAGTAGCAGTAAATAAATGGCGCATGGCAAAAAATAAATAAGCCACAAACACGAGGCTAATGCAAGGAGTTGGCTTATATAAACATTTGGCCAACACTAATTACAAACAGGCCCAAATTCCAAACTGCAAGTTGCGCATTATTCATGGGAATTATCGGTGCTAGCATAAATAATGTTAAACCTCAACAACAAACATGACTTTAACAAAAACAACAACAACACAAACAGCAGCAACAACAACTGGTAGAGTGTTAGTTATGCGTTGACCACAAAAAGCATTTTACTTATGTGCTTGCTGCGGTTGTCTTTGTCTTTTTGTGGCTGCCACACACTGGAAAGCAGGTCAGCAATGGCCATTAAATAATATGTTATATTCTTATGTACAAACGTTTTATATGTTCTTGCTTATATTTATTAAAGCCAGCATAGCAACAAGCCAACCTTAATACCATATATCACTAGTGTTGATTAGATAAACGAACTACTGCAGCACACACGCACACACACATACCTGTGCAAAGCAATAAACATTACACATGCAACATTAGTTTGAAGTGCGTTTAAAGCTAGCATTTGGAATTCAAATTTCACATCCATTTCCTTGAGTATTTATTTAAATTTATTTGCTGCATGCCAATCGATAATGATGAATGAGTTGTTTCGATTCGAACTTGTTTAGAATGTTCTATAAAAAATTTAATATTCTTATGACTATGCATTTTGTTTAGTGTATTGACCTCAAAATAATGTAATTTATATTTTATAAATTATATAATAAATATTAAGTAATATTTGTGACAATATTAAGTGGCATGGAATAATGAAAATATATTTATTATAATACATACAAATTTTCTATATTGATTTTATCTAAACTTTCTTTTTCAAATCTTTATACCAATCTAAAATATATTTTAAAAATAGTGCACAGAATCACGAGCTTGTTAAATAATGTCTTGTTTCCGCTCTCGTGCTCACATCTCACATGTGTCACATTATATTCAACACCAACCCGATTTTCATGCTCCATCTAAGTGAAAAGACGAAACGCAACAGTACATACAAAACAAAGAAACAAACAAAGCAAGGATGTTAATTATACACATACATACGTTCATACATGCTTGTGTATAAATAAGTACACATAAAAATCACAATGCGTACTTTGAAATAGCTGGATGTGGAAATTGTGGGAAGTTGACATGCTTGATAAGGTCATCCAGGTAGTGCAGGGAAAGAAAACAACAACGCGACAAACACACACATATACAGTGAGTTTTTGAGTGTTTGGGTTTGGCAAACCCCAACTGCTTGCCACCATTGGGGGCAGGCATCATCGTCATCAGCATTAGCAACATCATTGAGAATAAATGCCACAGCAACTGGCTGCGCATTCAAGTGACTTAATTAAACGTTTTCCTGGCACAGATAAATGCCAAGGTGTGTGTGTGTGTGTGTGAGAGTGCGTGAGAAGATGTGTGTAAGGAAATCATCAAAAGCAGTTGCAGCTGCGGCACACGTAGACTAGTTGAAAGCTGGCTCAGACAGCGGCATCATACAATCGTTAGAATGAATGATAGCAAGTGTGTTTGTGTTTGTGTGTGTGTTTGTGTGTGTGTGTGTGTGTGTGTGAAGCACGTTCTTATAAATTGCACACGCACACATTTAGAAGGTGCTTGAATCTTCAATCTATTTGAAATTAATGCACAACACAGCTCCCTCAAGGTCGACTACAGGTCGTCGTCCGTACGCAGCGAAAGTTACAGCCCCAAAACCCAATTTGGAGTGCGGAAGGCAAGTCTACTAAGTAGGCTTATAAAACTAAAACTGTGCGTGCTGCTGCTGCGAATCTCGTCCTAACTGCCTGCAGACCCACTCACTGCGTCTGATGCTTCTGAAAATGTGCCACAACTTTCATCTCTTAACAAAAGTGCATTATTAACACTTCAGCACAGCGCAATGGAAGAATTTTGTATACGAGTTTTCGTTTATTTATTTTTTATTTTTATTTTTTTCGATGCTTGGCCAAAACGATGCTAGCCCCAAAATATGGGTTAGGAAAAGGGTGGTAGGACGCTCAACCACGTCATCATCAGCTTTTGAGAACTACAAGTATTGGCTACTCACCTTGGTGGGCTTGGCGCTGCTTTTGCGTAAATCCCAATACAACTTTTATATTTCTAGTTATGCACTTGTCACAGAGTATCATACGCTTTCTAGTCTGGTATGTAACGCTTTTTAGTTAGCTTGTGTGTCAGTTAGCTTTGTATTTTTTGGGTTCAAGTAGAGTAGAGCTTGGGTTAACTAACAAACTACAATACAAATAAAATATTCATTTCATTTCAAATAACTTACATATGTTTCACGTAAGTGTAAGGGTATTTAATCTTCGTCAGACTGTTTAGATGAATCGCTCTTCATGTTCTGGTTTATTTTTAGCGCGGCGCTGGCTCAACTTTTTAACGATAAACTATAACAGCGCATAAAAAGACTGTGCAAAGTTGGCAGCAGCAAAGTTTTTTAGCAGAAATTTCCTGCTAACGATCAAGTTTTCTTCTTGTTGTTTTTTTTTTTATTTTGTTTTTTTTTGCTGTGCACCAGCAGCACGTGGCAAAGCTGAATGGAGCTGCACAAGAGCTTAGACTTGAAAATTGGCCGCATTTGTGTATTTGCTGGCAGCCGTTTTGAGACTGCGCCCACACGGCGTATGAGTGTTAAGGCATTTCACTTCAAATCGTTTGCTAAAAAGTTGGGGCAACAAGAAAGCTGCTGTCGATAGTCCATTTAATTTTAATTTGTGTTCAAATTGTATAAAAAATGTTCAAGTCGAATGCATTTACCAGTTGCAACTAGCATCGTACTGCTTGCTGTTGCATGTTGCAAGCGGATAAGCATTGACCAAAATTCCGTTTTCGACCCTTTTGTGTGCGCTCTGTTTACTTTATACTTGCCAGCAGCTGCATTGTGGCCAAAACTGATAAGCTGCACTTGCTTAAAATGCATGCATCCTTTCTCCTTTTACTTTCTCTCTCTCCTATTTCTCGCTCTCTGTTCGCTTCTGGATGCGCGTTATATTAGTTTATGTCTGTGCGTACTTGCATATAGTATATATATTCATATAATTTCAATGCTGTTGCAGTCATGCGTGCAATTGTTTGATAACTGCAACATGCTCTCTCGCATCTTGCCACATGCATCTTCAACTTGTGTCCTCTATTTTGCGGCAAACTGTTTAAGGCCAACAACTTTTTGGCTCGTGTGCGCATACCTTTTCGAAATAATTAAGACTTTTAGTGCGCACCGGCTGCAACTGTGGCCATTACGTGCAAAATATGCTAAGCACTTTTGTAAGCGTCGAGTGGCACGGCAACGTGGGGCACAAAGGGGTGGCAAGTTGGGCGACAACGCAGCCAAAATATGCAGTTTGGTCATTGCAGGCCGAGGCTAAAGCCCCTCAAAATGCATTGCAAGAATGTGAATTTTTTTTTCTTTCTTTTTGTTGCCTCTGCTCTCTGCCTAACTGCATGGCGGTCTGAATGTTTTTGCTAACTGGTGTTGGACGCTCATGGTTTATTCATGAAGCTGCCAGCCTCTGCCCAACTGTCACGTCTGCTCCGGTCGGTGTATGTGTGTGTGTGTGTGTGTTGACCAATTGCGTTTAAAAATGAGTTGGCGGTTAGTGATTGCCCGTTAGCATACGAGTGTATACAAAGCATACACACACAATCTCGTTACTCTGTCTCTGTGTAAGGATGCTTCTCTATACACTCAGAGAAAAGAATCACAAGAAAGCTTCTGTCAAGTATAGCTGAGAGAAAGTTGTTGTTGTTATTTGGCTTGTGAAATCGGCTAGATTTAGAAGCCGAAAATTATTTCCACTATCTTTGAAAAACTCAATATTTCAATTGTTCGTTGGCTTTATGATAAAGTAATTCGACAAAAATCGAATGGCGTTGGCCCTAAATGCTAAAACATTTTAAAACAGAGAGAAACATAGGAATAGACAGACAGACGGACATGGGTATATCGGCAGAGCCCGTGTTGCTTATATACATATATTTTTAATACACCTTAACAGTATTTCCAACTATAATACCTACTGAAAGCTTTTTTTTTACTTAAACATAAATATATGTATAGAAAAGATAAGAATAGAAATGTTCTCCGATATTCGAAAAATAAATCATTAATTTCGATATGCCAAATCAAGTTCAAAACAAAAGTTTTCATCTTAGTGTAGTTACAGTGAGAACACAAACCGACCCGCAGACCTACCCACGACCTGCCACCCACTTTGATGATTCGTTTTGCAGAGCTTTGAGCATTTTTGGTGATTTGCATGCAGACAGTCAGCTTCTCCACTTCTTTGTCGCCCGCTTGCCCACAAATTGGACTTTATTCGAAAATGTTTTGCCATTGAATTAAAATCAAGTAATGTTGCAACTTCAGACATTGATAGCCAGTCGTTCCAATCGACAAAACCAACACACAAAAAACCATTTGCCTATTAATTCGATTCATTTGAATGCCTAAAAAAAATTATTGATAGATGCCTGCTCGTTGGCTGTCAGAAGGACAGTTGCAATTTTTACAGTCTTCAATGTGCTTTCCATCGTTTATGCCCTAATGCGGTTCAGTGCTGCAGCTGCATCTTACTGTGCTTAAAAAAGACTCATTTTGTGTGTGTATGTGTGTGTGTGCTTCTGTCTGAGTGCTCAGCGCATGAGGTTCATTTGGACATTTGGTAATTGTCGGAAAGCCATAAATGTTTACACTTGAGTGATGAATAGCACAGGACTTTAATAATAGTTGAGAATTGAATGGCTAAGCTACGATTGTGTACAGTTTGCATAAACATTGCTTTTTTGAGATGTAATCCAAGGGGGAAATAATCGTACAAGGTAAATAGATTTGTTCTTAACAAAAGCAACAATAAACTTAGTTATTGATCTACAGATTGTGAACATCTTGTGTTCGAATGCAAAGCTTGGATTAAATCTTGATTAATCTTAACCTAATGCTTTTGTAGTTTTATTCAATTGTCCGTTTTTGTTTGCTGTTGGTGTATATTAAAAACAAAAAAAAAAAAACGTATACTAATGTTTCTTGCTTTTAGTGAAAATACACACATACACATACAGAGAAAAACGAATCAGAACTCATTTGATTTGATTTGATTTATTTACCGTAATGCACGTATCAACGTTGACAAGGCGACCCAAGTAAATCCATATCCTGATAGTGTGCCATAAATTGAAAACGACGGCCAAGTGTCAGTGCAAAAACAAAAAAAAGCCAAACGAAATACCAAAAACAAGACAAAACGAACAACAAAAGATACAAAATGTTGCAGAAAGAGTGGTCAGTAACGAGTATATCAATAGATGGGCCGCACTTTGCTCGTAACTAGTTGATGTTGATGTGACTGTGACCCATAAACCCAAACCGCCCAACGAGCATGGCTTTATGTTTATTTGATGCTCATAATGCGATGTTGTTGTTGTTGTTCTTGTTGTTGTTGTTATTGATGCGTTTGGCTTTGCCATAAAATTGATTGTCCTGGTGCGACAGTGAAGCGAGAATGTCAAGCGCTCAATTCCACGATTCCACGATTCCCTGATTTGCTATTGTATTTTTTTTGTCATTCCTTATATAGGTTTTTCTTGTCTTGTCTTGTCTTTTTGTTGCTGTTGCTGTTGCTGTTGCTGTCAGCCAACGGCGGCTGCAGTTTATTTTTGGGCACTGCTCGTTGCCACAATTGAACTTATGACATGCAATTTGTGCTGATATTAAGACAAATTGAATGCTTACGGCTCTGTTATCATTGCCCCGTAAATGTTGCCCCAATAAGTTGGACAAGTCCTCAAGCGCATTAAAGCGCTGATGATCTATCTATAAACATCCTCAATCTGCCGAATATAACCAACAGACTCTGCCCCAGTTCAAGGAAGGCGCGAATACATTTTTCAATTACATGCATTTCACTCAGACCTTGCAAAAGTGTAAAACTCGATCTCTACTGCTCAAATGCAGTACGTAAGCATCTCACCTCAAATTTCAATTTTCCTGTTTCTGTGCGTAAATACAATTTTTCGCATTTCGGCGCAAAATGTTCCCATGTTTTACGTGTGCATCATCGATGTGTTGCTGTTACTGTTGCTACTTCGCCTCGTGCCTTGTGCTCTCCTTTTGTCCCATATGACAGCCGTATATGCGTGTGTGGCTAACCACCTTTCAGTGCTGTGGTCACAGGTCGGACTACTCTTTATTCGGTCTGCATTCCTTAAATGCACTTCCGATCCTAAAAGTATTATGCAATTGTTGGTTCAGTTTGTGGGCGTTTATAATAAAGCCGACAATTTGGCAATTAATATTTTTGTCTTTAAAAAGAGACTATCTCTCTGGTTGCTCTAAGGTTTGCAATGGATTCTTATTATTTTTGCTTCACCTCAATTAAATCTGCTTAACTAATATCCAAATTATTTAACTACAGTTTTTTAGTGTGTTTATTTAAAAATGATTACAGTGTATGCATTGTCTGCACTTTAATTGTATAAACTTTTAATGGTTGAACACAAAATTAAAAAGGAAAAATACATGTAAATACATGTGGAAAATCATCTGTCAAATGGTTTCACATATGTGTATATATATATGTATGCACGTATTGTATGCTTGTATTGGCCAAAACTGCAAAATTGCAATGTGCTTGTGGCGGTAATCCCCGATGCTGGTAATGCACGTGGTGTTCATCATTACGCTCAAAGGTTGCCGCTGAATGGCTGAACGGGGAGCGGTTCAAATGATGTGCTGCATCTGTAAGAATGAAATCGCTTTAGGGATGGAATCGTGCCAATTTTGTTGAACAATTATCAAATGGTCTAGTTTAACCAGAGAACAAGTCTATGTAGCTTTTATTTATCCATGTTTGACATTTTATAATGATAATTGAATAATATCAAATATTAAACAGCCCACGGCCATTCAAATAAATAACATTCAGACAAAACAGCTCTTAAAAAAATCAAAAAAAAAAAAAAACAAATATCTAGTTCTTTTTGGATAAAATGGATGGAATCGTGACAATTTTATTGAACAATTATCAAATCTAGTTTAACCAGAGAACAAGTCTATGTAGCTTTTATTTATCCATGTTTGACATTTTATAATGATAATTGAATAATATCAAATATTAAACAGCCCACGGCCATTCAAATAAATAACATTCAGACAAAACAGCTCTTAAAAAAATCAAAAAAAAAAAAAACAAATATCTAGTTCTTTTTGGATAAAATGGATGGAATCGTGACAATTTTATTGAACAATTATCAAATGGTCTAGTTTAACCAGAGAACAAGTCTATGTAGCTTTTATTTATCCATGTTTGACATTTTATAATGATAATTGAATAATATCAAATATTACACAGCCCACGGCCATTTTAATAAATAACATTCACACAAAAAAGCTCTTAAAAAAATCAAAAAAAAAAAACAAATATCTAGTTCTTTTTGGATAAAATGGATGGAATCGTGACAATTTTATTGAACAATTATCAAATGGTCTAGTTTAACCAGAGAACAAGTCTATGTAGCTTTTATTTATCCATGTTTGACATTTTATAATGATAATTGAATAATATCAAATATTAAACAGCCCACGGCCATTCAAATAAATAACATTCAGACAAAACAGCTCTTAAAAAAATCAAAAAAAAAAAAAACAAATATCTAGTTCTTTTTGGATAAAATGGATGGAATCGTGACAATTTTGTTGAACAATTATCAAATGGTCTAGTTTAACCAGAGAACAAGTTTATGTAGCTTTTATTTATCCATTTTTGACATTTTATAATGATAATTGAATAATATCAAATATAACACAGCCCACGGCCATTCAAATAAATAACATTCAGACAAAACAGCTCTTAAAAAAAAAAAAAAACAAATATAACAAATATATTGATTTGCTCAACAAATCCACCAACCAAGAATATCTATTTTCATATGAAAACACTGTTGTAAGTTTGGAAATGTACAGCGAATGTTCATTGAAAATTCTCTATTATGCTCGTATGTTTGTAGCACGAATTGAATTTAAAAATGCGATTGCGAGTACAATCGGCTTAAAGAACGACAGACATACATAGTAAGCAGAACTTGGCGCTGGCTTTGGCTCTTTGTTTTTAATGACTCGTCGCTATTGTTTGGCTTTTGCTGTCGTCGTCGTCGTCGTCGTCGTCGTTGTCAGTGTCGTTGCCGTTGCCGTTGCCGTAGCCGCCGCCGTTGGCTTTTGCGTGGCATGCGTCCAAGTAATTTTAATTCTATTACCCATTATAAGAGCAAATGCTGCAAAAGGGAGCCGCGCTCTGAAGTACTCATGCTGCTGCTGCTGCTGCTGCTGCTTGCTGATGCTATAGATGCTGCGACTGCAACTGGAGCTGCACTTAATTTCTATTATAATGATGACATGCCGTCTGCAAGGCAACAGCGACTTTTAAAGGCTGCGCGGCCGTTCTGGCCACGCCCATCCCTCAAATGCCCACACGTAGCCACCATATATACGGGCACACGAATGTCGTAGCTGGCGCTGGCGTTGCCATATAATTTTTCTCTGCGCTCTTTCTTTACTTAATTTTATTATTTTATTTTTTTTCGCCATTTGGCGACACGATGCGACGCAACGCTTCCGCTTTTATGGACATTTAGATGCAAAGTTTCTGGCATAAAAATGGCGTGGCAGATAATTTTCATAATTTTCAACTACATTTCATTGTGCAACTGTGCGCGGGCGTTGGCGCTTGGCGCTTGGCGACGGGGGCGTGGCTCGGCATCGCCGTGGCCAGTCGCTTTCAGCGGGCTCGTTATTCTCAGTTTTATTTTTGTGTGACACTAAAAAGGAAGTGAAAAGTCAAAGTCGCCGCTGCTGCAGCGGCAAAGTTGGTTTTTATTAGCTCGTTGCTTGCATTTCATTTGGTCACTTTTGTCCTCGCATCGCTGTAAGCAACGCTTAAGCCAAAGCAACTTAAATATACCCCTTGATTGGAAAAAACATATTTAAGCAACAAATGCGCGATGAGGCAAACAAACGACGTGTACAGCCTATTTTAATTGCATACGTTGCATGATTTTAAAAAACTTATCCCAGCCATTTGTGCTTAAACCTGTTTAGTTTGCAGGGTAAGCAACGGGTTTAGCAGCTTCGTTGTAGTCGCTTGGTAGCCAGACTGTAGATGGTAGTGTATTATATTTTATTAGTTTTGCTGACAAATTTTCGTTATTAAAGGACTTTAAGCTTTGTTGGGCTTTACGATGACAAATTCTGTAAGACAGAGCGAGCAAAATAAAAGTGCAGCCTGAAAGTATGCTATAAAATTGTGCAACGTGTTAAACGTTAAACACGCTTGCCATCAAGCATTGTGAATGTGTTTGTGTGTTTGTGAGTGTGTTGTCAGAGAATGCTTAGCATATTGCAATCAAAATGGAAAATGTAACAGAGTTAGGTAAAACGCATAACGTGGCAGACACACACACACACATACACACATACGCTGTGTATGTATGTGTATCATATGTCGCCCGTGTCGATGGGTTGCAGTTAAGTGCTGTATGTAAACGAGTTTATGACCCAGACTTCGCTGTCTGCTGTACATAACTTTTATCCCTATTTGCTTTTGCTGTATTCTGTTGACTTTCCAGTAATTCGTTTGGCACCTGCATGTAATGAGAATGAATAGAGAAAAAAAGATACTGCTGCAAAAGGGCACACTTAGGTTGCTTTGACTTCTGCGGCCAGCACTAATGGAAACGCTCATAATAATAAACTCATTTGCATGGACAACACGGTGTGCTAAGGCTAAAAGAATGTTATGCACTCAACTATGGGTTAAGCGATAAGCGCTAAACATTAGTCCTCACTATGAAATTTACTATATGAATTGTTTTATTACGTAATCATTTCAAAACGAGTTATTATGCTCTGGTCAGTAAGAAGCTCGACTTGGAGAAATAGTAAATCTTGAAATTTTTACTTGGTTCTGTGCATGATTCTAAAAAAATGTCTCAACTATCTTTATTGAGTTAAAAGTTTTTTGTTTTTCTGGTTTAGTCTTTAGCTCTCAAAATTGATGATTCACCATTTTCCCATTGCATAAATTCAGAATATCGAACTATTAATGACAAAACACCTGCGATAAATATCGCTTTCCGTTTTCAACCGTTGCGAGAGCTCGTTTTATATTTGATTAGTTTATTAACAATGATTTGTATAACATTTGATTGAACAGAAAACACATTGATTTGTAAAATATAACTATTTTTGTTTACTCACTAAGTGCACTCATTGTGTACGCATATAGTACTTATTTAACAAATTTGGCGATATTTATGAAAATTGATTTGATAATTTCGTTATAGCTACGAGCTATTGATGATGGAAATGAGTGCGTGTTTCAATTTTATTTCAATAATCATTATAATAAGCCAGTTTGCAAATATTTCATCAACTGTCAGGCGTAAATACACAAGCATAACCACAATGAACATTCAACAACTTTTGCTCAATGACATACACATTTAATTTAAATGTAAATTAATTTTTCTCACATGCACCAGCAGTTGTTGTGTGCGAAATGCACAAACTGTCGATGGGTAAAGGGTGGTAGGTATTAGGGGCATTGTAAAGTTTTAAGCTTACTTATCTAACTATATTTCAAAAGTCTGCCGTTTGTGGTTGCAGTTATAGATTACCACTTGGGAGGGCGAACGAGAATGGGAATGGGAATGGGAAAGTGGATATGGATATGGATAGGGACTTGGCCTTTGCTGGGTGCGGGCACACCTTTTGAGTCTGGGCGTAAAACTTGGGGCCTTGTTGTTGCTGCCTTTTTGGCATTGAAAGTGCAGCAAACGTTTCCGTTTTAAGAACTTTGCCATATCCGGCATTTGCTTACAATTCAAATTGGCTTTGCCAGTTAGAAAAGGACAGTGTCTAAGTTAAAGAGAGAGAGACAGACGGCAAGATAGCATATTTCTTGGACCCAAGTTTTTGGCATCAGCAAAGTTTTCAACTTCAGGTGTAATGTGCGGAAATGCTTGCATACACTAGCTGCTCTACGTACATACGTGTATGTACATACTTCAAAGTAAATATTTGTACATTGACTTGACTTTTATACAGCTTGTCTGTTCCTATCACTCTTGCGATTTGCTTCACCACCTGCTTCACTCACACTTTCAGCTGTTCCAGCATATGTAAATTTGTTTTGCAGTTGGCAAATCAATACACCCCCAGCACAAGTGTCACTTTTTCCACCATTGTTGAACTAGCTTATATAATTTGGTTATGTTTGTACACGCACTCGCACACACACACACACACACACACACATACACACAAGCTTAGCTCATGCTTGAATATTTTATAAGGAGAGTAAACTAACAAGAAATTTGTCCAGCTGCAAATGCATCAGTTGGCTTCATTGTTCGCCTGCTGACAATGCAAAATTGCATAAGAAACTGTTGCTCATATACATACGACCAGTGGTATACCATACATACATACATACATACACAACTAACAAAAATATAGTGTTTGTAAGTGTTTCTTATCTCTTTCTGGTCGGCCACGTGAAATTGTTGCATTTTGTAAATAAAAACAATATAGGATTTTTAGTGATTTGAAACGCACACTGCACTGATTAAATAATTTTAATTAAAAACTTATCAAGCATTTTACACTCCAACAGTGCATTTCACTTTAGCTTTCGAGATAAAAATTCTAATCAATTCAAGTGTGTCTTGTATTTAACCAGTGCAGTGTGCGTTTCTTACATTTACACAAACAAATTTAAGCACACGTGGCAGTTCAATAAAAACAATTGTTATTAAAGATGAAAAAAAATTGTTTCTAAGTGTAAAGTCATAAAAGAAAACAAACTATATAAAAGTAGTAGTTACAACTTTTTACTAGTTTAAAGAGCACAGTATAGCTAACTGAAAACTACACGGTATCTGCTGGTCTGTCAAATTTAAGCTTAAATAATTTAATTATTTTATTTTAAGCAGTATCAAGTGTGTTGTGACAAATTTAATTTGAAAGTATTGAAATTCACTTGAAGCACGTGGAAAATAAGTTAACCACTAAATTGCTCTTTCTATCGTAGAATTCACGCCAAAAAAAAAAAAAAAAAAAAAATGCGATCGCAGATTTCTGCCACGAACTGTAGAGTAGTCAAGTAGTTCGCTGATAAGATTTAATATTTTGCTGATTTCTTTGGCAAAAATAACTTAAATATATGACATGCCATTCAGCGGAAATTCCTTAAATGCATATTTAATATATCTGTCTAAATAGTTATTTATATGTTTGGGCAATCACTGACATCGTCGGTGGTAAAACCACTGTTGACAAGTTTACCTCAACGAAAATAGCCAACGAAAATAATTGCCAACATCTATATATATATATCTCTTATCATGACGTCTGCTTGTTCGGCTTGCCCCAATGCCGAATTACCTTTAATCCGTATTATCCGCTATTTGTTCATTGACCAAAAGTTGTACGAATCAAACGAGCTTAATCAGAAAGAAACATCAATAGACGAAAGCTGATAAGGTGATAGTCAAATTTATTTTTTTAATTGTTCAAAGCATACATATTTTTAAATATAAATGCGTTGAATGCCCAATAAAATTTGTTTTTTTTTTTTGTAAGTTGTAATCTCTTCAATTATAAGCTTGCATTTTAAGTCATATCAAAAACGTTACCCAAAATATTAATTAAAAAACGGCATGAACTGACACTTAAGTTGCAAAAACATGCTTTAAACTATTTAAGAATAGATGCCAAAAAAAAAAAATAAAATAAATTATAGAAAGCGTTAAGCTATATTTGACAGTTTTCAATTACACTTTTAGTGAATGTATGTCAATAGCTAGCAGCACTGTAAATGGCCAACCGCAATCTCATATCTTATCTTCAATCCACACGCCACAATAGACCCCACTGCTTGGTTCTACCACCCTTCCCAGCACACAAGCTGATTTTGTCATAAGCGAAGAATATGCATCACAAATCATTAATACACAGCACACAAAGTCCATTGACCACCAGCTAGCAGGTATTTGGTGAGTGTTTTTTATTGTTTTTTTGTCTTTTGCACAGCAGATATCGCATATAAAAGGCGAAGAAACGAACTTGATAGTTACAGAGTGAACTTAGTTCCAAATCAAGCAACAGCATGTTTTTGTCAAAGGCTTTAGTTATTACGGCCTTCGTGGCTTTGGCCAGCGCCCAGTTCCATACCAACTATAAGGATGGACGCAGCGGCATGGTTCATTTGTTCGAGTGGAAATGGGATGATATTGCATCTGAGTGCGAAAACTTCCTAGGACCCCATGGCTATGGCGGTATACAGGTATTAAAACTTATGAATTGCTATAAATTGCTATAAACATTTCATATTTCATATAGACTGCAAAGTTACATTTTTAATGTATGCTTAAATATTCATTTCCATAGGTTTCACCTGTCAATGAGAATGCTGTGATTGACGGTCGTCCGTGGTGGGAGCGTTACCAACCCATCTCCTTTAAGCTGATCACTCGCTCAGGCAACGAGCAGCAGTTCGCTAGCATGGTCAGGCGTTGCAACAACGCTGGCGTGCGCACCTATGTGGATGTAGTGTTCAATCACATGGCTGCGAATGGTGGCCGTTCTGGTACCGGTGGCAGCAATGCTGATCCCAGTTCAAAGAGCTACCCCGCCGTGCCCTTCTCCTCGCTGGACTTTAATCCCACCTGTGCCATTACCAACTACGCTGATCCCAACAATGTGCGCAACTGCGAGCTGGTTGGTCTGCGTGATCTGAACCAGGGTAGTTCTTGGGTGCGCGACAGGATTGTCGATTTCCTGAATCACTTGATTGAATTGGGTGTTGCTGGTTTCCGTGTGGATGCCGCTAAGCACATGTGGCCCGGAGATCTGGCTGTAATCTATGGACGTCTCAAAAATCTGAATACTGATCATGGTTTCCACTCTGGTGCTCGTCCCTATATCGTGCAGGAGGTCATTGATTTGGGCGGCGAGGCAATCAAGAAATCTGAATACACTGGCATGGGTGCCGTTACCGAATTCCGTCACTCCGACTCCATTGGCAAAGTGTTCCGCGGCAAGGATAAGCTGCGCTATCTGTCCAACTGGGGAACCGCCTGGGGCTTTGCCGCCTCCGAACACTCTCTGGTCTTTGTCGATAATCACGATAACCAGCGTGGTCATGGTGCTGGTGGTGCCGATGTGCTCACCTACAAGGTTGCCAGAAATTACAAAATGGCCACTGCCTTCATGTTGGCCCATCCCTTCGGCACACCCCGTGTCATGTCTTCCTTCGCCTTCACTAACACCGACCAGGGTCCACCAACCACCGATGGACACAACATTGCCTCACCCAAATTCAATGGCAACACTTGCAGCGGTGGCTGGGTGTGTGAACATCGTTGGCGCCAGATCTATAATATGATTGGATTCCGAAATGCTGCTGGCGATGCCCACGTACAAAACTGGTGGGATAACGGCAGCAACCAGATCGCCTTTAGCCGTGGCAATCGCGGCTTTGTGGCCTTTAACAATGACAACTATGACATGAACAGCTCTGTGCAAACTGGTCTCTCGGCCGGCAGCTACTGTGATGTCATCTCTGGCGAGAAGAACGGTTCCGGCTGCACTGGCAAGACCATCCATGTTGGCTCTGACGGCCGTGCCCATATCTCGATTCGCACCTCAGACGATGATGGCGTTGTTGCCATTCATGTTCATTCCAAATTGTAAGGCTATGGATACGTATATATCTTAGCCCCTTCACCATACAAACTTATATGTATACAAACAATGAGATTATATCAAAGCAAATAAAGGAATCTGACTTTCAATCTATCTATATGCCTGTTGCAGTAGTGGTCTCTACTCAATATTAATCGAGCTCTAAACCCTTGACCAAAGTGTCCAGACCAAAAATTCTCATCCCCATAAACAGCACAATAAAGCAACGCATTTATGTGACTTGGAGCGTTCTAAGAGTGGACTTTTGAGAATAACAAGAGCAATAGTCAACTTCAAGATATCCTGTCTGTTATTGTAGGGCACACATGAATATCTACTGTGTGTGTGTGTACAAAAAGCCTTGCAGTCTGTGTCTATAAAAGAAATTCTTAAAAACAGATTGATTAGCAGTTTTGTGTGTATTTTGTAATTTGTAATTTTTAATTAAATTGATTTCAGTTTAGCTTTACCAAATGTATTCCTTCTGCTTGTTACAATCAACTTATCTGTTGCTTTCTATAGAAATTTATAAAGCTATTGATATGTTTAGCAAGCGGTTGAGTAAGAAAGGTGACATTTATAACACAGGTCAACACTTAATACTTAAAGAGCTTGCAGGCCTGTGTACTAACTTTTTATGAACTTTTAGTTAGTAATTCAATGCACAAACTAAATTTAATCTTTTAGTTTTTATAGTAATATATTTTTTCTTATTCAATTTTTGTAAACCCAGTTAACATACCCTAGTCAACTGACAATTAATAGGTATGTAAAATTAATTAAATGACACAATACAGAACGCTAGATGGGTCACCAGAGATTAAAGTCCATTACGCTGCTGACAAACGCAGGTGTAAGTTCTAAGGTGAAAGGTCAAAGGAGTTGGCTGCTAACAACTGCTGCTGCTATTGCCAATGCTGTCCCCAAGTGTGCGAAAATCCTAAAATTAAGGCAATCGGCCATGGCAAAAACTCAGCACTCAGAGTCAGAGAGCTTTCTAATGCTGATATACGCAATGAGTGGCCATAAAAACATCCATAAATACGTACCATTATCTGGCAACTTACATGCCAAACATATCGCACAACATTATCATTTGTCAGCACACCCTATCGTTTCCACACCACCTCTTCTACCCCGTCTCATTTCCCTCTGTTGATGCTGCTGCTGGCTAGACATTCACAATGAGCACTCTTAGTTATTTGTAGCAAATTTTGTGCTTGGGTTATGGAAGTGCAAGCTATGGCATCATGCATTTAAATCTATACAGCAAATAGACATGCAAGCAGGAATCGAGAACTAAGGGAACCGTATGGTAGGGAGCGGTGGTGTTGTTGGGGTATCCTGTGCATCCTGAGATCCTTGTGCGATTTTGTTGCATAAAAATATGCACTCATAACTTGTGACCATGATATGAATGAATGTGTGCAGCTCTATCAAAGGATTTTCATGTCATTTGCTAGAGGTCAAGTGAGTCGACAACAACAGCACAGCTTAGCAAAGCAACAACAACAACAACAACAATAGCAATAGCACACACATCAGGATACAGCCAGGACTTTGGGTAATGTATGCACACAGACAACTTGGCTTGCATTTTGTGAGAGTTTCCTGCTGCTGCTGCTGCTGCTGCTTTAACTTCCTGTGTGCGTGTGTATGTGCGAGAGTGTGTGTTTTGTGTATTGTAAATATATACAAAACAGCGCATAATTCTTAATAAAGTCATAAAATTGCAAAGTAAATCAGTTTTTCTGAGCAAACGCATCGCAGATAAACTCGACTTTTTATTACACAGAACGCAATTTTCATATGTTGCCAGCAAAAATTGTGATTTAGCAAGTGTGTGTGTTTGTGTTATGTGTGTTTGTGTTATTGTCGTGTGTGCTAAGGCAAATCCATCTGCATAAGGGGCGCAAAAAATGAAAAAATCACAAGTCGCATCAAACATTGTGTATAAAAGCCGTAGCATGTCTAGATTGCGGTTCTTTCTTCCAGGGCGACAGCCAAACTTTGTGGCATGCCAAACAAACAGCTACAGACACATACATACACATAGCATATCCGTATACGAAGTGGCACACACAAAAATAAAATTAATTTAAAATTGCTGACAAAGAAGAGAGAGCGCCACGTCTCGTATTTATGCAAAATATCAAAATATGATGCGAGTTTTTCGTTTTTTTTTTTGTTGTTGAGCTGACAAGCTTGGGTGGCCATTATCAAGCAAATGTCGGCACACCCGTTCAAAGGTCTTTAATGTGACATGTGGCAGATGTCCCCAACTCAAAATATGTGCCTTATTTGACATCTAGACATCGTCTAGCGGTTAGCTGTCTGTGCTGAAAAATAGGCGAAACGTGATCATATTGAATATTTACTATTTGATTTTAAGCGTTTTACAGTATAGACGTTCACTAAGCACGATTTTAATACACTGTTAAAAGTTTAATAAAAAAGTATATGAAATAAATTGCGTAATATAAATAGTTCCTAAAAGAGAATTAACCAATGAAGTGTACGATAAGCAATTGAGAATTTATACTAAACAATTTGAGCCGCAAATTATTATTTTTTTCTTCTTTTAATGCAATCGGTTATTAGCTTGAAGTTTTGTTGCCAGTCGTTTTTTACTATTACAGTTTGTATACTTTTCGTTTGACCTTTAGTTTTATTTCTTACTATTTGGTATTTGTAAATCCAAATACTGAAGAAACTGTCTGTCTGTCATACATAGTAAATATAAGCGCACACATACAAATATACATTATTATATGTGCATATGTAGCTCGTTTGCTTGCTCATATGTGAGCAGCTTTCAATTTGACGTCAGTTGAATAACATTGCTCCCCTTTGCTGGTAAACATGTCCTGACAGCCTGTCAAACAAGTCTCAAAGCTGACTTTTAAATATTAATGCCATGTCGGACGCTGGTAATGCGGTCGCTGGCTGCCAGTGGCTTAAAAAACCCTATACTTCTCATTAGTAGAGTAGTATGGAGAAAAGGACTTTATCAAGAAGAATCACTTTCTTAATGATTAGTTACTTTGATGAGATCAAAATAATATAAGAAAATAAGACACAAAAAAAAATATCTTAGTTTCCAATTCACACAGTTAAGTATATAAAATTCTGACAGCTTGAAATAAGTAAAAATAAATAGTGTAAATTAGCGAAAAAGCTGCGTTACATTTACCATAAATAATTATAAATCCCCAAAATGTTCACCATAAACATAAACGTGTGATAAATTTATTGTTTTTAATTGTTTGATGGCCAAAAAGAGATAATCCCCGCTACAATTTTTACCACATGCAATCAAAATTCTAAGGCCCCGCAGAACAAATAGCAAGTGCAGCGCAAATGGACGCAGGATATTAGAGCTTTTAAAAATTACATTTACCGACATTTATCTTCAATTTTTTATGCGACCAACAACAGTGGGCAGACAGAGGACCAAAAAGAGAAACAACAACGCGAAAAACAGAAAGAAAAATAAGCGAATAAACTGTGAGCAGTGCAAAAAAACAAGACAAAAACAAAAAAATGAAGTAGAAAAACAATTTGATTTAGCTGCAGGCAAATATTAAATGCATGTGAACAGACACAGATAGAGAGAGATAGAAAGAAAGACGGATAGCAGTTCGGTGCTTGCATGTTAGTAAGAGGGAGCGACAGACAGGGATAGGGTACGGGTGAGGGTGAGTTAGAGTTAGAGGCATGGACCGTGGCCCGCGTGCAGCGTTCAACGGGACAACATCAAATTCAAAAAGAAACATGGGGAAAAACTAGTGGCGACTGCAGTTAGGACCCGGCCGCGAATTGTTGCCACGCTGACAGGCAGCGGAAAGCACATTTGTAACGATAACGTTCGTTTCTATTTCTAAGCTCGCAACTGTGAGTCCAAGTGTGTATGTGTGTGTATATTGTGTCTATGTGTGACCATTAATTTTGAGCGCGTTTAACACGAAAACTACATGGCACAACTGATTTCGTGCACCCTGTGCAAACACTGGCCACACACTGAGAAACTCACACACACACCCCCAAACTGACACAGTGAAGCACACACATACCAAATGTACATATGTATATAAACAGAGATAGTTCATGCCCGGGAGCCAACAATGAAACAGTTATACTATAAATAAGTAAGCAAGAGGGCGAATAAAATAAAACGAAAAACGAAGACAAACAAAATAAAAGCGAAATAGCAAACCAAACGTAATGGGAAAAGCGCAAAAAGCGGGTCAGTGCGCACAAAATGGCAGCAATGATGATGGCGGATGCCACCGCCGACGAGCGGAAACTGACGAAAGAGCAAAAAGAAGCCAAAAACAGCAACAGCTACGGCTACGGCTACAGCTATGGCAACAGCAGTCAGCAGCAAAGAGTATAACATGCAGATATTGTCTAGCTCCAGCAGCAGCACCAAACGCAGCTAAAACTCAGACTACAGCTGCTGCTGGTTCCACCTAGGGCACATTGTACATCAAGGCGTGGCGCGTATTTTACGCAAAATAAACCAAATAAAAAAATTGCACACACAAAAACAATAACAAAACAAACACAATGTGTGTCGGTAGAAACGAAATAATATAAATCGCGGCCATGGCACGCATCGTTCTTAAAACGAAAATCATCAGCTCTAACCCATACGCAGACGAAAGCGAGGGTACACTCAGCGTTTGCACTACGTGAAAAGTATATAAGTGCGCTCAAAAGTATGCAACAAGAAGCAAACACAGATTCAACAGCTGCGGAATGCACGTAAACATTATTTGTAAAATGATTCAAAAGTCCTACAAACACCCGAATATGTTTTTAAATAACAAAATAATATAATAATAAATAAATATGAAGTCAGTATTGTTTTTTAAATATATATTTAAGAATGGTCATATACTTTAATTGGTGCAATAGAAGAGGGATTGAGAATCAATTGATTTTAGGATTGAATATTAAAACACTTTAATTTAATTTACACTTGTTCATATTTTTACGTTCATTCGTATATTTTGTCATTAAATATTAAGCCATAATAAAAGGCCTTTTTCAACTAAACAATCTCAGAAAAAACATCTTAGACCCTGCTTTAATAGCACCTTCGGTAAAGAAACACCTTTGTTTGTTTGACTAACAGAAACTATCAATAATCTTTCCTGATCCATAAAAATAAAATCTATTCTTAATACAATATATCTCTAGCCATATAAACCAAAAAATTCAAGGTTTCTATTTTGAATGCATTTTTAAAATAGATCTTTCATATTTCAATGAATTATTAACAATATTAAAAAGCCAACTATTGAATGTTTTCTAATTCACTATTATAATTTATCTTTGTACTATAGTTTCCTATAGGAAGTACCTTCTTGTTGTAAACAGGTCAACTCTAAGTGATATTTAAAAATGCAACTCCTTATTTGTGAATCTCTTAAGTCATGTTTGTATTTGTGTGCGGTACTCGAACTTGTGTGCGTTTGATTTTGTCGAGCTTTGTGCATGGGTAATGACATGTTGATTGTGATTGTGTTTGTTATTTGCCCTTTGTTGCTAGCCGACATCAAGCCGCTAATTACTGAAGCGCGCCTCAAGGCGACAGCAGCTGGCAACACTCAGCGTCATTAGCATCATCTGAGTGAGTGCATAATACAAAGGCGCATTTGCAGTTGTGGCAACTCAGCGCTGACAGCTATGCTGAGCCTGTTTGTGATCTATGCATAGTTCAGTTGCGAGTCAACAATTCAAAGGACATTCGAGCTTGACAGTTGTTTGTAAATTTAACGAGAAATGCATTTCAAATCTGAAATTAAAGTGAGCTGTAAAACTTTTGCACGATTTACGTCGTTGTCGTCGCTTCAGGTTTTATTGTCAAAATTAATTAGTTGTTGTTGTCACAGCTGTTTAACTATAGTTAACAGCCAACATGATGCAGCCGACGGGCTGGCAATAAATGACTGACAAATTACGTATACGCCAGGTGTGATGCACAATGGCGTGATAAGTCTTCAGGCAATTAGGTCAGCCGTCAGTCTGACTAGCGGTCAATTTGTGAGCTGGCAAATACTCGTATACCATGAGATATGTGCTTTAAGATGGAAGTGCAAATTTGCGAATGTGGGATGAAAGGAGACAAACACTTTAGGCTGTAAATGTCATTGTCACATCTTGAACAGGTTTTTGTACCCAGCTGTGCGGCGTTGACATGACCATTATTAGGACATTCTGATTCCAGAATTCAAATGCTGCATTGCTGATGACGAGCCTGAGAACGTCGAATAGTCGCATGTACCTACACAACAAACCTTACAATCCCGACTGATAAACAGCATTGGTCTTTCGTTTCGTTGCCTCTTGTCTCTTCTTGCCCTTTCCTATTCTAGCCTGATGCCCAACAATGTCAATTACCAGCGCCTCTACATGAGCCTCATGTCGAATTATCACTCACCATCTGCCACTGCAGCAGATTTGCACATCCCTTTTACCTTTTCGGGTTGTGTGTGTATTTTTTTGTTCTCTTCCGTTTCTACTATTTTCTTCTCGTTTTTTTTTTCTCCCGTGTTTCTTTCTATTTTAAGTGCTATGCAAATAGCTTGACTGGCTGCCCACTGCTGATGCTGGCTGCTGGCTTCCGACTGATTTCGTCCTTTTATTCTTTTGTCGACCCGCTTTCAGCAAAAGCCATTGCCATTCATTCAGACTACGCCGCTCTGTAAATGTGTCAGTGTTTATGTATGTATATGTGTGTGTGTTTAACTTGCGGACAGCTTGTGGTGTTGTGTGAGTGTGTATGTGTGTGTGTGTGCCCTTGTGTATGCGTGTACGCCATTTACTTTTTATTGGTCAAGTTAAGCATTTTGTGTTTAGCATTTGAACACTTGAAATTGTTTGTCAATTTGTTTGCTGTTTGTTCACAGCCAAATTGCCTGTCAACAGGACAACAGGCTTAAGACGCAAGCTGTGTGTATACCTTTGTTTTCTTCTTCCTTTCCTTTTTTTTTGTTACGGATAGGTGCTCTGTATTTGTAACGACATTTCAGTTGTGGATTTTGTCCAATGATTGTAATTAATTGATATTGATTTTCGATATATATTTAACTTAGTCTAATTGTTTAAATTCTAATTAGTAAAAGTTTATATTTAACAAATTTGTTATAATTATCTTAATATATGAGAAATTTAACTGATTATTTAAAATATTGTTAGGCAGAAACAAAGTTCTAAAGTGGCTTAATCTAAACAATTTATTGAATAAACAGAAAAACAAATTATTTTTGTTACAATTTTTGCATATTAGATTTAGACATTGTGTTATCTTTTTGGTATTCTAATTTGTGGGATATTCTCCCTAGGCAATGCAATAATATTTTTTTTCAGTTTTCTCTCTTATTCATATATAGTATATATAAATACATATTTTTATCGCTTGCCTGTTGACAGTTGACGTTCATACATTTTAGCCGTTTAGAGCAGAAGAGTCCTGCTCCGGGTTGTTATGCAGAAATGTGAAAATCTCGTTTATTGCATTTCATGGTGCAGCAGTTATGTATTTTGGTTTATTAATATGCTCGTTGCGCTCGTTTTTGGCAATTGTCTACTCTACCGGCGGCGGACCAGTCCAAAACACCAGTAGCGGTGTAACTGTGTGCACCTGTCATAGGTCTCACAATCAAAATGTTTTGGGTAGTTGGGGCAATAATAATATATTCTGCTATTATAAAAGAGCGCTTTATCCATTTCTTTTTTTTCTTTTTCAACAGGCGTTTCGAGAATATTTGGACATATTCATTTGGTTATTTTTAGTATTGTACAATTGGAACTGTCCAACGACAGGTGCCTCAATCAATCAGTCAATCAGTTCAATGCAAAGTGGCACGCAGATAATTAATGCCGGCCACACTCACATATAAAGAGCTGAGGCCATTTAAGTCCAATGCTTAGCGTTTAATCAAGTGCTCAATTTGTGATTTGTGTGAAAGATTTGTGCGCAAAGCCACAGCTGACAAACTTGATGATGTTGTGTGTTGTGGAAGACGGGGCAGTGTGAGGCATAAATTAACGCAAAAACCTCAAACGATTTGTGGGAATGAGTGAGTTGAAATTGATTTGCACCTAATGGCTTATGGCCACGGCATGGCAGACAAGTTAAGTGGCTTCGAACTTGGCCAAATGCTGCACAGCTTAAAAAGTAGTTAGTTTGTGCAGAAGCAAAAAAAAAGGCCTCAACTAGCACGTCTGCAAACAAATTACTCGGCCAGACAGTCCGCAACAAGAAGAACTCGTCTGCTCAACTAAATTAAGCTGCAGATGAACTGAAGGCGTTTCACACCCAACACAACAAATGCAAAACTTTGCAACAGGCTCAAACAAAAAAAAAAAACAAATGAAACGGGAGGAGGTCACACATACTGTGCTTAATATTCCATTTAAATGCCAGCCATGTTTCGAAAGATGTGAAAACAAAGCCTATGTTTTTAATACGGGCCATAAGCACTGAAAGCAAAATATAAAGTTGAGAAGCACATGATAAAATATTTTGCAGCATGTGGCAAAAATCCCACAAGCAGATCAAACTGTTGCTTGCTAAGAATATAAAGAGCTGCATCAAAATAACAACATCCAAACACAGCAGCAATGGCAATTGCCAAACACTTAAACTTTAAGTGTAATTGAAAAAAATAAAAAAAAAAACAAAATAACGAAACCAAACAACTTTCGCGTGTCTTTCGCCAAGGCTGTCTGTGTACCTGCCCCGCTTAGCCAAAAACCTTAATTTAACTTTATGTGGTCTCGGTTCAAATAAACTTCGACTCAAACTTGGAAAATTCTTAGCAATATACAAACATAAAAGCTGCCAAAAGCCCACGTCTAATGCAAAAGAGCGGGACAAACGCTTTAATGTTTGTGTATGCAAATATTGCCCATACGCCACGTTTGACGCTTTAGGTGAAAGGTCTGACTGGCAACGTTTGACGTTTGCGACATGTAAAAGTTTTTAGCGTTTGCATTTTATACATTTACTGTCTAACTTGGATTGGAATTCTCTTATATGACAAACTGACAAGTTAAACTCTATGACAAGCAGCGATAACATAGTCTGACTAAGTTTTCATTAAAGTTAAAAGTCACATATTGTGAATGCTTTGAATTGCTCAAACCTATCTTGTCGTGTAATACAAATAATTTCTAATCTAGAATCTATGTCAAAATACATTTTAATTTTGCTATTTACCACTGCAGTGATTTTTTTCCAGTAAGTAGAACAACAATTTAAATCTGAAAATTGATTAATGATTTATATTGAATTTCTTTAATTTTTGCCTTTCAAACCATGGACTTTTTAAAATAAAAAAAGGTCATAGTGGCTTAGTTTACCACTATGATTTCAGTTTTGGATATAAGTTTTTCCCAGCCATGGGCGTAAAAATGATGCCGATTTTAGCTGATTTAATTCGCATTACGCACATGTCGATAACGTGCATCTTAGATAGATAAAACGTACCTTAATACTAGTGAAAATTACATAAAATTCAATCTAGAAACACCAGTTATAACGATAAATAACTCAAATCAATATTACAAATTTATACGCACTGCTTTGATGCAAATATATTAATTCAAATGATTAGGGTTTGGGGTAACTTCAAGTCATAACATAATTTTTTTTTATAATGAGGTAAAGCGAAGTAGTTAAAATTTTGCATGTTTATATTTACTTTATATGAAAACATATACATATATACAATGTGATAGGTGTATATTGGGACTGTGAAACAATCTTTCGATCCATCAATAAATCCAAACTCCACCAAATTTTCTGTACAGAAAAGCTTTAAAAGCATAGCAGACAGAACGCTAACGTGTAGTGGTAGCTTAATATCTAGCCCGCGTAATGTGTGTGTTTTTGTCTGTGTGTGCGTGTGGGAATCTCATTATTGTATGACTTACCGCACATGCAAATGCGACCATCTAATCGACTTTAGCTCCACTTTTGCGATCAACCAAACATCAAACTGTGCTTTTGACCTTTGCTTTTGCTGCATATAGAAATTAAAAGGTAGTTTTTATGTACACTGAAGAAGCTTAAATTAAATTCATTGAAATATTGAATAATTGAGAAGGAATATTATTTTAACTTTTTTTTATTTTTTATTTTTTGTAAATTTCACCAGGCTGTTGTTAAAGGTATTTTAAATAATAAACGAGCATCTAAAAGCGTTGTACCCTTTCAGGTGAAGGCATTAACTTAAGAGGCGACAACTTTTCTGTCAGCCAAGTGGAAAGTTGCCTTTTGATGACCTTTTTTGTGTTGTTTCATTTTTGTGTTTGGTTTGTTGTTTACCTTTATCACACCACATTGTTAGCTGTTTTATTTATGTGCAAAGTTGCACAATTAAGTTGTATTTTACTGCAAAATAAAAATAATTATTTCAACTTGCTGTTGGGCACTGCAATAATTATTGCTCTATGTGCGGTATATAATTCAGCGTTGCGAAAAAAATATGCAGTGAAGAGAAATAAAGGGAATAATAAAAATGCAAATGCAAAAATACAGAGAAACTTTGTCGTCTGGTGTGTCAATGGCTGCATGTTCTCCAATTTCCGTGACAAAACTTAATTAAAGGCACAACGCAGAGCGCAGGGCAACAAGCATTTGTCATTTGACGCAGTTATCAAGGATATAAACATTACTCCCTTGTCTAACCTTGAAAGTTACTTTTGCCATTCGTGAAACTTTAAGTTGTGTGCAGCTCGTGCATTGAACAGCTATTAATTTAAATTAATGTAAAATATGTTTCATTTATTTAAGCTGTCAGCTTGTCGCAGTATTTAATTAAAACCCAGCATATTTACTCTGTCAGCCGTCTGCTTGTTCCTTATATATACACTCTCTACATACACAAGAAAAAAATCACAATACCCCAAGCAATTCATAACATTTTCGGTATGCCACACAGACATGCACTCACACATAAAATATTACCGAATTTTAATAAATGTCATGTTATGCATGCTGTTTGCTGGCTGAGTGATTGATTTATGTCACAATATTTGCCGGCAAATCCATTGCAATCTGCTCTCCAAAGCACATTTCTGGCTCCCGAATCTGACCCTCTTGCTAGTCAAACAGGTAAGCAACCACAACGCAGCCAACAAATCAACAATGTTGTGGATAAGGGTGTGTGAGAGTGTGTGATTTGCAAACTGTGCTAAATTAATTTCAACAGCTCGCTTGAGTTACATATGAGGCAAACGTTATGTATACTCTGGTGTTGGCTGTTTAAATGTTGCCAGGCAATGGCTTTTGGCTAACTCCTTGGCGTACACGTATACTCTGTTGGCATATTGGCCAAGAAAATACTTTGCTGTTTAGTATATTGCATCCTATACAAGCTGAATGAAAATTGTAATCCACAATATTATAGAAAAATATTTTTCTATTTCGAATAAAATGTTCTTTGGTTCTCAGTAGATGTTTCAATAATGGTTTTCGGTCACAACCATATTATGAGTAAGCATTATTTTTGACTATTATTGCAAGTTTTCAATTCCTTCAGCTTATGAGCTTGTTACTCTTAACTTTCGATGTGTCCAAATAAATTAATATAGTTCACCAGCTCGCTTGATATTCTACTGTCTGGAATTGAATTCGAATTTTGAAACTCCCAATAAAAAATCAATCACAGTGTGCTAAGTACAAGTCTTAGTCATAAAGCTAACCACAAAAAAACGCATATGCTATAATGGATTAAATGCCATTAGGATATGCAGGAAAGTCAACAATAGTATGTGCTTACTTTTTTGCTTTTTATATTATCGCGTCAAATTTTGTTATTAAACTTTTGATTGCTGCAGTTGTCAGACACACACAAAAAAAAAGGGTAAAAAGAAAATGACAAATGAACGAATTCGATTTATTTCTGGCTTTCAATTTGCGGTGGCTGCCACAGCATTTAACGAGTGCATTTTGGTACGCTCAGTTACCAAAAGGGCAACTGTCAAAGCATTGCAAGATCTTCAAGCCAACTGTCATAAATGTCGACATCATTAAAATGTCATAAAGTTGCGCGAGATGGCCCAGGCCCACTAGCCGCCCCCTTGCACACAAACCAAAAACAACTGCAGAGCAGCAACAAATCTACCAACAATATTTGCAACAACAACTGTGTAAGTAGACGCTTTCAAAAATGTGCAAAAATTTCGCGCACTTCCGTTACATTTCGCATCCTTTTTGGATGTTTATTTTTCGGCGGCGCTTCCTTTAGACAAACCGCTACGGATACAGTCATCCCAACACCGCTGCCACCCACCACAATCTGAGGCCGCACTCACTGCAAAATGACAAAGCAAGTTACAAAAACTATTTCCCTTTAAGTGAGAGAAAGATAGAGGACAATCGCAGAGTGAACTTGTGTGGAATAGTGGGTGGGAAGAAAAGAGATTGTAGTGGAAGAGACACTGCTGCAGCAGTTCATGAAAATTTCATTTTATGAAAATACTCGTACTTGTAATTTTATAGCACTTACTGCTATTGCTGCTGCTGCTGCTGCTGCATTGGATGAGTCAGTAGCATTGCTCTCAGATGTGATGGCATTTAAAAGTTTCGAGTGTTTATGCCATAACAAGTCTATTAAAGTTCCCAATGGCCATGTCCAATGAAGCGTTTACAGCCTTATTTGCCCTGTGAACCCAAATGCAATGCATTAATCATACGCACCGTGGTGTGACAGCTTAATTTAAAATATATACACACGTGTATAAATCTCAAGCTAAATCCAAAAGTAAAACCATAATCGTTTGTTCAATTCTGTACAATAAACGCAACTAAAATCAAAGCCATTAAAATATATTTCCGAGGCATTTTATTTTGAAAGCTAATTAAGTGTGGCCATTAGACGCGCCAACGTTGCCTCAGCAACCAATCACTGGCACACCGAGGGGATCAGTTGGGGTCGGTATTAGACCCAAGGTCAATTAATGAGGCGCAACAAGCAAGCATGCAGGCAGGCAAACAGGCAAACACATACACACACACACACACTCACCGATTGTCGCTAGGTCGATGGGGCATCATTGAATTAAAGTTCAATCGGCCGAAGCAGGCCAAGGGTCGTTAATAAAGCTACTAATCGCTAGCTCGCCTGGCAGGATAAGCAATACAAACAGCTGCTTAAATTTGGATGCGGATCAGTGTTTATTGCGCGTATCCTGACCTCCTGTTTCGTAAGGCGTATTACACTCACAAAAAAAACATGTTGAGAATCCTAAAATCCTTTCATTGTTTTGATACTCAAACCATTTTATTTAAATGCATAAAAAGTTACTATTTACAATTATAAATAAAATATGAGTTCAATAAAATTCAAATTGATTTTAATTATAGAAAGGCGTTTGGAATTCTATTAAATCATGCATCCTCTTCCTCGTCAAGATCTTCCTCATCCGACTCGTAGGGATCGTCAACCAAAGGCGCATTTTGATAGTACATAACCATTAGGACCATGCCAATGACTAAAAATACAGACAATGCAATATTATCGCGAGCTATTTCCATTTCAATGTTTTTTAAATAGTCGTGAAATTTGTTTTGACAGCCATCGCAATGAAGCATTTCACAGCATCCAGACTTTGGCCAAGATCGATTTGCAATAGTATAATCAATGGGTCCATGAATGCCACAGCAATCGAAAAGCGCCTCCATTGACTCGATTTGGGTCTTCACCCAAAGGTTGTGTAACATCATGTGGGAATAGATTTGACAGTTGGAGCTGGCCTGATATCGTGATACGGTCATGGATATTGTAAAGAGCAGAAGGTTGAAGCCAGTGAGCATATAACCAACAAACTTAAAGATCGACGGATGCTTGGACATTTTTATGCCAAGTATGGCATTCAAAAGATAGACAACAAGACAGATGCCACGTATCCAGGTAATGCGCGATGACAAACCCAACATTCGAATAGACAACTTTACTTCGGAGAGTGTGTGTGACTCCAAATTGACATGATGGTAAAGATCTACCAGAAAGATAATGCCAACTGCCATCAGTACAATATTTATTTCAATCACAAAAAACGGCGATATAAAACAGCAGCTCAGCAAGTTCGCCATGTCCCACAATCTGTCTTTTGCTTTGTTTATTTACTTTGAAGTCGAAACGCTTGAGAGCAGCCGCTGTCGTTTTTGAAGTTGACCCCAAAGCCAACTGTTGATTTCAGCCAACTCGAAGCTTGAAGTTAATATCAACATTTCACTAGGCCGGTGTCGTTGTGTCCTGGTGTCCTGTGGCCTGATTCAGACTTGTTGCTGTGGTTTCAAGTGCAAATTAGTTTGCTTTTCGCAATAAAAGGTGGCACCTGTTGCACCCCTCCCACCTTCCTTCAACGGCTGAGGTAAGAAATAAGAAAACAACCAAAGCTTGAATAACAGACAACTAATATTAAATATTTGCGATTCTGACAACTTGATGTTGATTGCTCATGACCTGCTCCTTGCGCTTTTCTCTTTATAAAGGGGAAACACGAACGAGCGAGAGAGAGAGAGAGAAAGAGCTTTTGTCAACATTATATCATGTCTCTATTTGTAAGGGGCTGCTTGGACTCTTCAATCTGCTCTGCAGTAAGCAATTCAATTACGCTGCTGATTAAGCACGCAGGACATTTATATATATTAAATTTTATTACCCGAGTTTGATTGTAGCCATTTAAGCTCTTAGGAATTACGTCAATAAGTCAGCTTAAGATGGCAGTACTTTTAACGCACTGCGAATAATTGTTGAGCACTGAAACATTATTAGTATTAATATACTAGAATTCTAGAAAACATGATAAACACTGGTGTGAGCTAAACGTAATTTAATTTGTTTTTGGCTTAGTCAGTCTTTGAATTTAAATGCGAATATTTCCTTTTAATTATGTGTATTTGGTTTAATTTTTAGAAAGCAAATTACATTGCATCATACATTCATTTCAAAAACATTAGTTTTTATAATGTTGATATGCTATAGGTGTTGTAAGGAATATATGTTCCTCTAATCTTTTCGTTTCTTTTAAAGCTTCAGTAACCGCGCTCATTGTTTGCTCTGTTTAAGTTGTGAAGCGATTGTGTCTATGAATTAATTTATTTTTATTATTTTTTTTGTTGTTGTTTGGGTTGACATGATACAGCTTCGTTAAGGCTGAGCTAAAAGTGTAAATTGAGAATGGCGTCGTATTATGCACGCATCTTTCTCAACATGTTTGCAACTTGAATTAAAAGTGCTTAGTTAAAAGTTTTCCGTTCAAGTCTGACACCTTTTTCAGGGTCCGGTCAAAATCTGTCACAGTTTCTTAATTAAATGAACAAACTGCAGCTGAGTCCGTTGCCAGCAATGACAATACGTGTTTTGAACCTTTTGCCAACCAGACACACACAATTTTTTGTATTTACAGTGTCTCAAGTAAAAATTCGCAACGATAATACCCGAATTGCTGGCAAAACTGCTTATACATAAAATCTTCTTTCGAGAATGTAATCTGAATATGTTTCGTATAATTAGTTAGACTTATGGAGTAAATCTACTAGTTTATAGTACTTTCATCTGCTTTTTTATGAAATTCAATAAAGTTTATATTAGGAACATAATATAAAAATTCTGTCATCGAAACGAGAAAATATTTTTGATAGCTATTTATACGTATAAAAACTTATTATAGAACTTTAAGTCTTTTACTTTAACTTTTATTTTACATTGTCTGTTTGTATGTATGAAACAGCTTCTGTCGACAACCTAGAGACTTGAAACTTTGCAAATAGCTTTGTCTATGGCCGGGGCAGATAAAATGGGATGCTGGCTTTACTAAGAGGTTAGATAATTGATTAAAAATGTTGCTCGTGTCGCCCCTACAGTTTAAATATCATCCTTTTTGCCTCAAAATCAAACGCATTTAAAGTATTCTTATTGGAAATTCGATTCGATAGTTAAACATATAAGGTTGGCGTGCACTTTGAAATTTACAACCAAGATCAATGAGAATATAGTCAGCTTATAGGTATATACTTGTATTTGTATTTAAATATCGAAGCTTTTGTACCACATATTATTGCATAATTTCAATCGATAGTAGCATGTGCGCTAAGTTAACAATAATGAATTTAACATTCTCTGAAATGTAAATACTTATTGATTTCCTTTTCTTTTATTGCAATTATTGTATTTTATCAATTAAATGGTTGCCATTGTTGTTTAACTTTCAACTTTGAAACGGTTGAAGTTGCTTTAATCATGATTTAACGCACATTATTTTTGTTGTTTGTTGGTTGCTTGTTGTTGTATTTAACTGTTATTTAATTGCAATATTTGTATGTAAATGAAAGGTTTATAAAATACTCGTGCACTTATTGGAAATTGCATTTTGATGGCACAACTGGCCAATGAGAACACACACAGTCTTTTTGAAGCAGCAGCGCTCTGAACTCATCAATTATTTATAGAGTAGTGTGAGCTTTAACACTTCTCAAAGTGTAACGTGACGAGCAGGAACAATAGCCAAGTAGCTTAACAGTGCACTCAAAATAAAAATCTACACCCTTTTTACTCACAAAAAAATTCTCAGCCAAAATAATAAATAAATAATTTTTGTTGATATCAAATTTAGGATACATTCAGCGCTTGCAAATCAAGAACCAGACACGTTCGAGCAATTTTTTAATAGAATTAAATGGTTTTTAACTAACGGGTTTCAAAGTGGTGGGCATAAATTTTGCACATTGATGAGTTTATAATCACAGGATTTAGCTTGTAGTTGGCGCTATAAAAAAGACAGTAGAGTAGACGACGCTTCAAAGGACTATCGATAGCTCCACTGGCAACATGGTGCTCCGCAAAATTTTTCCAAGTTTGTACCCTAAACCGGACAGTGCTCCACCCGAATCTCGCAAGGCTACACTGTATTTGCTTCGGTGCGTCTTCTTAATGGGCATACGGACTCCACCAAAGCGGTATTTTCTTGTCTATTGTCTGTGGTCCTTTGCGCTGAATCTGAGCTCGACATTTTATCAGCCCCTTGGCTTTCTAAATGGCTATATATCTCACTTGTCAGAGTTTTCGCCGGGTGAGCTTCTCACCTCATTGCAGGTGGCTTTCAATGCATGGTCCTGCTCCACCAAGGTGATCATCGTCTGGGTGCTGGTCAAACGGTTTGATCAAGCGAACCTCATACTGGATAAGCTGGACAAGCGTCTTACGAAGCCCAGCGAGCGTGCTCGTTCCCATTTTGCTGTAGCGAGCAGCAACCGAATTTTTTTTGGCTTCATGACCGTCTATATACTTTATGCAACGAGCACGGCAGTAAGCGCTGCGGCAATGGGTGTCCCATCGTTTCAAAATTACTATCCCTGGCTGGACTGGAGAGCTAGCAAATGGCAATTCTGGTTACAGTCGGGTTTGGAATACTTTGCCATGTTGGGTGCCTGCTTTCAGGACGTCTGCGTCGATTGTTATCCCATCAACTTTGTGCTGCCACTGAGGGCACATATGGCCAACTTTGCGGATCGTCTGCGCCAGCTGGGCAATAATCCAGATGAACCATCGGAGCAGCGCTATGAGAAGCTTGTCGAATGCATACATGATCACAAGGTCATACTAAGGTGATTTCATTTCATATCATTTAGTTCCATATAGTTTACCTTACAATATTATTAGGGGCACAACGAACGTTTTTTCTTTGCCAAGGGCGGTGGGAAAATGCTTTTTTATTTACCTATCGCTTACAATTTTTTTAGAATTTATAATTTTAGAGTTCTAAACAAAGTTAAAAAATAGCTTAAAAGGTTTTTTGTAGATATTTTATTAATTTACTATCTTACATAAATTTAAATGAAAATAAATTAATCAGATTTTAATATTTTTTTTTGTAGCTTTTGTGACACCTTGCGTCCGATGATTGGTGGCACCATCTTTGTGCAACTTTTGGTTGTGGGCCTTGTTTTGGGATTTACAGTCATTAACATCGTTATGTTTGCTAATTTCGGATCACGCCTTGCGGCTATGTCTTTTATGACAGCGGTCCTTTTGGAGACAACGCCGTTCTGCATACTCTGCAACTATTTGGCAGACGATTGCAATAATCTGGCCGATGCTCTTTTTGAGTCCAATTGGATAGACCAGGAGCAGCGTTACAAGAAAACATTGCTTCAGTTCTTGCAATCTTTACAAAAGCCCATTGTTTTTATGGCTGGAAATATATTAACAATTTCTGTAGCCACCAACATCAATGTAAGTCGGTATAAATACCATAAGCCATTATAACTACTAACTTAACTAGTTGAAATGTTATGCAGGCTACAAAATTTTCATTCTCTGTATTTACATTGATAAAACAAATGAATATAGCTGAGAAACTGTCCAGTCCAAGTGATGCCGAATAATATACAATCCGTATGATTTCGGAAACCATGTAAGCCTTTTACCTTAAATAAAACTAGGTTTTCTTTGTTCTGTTTTTTTCTTAGAATATAAATTTTTTTTAACTCGTTGCAGTTGACATACGTGGTGAAATCGTTAATCAATTGCACCCAGAAGCTTTGCTTAATTCAAAATGCAACATTACTGCATTTACATCGCCTCTTTAATGCTTTGTTGAGAAATAAATACATATTGTAAAAGCACACCAAAAATCCCTGTGTTTTAAAATATAAAAATTAATGAAAAATTAGTTAAGTAAATAATTGGGTAGCTTTGAAATAAATATTGCTGCTAATTGATATAAAAAAAAGTTTTTAAAAAATTTCACACCCGCAATAGTTGCCGATTTTATTGAAATAATAATAAGTAAGTATATGTTGCATTTACGGAATCATTATAAGAAACAAAAATTACATAATTTTCGTAGACTATTACATGTTCTAGGAAACAGGTGTCGACGAAAACGAGAAACATAATAAAATGTTCGCGAAGTTCCGCCAAGTTAATTTAAATTACTGTAATGCTTTCAGGTTTCGTTGACTACATGAAAATTTAAATTGCAATTATTAAATTTGCTTGACTGATAACGAAATACATTTAGCATAATCTTTTTTTAAAGCAACTCTCAGTGTGTACGCTCGTGTCTTTATGTGTTTATCATCGGCTTGACATTTCAGTGGAGCTTTAATGAAAAATATGTTCGGTGAGTGTTATTAATATTCCTCAGAATGTCTGGCGTTTGACACATGTTTTGTTGTCGGTGTCATTGTCGCTTTTGTTGTGCGTCTTGCAGGCAGAAGGCGTTCTGTTCTTCTTCTTCTGTTAGTGGTACCTCAAACTTCAACTGCTCCTTTTTGTGCTACTCTCTCACTCTCTCTGTTTATCTCCCTCTGTCTTTCTCTCTCTCTCTCTCTCTTTCGTTTGCACAAGTCGACATATTTTTTTTCATTACTTCAACGTTTCAATAGCAGCAAACAGCAGCCAAGCTGCCTGGCTACAAATACTCTCATATGGGTGTGTGTGTTGTGTACAAAGCAAGTGTGTTGTGTCCAAAGGCAGCGCGTGAAGTAAGGGCAAGGATAATCTTTTGTTTGCTATTGTACAAACTCACACTTTAGTTCTTTCAACTTCCCATTCAGCTGCAGGTAAGCAGATGCTCTAGCTAGCTTGCTGTTGTAGTTGTTTGTAGCTGCTGCCATTTCGGGCAACAATGTATTTGTGTTTTGCTTTAGTTATTTGCTCTACACATCCATACATCCGAAATCCCCATGCCCAGGTGTTTGGTATGGTACACAACCTCATATCACATGTTGTTCCCTGACAGCGTAGCTTACGTGCTGACGTCTTCCAGAATTTGTTTGGAATTTATGCAGTGTAATAAAGCCAAGAGAAACTTGGTCCATGGTCCATGGTCCATGGTCCATCGTCTATGGTCAGAAAGAATGTTGTTGTGTGGTCGCAGCTGTTTTGTGGACAGCAAAATTCACTTTGCAGCCAAAATCGTTTCGGATCAATTAAGCCATTTAATGTAGCGCACACGTCTTAGAACCAATTTGGCCAACAACATGGCCCAGCCCCTTTTACTTTTGACTTGCCATCACTTAGTATTTTAAATATTTGTCGCCCTCTCAACTAATTGCAGTTGGCTCGTGTCATATTTGCCTTTTATTCTGGCTGTTGTGATGGTAGAGATGTTGGCTGGCTTGCTATGTGCATTTAATATCATCAGCGAGTCATTTATTATCGCTTGACGTATTTATTTTAATTAACGGAAATTAATGCCACAGTGCGCAGCTGTGCGAACATGTTTGCAGTTGCTTTCACACATTT
Source organism: Scaptomyza caliginosa (assembly GCA_035044725.1). NCBI lineage: Eukaryota > Metazoa > Arthropoda > Insecta > Diptera > Drosophilidae > Scaptomyza > Scaptomyza caliginosa. The sequence continues at coordinate 955,199 of JAWNNR010000004.1, read as the reverse complement.
TGGGCTCCTCGCCTCCTTGCCTCCACCCCATCCTACTAAGCCCTATCTCATTCTCTTTCTGCAGCTAGAAACTGAGCGCGCAGCTCGCAGCTTATAGCTCGTAGCTCGGTAAACACCTGACGACAGGAGGGCACACACGAACGCACAGGACGCTGGCTCCTAAAAGGATGCCACACACACACACACACACACACATGTATACACAAAAAGAGAAATACACCAAAATACATGCAAACAGGAGTGTCAATCTGTTTTTGATATGCTACAAATTAAGGGATTAAACAGCGAGTCGCGCTTGTCCGCCATTGACTAAACCTCAAATAAGACATTAAAAAAAATAATGAATTTATTAGGTACTGAGATATTATATTTGTATTTTAATAACAAGATTATTACTAATATAGCCTGGCATGTTGTTTACCAAAGCCAAAATCATACCATAAATATAATTAACCCGTTTAGATTGAAAGATATTCGAATTACATTGAATTTCCTTACTACATCCCAAGCCATAAATATGTAAATAAAATAACTTTTCTAAAAGAAGTTTTCATTATAGCAGCATAATTCTTAACTGTTGATTAAATCTTTGTCAGTTCGTTTGAATTGGTTAAAGCTAAGCAGTTTGTAATTAAATACTAAACTAAATTAAAATTACAACTTGTCTGCATGCTTAACAAAGACAAAATTTATTTAGAGAAATTTTGAATAATTTAATTTAAAACTATTTAAGCCTTTATGCATTTCTTCTTGTCAATTTGGCAAACAAATTTCGACAAAAGTAATTAGTTTTAAAATGTTTATAATATTTAGTTACTTATAATGGCGGCAGATTGAATTAAAATATAATTTACAAAAAAAATGTAACTATACAAATCTGAAAATATATTCAAATATGTGCATCGTTGGAGACTGAGGCAAATTATTCAAATTCACAAGCGTGCAAAAAAAAAATGCTAAAATATAACGTTACATATTGTATGCTACAAGTTATGTGTATGCAGCCAAGCATTAAATTAATTTAAGTATATTTTTCAGTTAAACGGCACAAAATTAAATATTTCCCGTATAAAAAATGCACTGTGCTTGACGGCTGTTTTGGCTTGCTTTGCTGCAGGTTTGTTAGCGGCTGTGTATGTGTATGTGTGAGTACCGCAAATAAAATGATGATAAGCGAAATTCCCCAAAGCAACTGTCGGCCCTGAAGTACACACAAGCACGCACGTACACACACACACATATACTAACAGCTACATATGCAGATAGAGATGTGAGCGGGTATAGAACAGGGTCATAAATGCCATTATTATTTGTAAACATTGCGACAGCGAGTGCCCCAAATTGTTAACTTGACTACAAGGTCGCGCACATAGACATACAAACACATATATACATATATATAAAAAAAACAAAACGAAACAGAACAAAAAACAAAACGTTATGCTAGACAACACATAAACTTTTAATTAATTTCCGTCTGTGAGAAGCACAAGTACACGTATGATTCTGTCTTTGTGTGTTGTTTGTATGTGTTGTGTTTGTGTAGAGCACACAAATACGTATAGTACGGTGTGAGGCCAAAGAAAAAAAATAAAATGGCTTGACCCAAAATGTAATCAGGTAATTTGTTGAGCAGTGTCAATATTTGTACAGCCGCAACGCTTATTTGAATTTCACAACAATTTTGCAAGTTATTAAATTCACACACACACATACGCCTACGTACATGTAAATTTGTAAGTGCTGTGGACCCAGCACTGATTTTGCCCCTGGGCGCTGCGCACTTATTACCTGCACCAGGCTGCCAAAGAGACTTTGCCGCTCCTTTTGAACATGTTGCCAAGACAGCGAGTCAGCCAAAACGTGAGTCAATCAGTCAGTCAGCCTGTCTGTCAGTCAGCCACACTGAAAGTAGTACAAAAGAGCAACAACTAAAATTGATTTAATAGACCTACATTATGCGGGCAACGGGCAAAGTAATGGTAAGCGACGGGAATATCACAGACACACACACACACACACATACACAGAGAGCTAGTCGTGTCTGATATATATGTCCTATAAATACCAACATGTGATATACTTGAAGAGCATTTCAAATGCATTGTTCAACCTGTCAATAGATTTCTGCTTGTTGAACTAAGCCAACACACACAAAAGACACAGAGATAGCTAGTGGAGAATATTGGTTGTTAGCGGGGACAGACAATGGGTAACTCGATAGCAGTAAATAACTGTTTAGCCACATTAATTGACTGTTTTGTACAGCAAGCAAGCCATGCATACATTTATTATTATTGTGTATAAGTCTGATATTATAGCTGGCCTATTATTAGCATTCACATTTTTGCATATTCGTTTTGGAGCGTGGATGAATTTTAAAATTTAATGACTCTGCTTCAATAAATTTCGTATAAAACTTGAGCATATTTGTAATTTGTTTTGCTAGGTAATGCCTGGCACCGATATTGCTTCTTTAAAGGATTATAAAATTGTTTAATTCCTCCATAAATTGCAATTTATGTAATATTTTATAGTTCAATGTACCTTAAAATACATAGGAAATGCTTAACATAATTTTTGCTGTTTTGAATTTATTTTTGTTTGTAATACGCTCGTTTAGTAATTATATTATTAAGAAGTACTTCAAACGATTTCGCGATTGGACAAACTGTCTAACCCTTTAAGAAATTCTTTTTAATAACTGGATATTCAATTAAATACTTCTTGGACTTAACATGTACACTTGATTTATTTTGCATTTAAATGTTGGTGTATATATAGGGGCAGGCTTGCTTAAGGGTTGACAGTTTGTTTCCCTTCCACTAACATGTTTATACACAATTGCTTTCAGTCGTTGTTTTGGTTTTTTTTTCTCGTTGTAGTTGCTTGGCTGCAAAAAAGTAGGCAACATATTTCAATTGAAAAGAAAAACTACATTTTCAGTTACAACAAAACATTACACTCAGATAGTGTCGAACAGGGTCTATAGTAGGTGGTTGAGAATGTTGCTGTGGATCGGGAGGTATTGGCGGTGTTTGCAGGCAGACACGAAATCATTTCGAACGTGGATGACGACAAAAGTTAAACGAGGTCAAAGTGTATGAATGCGATTCGAGCGTATTGACCGTTGACTGAATGGCTGGCAAACATGCGAGCCAACATCGAAAGCAAAAAAAAACAAAAACATACCAAATGCTGTGCCAAGGTGCCAGTATCTCGCTATCTGCCTATCTATTAGTGTATGTGTGCGTGTGTGTGTGTCTGCTGTTGAGTGTGATTTGTATATTTGTGTGGATTTGCTTGTGTTTGACTGTCTGTTTTCATTATTTATTGAGCAGCGAGTGGCCCCGATGATTAAATTTCAATAAAACAGAATGAATATCAGAAACAGCAAATGCATTTTGAAGCGATTGGCAAATTGCAGGCATATTATCTTTTCTACAATTATGTTCGTTTGTGTTTGCTTGAGAGGCTTTTATTTTTTATTCGCTTTTCTTCTTTGCTTTTTAATACATTTTTGCGTCTTTTGCAATCGCCGCAGCTTCCTTTTTACAACTACTTCGCTGCGGTCTCCAGCCGCCAAAGCGCTCATGCAAAAGCAATTTCCTGAAGTTTCTACCCCACTACATACGCACGCACTCACACAAACACACACACACACACAAACGAAGAGGCAGGACGAACGCGAGCTTTAGTTTGTTGAAACGCATTGCCCAACTTGTATGGTGTTGAATGCCTGAAACGGCACTCGACAGAATTCGAAAACCAATACGACTACGATTATGCGGCTCTGCTATCTGTGAGTGTGTGCATGTGCGTGTGTGTGTGTGTGTGTGTGTTTGTGTGTGTGGCGCGCACACTGAAACTTACAAATTGCGCGCTGTAAGTAAGAAATCATTGAGGTTGGTCGCCACACTAATGGAAAACGACAAGCGGCATGTGGGCAAACGTTTTGCCGAACAGCAGCAGCACCCCCCCTCTCTCCAGCCTGCGGTTGCAATCTCCTTAGGTTTTTCTGCCTGTCCGACGCACGTAGCCGGATGTTGCCGGAGCGATAGTTGTCGTTGTCGTTGTCGGCTCGATGGGCATATGCGGGGAGGGGGAGATGCGGTGTTGCGGTGTAAGTTTACTTCACGTTTGGGTTTGGTCACCGCAAAAGTTAAGCTGCTAGTTGCGACAGTCCTGCCTAACGTACTCTGCCACACTGCCACCGATCCCTTACCCCAGCCGTTGGTGCGTGCCGCTAGTTGGCTGCCAGCAGCAAGCATCACAGGATCAATTTCTTTTGAGTACACTGATTTGCTGTCCATGCCAAGCAAACCTTGCACAACCCATTTGTGGTTTCGAACGGGTCATGAATGTTGTTGTTCGACTTTAATTGTTGCTGCCACCATGTTGATTTCTTACTGCTGTTGCCGTCAGCCTGCCTGCTTGACTTGGCTTGCCTTAATTGAAGGGCTAACGCAACGAGCACGTGACATTAGCTTAAATAAACGCAATTTTGAATTGTGACACACATTTCAAAGAATTTGAGTTTGCAATAACAAAAACAACGAAGAACGAACAAGAGAAACTTGTTGCTTAAGAGAATGTAAGCTGTTGATGCTGCTCTCTTAAATTGCCTGCGCAACTGGAAGCTTGGAAGCGCATTGGATGTCAAATGAAAACGAAACCAAGAAAGCGCGTAACTGACCTGCAAAGCTAACCAAAAAAGCTATCACACGCGCTTTACGTTTCTGTCTCTCCCTCTCTTTGGCACTCAGTGTGCGCATGCCTGGCGCTCTCTGGTGCGCTTTCAGATGTCAGACAGACACGAGTCACAAAACACAGCCTGACTAAAAACACGGGCGTGCTCCGTTTATCGTTCTTGTCTTCGTCTTTGTTCGCTAGTTCTGCTCGTCGCTTTGGTCGTTGGCCATGGCTAAGCAGCGTCAGAGTGTCCTTTTCAGTTCACTTCGTATACTCGTTGAAAGCTGTACACGATAGCGGCAGCCTACACGCACGGCAGCCTCAAGCCGTCAAAACGCAGGAAAGAAAATATAACCACAACAACAACAGCAAAAGCAACAACAACAATCGTAAGCAATTGCCACAACAATAGCAAAACAAGAGTGTTATTTTACTTGTCTTGTTTGCCGGCGGCAACGCGCTTTTATTCGAGATTTATTTTTAAAACGGGCCGCCAAAAGTTCAAGTCGCAAGTTCAAAACAAAAGGCGGCTCGCGCCTTAGTGCTTATGTGCGTATCGTGTGTTTGAGTGTGTGTGTGTGTGTGTATGTGTGGTTGTGCGACGCATATCCTTGAAAACGCATTGGTGAGCGTGAAAAATTACTGTGCAAGTGAAAGGCAGCAACAAGGCGTGAAATTCATTCCGTCTCACGGTGTGTCTGTAACTTCAGAAGCTTAAAATGTTGCTCAGCAAATTGTCAGCGCAACTGTGAACGCAACTGAAAACAAATAAAAAAAGAAAAAAAAAATATAAAATAAAAGTGAAAGCAAAAGCAGCAGCACTAGCACAACCAGCATCAGTACCGGAAACGGAAGCGGGCAGAGAGTGAGAGAGACCAGAGGCAAGGCACACATCACATCACATCGCAAGTGGCAAAGTGGCAAAACTGCCATGTGCCGCAGTAGCTGCATTGTTGTTTTGTTAGCACTTTGACCCAAATCGCATGCAACGCGCTTGTGTTTTAGTGTCTATGAGTGCGAGTGTGCTTGTGTCTGTCTGTGTGTGTGTGTGCTGCAATTGGAGTGTGTGTTAAATGCATGACCGATAAGCGCAGGTGTCAATGCCGTGACAAAAGTTTCGTGTGAACAGCAGATAAAAGTTGCACACAAAGTGAACAGAAAGTAAAAGGATATATGTTGCAACGCAGATAAGCAGAACATCTGTTTGTTATACTTACTTATCCATACGCCGCGTGTGCCCAAAGTTCGACTTGAGTGCATTTCAACTGACACAACCGACACAGCAGCAGGTACCAAAGCCCCCGAACGACTGACTTAACAATCTCACTGGTAATACTCAGTTAGCAGCAGCTTCTTTCACATGTAAGTTGTTCACACCTGGATAATGCATGACTTTCACTTCTACTCTTACTTTTAGCCTTTACTTTTGCTTTCGTTTTCACTTTTGTAACATACTTTAAACCACTCTCCACTCCAATCTCTTTAACGTCGATCTGCTGTTTATCCGTTTGTATGTTTACCATGGATTTAAAAGTTTGACATTCGTTAGTTTATGGCCAGCGGCAAAGGTAAAGTTGTCTGCCTGTCAGAGCCACAAAACACAGCCTCTCGCCACTTCCGCAACCATATTCCCTAAACTCCATTTCCCGTATCATATTTTACGGCATTTACATTTACAGCCACATAAATACGTGTCTTTATATGACAGAAACGAGCTGGCGGCTGTTTTGGCATATCGTTTGTTATCATTTATTTGATGGTCGCGAAAGAATTGTGTGCACTCAACATCTAAGGGAAAATTAATAGGAAATAAATGTTTAGAGGACTATTAACATGCAAAATACTTGTGTTCATGCATATGGCATTTTTAATTATGTTTGACATGCAAACAATGGTGTAATAATACTTAATTGCCAAACAATTGACTTTTTTAATAAATAATTAAATGTTATTTTTATGAATATATTTTGGAGCATCTGGTAAAAGTAACATTTTTATTCATGGTATATTTTTAATATTTTGCTTGCCAGCTTTTTTGACATTTGACTATCAGAATAAACCGTGGTTCCGTTGCAAGGAGCCATGTTTAAGATTGCTTTAACGAAATGTTATTAAACTATCTTTCAAGAAGCTATAATTTCGGGGATTTTAGAAAGATAAAGATGATTTCAACAAAGTTTGTTTATTATTTCTTACAAGCTTTCTCCCAAAGAAGTACTATATGATTGGTCAATTGTACTTTTCCATGAAATTATTTGTTTACTTTGATTTATCTGTGGGCTATTATTGACATTTAAAAAAACATTTATAAGTGCAATAATTAAATCTTTGGTGCAGAGTATCCAAAAGGAAGCACACTTAAAAAGTCCTTTTTCATTTTTATATTTATTACTTGCTGAACATTGTTGCCCAGAGCAATCTTACTTGTTTTTATCTCGAAGGCATTTAATCTTAAGTAACGCTGACAACCGTTTTATCTCATTAAAATAAATGCAAAAGTGTACGCCACTTTAATTCGTATTTAACTCTCAAAATATTTCTTATTTCTGTAGCTATTAAATGAATAAATATAATAATGTTATTTATGCGCAATCACAGAGACTATTAAAATTTGCCTTCTGATATTTTAAATAAACTGCCGCTGTCGTACTCATCGAAATTATGCCAATTATTATTGTATTTGAGCAACTGAATTTGTAAATTAGGTTTCCCTAAAGTTAATCAAAATCGGCCACGTTTGCTTCGTGTCGTGTGATTATATTGGTTCAAACGTGCCATAAACAAGGCCAATACGATTATTGGCAACTTAACGCACAGACAGCCGCACGAATAAGCGCTATTAAGAAGGGGGCATTTGGAGGGCGCCTAGCCAACCCAACCAAGAAGGGCTGGGGAATCGTCGTTAATATGTAGATTGCAGAAACATCTACAACGAAGGCTTATTAATGAAATGACAAAATGAAAACACGGGAAAATTGCTAGCAAAAACCAAATATTTACGTAGGGACTTTTGGGGACATGTTGCTAATGGCAAAAGTCTTCAGAAACTACGGCGGCCATACTGAGTGTATGTGTGTGTGTATGTGTATGTGTGTGTGACAACATGTGTGTGTGGGGTGAATATGACTAGATGACGCTGCGGCTGGAAAGCAATTAAATATATTTCCGCTTTAATGTCAAAATTAATGTGAATTTGATATTTGAAAGCGTGCACGCACACGCACAATGCGGCTAGGAAGGGCTGATGAAGGCACCTGTTTTGGGCGTGGTTTTGCTGACAAGACATCAGGCCTGGCTATGTCAACGGCTCGACTGTCAAACATTTAACGAGGCCAGCTAACATGCATTCATTTGAGGCACAAAAGCGTTTCAGCACCTGGAGGATACACGGTTAGACATGCTAAATATGGCGCCGCCTTTAAGCCAAGTTGCCAGTTGTTGTTCGTGGTTCTTCGTCAGTTGGCTGTCTGGACGTTGACATAAATTGTACTCCCATAGGGTGGACATGTAATGGCTAATGAGTTCGGCATTTCGGCATTTGAGTAATATATATATTACGTATACGCAAGCGATGCGCATAAAGTCAACATGTTAACTTTGGCTTGCAAAATATCTTATGGGCAAATATTTAAAGGCAACTGCTGCAAAAGTGAAAAAAAGAAGAAAAACACAAGCGCAGCACTTTTTTGCTTGAATCTTGAGAATGTTGTCTTGATTTGATTGTGTGTGTGTGTAAGCCTAAGCGTGTTTGTGAGTGATTAGAGTTTTTGCCCTGTCTAGTTATTTATGCAAAATATCTACAAGCATAATAACAATGGCAAATAAAAAGCAAACAATATTTAAATAAAGGATTATGAAGACAGGACAGCTAACTTGGCCTGCAGCACCAGCAAAGGCAGCAGCACAACAAAAACATAAAACATGGCAAACTTGCCTTTGCGTCAGTGTGTGTGTGGTGTGTGTGTGTGTCTTGGCTGACTGCCTGGCAGGACTCAGGCTGAATATGAAGCTGTATCATTTTGTTGGGTGCGTAGACTGGCTGGCAGCCTGCTGCTCCGTGTCTGTCTATGTCGCCGCATATATTTTATTGTGTCTGTCCTACTCATCTTTGCCACAGCTTTTGTTTCAGTGTTTTTTTTATTTTAAATTCATTTTTATTCATTAGAATGTGTATAAGTCCCGCTTATTCCACGATGATGTCATGTTAACAACGCGTCTCAACTCTCTACCTCTGTGTGCACGTACAACCAGTTATTATGCTAAGCATATGTGTTTCTACATACCAAATAAATTTCAAGCAAATTTTGTTCAATCCTTGCGTCCATAAGCATTGTCAGCTGCGCTGAGCATATTTCATATGCATAGCGTTTGGCATCAGTTGCTTTTTCCTTTCTTTTCTTTTTTTCATTATATTTTTGTTTTGTTCTTGTTATTGCCAACTTTTAATTTCCATTTATTTTTGGCCGACTTTTGGCCCAGCTGAAGCCCAAGGTTTATCGCCTGCTCTGCAACCCACTGCATTTTCTATCCTACCAAGCTGACTAGCCATTGTGTGCTGCAGCTGATTCCTCTGGCTATGGTATTGCTTTGGGCTGCTCGCTACCCGCATTGTGCAGGCTCTTTGCAGCTATCTATAAACATCATATATATGTGTATCGCAGACTTTTTTTAATGCTTTTCCGTATGATTGGCTGCTCTGCTCTCATGTTTTTTATATCCTTTGGCATATTGAATTGAGATTTGAATGACACAAGAAAATAAATGTATTTCATAGCAGCAGCTTGGTGTCTGATTAAGTGAAGAGATGTGTCAACTATGAAAAGATTACTAAACATGTTGTTATTATTATTGTACTATATATATATCAAGCATTAGCAGCGAAAAAAACCAAAAACTTTAATAGTTTTATTTAAAATAAGTGTAAATAGTGTAAACGCTTGTTGTTCGCAAATCATTTTGTTTTGTATAGCTAGCACTAATGTAGCGAATACCTAATGTTTATTGCACTTAACATTTAGGCTGTTGCCTGTTTAATTTTTGGCAAATTCACACAGCCCCGTTCTGGCCTCCGGAAGCCAGCAGAAAGTTTAATGAGTACGCTGTATTTTGGCAGAAAATGAAATGAATTTTAACTATAGGTCATAAACATTTCTAGAATAATGAGCTAATTAAATTTACAACTCCTTCGAGTGCGCTTAACAAATTAAGCTGGTAGTAATAGGACTTTGCGTAATCAAACACGAAGGCTTGATGCACAGACTTATGGCTGTTAATTGAATCTTAATACATCTAAAGATGAAGATACAGTTGGATTTATATGTACATGGGAAACATCTGGTATTTAGATGTTTACCTGTCTTGTAAACCGGCCAAAGATATGGTTACATTTTCGTTAATCAATCATATTCAATTGGGGTTGTGACCAGGTGAATCAGTTCGCAGGTCGCAAGCTGTTATCCTTGTTATTATCAGGCATCAACCGTTATGTCAACTAGTTGAAGAGTTGCATTTTGGTTTCGAATTGTGATTAATACTTGAATACTCAAATCAACTAATTATGCTAAGAGTCAAGAACTAATAGTGAACCCCAAACACGGAGAGCGTGTTAACCCACTGATATATTTGGTTTATTTTGTCGACTTAAATTTATGCTCCAATGTGTGTGCTTGAATGTGTGAATGTTTGTGTATGTGTTTGTGTTCTACCTTGAAATCCGAACATTCTATTAGCACAAAATGAATTATTAATAAGTGTGTCAATGTGGTCTGGCTAACAAGCTGTGCGTGTCTGTATATATACCTTATTTGTGTGTGTGTTGGAAAATCCTAAACCGTATACACAATGTATAAACAAGCTCACATGTGTATTATATATGTATATGTGTATGTGCAAAGTCATTAAAACCTGTGACAGTCATGAAAATAGAAACAACAGGGCAACTTTGGAGCTTACCTTCAGAGACACAATACACGTCGCACACACACACACACACAAATAAACAATGACAAAAGGGAGTAAAACTTAGGCACTGTTTATTTAGGTGGCACTTACTTGGCCTGCGGCTGTGTGTCTATGTTTGTGTGAATGTGTGTGGGTGTTTGAAGCTGGTGTCGAGCTTTGCGCTTAAGCAGAAAATCATTAGTTAAAATACGCAAATATTTCTAACGTTTTTATTAGCCAAGCAAAAAGTAATTGCCCACAATTAGGGCTTAAATTGTATGGTCATATAGAGAGACATTGCATTGTCCTACGCACACACACACATAGCACATCCTAACGTAGTACAAGTTAAATGAGTTCCCTGGGGATTAAGCAAAGCGTGAATACGTTTTGCTTGCTCGTTAACTAAGAATTACCCCATGTGTACACACACACCACACACATACACTGAAATTCATTTATATATTTCTTTGCTTGGTATATTCCTTTATTTTTTCTGCGCGGCTGTGCTCTATGTCTTTGCATTGGGTTTACTTTGTATTTTTTTATTGAAAGCATTTTTGTGCCAAAAGCAGAACAAACGAGAGACACAACTCAAACTGTCTCCTGTAATTTCTGGTTCACTTCTAGCTCAGCTTTTAGCCCAGCTTACTCGTTTCTATTTATTTTTTACATTTTCTTTTCTTTTCTTGTTTTTTTTTTGGCTCCTACATTGTATTTTGCTTTTGTCCTTCTGACATTGCTTTACATAGAAATGCGACTTGGATTTTTGTTTTTAGCGTCCAGTTCACTGAAGCATGTGCTTCTAAAGACGTACATTAACATAACTACATAGAGATATACATAAATATTTGTTTGTATATACATTTATTTATATACAATGTTTATGCTATAGACTTGCTCGCTCTGATTGACAATGATTTTGTTTTGATTTTTTTATATCATTCTTTTCCATGTCATTTTTATAATGTTGTTACACCAAAGCGCACACACAAAAAGCTCACAAACAAGAAAAAAAGAACCCAAAACACATCCAGCCTGTAAAACTGATCATTATAGTATACTCAAGCTTATAGCTTTTGTTGCCTACTCGAGCGTATTTGTGTTTTGTGTGTTATTTTTAGCTGTTGATGTGCTTTGTTGTTTTGCATACAATACAAAGGCAAAATACGTATTTGAATTTGAAAAATTTGAATTGAAATTTACACTAGAGCGAACGGTCAAGCTGATACTCTCGACAATACAGTATTAAGAGCATTTAATTGAATTATTCAATGGCTGACATTTTTGGCCAAAAATGCATTTAAAGGCATTTTTTCTCTCGCAAATTGAATTAAAACTAAAAAAGTAAATCACGCGTCTGTAATTTTAAACACACATGCACAGCTTCTGTTACCACTCGCAAAAAGTACGTAAAATATATATAAAATATTTGCACACTAGCATATTTTTTGTTTATGTATCTGCTTTTGCTGCTGGTGCTGCTAGTAGTAGTAGGCTAGTGTTAGTAGGCTTGCTGTTCGCGAGTTCAAGGTCCTCTGCACAAGGATCAAGCTGTTGCGAGGCGCACAAATAAAAACATGTAAGTGCCAACAATAATAAAAACAATGCCCAGCCAAAACGAGCACAACATCAAGATTTTTAACATTTATCAAGGACATGTAGTGAGCAGAGGTAGCAGAGTTGGCAAATGACATGAGGCACAACGCGTCGCGACATGCAAACGAAATGCTTGGAGACAGGCACGAATGAAATGAAGAGGAACGCAAACTAGAAAGAAGTCAGCCCCTTGACAAGCAGGGCAGGTGTGCAAGTATGTATGTATGAGTGTAAGTGTGACTGGCCTTAACATGCCTGCTTCGAGGACAACGCAGCCTCAGTCTTCACGTTCGCACGTATACAGCTCACGTTCACGTTTGTTGTGTATATCAAAGGCAGCGCATGAAGTGCATTGAAGCTGGAGAAATGTTGCCAGTTTTTCTCTTTTTACTCTGTTTCACATTTTACGTTTACACATTTTGCACCATCTGCTCTCCACTCACGCCCTTTCGTTCGTTTATTCAACAATTTAACAACGCGCTATGCAAAATAAAAGATGCTCAACTTAAGAACGGAAATAAACATTTTACACACTGCAGCGCCTTTAAAACGTTAGAACTTCTTGTCGCCTGGGCTTTGTGAATCGTTTTTTGTTATGTGATAGGGCTGCAAACTGAACACTGAAAATGCTAACAGCGTGAACAATTCTACTAACAGTTCTAGAAATGCGAGGGAGGTTTCAGTAAATGGCACGAATATTGGTTTATAACCATAATTTATTTTTTAATATATTTCAAACATACATGCCACGATTTTGGTATATATTCAAGACATATGTATGAACTATTTTAAATAATTATTCAATTTGCGTTGTCAAAACCATATCATTAATGTTAAGTACAAGTAGATTGAGTGTATCATTAGTTATCTTGAAACATATTTAGCAACCCGTTCCGACACTTTTTGCGTCTATCAAAGAGGGCATCATGTCAGAATGTTTCTTTTGCTTTTTGTTGCCCTTTTCGTCACGGCTTTTGCTGTCGGTGCTGTCGCTAGTAATGTGAGCTCATTACCATAAAAGCGTTGCTGAGAGCAAGTGGAAGCGACTGACTGCGACAACTGAACGCACATATGAACACGGCCCAAGTAGCTCAAAAAGCTAACCAAAGAAAAAGTAAAAGAGTAAGACAGAAGCAGACAGAGAGAAAAAGCGAAATGAAAGCTTGAAGAAAAACTTATAGATGTCTTCAATTTCAGTAATAGCACTCCAGGGCATGTGGGGTTTGCAATGGCTGGCTCAAAAAGAGACCCCTTTGGCCAAAAAAGTTTTTAACTGCTGCCTGGTGGATTTTAAAGTGTGTTAGTGCCTAGCAGCAATAGGGATCTATCTATGTCTTCCTATCTTTAGTCAGGCGACTCAATGACTAACCGACTAAGTATCTCAGTATCTTCTGATGAAGCCTGCTTCTATCTGAATATAGTACACAAACATAAACACACACACACATACGCACGTTCACATGTAAAAAATAAACAAAACCAAAAAGGCTTAAAAAAATATGGCAATAATGGCTGGCCGCTAGGGATTTGGCTATTAAGCCCTGGCAATAGAGCAAACATTGGCAATACATTTGAGTGCCTACATCATGTATGGCATGGGTGGATGATAGTGTCTGGGTAGTTGTGGGAGGGTTAGTTTTAGAACCATATGAACACATCAACACAGTTAGCTGCAGTTCGTAATGCCTGAGTACTGAACTGAGTTGGTAAAGGCATATTTTATGCAATACTGTTCAAGTTTCCAAGAAAAAAAAATAAAATTTCACCACAGAGCGACGTGTCGGGTTAAGTTGTGTTTCTAGCTTGCCTTCTGCCGGGATTTCCCATATCCATATCCATGATGCCAACTTCTGTTGCTTGTGCTGTTCCCTTGCTGTTTTAGCTGTTTTGCCTGTAAGTATGCCATGGAAGTTGGTAAATATGCGCAGACTTTTGCTGGCGAGAAAATCATTGACTTCGGCATAAAGATGCTTGCCACTGAGCGAATGCGAGGCATGCCAAAGCTTTTTGGCATAAATACGCTCTGCCACATAATGCACAGTGAGCGCACACACACTCTAACACCCACACACACACAAGCTGCCTTCCCGCTTAGACAAAAGCTATGCGGCATGCAAGAAAATTGAATTTGTGTGCGTTTTTCTTCTTTGCCTACGCCAACTGTAAACTTATGTATGCTTTACAGCAGCTTCTGGCTACCATCATCTCCAACCCCACATTTAGTTCACATACAAATGTATGTATTTGTAGATATATAGCATTGTTTTGGTCTAGCATAGACCACAAGAGGACAATGTATATGTGTTTATGTGAATGTGTGTGTGTGTGTGTGTGTGTGTGCTTATATTCCAGTCATATAGCCAGGCAATCGGCTTTATCTGGCAGCGGTTTGTTTGCCTAGTGGTCGGCCTGTCAGTCTGACTATCTGGCTATCTGGCTATCGGACTATCTGACTATCAGACTGTCTGACTGCCAACATTGTGCGAGTGGGAGTCCGTTCTAGTCATATTTGCTGGCATAACTTCATTCAAGATAAAAGCGTGTATCATGTGTGCTTATGCCGTTATCCTTTTATGCTGCATTCTTTATGCTTTCATTTTATTATCTCTTTCACTTTCAACAACACAAACTGATTGCCATTAGAGTGGACCCAATGTACAATATCTAGGCCGGGTTTTATGTACTAGAAAAACAAAATTTTGCGCAGATAAAAGTTTAACGTTCAGCGTTTGTAAGGCAAGATTTGCACCCGACTAACATAAATCATATTGTTTGGCAGCCAAACGGGCATTGCACGCTTTTTAGCGCTCACTGTTCAGGCACGCAGCTGCGAAAATTAATTGTGTGCTTTATTGCAACTAATTCGATTATGAGCTGGCAGCTGACCGACCGACCGACTGAACGACCAACATTCCCTGCTAAATATACGCATAAACAATAAACCAACAAACTAGAACTGAATCAGCTTCAAACACAGCTGGACACGTGTCTCATCAATGCATATAGTGCATTATTATGCGTTATTCATGTATAGCACCAATGTTAAAATATATTTATTTTACCAAATAAATGACTAGCAATGCACCATTCTTTGGTTATTAAATACTGCGCTTGCAAAATTGTGATTTATGGTTTTTGTTATATGAGCATATTATTGCACGAGCAATCAATTTTTAGTAAGGGGGCCTGAGCAGAATAAAATGCGAAATTGAATAGCATTTAATCCGTAAACAAAATGACGTCACGTGCGTCTAATTAATTAACCACCGAGAAAGCTAGAGCGAGGAGAGGAGAGAAGAGAGAGAGGGAGAAATGGTGTAAAATCATTCTAGGCAGCAGGCAGCTGCTTCAAGCGGACGTAAATTAATTTTACATTTAGATGCTTGGCAAATGAGTCGGAAATCGGCTCCATAAAAGAGGCAAGCTCTTATTTGTACTAGAAAACCACCAACGGAATTCTGTGAAAATTTCATTTTTGGTGATTTGCTCATAATATATTTTTTATATTATTATTTGTCGCTTTCATTTCATTTATCGATTTGTCGCTCTTGCTCTGATGACTTTATCAGCGCCAAAGTTTGTCTTTTTGGTCAGTTGTTAAGCGCTCACACAAAAACAAACACACACACACACTCAGAAAGCAAACAGCATACACACCAACATACTTACGATTTCATTATGTACGAATATCCTGACTGGTTCCAGGTCCCGACCGCGCTCCTGCTGCTTGGCTAGCGCCTGCAGCGCATATTTTTTTTTTGGGTCGTGCATTTAATGTCTGCTCTGTGTTTTGGGTGGAGCGGGGGCGTTTGCGGCATTTGCATGCTTCATTTGACATAAAGAGCAAAAATAACCGCTAGCGGTTTTATGCGGCTATAGCTGGACCGCTGTGGCCGTTGTTCAGATTAAGTATACGCCCTAAATTTGTGTTGTTTGTTTACATGCAAGCACAAATGCACGTACGCAACGTGTCTGGCTGGCATTGGTTTTGTGCCCTCTGAATGGTGGTCGGCACGCAGTAATGCAATCAGAGCTAAAATTATTGCAAAACACAACATCATTTGGCTCTCAACTCGGTTACAACATTGTTGTTAGCAAAATATAAAACAACGACTGCTGACAGTAAGGTCTTAAATTTATAAAATAATATTTAATTCATGAAGAAGAATATAATACAAAATTCCTTCAACGAGTTGAGTTAATTGCTTTACGAAGTAACCATTTTATTCACATTAAACACACATTTTGAAAACATAGTTGACAATAAAAAATATTTTAACAACTTTGAAATAACAACTAAATTCTCTGATTGATTGAATTTAATTTAATTTATCCAACGGCTCTAAATTGGATATAAATTTACAGACGTATTAAATATTTTGGCAGCAAAACATTTGATTATTTCAATAAATATTTGCTAGCTAGCAGACAAGCGCAAATAGTTTGTCAGGATTTAAAGTTTCATATATAGTGCTTATAGTGCGTTTGGCAATTAAAATAACGCAAAAATGAGAATTACTACCACAAAATGAAAAAAAAGAGAATCATTTGATATTCGTATTGATAATCAATTAGTGCAGACGGCAATTATTGCACTGATGTTACAATTACACTTTACACAATTCATTAACAAGTGCGTAATGACAGTGTAGTTCATATAAGTAGGTAGATATGTATGGTTCTATTAGTAATATTGCCAATGGTTGAATTGAGTACTGGCTGACAGACACACGTGGCGTATGCGCGATGATAGAGGCCTTTATTATTTCCAGTTATCTACGGAAAGTTCTGTATATACTGAATTTTTGCATGTATGCATGTCCGTATGTTCATATGTGATACGTGTAATATTTATTAAATTTATCCATCAGCAGCTGTTGTTGTTGCGATTGTTGTTGATGTTTGTTTTTGTTGCTGTATCAACGTGTCTCATTTGGAATTTGTTGTACGTGCCCGGAAAAGCAATATAGCTATCAGCAAATTAAATTGACTTACCAGCGTTCAGGTTCAATTGCATGGTTTTTAAAATTATTTTTGTCCACTGGTGTCTTAACAAAAATTTAACTTTCAACAAAAGCGGATGCCAGATCCTAAGCGTTTTTATCCATTTATGCAAATATCTGTTTAATTTCAATCGTTTTTATGTACAGGTAAATTAAGCAAATACAATTGGCTTCTACAGATAATAAATTGAAATAAAAATCAAATGTTTTAAATTAATAATAATATCTAAATGCAAAAAAAACCAATATATATTCAAATTATTGCCTTGCTGCCTAACTTGGATTATAATGTGACTTACAAAATGTGACATTTGTTGAAAAAGGTTTTTTTTTTGGAGCAAGCTGTTTAGTTTAAGCATCTCTTGTAGTCTTGTTGTTTGTGTCCAAGTCATGTGCAAAATTTATATGTCAGCCAAGTAGGGTAAAGACAAGCAGCCAACAAGAAAGAAAGAGAGAGAGAGAGAAAGAGAGAGAAAGGGACAGAAGGGGAGTGAAAGAGTGTATTGTTGTGTGTGGTGTGTGGTGGCATGCACAAGAGAAATTCTAAAGATTAAATTAAATTGTACATGTCCCAGTTTTAAACTAAACAGGGCGGCATCCGTAGAACTTTAGCCGACAACTGCTTATAGTCGTACATCATAAGAACAGGCAGGCTTGGCACATCCACATAAGCCAGCTACTGGTTCATGTCCTCTTGTAGGTATATGGCGACCAGAGGAGTTAGTTGCAAAACGCTTTGGCGCAATAAATCACAACATTTTCAGATGCTTACACAAATGCCTTTTTGATCCTTAATTTTCTGATCAAATACGTGACATTAAGCACAACCAGCATATATGTGCTGCTGTATATGTGTGTGTGTGTCACAAAGTGGGTGAGTTTTGGGGTGTTGACTGGCAACTAACAAATCGTATAGATGTTGAAAATTGAATGAAAAGTACTATGGATACGAGTAATGACATTGTTTGAGCCACACAAAAATCAAAAACCGTTTGTGTTGACTCACGAGCAGATACCCTGTAACTGAATAAAAAAGATACGATTAAATCGTATTAAGCTGATAACTTTCAAACAATTTGAACGAGTATTTGATATCAAAAATGAACCTTGTGCACAAAGCGAAACAAAGCAAGTGAAATTTTTCAATCGCAGCTGCCCACATAAAGCATTGCCAAATGTGCGACTTGAGGATTTGCTATTGCTTTAGCACACAGATACACACACACATATGTATGTATATAGATTCCTATTGTATTATTGTATTTCAGCGAATGGCATTGTAAAATTCTCCCCTTTTTTACGACTGTCTGCAACTGATAGTCGCCTTGGCATTGCCTACAATGTAACAATGTTCTGTTTGCTTTTGTTGGTTGTGTTTTACGCTTGCTTTCTTTTCAATTTATTGTAAAGCATTAACAAAAAATAAAAAGAGAGGGTAAGAAAAAATGAAGAAATAACTACTCTTAGTGGGGATACATGCAACACAATAGTTGTTCTAAACTTATATGAGCTCCAGCAATAACCCATTGTACCATGCGCTTTGACAAAACGTCAATTGCAGTGTTGCAAAGTATCAAAAGCTGCACTTGTAGCACACACAGTCAAATAAATACATGAGAGAGTAATGAGAGAGTAAATCGATTTGCCAGATCAAATACACAGTTCAAGCTGGCAGAACAAACAACTAACTGTAATTGAGAGAGGCCAAGACGAAAATAGAGGTACAGTTGTGTAAGTGTTTGGTAATGAAGGATGCTTTGCAATCACCGAACATTGAACGCAACATGCATTTGTTATGTGGACCGAAAAAGAAAAATATGAATAACAAATCTTTGTTATTGAATCTTAAGTAAGACTAATGTTGTTGTTGCATTTAACATTATAATCTTGTTATTATTCCCTTTTTTAGCCTAGGTGTGGTGTTTGCCTTTTACCTTTTGCCTTTTTACGCATTGCTTAAACTGAACCATTGATGCAATAAAATATTTTTAAAATTAATAAACTCTTCTTAATTTCTTGTAACAGTCGTTCGTACTTTTCTCAAGTAGCCTACGAAATTATGCAATGTCTGCATGGAGTTGTGCTAAACATAAACCAATACTTGAGAATACTTTATACTTTAAGCTTTGCATTAATATCTTTATCTTTTTCACACACAAGACTTATGCAAAATGTTCTTGCCGGTATTTTAAGTTATTTTACTGTCATAAATTATTAAAAGATAATTAATGCAGAGCTAAGAGCTTGTATCTAAGAAGTTTTAATGTGCTTTAACAGCTGGTAGGTGTATTTTATTTGCTGTGCAGTTTGCAACAAAATCCAGCTAATGCCACCTTGCATCAGGTCAGAGCAACTCACACACAGATAGTTTGAGCAAAACTCTTATTAAATTGAGAAAAGGCTTTTGCTGCTTAAGAGCGCATGAATATGAAATGAATATCCTTGAGCAACTCGATAACATGGTTGAGTAGGGAAGTTTTTTTGTTATAATTTTAATTATGTCAAAACTAAGTGTGTGTCTGTGTGTGTTTGCTGTACAATTGAGCTTGTCAAGCAAAAAGTGCGCACAACACACGCAAACCCACACAATCGGTGATATTTGTTTTAATCTTTATGAAAATTGTTTAACATGCAGCTTAATGATGTAACTTAAAGTGTAAATTATCGGGCATGTGTGTAATTAACGTAGAAGGAGAATCTGGGAGCAACACAATAATAATCCTGGTACCTGTCATGCATGTTGCCACAAATATTTTCTCAAAACGCGTACAAACTTTGTTGCTAAACGCAACTTTCACCATGTTTGCGACACAGCTGCTGCCATTGTCAGCGACCTACAAGCCTAAAGAGCTGAATCTTTTGCCTCTGCTTAGCTAAACATGCATAATGTATACACACACACACACGCACACACAAACAATTATTATTATTATTATGAAATTTCGAAAATGTTTTGGGCTACATTCACCAAACCCACACCTAGAGCCAACGTAACCCTAAGACTTTGCCGTCAACAGCAGCGGCAGGCCTTCAACACGTTAACCACAAAGCAAAATGCCAAATGCCAAATGGCAAACCTGCCCCAAGCCCCATCCACCTCGCCCAACAGCACCACCAACCCACCAAACACTTGGCGCATTCTCACTTTGAGTTTTAAGAAGCGGGGACTAAGAAAATGGGTTATTTTTGGGCATTGGCATAATTTTCACGTGCTTGTGTGACGTCAGTGCGAAAATGAATAGAAACTGTTGGTAAAATATATTAAAAAAATACACTTATTTAAGCACATTTCCAATTGTGCGGCCAATTTGACTTAATTAGCCAATTAGTCGACAGCCAGGTCGATTAATAAACTTGTCCTTAATTACGTGACCAACATCAATATTTAGCCAAGTCAATAAGAAATGAAGCAAAATCATTGACCAACAGGCTGACTGACGGTCTGACCGAATTGAATGAGTGAGCGAAAGTGCCAAAGAGAAGTGCTAAAACCAATCAACACAAAATTAAACAAGAATCGCGACTCATTTGGCTGCAAAATTAAAAATACCTCTCGACAGCCAATTTCTTCATCTGCTTTTCATCTTCTGGTTCCATTTTATTTTGTTTCCTCGTGGCTGCGATGCCATAGCCATGGCGGTAGAATGAATTGCGTTTAGCGTTTGTCCGTCCATCTAGTCGATGCCAATACCATTAGTAATTTACCCTCAAGCCACACTCTTTTTCTACAGTGAATCTTTGGGACATTCTTCTTGGCTGCCAGCATAACAAATTTGTCCATTTAAACTTTTTATTTTATTTTTTTTGCATACATTTTGCGCACGGTATAAGTAAGTTGTGTTAAGAGTTTAGCAACGACGTTGTTATTACTCTATCAACTTATATTTTTAAAAATATACATATTGATTAAATTATTTGACAGAGTTATCACTTTTGGTGCTGTTTTGATAGTTTTACATATTACGAGCAATTCTTATAATAATTTTTATAGGATTTAATAGAGTAGATTTTACCTGTAGAAAAAACTGAATAATGTATATCGTTTTAACATTTTTCAGGTTCATTTAAACTTCTATGATTCAAGTGGTGCGCTGTGTTTCTATAAACGATTTTAGTTGTAATTACTTTGTACTTTTAACAATTATTTGAAGCATTCAACAAAAAACAATTCAAACCGAATTTTAAGAATGAAAACATTACTGAAAGTCTATTGTCTGTATCACTGGAGTTGTATGTCCAACACTTAAGGCTTTTTTTACAAGGGTATTTCCAAGTCAACAAATAGTAATATTGCTTGCGTTTAGTTATTTTTGGTGTTTGCTTGTATTTTAAATTTTGTTTTTTTTTTCATCGTCATTTGCATGTCATTTATTTTGTTAATGTTTGCAAATAAACAAGCGCAATGAGCTGCTGCAAAAGGAGGCGTCTCCGTTGTAAAGGCAGCACCCATTTAGCGACAAGTCAAAAGCTATGAAAGCAATAGCAGCAGCAACAGCAGCAACAGCAGCAGTCGAAGCAACAACATCAATTTCAATTCTCACACTTGTGGATAGAGCGCAAAAGAAAGAGGGGGCGTCAGTAAATATTTTACGCTATACCAGAAATATGGCAACAATTTATAAGTGATTCGTCATTGTTTATTGGCTTCATCGAAGCGCGAATGAGCCATGCCCAAGAATTATGGCTGACAATTTGGCCTGGCACCATTCCAGCCATAAATAATGCTGGCCAGGCAGCAATAACAATAACAAATCACAAAAGCGTATCAGTATTAGTTGCTCCTGTCTTTGTTTTTGTTGTTGTTGCTGTTGTTAACGTTGTCGTTGGTTTTGCCTTGTCTTCATTAGCTGATTGGCCAGCGAGATTTTTGGGCATTTGTTGCCGGCTGTTGGAGGTGTCAACAGCAACTGTTTTCGAGGTGAGCTCGTGAAAGGTGTGAAAGTTGACGCCTAGCTGTATGCAACGCAATTTGGAACTTTGATAGAATTACCCAAACAAGATGAGTGTACCATGCTAGAAAATACCCTGCAAGGAACAATTTCGCAGCCACTGCAAGCTATGGAATTGATTTATTTGGGTCATTTAGACCGTGCATAAGTTGAACTGCTTACTGGTTACTATTGCACTTTTGCAAAACTTTATCATAGACTCTTTGAAAAATTCAAGGGGTATGGCAAGGCTGCACGCTTTGCTGCATGGAGACAAAGTTTTAAGCTGTTGCAGGCAGCAAGTGCGATTGATTCAATCCAAAAGCCGCTTTGCAACTCTCTGACAACTAGCTAAAGCGTTGCAATTGTAGGCAGTTTCCCTCTTCCAACTGAGTCAGTCAGGTTTTGGGTGGGGTGACTATTTTGCGATAAAACGAGCGACATAAGCTGCGCAGTCTTGTGAGTCCTTGCAAGTTGTTGTTTGGTGGTTGTTGGTTTGTCCTTTGTCTGCTTCTAAGGCATTTCGGCAAGTCCCCAAAAACTTTTTGCAGTAAATGCAAATGCGAAACTTAAATGAAATGCAGTTGCACATGCCACAAAATGTAAACTTTTTGATTATCAAGTTTTTGGAGTGTGTACATCTGTGTATATGTGTGTTTGTGTTTTTTATTTTTGTGTTAAATAAATTCCATGCACAATATTAAGTGCAAATTGTTTTGGCGCAATTGTTGTTGATTCTCTTAAACACACCCACTCTCCCTCTCTCTCTCTCTCTCTCTCTCTCTCTCTACTTATCAAATTTTTGGCTTTTACAGCTGCTTTGTATGCGTATCTTTTATATATTTTATGCACGCAACGGCATTGGAGACGACAACAGCTTACAGCTCGAGTTTGGCCTTTGGCAAGAGGGAAGGGCATTGGCAAGTATGCAATTTAAAGCGGAAAACGAGCGTGCAGCAGCAGCAAAAACGGTGACAATTTCTGAGCAGGCAAAGCGCTTTCCTATTAAAATTTTCATTAAATTAAAAGCAATTAGTATGAGACGAAAGCTGGCTGAGAAACAAGCTGACTCGGCATCCAGTAACAGGGCAACAGTTTCGGCAAGCTTCGTTGTTTCATTGCCGCCAGCAGCACTCCAAATGTTGCTGTTTGTATTTTGATTATTGTCAAAAACCCAAAGGCAGCAGCTGCAATTTGCGTACACATAAAGCAGCAGAGTCAGGCATGGTGTTTAGGTGTCGGCTAGCTTGTGACTCGTGCGTTGCGTAACTGCTGCCATTCAATTTCCATGAGGCGCAAATTGCGTTGACGATAATACAAAAAGTCCAAGCGACAAGGCATCAAGATCTTAAAACGTTGCCCAAGGCAGGCCAAAATTAATTTGCTGCCTGCCTGCAGCAGAAATAAATTCGTTTTACCTTGATTTTTGGTCATTTAGAGTGATGCGCTAGATGGTAGATGGTGGTTCTGTGGTGCCAACTGCTGGCTACAGGCTGTGAATGATTTTTTAATTTTAGCCATTTTCATTGTTTATGGCATTTGCCATTTTTGCGAGCACTTTGACTGCTTAGATCGCTCAACTAAAAATTGATAGCGCTCTATGGGGAGTACCATTACTTTTGATGATCGCAATTTTATTGCCAACCAGCCGACGACACTCTCTGGGACATTTGACGTTAACAGCTGTGATGCTTATTAAGCAATATCCGCTTTACTGATTTCAGCTTTAATTTTTTTGTGGGATTCTGCTGTCAGACAATAAAAAGACGATAAGGCGCCGCAAATAATTTGTTATTTATTGATATTTTATAACAAATTTGTATGCGTTCTAAGCATAAAATAAATAAACAATCTTTTTGACTTTATAGCAATTGTTGTACGTCCAACATTTGAGTGCAACCATTACAATTGAATTGGGTTTTAATCTTGTATCCAGACACAAATAAAAATGGGAATACTTAAAAAGCTTATCTTCATTCGTTGGTACACACAATTTAAAAGTAAAACCTCTCCCTAGCACCTATGCAAGTTATTATTAATTTTTAAAATATAAAAGAAACTGAACTGCGGTTAGGTGAGTTCAAATGTTAAAGGGCAATATTCCAAATTTAACTTGGAATTTGTTATGAGTGTATACTTATTTATACAAAGCTTCTTTTCTTGTGTATATTTATTAGATTCTTATTTTGTTTTTGTCCTTGCATGACTTTGACAGCTAAGGTATTAAAAATGTACAAAGACAAGCACCCTAAAAATTTTTAAAAGTATTTCAAGCCAAAATTGAATTCCTTGCAGCAGTAGCTGTGTCGTTCTTCATCATCGTTGTAATTCTACAAAATTGTTCAATAAACAAAAAATAGCCGCAAGCAACCGAACAAACAACTCTTTTAAAAATGCTTCTCATTGAAGTTGTGCTTCGTGTTTGTTTTGATTTGAAACATTTTTGTATGCTGGCTGGCATATTATATATTGATTAAAGTAACAGTGGCAGTATCAAGTAACAAGTTATGTATGTGAACGGATATATATACATATATATACAAAATGGCCGAAAGCCTTGCGAAAGTGGCACGTGTGATTGGAGAGTTTTAAAGTCAGCTTTAAGCTGTTGCCAATTCACGGCGGCCATAAGACAGCTGAGACTATGCCACATAACTCCTGCTGCAAGCCAGTAAGGCAGTAAAGCAGTAAGACAGCAAGACAGCAAGGTAGCAAGGCAGCAGAGGCATGCCACACGCATTCCTTTGATCAATTTCGGGGCAACCTCGATTGTGTCTGGTGGGCGGTTGACTTATTTTTCTGTATGAAGTATTTCTGGAATTTAGGCACGCACACTCACCTTTGCCACCCGCTGCAAATGGTCGCCGCAAGATGGCGTGTGCGTGCTGCCGTCGCATGTCAAATTTTTTGCTTAAATTTTGTTCGTTTGTGTTTTTGTTTTTATTGTACCACATCGTTTTTCCCCACTATATATGTGTGTGTGTGTGTGTGTGTTATTTTTATGATCCTTAATTTCTGTCACTAACACCCCCCCTACGCACTCGCAAAATGTGCCATTTGCATATTTGATAAACTTTTCTATTTGCCCGCGTATTTTGCTTTTTGTTATTGTTTTTGTTGCTTCTTTGCCGCTTTCCAGGTTTTGCCTGCTTGCAGCATAAATAAATAAATTGTGTGTTTAGCGAGCGGAGAAATTCAAAGTTTTGTTTCGTGAAATGTTAACAAATATTTGTGCTGGCCGTGACTGCTGTTTGGCTCTCATGATTGTTGTCATTATATTTATTGTTTTGATGTGCTCTCTGTATAAGTGTGTGTATGCTTGTGCCAGCAAGGATCCCACGCATGAACTGTTTGCCCTCGTTCTTTCATGGAGTGCTGCTACCCAAGCATTTGTCTTTGGTCTTCGACTCCCTCACGTACACACACACACACTCGCATGCGTGGTGACTTTTGCCCTGCAAAGTAGGCAGGCAATTATTTTCGCTTTTAGTTGCTAAGTTTATTTTCGGTAAAAGCTAAAAAAATAAATAACCTAAACGCACAGCACACAGAGAAAGAGGCCCACACAGCAGGTGTCGCTGACAAGGCAACTGATAGCAAGTGTATGGCACAAGGTTTGGAGTCTCCGCTGTATCAAATGGCCTTTGGATTTGCTAATGGTCTGCCTTGCAGCAGAGTTCACTTAATTTATCAACATCTTTTTGCGGTCGACACTGACATGCACTAACATAAACTACAACAAAAAAAAAGAAAGGCAATACCAGCTGTGAGCAGCTGATGTGGAGCTTTAATTGAATTTGCCTTGTACCATTTGCCAGTTAGTTGATTAAACAGCGTTGGTCAAACACTTTCCGCAAATTATGCGATTAATGCCATGCAAATTGTAGTGAGATTCTTCCTGCTTTCCCGGAAAGCTGCCTAGTCGAATGGGGGCTTCTTATCTCAATTACATACATCAAGAGCAGAATAGACTGAGTGAACTTTGGCTGCATGCCGCAACCATGATCATGGGCTTTGGCTTTTAGTAGGAGTTTGTCATTGGCATCAATTATTCTGTTCAATGTTCGCCTGGCAATGTCAGCGTTTTCTGTGCCACTCAAAAGTGATGGTAAATGACACTCAGGGCCAACATGGCGACGCGCTGCAATAAATTAAAGCGCTGTGGCCGTTAAAATGCGACCAAAACTTGACATAAAGCGCCAACAAACAACCCCACAGCACATTAAATATGATAAATTAAACGCTTAAACACAAGCGACCATTCCAGCTATTTACTTATTGCAGTTTATTCATGACTCTTCCTTGCACTTGGACAAAAACATTACTAACCATAAACATGTCACTGAGTGGTGTTCCATTGAAAAACATATAAGCGTAAAATTCGCTTGCAACCGAATGAGGCAAACATGAATTAAAGGGAAAAGCAAACAAAGTTAGCATTTATTTACTGTAATAATTAATGTGAAAGTTAGGTTTAAATTTCTTAGCTAAGCTGTCAAATGAAATATTAAAATGAAGAGCGCATAAAGTAAATAATATTAATTTTGTCGTAGATTGATTAATATTTGCTTAAGAAGATAATTTGTTAAAATTAAATTTAAAATAGTTTTAGGTAATATTGAAAGAAGAAAATATATATGTAGGACTGAACTTTCAAAGCGACATGAAACAAACAACTTCTCGGATTTAATGTTTTATATATATAATATTAACTTAAACGTTTATTCAGCGAACACATTTCATTATTTCCATACACATTTTCAACTTCCTAATTGTGCGGCCTTATGCTTCGCCGGTTCAGTTACTACCTCTCTTCATACAACTTTTAGTGGTGTACTTATACTACGATATACTATCGATTATTACAACTTAATATTAGATATTATAGATAGTTATCGGCATCAGCTGCTAGGGCTGCCAATCCTACATATATGATAGAGATAAAGATTTTGACTTTACTTGAATTCTTTTTTTTTTTTAAGATGTACACACCTTGCTCGAGTTCAAACTTTACTACACATTAAGAGAGTCGGACTCGGTTTAAAGCTTTTTGTAACTTAACTTGAATACCGTTCTGCCGGCGACCACGCTATAAACACCATACATACCTTCTCTATGATACTTAAGTTATTTCGTTGCAAAGCTAAGTGCAAATTAATGAAGCAATCTCTGGTATAAACAATTTGCAATAAATTTGTGCCTTCCCTCCCCCTTGTAGTTGTTTGCTTCTGGCGAGCCATAAAATTGCATTAGCGCCGTTTGGGCCATCATAACAATAATGCAGAGCTATTGAGAATGCCGAACAAAATGCAGCGTAACTGCAGGCAACAGCAGCCAGAGTACTGCAAAACAAAAATGGGGCCAAAGCGAAAGTTCAAAATGTCGACAAACGAAGAAACAAAATTTCATTTGCAGTGCAACGTAAATTGAATGCACATATGAGTGGATAAGTGTATGTGTCTCTGTGACTATATGTGTGTGTGTTTAAGCGATGTGAGCGTAACACAAATGTTTGCATTAGTGTTTGTTTGTATGTGTGTCAATGCCGTTGACGTCGAGTGAGCGTGAAACAAATGCAAGCTATAAAATCTCAACAGCTACAAAGCGCACTGCTAGAGGGGCCAAAATGGAATGATTGTGCAAGAAGTAGTTGTGTGAGGAGAGAAATGTTGGGTATAGCTTGGCAATGGCAACGAATGCGAGTGCTTATTATACCCTATAACAGTCTTATAGGAGGTATATCAAGTAGATGTGCAACTGTAGTCAACTAACATTAAATAAAATGTTATCAAAGAAATGGAACAAAAACTGAATGTTTGGTTGATTAAAACAATCAACATTAAATTTAATATTCAAACGCTTTAACAATCATTAAGCTGAAACCGAATATTACAAATAATTGGTTTGTTAAAACAATCAAAAAATTTTAATACTCAAACGCTTAAACTCTCATTAATTATCTGGTGCATGGATCAGCAAAGCAACTAATTGTGAAGTATACCCGGTGCAACTAAAGAATTCCAACTTATTTGTATTTGTAGCATAAGCAATGAAACGGCGCATACTTGCACACAATCACATAACATACACACACCATTTACTTGCATTCTTGCAGTAAGGGTGTGCAAACAATACAATGGTGGAGGACTGAAACAATTCTGCAATAACGCCTAAACAATTTTAAACAAGAAATTAGAAGGTGTAACGAAAACAGCGGAAAGGCAACTTGGCTAATAAAATTGAATCTGAAACAAAAAAAAGGAATACTTATAGCTTTAAATTTTTTGACATAAATGGTAGTAAAATATGAAAAGAAATTTCCAGCCAAACAAAAGTTTGTAGGGAAAGTATCATGTCGCTTCTGTTTATTTAATACTTATTATAAGATTAAGCAGAAAATTCGTGTAAAAATGCATTCCAATTGTTTGTAGTCATATTCTTCAAACACTTTAATCTCTTTCTAAGCATGTTTTGTGCATAACATTAATATTCATTTTCCAACACTAAATAAATAAGTGTTTTACAAATAACTTTCTTATAGTTGACGTTGTTGCCGTTGTTGTGCTTAGGCCAAAATTATCCATGTTGTTGTCGTAGTTACTGCGCTGTCGCTTATCTTGACGGCTCATGTCAAAAACAAGGACAGAAATGCGTACAACAACTTGAAAGAACAAAAACAACAATTTTAAGATAAACAATAAAGGCATGGAACGCGCTTAGGGGCTTCGCTTTAGTTACTAGGCTAAAAACTTGAAGTAACTTTGCCGGTTGTCCGGTTGTCCTGGCAACCCTGAGACCTGAGCAGCAATCGTGTAATCACTTGTCAGCTGGCTAAGCTCTGACCAGCCACCCCGTCTGCCCCCAGTGTCCTCATCCAGTTTCTTCTCCTGTCTTCCTTAAGTCTAGCAACTATTGCGAGTTTACTTATTTGTAAACACTCGTCAGCTAATGCTTTCTGGCACATAAACACATAAACATATACAGTTTTGCAAGGGAAATTCGTACTTTTATGGTCGAGTGCCTGAGGATTTTTGGCCAGCTGACAGTTTTCTGCAAATATTTCGAATCACAAGTTGCGCAATTTATTGAGCTGATAAATGTTGTTGTTTTGTTTGCAATTTCCTTTTCTGCCTGTCGCTCAGAATGTGAAATTTATTTCAAAAGTTATTTTTGCTTCTCGGAGTTTACCAAAAGGATCAAAGTCGCAATATAAATTAACTTCAAATGTTGCAAGCGATAAAATGGCTAACGATAACCAGTGTCGCCTGCCGCTTCGTGGCAACTTACGTGCCGCTTATCGTTCCAACAGCTGCGGCAGGCTAAATGCGTTACTCAAATGCGGTTCTTGGCATTGTTGCTCTCTGCTTCTGGTATATGTGGCTTGTCCTTGACGTGGCCTAATTGGGCAGCACCATTTGTAACTGCACATTCTAGGCAAACACACATTCGCATAAGTTGAAGCCCGTTTGCAATTAGCAATGTACTGATTAATTCAAATTCTACACACACATACATGGATATGTTGGTAACATTATAACTGATATAGAATCGCTAATAAGCATATTTTAAAATCAATAAATAAATATAATCAAATGATTTGATTTAATTGCCAGTTTATGACTGTTAAAATATGATTAAAGATGTTTAATTTTTTTGATTCAAATCAATTCGCTAACACGTACACAAATATCAAATATAACGTCGTTTACGTCTTTTGGGAAAGTTAGATGGGAAAACTTTTTCCCATATCAAATGCATTTTTAATTGAGATAACAAAATGAAAGAAACGGTTTTGGTGACACGCAAACTACAACCAAACCATTAAATTAACTCAAAGCTAACTCCTGTCTTGGTTCTTAATCGTTTAGTGCTTGGGAAAAAAAGTTGACCGAAACAAATGGTACCCAGCTTAAAAAGTTTCCAAGAAATTTAATAAAACTCGTTACATTTCCAAGAACTCCTTTACGCTTGTTAAATGCTTAAAATCAAAGAATTGATAAAAAATTCAAGAGCTTTGCTGATTGCCCATAAAAAAAATATGGCTATCAATGTGAATTCTGAAAAGAGCAGCATTTTTACTGTGAAGGGGATTTTTATTTCCAGTCATAATTAGGGAACGAAACTCTTTTCCAGTTTGCTGTTTGTTTAAGTATGTTTACCGACATACTTTATAATGAAAATATGATTTATATTTTAACTGGTTCGAGGAAACGCTATGATTAAAGCCACAAATGCAATAGAGTATCATGCAAGTATTTTTTGAGCAATGCATTATAAGAATTTCAGAGCTATTTCCAAGAATTCTGATTCATTGATAACTACTACTAAACAATACGTTTGCAATTTGCTCACCACGAGCTCGAAAGCAATATGCAACAGCAAAATAAATTAGATAGCTATAATTATAGTTTTGTTGGAACTGTTGCATGAGATAGTGGTAATTCGTAGAATCTGTATTGTTATAATATTAATTATTAGCTGATACAAAACTGTAGCTTTAGTTAATTAGAGTGGATTATTGAGCTTTTGACAAAAATGTGCTTAGGCAGAAATTTGTAAGTTGATTTCAATAGATTTGTTAACCATTGATTAGATCAGTAGCAAGCCAGTTATGCGGTCTATTTCGAAGACCAACTAACTGTTTTTCTATTGGTCAGTTAGTTGGCATAGCAACTTGATGTCCTGTCGGTATGCGCAATGAGCACAAATATTTACACATAATCACATTCACAATCATCCTTTTTTTACCTGCTGCTTTACTCGTCCTGGAGTATATATGTATGGTTTTTTTTGTGCTGCTTCTGTTGAAATGCGACAGTTCAGGAAAAGGTTTAAATATTTATGAAATTATGCCAAAGTTTCAACAAGTCATAAATCTCTGTTGATGTTTGACTTTTTATGCAAAATTTATTTCATTTGCATAAAAATGGCTGACAAAATATTATGGCAGGCACGGCCAGCGCCAACAGCGAATAATGCTGAGGTGGGCAGCGGAAGGTGCGCTGGAGACCCGTAGGCCCAACAATAGCCAACAAGCTGGAGCTGGAGAGGAAAAACCAAACAGAAAAAAATAACAAAATAACACAAAACAAAACCCAAAAAATAAAAAGATACACGAAATTCAAACAATAAACGTTAATAGGATGCCACAACTGCTCCCACCTGCTGAAAACAAAAATACAAAAAAAAAACACACACCTGCAACCTAGAAGTTTGTCTGCCCAGGTTTGGTTTTGGTTGTTCTTGTATTTATTTTTGCTGTCATAAACATGGAATGGAATTTACCCAAAAACTTTACCACGTAATCAATCACGCTTCATTTATTGACACGCACAAAGGATGATGGGCCAAAGCCGAAGGACAACACACACACACACACATACTGTAAGAACAGGTTGCGCACTTGGTTTTTGGGCCCCCTTACTCCCTTCTGGTCAGATGGTGGTAAAAAGTTTTGCATGCGCATAAATCCGACACAGACACGACTGTTAGCCCTGACAGCTCATTTGCGGTGCTGGCACCTCTAGCTTCCCACCCTACTCTGTTCAGCCTACTCCCAAAACTGACTTTTCTGCGTACTCACCTGCTGAGCAGGCCAGGCACAGTGGCAGCCGAAAAGTGCGAAGGATTTATGACAAAGATATTTATGAGCGCCAGCCGTCTGGTCGTCCAACACTCATA
This sequence comes from Scaptomyza caliginosa, assembly GCA_035044725.1. Taxonomy (NCBI): domain Eukaryota; kingdom Metazoa; phylum Arthropoda; class Insecta; order Diptera; family Drosophilidae; genus Scaptomyza; species Scaptomyza caliginosa. The sequence continues at coordinate 923,356 of JAWNNR010000004.1, read as the reverse complement.
CGGCACGTGGGCTGCTAAGGCAACCGCGAATGAGCTTGACAAATATTTACGAGCTCAAGGACACACCCTATCAACACACACACACACACACACACACATGCAATCACCGTGGCACAAATATACGAGTGTTATATTAATAGAGGTGTGCTGCAAAACTTTGGCAATTCGCTAATAAATAGAGCATAAAGCCCCATTTGCCATGGCTGGCTAATTTTCTGTTGTTTCCGACCAGCTTAGTGGTTGCTTTAAAATCTGTACATCTCTGATGTGTTCATTGTTTTCTTTAATTTTGCGGTTTCGCTACACATCAACTGTCTGCTGCAGACATTTTAAGCCGCGTTCGTAGCCTTTAAAAGCATTTAGATTATAATTGGCAGCGCATAGGGGATCACAGTAGTGTTTGAAGTAAAGTGTAATAAATTGCAGTACTTGGCTGCTGCTTGTTACATTTAACAACGTTTGGGTTTGCTTTCGCTGTGAGCGCCTGTCCGGGTCATGAATACGTTCATTTTTCTAAAAGTGAAATTACAAAGCCGCAGTTAAACTTGGCAACAGCACATGCCTGGCACACATTGTCATAATTTCTACAACTTCCACAGTGCCAAACGGACAACAGGCAAGGGCAGGCAAAGCTGTCAGCAATGCCGACAATGCAACGTTTGCAATATTGCAACATACTTGCACACAAAAGGACATGCAATTAATTGCATACGCACTAAATGCCCCCCACCAAACCTTACTAGCTTTCTCTTTTGCAAACGCTACACGAATAGTTGCCATAGTAATCAGCATGTACGTGGTGTTAGTGTGTGGTGCATAACTGTTGTAGCTGCCCTTGTTGTTGTTATTGTTGTTGTTGCTGAACCACTGAAGCTGTTTTATTCAGTGGTTCCAGCGATTCTATTGGTATGTCCATTGCTGCATTCCTGTCAAATCCACTACGAATTGTTGTTTAAACGGATTATGGTATGAAAGCAGGGTTTCGGTTCAGGTGTCACTCACACATACACATTCACACATACACACACACACACATACGCAGCCGTAAATGTCATGCGTGACAGTTGACAGTTTGGATGCAGGCAACGGTCTGGCCTCTGTTGTTGCTCCCACTGGGAATTCGATTAATTTTTGATGAATCAATGTCAACTACTGCTGCAAATCTGTGAACTGTCAGCGCACTCTGCGCCGCGCTTGTTGGCCAAACAAAAGCCACTGTCGCTGCCAGCTGACATATAAGCGGCATGCTGGCTCTGGAGTACCGAGTTTCAAGCAATGGTGCGTAGCAAAAAACCCTTTTTTTATATTGGGGCCCGCACACGTAATTTTAAAAACACGCACACACACATATCAATGACATTTGTTAATACAGGGGCGGAAAGGTGCGCCCCGAAAATATGACATAACACGACAGCAGTAGCAGTGGCGGAGAACTTGGCCAATACGTGACTGATGGCATCTCTTAACTTTCCGTAAGGTTCTCTACTTTTCAGCAAAGAAATTGGCATATCGCAGCGCAATTTCTTTTTTACGCATCAAATGAAAATGTTATGCTTGTATCGCAAGAAATAAGTAACACAACAGGCAAGTGGCGAAAAGTATGTTCAATATTTTTCAATCAAATTTCCGTTAATGTCACGTATACGCAACGTTGCTTACTGTACTTATTAATAATGCTGGTGAGCCACCTTCAAGGAACCAAAACGACAGCACACAGCGAATTATACTCACAAAAGCACCAAAAGATGAAGCTTTCAACGTAGGAGGAAACACATACAACCAAGTATATTACACTTGAAAAAATAGTTTTGAAACAACAATCCTAGCAATTCATTGGCTTAAATTGGCAAGTTCAATAACTTATCCACTTTCTATTTATTAAAAACTTGCCGTGCTATATAAAAAAACTTTGTAAAATATACTTTTAATATATAATAATATTCCAGGTATTTAGTAAATCATATAGATTTAATAAATCTTGATAAAATCAAAAAAAAAAATTCTTCAAATCTTAGTTTGCTAAGATTTGTATTTGCTTCTTCCCGCGTGTACAAAGTTTCAATAAACACGCATTTCAAATGTGTGCGTGTGTGAGTGTGTGTACGCGTTAAGACAGGACCTTCGCATGCTGTCGGCACATTAAACTTCATTCGGTTGTCGTTGCCAGGCGTCTGTACCACATTTATGCCCATTAACAAAATTGTGCGTCCCGGAATTTTCGGCATCTTTTAGCGATGCGTCTGATGCTAAATTTTTGATGAACTCAAAATTGCCGATGACATTGAACTGTGTGAATTTCATAACAGCAACCGAAGCACACAGACTAAACAGTCCGTATTCTTTATTTATTTGTTTGTGCTTCGCTTTTGGGCTTAAGAATAATGTTAATTAAGAAGAGGCTGTCTCACATATTTTCGAGCTGTTAAGCAGCAGCAGCTAAATATTTAATTTCATTAATAAATATTTTATCCATGAATTCATAATTTGATGCTTAAAGAAAATTAATATGTGAACTGTATACAGATTTTGGTTTGGTTATTTTGCCAACATATTTAAGTATTTATTCGAGTAACAAATTGGGCAAAGTTCGGCAAATATCTGGTAAATTAGTCTATATTTTATGTGGCGTTTTATTATGCATGCGTTCCGAGGTATGCAACATATTTCAATTGCTGCTTTACGGGCATTAAAACAAGTCCCAAATAAATTGTGCAAAAGCTTGTGTCTTCATGCGTGTGTGTGTTAGGTAGGGGGAGGTGGAGGGGGTGCATGTATTTGTGTGTGGGCATATATGCGTAGATAAATAAAGCTTAAGCCAAAGGTGCCACAAAACAAAAAGAAAGGAAATGAAACTGCCACTCTGAGGCCCTTGAGCACCTTTTTTTATTTATTTATAGTTGTGGGCGTGTCATTTTCTCACCGACCAGCTTTTATATTGTTTATGCAGCTATACATCTGTATGTATGTGGACGAATGTTTATAGAATTTGTTTGTTATGCTGGAAGAGCTCGTAAATAACAACTTCACAGACACATGCCACTTTATGTCAATTATTTTGACAGCTAACAAGAGCAAATATGCAGCCAGGTCGAAGTTATTATATCACACTCAATGCGCCCATTAGAGTCCACCCCTGCCTAACGCATGGCATGTCCCATAAGAAATCACTGAGCTGTTAACACAAGCACAGGTACGGCGACAATGGTACAATATATATATATATATATATATTTCTCTAGATTAACGTAAGGGTGGAGAAATTCATAATGACATGTATTAAAAATCATATATTCAACGTTAATATGAGCTGAGAACTAACTAAACAAAAACGTTGTCCAACAACAGTTAAAGAAAGAAAATGTATTGATTTCGCCGTAGGGAATTGTTTAATAAAATCGGTACATTTTCATTATAATCATATTTTATGCAGCACACATATTCTTTGAAGCTAGTGATTTTAATTTAAAGAAATAAAACAGTAACGTCATTAATTTAAAATATATCTCAATTTAGTCGAAAAAATGTTCACTATAGCCAAAAGCCATAGTGGTTTTAACCCTAAGTTAGCTGCCAAATATATGTTTAGCTTGCACACACACATTATTCACACGCATATTCACAATTAACTACAAAAGCACCTGAAATTGTAACGAAATTATGTCAGGCGCCATGTGTGCCCAGAATGGGCATGGTCAGCCAGCCAGCGGCCAAATTGCTGCGTTGCGTCGTATCAAAAGGCGATTTAATGAAATTACAGTCAATATTAATCACTGTCAAGGCTAATTGAGTATGAAAACAAGCAGCAGCAACTGAAGACTGCAGCCAGCAGAAGATGTCCTCGACACATGCCCAACGAGATGTGGCGACGCTTCGTTTTCTCATCCCGATTGCTTCTAGCAGCATAGCATCTCCTGGGTAACTGCTGCTGTGCGTGCTCTTTCTCTCTGTGTGAATCAGTGTCATCGTTCATTAGACGCGGCTTGCTAACAAAAACGCCACTTGACAGCTTAAAAGGGTTTGTTTGCCACTTGCCCCTTGCCCCATGCCGCCATGCCATGCCCCTCACAATCATGTGTGTCAAAGCGACTTAGGTGTTGGCGCGGCATACCCGCTGCTGATGAATTGATGCACAAGTGTCTCGCCATCTGACTGACATGAATTATGCAGCCCTTTACATAGAGCACCCCTACCTCGTATCCCTAAGGGTTAGCAGCAGGTCCTGTTGCTGGTGTGTGACACGCGCATAATTTGTATTATTTTTGATGGCCGATGACTGTTGCTCCTGCCGAATGCGGCGCCAGCGCTCGTTTGTTATATTCAAGCTGGCATTGAATTACAATTGTGAACATTGCTTTATTCCGCTAGGCTGATAGCCGAAGAAGAAAAACGAGAGCGAGAGCGAGAAAGAGGGCGAGGGAAAGAAAGCGAAAGGGAGAAATAGTTGAACGTCGCACATCGTTTGTCAATCGTAAATTGTGTGCTGACAAGGACAAATGACATTTGAAGTCGATTTTATTTGCTGTCGCTGCCGATTGTGGCAAATGAAGTGAAACCCAGGTTTTTTACGACACCCAGTAAGAGAGACAGAGAGAGTCTCTATAGAAATTATTACCACAACCTGCAGCTTGTAGCAGTCAATTTGTTAATGTAGAACTACCTACAAGATTGTAGTCATTTGAAGCGCATGCTTAATGCTTAATGTAATCAAAGCTGATGTGCAAACTTATGCCAAAACACACATGTGAAATAAAATTAAATGCAACTGACAAGAGGGTTACATCGCAGCCTGCAGCCTGCCAATCAGGTTGCTACACCTGTCTCACCTCCTATCCATTGCGCGGACACGACAAGGTGGTCAACAGTAACTTATTGAATTTAAGGCAATTTGGCAAACCAAAGGCACTTAGCTGATCACACGTAAAGTAAAAGAAATAGGGAAGAGGGAGGAAACTTGCCAAATTACCCGTGATCTATGGATATGCTGCAAGGCATGAAAGAAGGTGGCACGTCAAGTGGCGCCAACGTTTGTTGCGCTCCAATTTAATGTGGCAGCTCTCTCGGTCCATTTCAAAGCCTTTGCTACTGTCCAATGTCTACCAACGGCCACCTGTCAAGTGCATGTAGATAAATTTTGTAGCTAATGGTGCTGAGCGCATGGCTAGCCGCAATGAAACGTGGCCACTGCCACTGACCCACTGGTTTAGCTGCTAAACTCAACTGTGATTGGGATTGGCTTTAGCTCTGGCTTTGGTTTTAGGTTTAGGGTTTTGGGTCTTGGTTTGGGTTCGAATTGCGCACGAATTGTACGATATACAATGTGCACAAGTGCAGCGGGCAGCTGTTTAAACTGTTACAAAAATACAGTGAGCTTGACAGCGAACAGCACTCTGGCTCTTTGGGCTACCTACCCCCTTTTACTTGGTCGTCCAGTTAACTTAATTGAAAATCACAAAAACTGGTCATTCCGGCACAGTGAGCAAAGCAACTTGGCGAGCCAACAACAATAAATGTTACCAAAGTGCATGGCAGGAAGCACAATAAAAGCAACAATAAGATTGAGTAAACAAAACATATCGTTAGTGTCTCAGACAAGAAAGCTTTAAGACGAGATACTTTTGCCAAAATAAATATATAAATTTATTAATGTGCTATGCATTAAGTGTTAAGAACCTAGATTTACAAATTTTATACATACATACATGTTTATTTGTATATCTGTTTTTTGCTATCTTTGTTCAAAACAGAATTATTTAAATGAACTTATGCCTATATTGACAATTAAAATCTTTAGAAGCTGCGTATACAAATATGCAATTAAAGTCTCATTATCTATGTCTTAAATGTCACAAATATTTATCTTTAAATGAATATACAAATATATATAAAGATTGTAATTGCTTGATGATGATTGTGTTAAGGCACTAACTCACACAAATTATATGCGTAAACAACAACCATAAACTCCAAAAAGACGATGATAGTAAAGACAAGTAATGAACTTGTTTCATATATACATAATTTTATGTTTCATTTTCTTTAAAGCTGGACTAATCTATTCCTATTAATTCACATTTTAATAAGCCTCAACTGACTGTTTCTACATACATCCGCATACCTAAGCTGCCCTTGAAGAACTGTCTGCTAAAAGCCGTTCACTTGTGTCACTGGACAGTAAGCCGAAGTAGTGAATTGAAGTAAAGTTAGTTTAGCACAAAGCACACACACAGTTGCTGACTTTCTCGTGCTTTTACTTAGCCCTCTCTGCACTAGGCTCTTTTGTTGTCGTTTGCAGTTTGAATGTTTGGACAAAAAACTTTTAAAACACAACTTAAAGATGTTGCTTTAAATACGCCCTTTGCTTGGGCTGCGTTTAGGTGCTAGATTTGAGCGAAACAGCAGCCCAATACCCGCAGGCTGGAAAAAAAATAAATACGGAAACTTTCTTATATAAATAGACACTGTGAAAAATAACAGTGGCACAGAAGGAGAGAGCAAAAAGGATAGAAAACCACACATTAATTCATTTAATGGCAGTAAAGTTAAATAAATATTGCGCACACACAATAAAGTTTCTAAAATAAACAACAAATTAAAGCAGCAGCGACAACAGCAAATACTCCTACACATAAATACATACAGGGTACATTGAAAATCAATGTTAAGCATACGCTCAGTTGTTCAGCGTTTTCTAGCTTTGGCTCAGGCCGCAACATGCAGCCAAGTGTTCATAATGCCATTACAAACAATTTTCAAAGCGAGTGAAACAAAAACGAGCATAAAATGTGAACCCAACTCTGCGCTGATTACATAAGTATAAATAGCACATTAAACAACAACAACAACAACAACCATGTTCGTCTTTATATTTGTATTTTGTTTTAATTTGCCGCACATTTCACTAGCTCTGCATGTTTTGCGGCTATAAAGGTATCCATATGGTCTAAAGCTAAGCAGTAAAAAAACCTTTCTGGTCCAGCCATGTCAAATTTATAGCCAAGTTCGGTTGTGCAAATCTGCAAGTATTGGTAAAATTTATGAAGCCAAAAATGAAAACATAAACTTGTCAGTCACACGTAGAGCACATAAATTAGAAGAGTATTCCCGACTAGGCCAAGAGCAAAGCTCTTGTCATTCAGCTTGAAATTCCTGGTAATCCGAGCTCATCAAGTTCAATAAACTGTACACAGAGAGCCTTAGAAAGGGAAGGAGAGAGAGGCTTAACAGCCATTATAGGACTAGCCCATAATAATAATTTTGAACTGTCCAAAATTCATGCAGGATGTACGCTAATTTATGGGAAATTCTAAACCCAAGCCTGAGTTATCCAATGCCAACCTTTAACATGAGGCTAGGACGTGGGCGTGGGCGACATAAATAAAATAAGCGTTCACATATAACACAGACCGAATAGCGTGGTCGGGTGTTGCGGAGGTTTGGCGCAATTCAAATTAAATTGAGCATGCCACTGATACGAATGGTCAAGGATCTGTTACGGGCTGCTCCTTTTTTAAATAACAGTATACTCAAAAGTTCGCTCATGCGTGAAAATTAAAAGCTGGACCTATAGAATTCCAACCACCCTCATCCACACACACACACACACACAAACGGGGTACATAATTTAGAGGCTGTGTATGTAGATGTGAGCGGTCAAAAGTTTGGCAAGGACATGTGAGCTTGTGTATGTTATGTTATTTTGAATAAATTAAATTTATCTGCAGCTTGTACGATGGTGGTGCGTCTGCAGCCATCGCACGCTCCAATAATTTCATGACAATGACACTACACAGCACTGGGTCCATGGCTAATTAGGCGTTTTAAATGTCAACCAGCTAAAAAATCTTTTGCGGCTCAACATATGCTAAAGCCCCTAAAAAGCTGCAAGACTACAGTTACAATATGGTCACAAAGCTCAATATGGCCCAAATAAGAGAGGGGTGTATGACAGATACAAAAGCTGGCCATTAATTATGCATATGTACACTGTGTTCTGGGAAACATATGGACAAACGGACAGTTACCATACAGCACAGGCAATGGCCAGAGAAGTAAGATAGAGAGACGTATTCTTTGTTTGAGGAGCGAGTGAGAAGGAGGATGCGATGGGGATTGGCTTAGTAGCAAATCGAGGCGCTCAAAGCGTTGGCCATTAAATACGCTTAATTAAATAAACAAAATGCACAGAAATTAAAACAAAGTCTGCATTAAGAGTTCTCCCAAAACTGAACTTGAAGATGCCATCAGTGAAAGATTTAAGATCGGACATACTTTGCTATACTCTGACAGTAGCTAGTATAAAAACCATTACAAACCTAATGTTTCGTTACTTATTACGTGTTATTACTATTATGTTAATATTGGATATTTTCGTGTTTCGCGAACGACATTTAATCTATCTTTTTAACCATTTTTAATGTGCTTAGGAGTGTTTACTTACGCAAACATATGTCTTGTGCATTAGCAATAAGCTTAATTAGTTAAGTTTATAGACAAATATGTGTGTTCTTTTTTGCACATAGTTGCGGTCTAATGCATAATGCAAAGATGCAAAAAAATAATGGCTTTGGAATTAGTTAAGAGCACTTAAAGCGCGCTTTCCACTGCTTAATCGAATATTTAATTAATTTAATACATTGGCAAATAAGCTTGAAGATTTCAATCAAACATTTTTGCAGCAACAGCAAAAATAAACACAAAAAGAAAAAGGGCAAAATGGAAAGGTCAAGCAGCAGAGTTGAACCCCATTGCTCGAGCTTCAAAAATGACCTCAAATACAAGATTGAGAACAAGAACTAAATTTCTTAAGTATTTTCATGTGGCAAGTCAGTGGCCCAACCTCACCTAGAAACCAGAGCCTTGCTTTTAGAGACTCAATCTTAGCGTTTCAATTGGCAGCTGGCACAACCCTTCGTCCTTTTTCTTTGCTTTATTACACTTGAATCATTTTCAAGAGTCAACTCGGCCGCTGTACGATAGCAAGAACAACAACAACAACATGAAGGGGTTGCTAAAACAATTTGGAAAATTTATTTTCATTAATTTTAATTCGCTGCAAAAGTTTGACTCTCCCCCAGCGCCATTTGTACATCAATGGGTGGCTGAGGCCTGCTTCAAATAATTACTTTTTTCAGATTGAGCCAGCTCTCGTCCCTTTTTAATTATTTGCTAAAGGCTTTTCGCTAACTTCCACAGTGCGCAACCAGGCGAGCATAATTAATTTATTTCTATTTTCTTTCTGATTTAGTTTTTTGTTATATTTTTATTTTTTCTGTCTCGAATATTGCCAATAATTAATTAAAACACTCCCGCCATAAAGCAATCAAAAATACTTATATTTACTTATACAAGCTCGCGCTGCAGGGCTTTAAGCTGCTCTCACCGAGACGTATTTGTTATAACAAACAGAAGGATTATTGCTTATTCGCAGTCTTAGAATCGAATGACAATGCAAAACTACATTCAAATTTCACAATGGCGGGCTTGAACGATAGATAATGTTAATGATGATGCTGTTGACGGCAACGTTGATGTTGGCTATGTTAAGGGCGTGACGTTGGTTCAGACGCTGGGAGCTCGCTGACTTTGGCAGCATTGATTGCACTTAAGCCCCAAAGGCAAAGGAGCACAAAACAGATTCTGTTTCAAATACAGATTCTAGTCTCTAATGTCAATAGCATGCGATCTGACGCTGATGTGGATTCACTGTTTTTGCTGTTGCTTTTACTAACTTGGCTGACTCAGCAGGCGGCAATCAACAAACTGCTCCTCCCGCTGCTCCGTTCTTCATTCCATAGTTCAATGTCAACGTACGTGGCGCGCTTGTATTTGTGTGTCTATACATTTGTTTTTGACACTTGTTTGTTTTGCATGTGGGAGCAATGGCTGAAAGGCCACTCTTTGCAGACACACCAAGCAGACAGCATGAAATGCTGCGGCTAGCAAACGACCTTTTCGATATACCCTTAATTAGTATATCGACAAAAATATATTTTTTGTTTAATTCATTATTCGAAATTTTTGTTTTGAGAAATATTTACCATTTGTAAATAATCAAAAATGTCGAGTCGTGCTTTTAATTTATTTGCCACTTCACTTGCCACTCCCTGCCTACCTTAAATTGTTATTCTTTTGTATTGAAAGCAGAGCATCTAGAAATCGGGTATCTCTTACTATAGATATCGTTTTTTCATGACATATTTAAAACTATCTCGTAAAGTGTAAAGTTTTCCCTAAATATGCTAATTTTTCACAACAACTCTGTTTTATTTACAGATAGTTAAGCAGGAAAAACTGTCAGCTGTGCAAAGGGTGAGTAAAAAGCCTCTTATCTAAAACCATTTGCCAAATTCAAGGTAATCCAAGTTGAAATTTAAGGTGTGTCAGTGTAAAACTGTCGCTGAATAACGCTAAATCATGATTGACAAAAGTAGATATCGCTGTTAATTGTATCAGTCGGCGGTTTGAGACAAATTGTTGGCCACATTGCGCATACGCCAAGTGGTCGGAAATGGGCGCGTGCCGCGCGGTCATTTGCTGCAAAGAATGTTGTATGTCTGCGTGTCCGCTTGTCCGCACTTTCACGTGTGTAAGTGTTTGTGTGTTTATATGTCATTAGCTCTGGCATTTTAGCAATTAATTGTAATGCCTTTGGTTAATGAACTAGTTGAGCAAAAAAAGTAAACGAAAGAAAAAACAACCCAGAGGGTCATGACATATCCCTGGTGCAGATAAAAACCAACAACTACAACGACTTTAAAAAAAAAGGACAATTTGCAAGAGTGACGTCAAAACAATTACGTGCAGAAATACGGTTGATAATAAAATGAAGTGAATCTCTCACACGACCAGGTGCTGCGGCGTCGGCGTAGTTTCTCCTCCCCCTTCGTGTATCTCTCAAATACTGAAACGTGCTTAAGTGTTGACTTTTATAAATTGTGCAGTCGTTTTTCTTGCCTGGCCTTAGCCTCAGCCTCAGCCTCAGCTAGAGCCTCTGACCTAGCAGCAAGCGCACCTGGCTGCATGGGAATGTGTTGCCTGTTTGACTGCTGCTCAACTTGGTCAGCAATTAATTACACCCAACGACTGTCAGTCTGTCGGCTAGTCTATCAGTTGCTCAGACAGCACTTCATCAGAGTTGTGTCTGACAGCTTTAAAAGCGCATTTAAGGCTCACATTTAGTTGGGCCAATCAGCCTCAAGCCAACCATCGTTGGATCTCTCAATAAGCCGCGTTGTCCTTGCCGCAGATTTATATTTGGTTGCCAAGCTTCACTGGCCACGAATGACGTTCAAGTAGAAGACGCAACTGAAAAACTCTGACGGTTGCTTTCAAAGGGGCTGTTTGAGAGGATGGGACTGAAAGGAGGCTTGGTTAGTTTATCTCGCTAGCTGAGCGTTAAAATAATTTCAGGCTTTCTTTTCATTTGACGCCGTACGCTTTGCGGTTTTTGTGCAGTCTCTGCCGCAATTAATGCCAACAGATTAATTATACGCATCGCTGCATAATTTGCTGTCTGCTTTTAAATTTGTTGTTGATTTTTTTTTATTTCTTTTTTATTTTTATTTGCTGTCCTTTTGGAAAAACGTGAGGCAATGCAACAAACAACAAAACAAAACAAATTTAGACGACTTTAAATGAGGGCTGACTAAAAGATATCCTCTTCAAAGCATATTTCAAAGATTTTGTACTATTATTAAATATAAATTAATATTTAGTTTGATGTATTTTAAGGTTTTGTATGTTAGTTTATCACTTCTATTTACATATTTTTTATCATAAGCAATTAGTGGAAATTTGTGTAGTTCCAGCTAATTAAAACCCGTTTTTGTTATTGCAGGATATGTACAGAAAGGGGATAAAGGCGCCTGGCTCTAATGAGTGCACATTAGCTCCAGTTTCCTCAATAGACCTAGATATATAATATTAAATTTTTCTTTCGTCGAGCTGGGTGTAATAACAAATTGAAGAGGATTTTTTTTATTTTACTATGCTTGGAACTGGCAGCCGCATATTTAACGCAAGTGCAATTTGGTATTGATAGGTTGGCTGATTGAGCTATTGAGGGTGCGTTGGTCTCAGCAGGCCGCAGCTGTCACTGACCTATTATTTATATGACTTTGTTTAGTTTGTTTAGGGTAGCAACTTTTTTTCTGGGTGTTCTTTTTGTTTAGGCTGTGCGCCATAAATCTTGTTGCGTAGCTTGTATTAATGTGTCATCTACAGGGTTACAACTATCGTAGCAGACAGACCAAAAATACACTTCAATCATGTGAAGTCCGACCAAAAGAAAAAACCAAGTTGAACACTTAAAGTCGGATATGTAAAGGCGTTCAGCCGTGACAATGATAACTCACATAAGTGCAAAGTAAAAGGATATGTATGTATTGGATATTAGAGTATTAGGAGTACTGGCAAAAGTGTGAGATAGTGACATTCATGTTGATTTATGTGGCGCACGGGGCGTATGATTTATATGCACAACTGTCGCTCGTGTATTTATGAATGGAAATAAATAAATGTACGCCAAAGCTGTCATTAAAGCGTACAAAAGACATTAATTGCATATTAAAACGTATTAAGGATACATTACACACTGGTTCACTATCGGGGAGCCTGAAATCACCACAAAAAGCACCCATAAACAGTTTCCTCTGTTGAAAATGGCCGGGAAATCCATTCTTAGCAGCTGCCAGCCCAGGCGACAATTTGTGCCAAATAAGTATTTGCTTAGCCATATTAAGCAATAAAAGCGTTGTAAAAATCATAAAATGAAAGTACAAAACTGAGTGTGTGTGTGTGTGAGAGAGAGTGAGAGAGAGAGAAACGGAGAGTAAACAGCTTGGACAGGGTGGTGTTGGATGGTGCTGAGATCTGCTATGTCGTATTAAATATTATAAAAGGCAATTTGCAAATCTCATATAAAAGCCACACGGCATAGAACACAAGCACACACACACACACACATATATGTTTTTATACACTCACACAACAAATAAACACACTCATTTACACACACACACACATACATCTAGGCAGGTTGGTTCTGTGGCAATCATTAGCAACAAAAGGGCCGTAAACAAACACAAGTAAATAGCGAGCTTGTGCCGTGTTGTTGGGGGAAACCACAGCCCCAAAGGCCAAAATGTCTTGCAAAACAAACTGTTGCCATGCCCCCAACGCTCAATAGACCATGAGCTAGGCAGGAGCAAGGCACTGGAGACATTCAATTGCATATGCCAGTGATGTTGATAATTGTGCCAGAATTAAAAAGATTTAGCAGCAAAGCTGCTACCTAAAGCCAGTTTCAGACTACTTGGACGGCATTAGCAATACACTTTCAAAGGGATTCTCTTCAAAAAACTGTAATATTATACAGTATAATGTATTAACAAACAAACAAATACAATTGAATTTCAGGGTGAAAGACTGATTTAACTTATTTATTTTTGTAAGATGTGAAAAAAATGGCTCTATTCTACAGGGAAATATTTTCTGTACTTTTAGCGTGTCTCTAATTAAAGCAGTTCTGCGCGATATACCCAGCGCTTTGTCTGTACGTTTGTTTACTCCACTCATTTTAATAGCTACAAAAACTCAGAAGTTTCTCTTTCTCTTTTCTCTCATTTAGCCGTCGTCTCTTGTCTTCAGGTAATTAACATTTTAATGTACTTTTTCAGGCGAGCTGCCTGCCTGAATGCCACATAATTAAAACGTTGATTTATGCAACAGATAATAAATTTAACAATGCCACAGATCCCTGTGCATCGAGTGCAGATTGCAGACCTTGCTTTCATTAATTTGCTGTTATTTTTTATATATATTTTTTCCCCATATTTATTTACAAGTGGAGGTATATGTGTCGCACTTTATGATGTATTTATTATATTATCGTTTCGATAACGATGCTTAAAAGCATTTTAATGCCAAGCCAATTTCTTCCGCTCACACAAACAGAAACTCGCGTACAAAAATAAAAGAGAATCTTTTGGAACTCTGACTAAATTTAAAAGCAAATAACGAATATCGTATAATCACCGACGACCTCATCTAGTGGCTGATATGCATGAAAAGATAATATTTTAAAATATAGGATTTTGTTTAATTAAAAGCCAATCTTCTTTGATGCAGATCTGATACCTTAGCGATACATGAACCAGCAAATCGAATAAAACTTTATACTCGTTTTATTTACCAATAAGCCCAACTGCTGGATAAATTTTAAGCAAGTTATACATGCGGTCATTACAAATGAAATAGTTTGATTTGTCAAAAAACACACCAACATATACACTATATATTTGTGTTCATTTTGTTCAGCATTGAAGCGAACGGATTGGTTATTGATTGAGTTCCTTTGAAGCACCTCCATTAATTTTTAAATATTTCAAAATTGCGCCTTTTTGGCGTATGCATTTTTGATTTATGGTCCCAGAGCTGACGTTAACGTCAATCAGTTTTCAACCAATTTTTTATTTTTATTTTACATTGTAGACCTACAGTTATATAGAGTAATCGAAAGAAGGCGGGCTTGGTTGACGCAAAGATATAGGGTGATAGAGAGGCAGCAGCAGTTTCAGCAGCGCCCAATCAAACTTTTCCAATAAAGTCTTTAGCCTAAAGACAGCGGATAAATCAAGCAATCAAGTCGAAAAGGGCTATGCCGACAGCTTCGAACATAATTTATTGCAAGTGCTTTAAACTTGCTGCTGGCCAAAAAGGAAGAGTAACAAAAATAGACGCTGTTAATATGCTGCTGGGCCAAAATCAAATCCAAAGCAAAGTTGCCTGCTGCAAAAGTGCGAAATTTAACTTTACCGATTACACCGTTGAGACCTTAACAAAACCACATTGCGTATACGTAACGTAACGTAGCGTATATAACATAGACGTAATCATCGCACACCAGACCCCCAATAAAAAAAGCGGCCAGCCACGTGCATAGTTTGATGCGCAGCTTTTTCTGGGTTTGGCAACGAACGAGCTTGTTAATAAAAAGACCAGTCAGGCAAATGAAAAATACTTTTCGTGGCTAGGGCAAATTGACTTAATCTAAAATAAAAGTTTAGTGCGTTCACTTACACACACACACACAGAAATTGAACGTGGGTGAGAGTGGTTGGGAGAAGTGGAGAGAGAAAAAGAGAAAGCAAAGTTAACAAACGATGTTTTTATCGCATTGAATGTGCTTTTGTGTGTGTTTGTCGACGATGAGGTAAACGAACCAGCAACGACACCCACCCATACACTCACACACACGTTTACACAATGGAGGGTTTGAGTGTGCGATGCCATATGGGTGGGCATGTTAATTTCCCAGGAAACGCACGATAAAGTTGAATGCTTTTTCGAAAAACTATTTGACTTTGAGCAAAGGGTAGACGCCTTACAAATACCAACTCAAAGACTCGTTACATTTATCACAATTTGGGCGCCCGTGTTTGTGTGTGTGTGTTTGCAGTTACCTAGCACATATGCAAAACGTTAGCAAGCGCTAGCAGTTGATATCGGGATTGAAAATAAGGCGCTGAAGCTGAGAAGGTTAAGGCAAACTGCACATGCGCCCCGAATTAAATCAAATAAAAAAGTTTTAATAAGGAAATAAATTTTGTGCAAAATGCTGAAAAGGCAACAAGATTTACGATGCAAAAAAGATAAATTTACAAATACACACACACATACACATACATACATAGGCACATTAACGCGCACATCCACCAACGTATAGTAAAATGGGCATAAGATGAGCGTAACAAACATGAACTGCAAATGAAATGGCAATTCGTTTATTGCCCCCAAAAAGTATTTATGGCGAGCAAACAACTATGTATGTGCTTACTGGCACACATACGTATACAGACATCTGCATAATGTAACACAATTACATTTAAAAGCTCACAAAACGATGGAAGCATTTGGAATTTGCAAATAGGCCGCCAAAAGGCCAATCACCAGTAAACGATTACCAATTTAAGTGCGCTCAAATTTTAGTGTTAAAAAAAAACAAATGAACCAAAGTGAAACACAATACTATAAGAGCATTAAAATTCTGCAAGAGACAATAAAAAGCAAAGGAAAGGCTCGGGAGAAACATATTTAATTTCCGGTAAAAAAAAAACACTTACTTGTCATTGTTTCCATTTTTCAGTGTATTGAAGCTGCATCATGCTGTGTTGCTCAGCTAAACAGGATACTCATGGCACACGCTAATGCATGTGCATTTCTTGTGCCAACTTTGATGCTGGTTTTATCATAACAACAACAAAACCGCATGTTTGGCTTGAGCACATGTTTTTGTAATCCGTACACTACTACCACTCGTATGAGTAATTTGTCAGTAGAGCTTATGGCTGTAAACAGCGCTGTGCATAATGACATAGTTTGCTGATTGTTGGCATTAAAATGACTTAATAGTCATACTTTACGTTTTTCTTTTTTGTGTTAGCTAATTTTTTGATTTTGTTTCTAGTATTTTCTCTGTTTGTTTAGATGCTTTGCACTGCGGACCCATAATTAATTAAAATATTCAAAAGGTCGACAGAGCGTACTCGGAACGTAGAATGCTTCAACACTGGTTCCCGGGGGCACTTTATTGCGCTGACCCTTTAAGATAATCATGATTTGCGCCGCATGAAAATGTCTTCTTCAAAATAATTTTTTGGCATTCTCTATTTGCTGTTTTTGCCCCAAAAACCGCTGTCAGTTTTCTTGCCATTTCTTTCTGTGTATCCCTTTCGGCTCCCTTTGGCAAAGAGTCTAACTCTGGATTTGGGGCGTTAAGTAAGTCTGAGCAAGCGCCGTGTAAGCTTTTGACTGACTTCTGGCTAACAGCTAACCCTGTTAACTCTCCCTCCAAATGCTTATCCTAACCCCCCTTAAAGCATCCTCTCAGCGCGCATTCGCAATTTTCATGAGCTGCTCCCGAGCGTTTTGTCAGCTTTATAATTAAAGCAAAAGTTAATTTTTTTTGACTGTCTCATAGTGCGACTCACTTGTACTTCTGCAAGACCACTTCACCATCCCCTTCTGGTGCTGAGCGTTGTTTTGCATGCGCCCTTGCCGGAAAACTCATTATTTTTTAAATGAAACTCTTGCTTTGTGCCGGTGCTGCCCGTCAGCTTCTCCTCCTCGTCTCGTGTGTTTGTCTCCTGCCATTGTGCTCATGATGATCCCAGTCGCAATTAACTGAGGAAAATGATGTTGCGGCAATGACGAGCAGAAATGTTATATTTTTTGCTTCTTTTCTAGCACTCAGTAAAAACCCATTCGGCCTGACCCCCTTCTCCCCCCTGCCAACTCACCAACCACCCCTCTGTCACTATCTTCTGGGTAGACATCCAATATGGGTATGTTGCATTTGTAATAAGCATGTAAATGAAAATGAAAATGGAGTTTAAGTTTTGAAGTTGCAATTGAAATTGGCAATGGAAATAGAGTTGGCGCTTGTTCGCTAACTCATTTGTATGCCAATTGCATGTTGCCGCTAATATAAGCTGAATTGGCGCCCCTTGCTATCTGGGGCAAACTATTTGCGCATCGCATGCCAATACACCCCACGCTGTTTTATTGTCATGCTATAATTATAAATTTTGAAAATGCGAACCCTTAAAGGACGCATTGACATCGAATTCTAATGCGAAAGGCAAAAGGCAAACGCAATTTGCAAAGTTTGCATTGAGTGTTGGCAAGTGGGGAAGCTGCTGTTAAGAAAATCGCAAGCAGGTGATGGTTATTCAAATGTATATAAGGGAGCGCAGCAGTTTAATGATCTTTGGCATGCATACGCAAGCAACATACAAGAATATTATGGCTTCTCGCACTCAACCTTAACTCAATTCAACTCCAACAAGAAACCACTCCAGCCACTTTCTTGGCTCATAAATGCTTGCATGCTTGTAGGAATTGCTTGGCTGGGATTTGCTTAATTTTAGCACCACATCGCAGTTTCCTAAGGCACACATCACCACCCCACCGACATCTTACTTTTCTCTGTTTTAGCTTATAGCTATCAAGGGAATTGCGTCACACACTTCGTATGAGCAACGCCTCGACTCTTGCTTTACTTTATTTTTTATTTTTTTGCTTTAATGTTAGAGCATTTGATTTTCATTTTGCTTAAATTTGTTACCCATGCTAATGGTGGCGTTGGCAACGGATGAGGCTACTTGTCAGTCAATCAATAAAATGCAAATATTTGTCAGTTCGGCTACCCATTGTTTTGCGCATTTGCCACATATGAAGGCATCGCCGTCGCTTTTCAACTCCGAAGTTCTGCATAAACACTTCACAAAACTCAATGACAACTCCAATGAACTGGCACTCAAATGCCAGCTGGGGTTAGCTAGGCGCAACAGCTGCTGTTCCCAAATGGGCGTGGCGAACATAGAAAAGCAGTCTCCGGCACCCATACTGACACACATATATACTAAGCGCAGCTGGCCTCTAATATGCTTGTGTTCGCCTGGATGGCATTTGTGTTTGATGTGTGCGCCACAAATTGCCATCAGTGTCGTCGTCTTTATGTTTGTTCTTGGCCCACGCCTGGCTGATAAATCTAATGAATCTCGGTACTAACTCATTTTGTGTTATTTATTTAATCAAGCAATAATTAATTTGCATTTAATTAGCAAAACTACCAGCTCATATTTAGGTATTTAATTTCATAATATGATAGAACTAGTGTACAATTTATTTATAATACAGATAAAAATAAAAACTTTCCATATTTAAATACAAATAACAAAAGATTATTCAAAAAAGTAGTTAATATTTATGAGTCACACTTTTCAAAATGGAATTAAAAAATAAAACATTTAAGAGTATTTTCATATGATTAATTAAATCTTAATTAAAATCTTTGTGGTCTTCTGTATTCCATTCTTTTCCGTAAAGGTTCTGTGTATGCGTTTTAGGTTTTCTAGCTCTGACCTTAATTCGAAAATTAATTTGTTAGCTACTTTGTCACGCCTCAAATGCTTGCGGCTTTTACCTACATATAGTAGATATACAAGAGAATACAGAAAAGAGGCAAAGATAATGCCCATCATAAAATGCACAAATTTGTGTCGCTTAGGGAGCATTTAACATGCGCTGCCAATAGTGGAGGCAAATCCGAGTTGAAATCGAATTCTTAAGCCTCACATGTGCGCCTCAATATTAGTTCAACACTCGGCTGGTCCGATTCGTTCACAAATCCTTTGAGGTCAGCCCGAAATGCTAGCCAAAAACTTTTGCAGCCGCAAAACTGTGCACACACTTATACATACATACACTATCATGCATTGAGAGCACTTCGATTTCTATTATTTTGAGGCACACTTCAACTACTGCTTCAGTTCAGCCGCAGTGCATATGAAGGCCACTTTATGGTCTTCCACTGATTTGGCTGCCATTCCGAAACGGTTTTCGGTTTTTGTTAGGGTTTTGTGTTGTGTGTTTAGCGAGTTTGGCGAGTTTGCAGCACACAAAAATATGTATAAAAATGTTTGGCCGCTTCGCTGTTATTGTTGTTGTTTTAGTTGTTGTGTTTATTTCGACCGGCACAAAAATCGCCTTAGAGAAAATATTGATGCCGTCGGGCGAAGCCCCCCAAACCCAAAGTCAGGCACACAAACCCCAACTCTCTGGGCCATGTTTTACTGCAGTTTTTGTTTGGAGTCTTATATGGCACATCTATGAGCCTGTTTGCTGGTTGTTGTCTGTATGTAAGCCGCCAGCGACAACAACAACAGCAAACAATGTACAACAAACAGGAGCAGCACAAGCAATAACAATAGCCATGGGCATATTTCAGAGTGCGCGCGCTGTAAAAATCATTTTATGAGTTTGCATAAAATTTTGTGGTTTTCACGCCCATGTTTATTGCAAGCGGCCGCATATGTTGCCCATTGTTGGCAACCGCTTCGTCCATTGATTTTATTTTTTCGTTAGCCGCATTTCAGCTAAGCCAAAAACCAGTCAAAAAACCAAAGCAAGCGACTCGCTCCGACGTTCAGCCCATTTTTTTTAAGAGCCCCTTTTATCTGCTTTTGCTGCAGTTATTGTTTTGTTTTTCCTTTAGCAATTGGTATAAAAACGTTAGGGTACGGTTCGAGTAATATATTATATATTGAGCAAAATATCTTCAACAAAGGGTTATTAAATACTATTCCCAATGGCAAATCAACTTAAGTTGACCCCTTCAAGCGAGTGTCCTTCGTGAGAACAGTAAGTAAAGAAGGATGGACATTTTAAGTTTAACATTTTCAAAGCCAAACGCACTAACTTACACTTGAATTTATTGATTTTAGATCTGGCCAATAGCATACGGCCCGAAAGCAGAATGTGGCTCATTGAATGATTTGCTCATGTCAAATGGCCATTAAATTTAATTTGCCAAAGGCTGAGGCGCCAACTAAGGCAGCGCCAAGGCGTGCAATTAAATGCTATCAAAACGGCTCAACACCTGCACGCAACAAGCACCCCTCCGGACTACAAGCTGGCTCCTCTTCCTGCCACCAACAACTTGGTCACAACCAATTTCCGGCTTTTCTAATGACAGCAAAATTTTAATAAGCATGCATTAGGCCCAGACCAGAAACAAAGTCACAGCCAAAGCCAACGCCAACAATCGACCCGAAAATGTTGGTGTTTTTGGTAATTACCAAAAACACACAAAAAGAGCAGCAGGAAACCCGTCTTAAGTTTATCTAATCGAGCGAGTTTTGACAAGGGGGCTTGCTGGATTAGCTGGGATTGCGGACTCTTACTTTGGCAAATCCTGGCACGTACTTGGCGACTCTGCGGCTATAAAAATGCCACTTAAATCCAGACAACAACGACGCTGTCCGGCGGCCAAAGAAAAACAATTAATATGACCGTATGCAACAATAACCTTTTGTTTTTAGTGGCAAACGGTTTGCCAAAGAGTCAAGGCGAGGGAGCACTCAAACAAATCCGCATGCATTCAAAAGGCAGGCAGTAGGAAGACGGGAAGGGCAGTCAGTGGATTCTTGGCCTGCCCTGCAGGTAAAATAAATTATTATTTATTACAGTCATTAGAGCTTAATGGCGGCAATGATGTCCACCACGCACAGCAGCGCCAAAGCGACGAAAGTGGCAAAGGCAGCGGTTCTTGCCATGGATACGGCTACATTCAACTGCCACGGACTTCCGGCGCTTAATCGAAAACGAAAGAGAAACATTTGCGGCCGGACAACCTTTGTTGCGCCGCCTTGGGTTCGAGTTCGAGTAGCTTGCTGGACCCTTTTTAATGGCAACCGGTTCACATTATGCGGCAGGCCTGTGTATTGTCCTTGAAAATGTGTAGCGAGAAAAATGAACAAACCAAAATAAAATAAAAGAAATCCGGCGGGCGTTTATCGTAAATTCCAAGCATTATTATCTCTTGTATTGCGTTTGGCGTGTGAAAAATATATATTTATGCATTGGTTAACTTTTAGCCTCAGCCGTCATAAATATAAGTATATGCGAAAGGCCAAAGACCGTAGCATAATTTAGGCACTTCAGGCACAGACACTCACATAGAGGCGCAACTGTAGTGTGGTATATTAATGGTTCTACCATTTCTGACACATTGTAAATTCAAATGCATTTCTCTGGCAGCTGTGACTCAGCTCACACACACACACATACGCATCAAGAGTTTCTGAAACCCAAAAACTTGGCCGAAAGCTTTTACCGCAAAATGAAAACAATCAATCAAAATATGCATATGGGCTGGGATGTGCTGGGTTAGACGACTTAAGGAGAGGCTAAGGAAATGAAAATGAAAATTAATTTCATGCATTTATGACGCATACGCCATGGCGACAATTTCCATAAACCATGCCAGTCAGGATTATTTCGTGCAAAAAAGCAAAAGCTCAAAATGCAAAGGCGCAAATGAAAATGAAATCAGACGCAAAATATCAAGTATACGCCGCAGTGACTTTGCAACAATTGCAAATGTGAAACTGCACTGATTTATTTACCACGCGAGAATTACATTGCTTCTTCTTCTACATATTATTATTTTATTTCTTCTTCGGCTGCCACGATTACGACTCCGACTTGGGGAGAAACACTGTAATACACGTGTACACGTGTGTATGTGCATTTTGCAATATCTGACACAAAATTACATGCACTTTCCCCACACATGTGTGTGTGTGCGCGCATTCATTTGCACCAGTTTCTGTTGTTGCCGGTCTCCTTTGCCTGCGCCTCAGCCCGCAGCTCTTTGCTGTTTCGCTTTGATAAATGCGCATAATTTCAGTAGTTTTTCTTGAAGTAGTACAGCAAAAAGTGTTTCGCTCGGTTGTGTCACGTATATATGTATGTATATGTTTGCATGAGTAAGTGTGTGTGTGTGTGTGCTTTCTGCTGTGCTTTATTGTTCACAGCTCCGTGCTAAATATTATGCCAGCTGGGTGGTTTGTCTTGGCGGAATTATGAAGACGATTACATGACTTTATAGGTGAATATATGATACATTTATGGTGTGTGGGTTTGTGTGTGTGTATGTGTGTGTGTGTCTGTGCTTAGGTGGGCGTGTATATATGCGTATGTATAAGTAAAGATGCGCTGTGACCGCACCTGACGCTAGTTTAATGAAATACCTGCCTCGATCTATGCGCTAGTTGACTTAAAAAAGAACGATGGGCAAAAACAGATATTAATTTTCCATTAGTAACGCTTTATTAGACATGCTTTGAATTACACTAGCTTTAAGCTTTTTGCTTAAGATGCTTAAAATTTCATAAATTAAATTCATAATTTCCTGTGCTATTGATAAGGGCTATTGTAAAAGTTGACTTTACATATTTCTACATAATTCTACTTTTGGCAAGTTTAACTTTTTAACCAACTCTCAGCTCGTATTTCAACTTGACTTAAATTTTGCAGAAGAAATAGCAGCTGCAAATAGTGTTGTTCTTACCTGTAATCCAGATTACATATATTTTTATTATTACTTTTGTTTTTTCTTGCTTGTTTGTGTTTATTTTTTGTCCACTATTGTGGCAACGCACAAATGTGTTGCCATTTAGCAAACATTTTTCATGTTCCAGTTGCAAATTTTTGGTAGAAATGTTGTTGGATGCAACTGGCGCTACAGCAAACTGTTATCCAGCGTTTTCCTGTAAATAATTCAACTGAAAAATTCATAAAGCTGCAGCACTTTCTATGGCACATCCACGTATCCACGTACCTCCTGTTCGCGTGTATGTCCTGTTTGCTGGTCGCTGCTCGTTGCTCGATGTTGGCCATTTCTTTTTTTTTTCTTTAATTGTTTAGAAAATAAATCACTGAATCCTGAAATAAGTTGAGAACACACCACATAAAATAAAAACAAGCCACCCGCCAGCTAGCCAACGATATAAATGGAACAGCGTGCGATGGGTTCACGTAGTTGTTTTGCTTTGTAGATGGTGCGGGCGGAAACGGAACTAACAAAGCACAAAACGAGCAGAAGCAACAAAAAATTATATATATATATTTATATATACACAACAAAAAAACTAGACGACGAAAAATAAAAATACATATACGCCACGAAACGAACGGAAAAGCAAAATTGCCAAACTAAAACTTTGCTGCAGTCACGGCAAAAAAATAAAATAAAATAGAAAAAAACTCTATAGTGGGGGTAAATATTACTTCACATATATATTTTAGGTAACAGTGTGAGTGTGTGTGAGTGTGTGTGTGTGCGAAACTTTCGTTTTGGCTGTGGCCGTAACAAACGTGGGAAAGCACAAAACAATTTACGAAAATTTGTACAATTTCAAAACTTAAATAAACACCGAGAATGGTTTTACATTTATTATAACTGCCACAATTTCACTTTACACACACACACACACACACACACACATATCGTTAAGCTTCGGCAAGGAGAACTGAGCTCAACTCAAAATAACGTCTTAAATATTTTGTAAAATAGTTTTGGGCAATCTGTAAACGTAATGAGCTGTTGACGTTTTTGGCCATTTCAATTAGGGGCAGTCTACTTTAATACAAACACTTGCATGCTTGATGGCTTAATCAAAAAGGGGGTCAGACTCAAGTTCAACGAAAAAGTCGCTACAGGCAGGCAATGAGACGAAATAATTCAAATGCCATTGTACTTTTAAGTAGTAAATTAACAAGCGTGGCAAGCACACCCACACACACTCACATGTAGACGCACACCAATACACACAGCGTGCATTGGTTGCCTGAGAATGGGTGGATGGCACTGGCTCAAATTGAAAAACTTTTGCAACTTGCAAGTTTCTTGAATAATTCTTCTTAATTTTTTTCTTTTTCCCTTTGTGCGTTGCTAACAACTTGCCAGGGATTCATTGCAGGCCCGCCAGGCAACCAAGCAAACAGGTCACACGCACACACACCAGCACACAACAATAACAAGAACGAACAACATCAAATAAATTGAAAAAGAAAAACTGCATATGCGTGTAAGCATACCATTTTATAGAGCTTAAGCAGTTCACAGTACGCTCAACGCGGCTCAAGCGCAGCAAATTGCAAGCAACTAACTAATAAAATCAAAAAGAAATAAACTGCATACTGCATGGAGTTGTTTATTCAAAATGCAACTGATAACTTATCTAACACATAATAAAAGATGTACATTAAAGATATCAAACACAAAATAATGGTTTAAACAAATCTCTGACATCTTAATTAATGTAACTCGGTAAATATAACATATACTTGTATAATGCAGAAATAAACATAACTACTTTTAGGTCATTTCAAATGCACCGCAAATTGTGTTGGTTGCTGCATACAAAATACAATGGCTCAATTATTTAGCTTGGCATACGGCCCACAAGACTGTAAATAAAAATGGCGCAAAATTAAAGTCATTCAAGAGCAACGTTGCAGAAACGGAAATGTGCGCAAAACAATTACGTGCGTGCAGCCAGAGCGGCAAGGATATAAGCTCGGCACTCAACAAACGTACGCTTATGTAGATACAGGCACAACAACAACACATAAGTGGAACAGAACCAGAACTGGTCAGCACTTAAAGAGCGAATTTATATAATGCGCATTTTTATGCTGGCACTCAAGTGCAATCAAAATGCGTTACGCGCAATTTCCATTTACAGCTGCAGAGCAGTGTGCAATAGTAGAACTGGGTGATATTTGCTGGGAGGGGGTGGTGGCATCCACAATACAGGCCACAAAATGAACATTGTTATATCCGTGCGTATTTATGGCTTTAGGCAATTGTTTCGTTATGTTGCATTGCTTTTGCTTTTTACATGCAATTGAAACACATTAAGCTTTCAGATAATGAGACAGTTAGTCCACCTATTTCATGGGTCATGTATCTATTATATACCATCTATCTGTGATTATTTTGACCGACAAATGTAATTGCATGAATTAGCAATGCTAATTAAAAAGACAACTTCTGCGGGTCTTAAATTGATAAAGAGTGAAAAAAAGAAATGTGTAAAACAAAACGATTTAACACGAATGCACAGAACTTTTTTTTCGCAATTTTCTGACATATGCGGGCTGTGTGTGAGAGGCTCGCCCTCAAAAGCACAACCACATTTATACACACACACACACACACACAATATGCCACATAATGCCACACTATACCAACAGCAGCAGCAAGAACAGTAACGAAAACATCAAGAATAGAAACACTTCGCTTAATCAACGGCATTTGTTTCGTAAGCTGGCAAAATAATAAATATAAATAAGGCAAAAGCGATTTGTTTGGCTTTAGCTAACGACTCCCCAAT
Organism: Scaptomyza caliginosa; assembly: GCA_035044725.1. Lineage (NCBI taxonomy): Eukaryota > Metazoa > Arthropoda > Insecta > Diptera > Drosophilidae > Scaptomyza > Scaptomyza caliginosa. Next base: position 897,611 of record JAWNNR010000004.1, on the reverse strand, counting down.
GCAATTCGAGCATCCATCATACGCACTGTGGTCCAGTTTGTATAACAGTTTCTTCTTGTATATGTATGTGTTAGCTTGTATATTTGTAAGCGCCAAAATTGTATCTGCAAATCCCCAAATAAACATTTAAATAATTTACTACGGCCTCTCTCTCTCAATTACTGTCAACAATAATACGGCACAGCAGTTGCATATGAAATATTTATGATTGTCTTAGTCTGTGTGTGTGTGTGTGTGTGTTTGCAAGTGTGTGTATACCATGTGGCATGCCGTTACATTTCCGACAGCGACAGCGACAACGACAACGAGCCCTAGCCCAGTGCATAATGCAACAACAGCAACAACAACAAAAACATTCGCATGCCATGACAAACAAAAGCTACAAAATGAAGTATGAGGTCAGCATATAACAGTAGCAGCAACAGCAACAACAACAACAATAACAACAAGTAAACAAAAGAAAAGCACATGATTGTCGCTTGAAACTTGAGCCACAGCAACTAACCTCATGACATCAGCTTTTTGGTTTTCAACTTATTACAATTTCCATATAACCTCCAACGCGCCCCGAGGCGCCTTGCAGCAGGACATGCCCACTACCACCACCACTTCTCCTCCCCTTAAGCTTCTCTATATCCTAGTCAACAAAAATGCAAACAAATGTGCATATGCGAGTGCGAGTACTATGCAAAAGAAAGCACAAGAAACAGCGTACAGAGAGGCAGTGAAATAGCAGCAAAGAAACAGAGACAGTCACAAAGACAGAGAAAGAACGATGTTGAAAGGGGTTGGGCAGCAAGTGGGCGGCAAATGGCATGTCCTTCATGGCGCTGTGTTATTTTTCTCTACCAATTTGCCCTTGTTGCCCCAATGTAGTTCTTGCTGTTGTTGTTTCGGGTAAAAGGCAGTGGCAGCGGCAGCGGCAGCGGCAGCAACTGCTGTGGGGGTCTTTAAGTTTTATGGCACCATTGTGTCAAGATAATAATATGTACATTTGCTCTGTGTGTCACAATGAGTGTATGTATGTGTGTGTGTGTATATACGTGACTGCATTTAAGTGCATAGTTGTGTTGTTCACTCACACACACACTCACAAGCGGAGACGCAGACATTGGCAAATAAAATAGCATTCCACTTGCATGACATTTGCCAGCGAATTACTCTTAACTGCTGCATTTGATACGAAAGTAGCAAAAGTAGCTAAACAACCCACCCATACCTACTTTTCTCCTCCTTGATTCACCATTTCTCTGCCAACTACCATCAGCTGCTTTTATCAATTTAAATGAATTGCACACGAGTGTGTCATAAATTCATGCCGCATGACATTTGCTAATGTTTGTTGCAAATAAGTTGCCATGGACGTTGCTTAATTAAATATACTGAAATACTTTTAAACACATTACACACATACACATCTATACATACTCATAGAGCCAGATGCACTTACACATTCTTTACATACATTATGCTGCTTGCCACATTGTTTTGTAATTAAAATGTGTAGCGGCCGCTTTTGCAAAATTTTGCGCACAAATTTCAATTTTAATTTTAATTCTCGTTGCTTTGCAAATTCATTAGCATTATTTGCTTAGCTGTGACAGGACACATAATACAAAAACATATAAAAAAGGCATAAAAGAATACACATTTATTCCACCAGAAAACCACAGAGTGTTGACCACAGGGCCAGCCCTAAAGGGACTTCAATTTGTGCGCTCGGATATGTTATATTCAAATTCCCGGCAAAAATAAAAAAATATATATGCAAATAAAAAAAAATAGCGTAAAAAAGTCGATAAACATTACGAGTTTGCTTACAAAACAAAATTTAATATTGTTATGCGATTCAAAACAAAAATGCCACAATACATTAAACTCAGTCGTGCGTACCAAGAAATAAATAATAAATTATTAAAATAAAGCTACGAAAAAGCACAGATACTCGACTTCATCTTTTAAAAGAATCTCAAGAAACTCTGTATGCGCTTTGAACTCAACAGTCTCTGCAATTCATTACTCGCGGTAGTCCATTTTGCATAAACTGTAGCAAGTTGCGGTGCTTCTCTCTGTTGTTGACCTATAAATAATGTGGCAAATTTGCTGGCACAATAAATAAATTCCATTCAGTATGCAAATGAATGAAGAAGCTTACAGTTTTTGTATACACACACAATTAGGAACGATTGTAAGGCACAGCGGAAGCTGGGCAATTACAATGCCAAACGTTCTAAAGAACAGCAGGCAATTCGGTTTAGTGCAAATGAAACAAAATTCACTTCTAAATACTCAACAAAGAAAATTACCAAACAGTCTAAATATTCTAAATGATAAAAATCGACAATCAAAAGACATTTAAATTGTTAAATGTATATACGTAATAAATAAAAATAACATTTTAAATTATGAAAACTTATTAAAACTTATTTTTAGATGGTTTGTCTTATTGCATAATTAATCTCAGATATTTACTAGAACAATAATAGATAATAATTATAATTTATTTTACAAACACTCTTTATTATGTACTAACTTTTGATTTTCTTTGTGATTTACAGATTGGGTCAGTCAAAAACTATTGAAAGAGCTGCAAAACCATCTAACAACATTGCCTTAGTAAGGCGGTAAAAGTTGGTAGTTGGAAAAGACATTACATTAAAAGCGATTCATCATTGACGTGACGCAAAACAAAAACAATAAGGCAAAAGCAAAAACAGCAACTACAGCAAATTGAATGTAATTTCATAAAAAGCGAGTGTTAATTTTTTGCTGTGCGACACAATAGCAACACAGCAGCAACATTGCTACAATAGCAACAATACATACTCGTGGCTTAATGTGCTAATGCGCAGTGACATGAAAAATGATGGAGAACATGCAAGTTTTGCCCCGTTGTCGTTGTCGTTGTCGTCGTCGTCGCCTGGCACAAGGAGCAAACTAGCCAACTTCGACTAAAGAAAGAGCCAAACAACAAGCTGCAAATTTGATACATATAGAGCTATATCTATGTATTCATATACATACATATAAATATATATATTAAAAAGGGGTGGTGCTTGTGGTGCTTGTTGCTATAGTTGTCACGGGTGTGGAAAATAGCGCACAGAGCACACAAACAACAACTGGCAACAACATCAGCAGCTGACAACATCGCATTGACAAGCGACAACAAAGCGGCACAACAAAATAGGAAATAAGAAGCGGTAGCAAAAAAGGAAAAAAAAGGGCTGAGCTTACTGCACCACCATCGAAGTAAGAAGACTAGAAGCCAGCAGCATCATTTATCAGCGCATCAGCCCAGACATCATCAGGCATATGTGTGTGCTGGTTGTTAGTTGTTAGTACCATTGCCATTGTGCTACGATTGCTGAAAGGAAACAGCGCGTTCATTCAAAAAACCATTAACCCTAATAAGCGAGCAACTACAACAGCAACACCAACAACGCCAACATCGATGTGGCATTGTGTGCTGTAGCCGCGCTTGAAGACGCCGAAAATAAAAAAAAAAAGGAATAGGAAGAAAAATAAGGGGCAGCAACAGCAGGAGCTGTAGTTACACCACAACAAGCAGAACTAAAGAGGAAACCAAATACGCATAAAGAGAGAGAGAGGGGAGAGAGTGAGAATAAACCTGCCACAAATGTTGCCGCCACGGCTCCTGCGTTTGCGGCTCCTACGTGTGCCGCTGCATTTAATGGAACTACGAATACTGCTGCTCTGCCTGCCCACGCTGCTGCTCGCCACAACGCTGGAGCCAGGTGAGTACCAGAACAGAGACTTTTAATTAATATCCCTCGGGCAATTTTCAACAAACTGTTTAAATGCTGACTAAAAGTGAGTTTTGGGCTACCAGCTTTTGGGTTTAGTGGCCTGACAATTGAATTTAAATGAGATTTTTAGAGGCGCCTCAAAGTATACAGCAGTTTGTTTTATTATTTGCATAAAAAACAAAATAAACTGGGCTAAATATACAGTTGATACGCCCCACAATTCAATGGCTAATCCTAGACGAAGGCAACTTTGCCAATTTACGAATTTATTATTATGCTAGCCAATTTTATTAGGCCTAAGGCAGAAGCATTAAATTTTACCTTAGTGTTCACCTGGGGCCTTAACTTTTTCGTACAATTATTTTCATAAGTATAAAAACCTAAAAACTTGTTGTACATGAACATGCTAGGAGTGAAATTCAGTTGCAAGCAAAGTAGTTTAAAAATTGTAATTTTATATTTTAAATATTGTAAAAGGAATATATAAAAATATAAAGGTTAGTAAGCAGCTTCAGTTGTTAGTTTACAATTAAGCGAAGGTTTTGCTTTCTGCTGCTTAGGCCAGATAAACATTTTAAAGCTGTCGGCGGCAATTGCTTGGCAAACAGTTATGAATTTTTCATACCAAAACTCACCGTTTAAGGCTCGCGGGGCTCCCACTTAGGACACGCGGTACTTTTTGACCTTTTGCTAATTTGCTTTAAATGGACGATGGCGGCTAAAAGCATGCCCCACCCCTACAGCATTTTCTTGTTGGGTGGATGGGCGTAGTTATGAATGTGTTTGTGTGTTTGTGTGTGTGTGTTAGTGTGTAGGTGTGTATTCCAATATTCGCTGTACGGCATCACGTATACGCATCGTTAGCCCCTCTAAGTTATGGCCAACACGTAACATTCACAAATAATAAGGATAATGAAAAATACACAGGGGAGGGATTAGCGTTAAGGGGCAAATTCGGCTTTGCTTCCTCCACTTGTTTTTTTTTCTTGCCGTCACTGTTACCGTTGCCCTTGTGGCTTTGGTTTTGACCTAAAAGCACCATGAGGGCCATGTACCTACTACTCCCACTCCTGGCCTTTGTTTTCTTTTTTATTCGCTTTTTAGGCTTTTTTTGACTGTCCAAACGCGTTGTGCATAAATTATTAAAGCAGCAGTGGCAACGGCGACACCTTATCGGTTCGCGGTTCGCTCATTACGCTGCCTCCGGGCCTCTGCGGGATGGGGGGTGGGCAAGATCGCGTGACAGCGCAAAAATTGAAAATTTATTGCCACGCCTTGTGGCTTAAAAGTCTATGCAAAGGCTGAGCTAAAAAAGGACAAAAAAATTTAACTTTCTAAATTGACTTTAAAAGTGCGTTGGCCAAATGTAAATGCGAAATATGCAAATAACTCATAGCACAAAGCAAATGGCAAAAACTACTTAAATTTTTTGTTATTAAACAAGCTCTTAAGAAGCTCTTAGATCAAGTTAGTAAATATTGCCATGTTTAAATATACATATGTATGTATAAATTGTGAATTTTAGCTTCCTGTTGCCTAAGCCCATCTCATCTCCCACTTCCGAGACACAAACAAATTCAGCTTTGCACTTTCAGCTTTGACAGCAAGGCAACAACACCAGCAACTGAAACTCACGTGTCAACTTCTGTCTTTCACACACTCTTTTCGCCCTCTCCTTTTTAATCTCTTTCCCTCTCTCTCTCTCTCTCTATATATATTTGCCTGTCTGCCTGTCTCTGGCATATTTTCCTGCGTCAAGGTCGTTAGGGCAGCTTCACATTCACATGTCAGACACACACACATGCTAAGATACGTAGGGTATGTAGTGCTTTTCGGTTTTTTTATTTTATATTCGTTTTTGCCCTTTTTGACGTTGTTTACGCTCGCGCTCATGTTTCAAGTGCAAATGAGTTTTGCCGTTGTATGCTCTCCTAATGCGCTGTAAAATTTCAGCTATTTTGCAAATTTTCTTAGTGGTTTTCATATTAAGCTCGAGGCATTTGTAACGCTAGACGCGCGATCTTTAGCATACGGGGTTGAGCTCAGGTTAAGACAGCTGGCAGCGGGTTATACCAGAAGGCAGCACCATGGCGTTGTAGGGGATAGCGGGAGGCAGCTTAAAAACTGCTAAGCACTTTGGCCACGCTGCCAAGAAGAGCGTTGACTTAAGCAGCTTTCTGGCTTAACAGGGCGGCAGACAACCTCAACATATTGGCAGCGCATTAAAATATTACGCATACGACGCGGTAAGTGAGGTCTTGTGTGAGTAGAGCATTATAGCAGTGGGCGACGAGGGCTTTTGGGTAAGCGGCTAGCAATAAAATGTTGCTGGTTGGAGCAAGTGAAAATAAGACAGATAAATAATCATCACTTTTAAAAACATGCCAAGTGCGCACAAACAGCAAAAACAATAACAATAACACACAGCAATGAGCGCGTATCAGCAGCCATGTGTCGTGCTTTGAGTCCATAGAACTTAAACGGCTCGAAAGATTGACAAGAAAAATGTATTATTAATAATAAACATGCAAGCCACGCCAGTCGCACTTGCTGACTTCATTATTTATCGCTTTTCAGTTACCCAGCCACCTCACTATTTATAAATTTGTGTGTGTGAGTGTGTGTTTGTGTGTATAAGCGTATGAAAGTATGGGGAATGGAATGAATAACGAAAAACTAATAGTCCTGCGACTGATTCATAAAATGTATACCCTCTATCTATCAATCGAAAAAAAATGCATCAAATATTATTATGAAAAGGAATGGAAAATAATACTAATACAATGTTTTTTATTGCAAGAAATGCAATATAAATTTCACTTATAGTTTGTTAAAAGAGATTTTATAATAAAATTTGTTGGTAGGTTATTTAGATGATTTCGTTTTTCTGCGACAATGTGAATCGCAATATTTAATACGTTTGCACATTGCTAAAGGGCATTTTTGTAGCCAAGTATTGCCGATATTTTCGACTTATTACTGCTGCTTTTGCTATTTTTGCTAGGCATCCGGTTTGTGGGCGGCCTTTGCACCATTGGAAGGCTCTGCTGGTCGCCATTTCTATTGCTTTTTGCGCAAGTTTTATTACAGTTGCCTACTTTCAGGCATAATATAATTCACACGCCTAAGCCGTAGGCAGCTGACATGCGCACGTATTCAAGCAAATAGTAGCAACAAAGCCAAGCAGTAGCAGTAGCAAAAGCAGCAGCAGGAAAGCATTGAAAGAAAAGCGACGCGCTGAAATACGCGACTTTTAGCCATTCTATTATCAGTGCGTGTTTTTTTACCATTATAACGTTAGATCCCCTTCACCTCCTACATACTGGCACTATTACTATACTCATATTGCGGCAGGCACTTGACCTTAGACTTTGTGTTCGCCTTGAGCTGGGCGTGCTGTGACTTTTTGTGCGTGTATTTGTGTTAGTGTCTAAGCATTTAGATTCCTCTTAACATGCGCAATATATTTCGACTCGAGACTGTCCATTTCTGTGTGTATGTATGCGTGAGATTGTCTATTTATGCTGTCATGCATACAAATGCATGATAAAGAATTTATAAATATTTTGGTCATTCCCATATTTTGGCTCCTCAAGCTCAACATTTGTTAGCATCAGCCATAATATATCTTTCACATATATAAGTGTTTTTTAATTTATTTTTATTTTTTTTCTTTTGACCACCAAATTCGACCTGACCCGTCATAAAGTCACTGCCTTTTGTCCCATTCTTGCTATATTTTCTTTGTTATTAATGGCGCATTGCTATTGTTCGCAGACAATTTTAATGTCTCTGCATACCAAATACAAATAAATAAACAAATTTAAACTTAATGCAGCGTATCCAAAAATGGCAAAACAGAGAAAGCAAAACCGCAAATAACTTTGACGTCATGGAAAAACATTCGCATAAATTATAACCATGCTCTAACAAAGGACAATGCGCATGTACTCAACAAATACGTAAACGAACGTAATACAAATTCAATAATACAAAAACAAGTGCAATGACTAAAGATGCTTTCGGCCCCACACACACATACACACATGTACACGATATTAGGCAAGAATGTGAGGATAGAGGATAAGAAAAAGACTTAAGGGTTTGGGCCATTGCATACGCATGCCCGAAGTATGAACTATAAAAATTTACGAGGCAATAAAAGTGCGAACTCGCTACGCTGTGTTTTATTGCCAACGGAAAGGCAGACAGTGGATAAAGAGATTGGTAGCTGGAAATGGAAAGGGTGGAAAACCTTGCGCACTGCTTCGATTTTTCATCCCACACATACCAATTTGCCAACCAGGTAGCCTGCAGAGGTGTGTAAGCGGTGGAGAAGCGTGACGACATCAAGGCCGAGATCTCATGGGTGTGTGTGTGTGTGGCTGCCTGCTTAAAAGTTGTTGCTGAACTACGCATCGCTGATTGATTGATTGATTGATTAAATTCAATTTTTACAACTCTGTAGCCAAGTTTATATACAGCAAGCCCAGGCTGAGCCCTGTTTAATGAAAGCCTGCTTGCTTTTGCTTGCCCGTGGTTGACCATGGTTTAATCATATTTCAGCTACTTAAGCACGCAACCCATTAAAAAATACTACATCAGGTAAAAGACACGGCTTGGGCTCAATTTAATTTGGGCACTACAGGCCAGCCACTCAGGTTGGCCAGGCAAGCAGAGTTTGCTAATTAAAGTAAACAGCCACTTGAGAATTGTACTTGCACTTGCCTGATTAAAATAGGCATGCGGCGTATACGTAATAAATTGCATACTAATAACTACTAACAGTAAAAAGGTAACTGCTAAGCAGTATCCGGCAACTAACAATAATGTTGCCTAATACTCTGTGTAAGCAGTTTATATCGATTCAATATTGAATGTGTTGAGTTTGTTAATAAAGTAATTATAATTGTATTAGGGTCAGTGAAGTCTCTTTACCTATTTATTTAGTAATGGGTTACGCCCAGACTTCACCATACTTACTTACATTCATTTAGAAATTGGACGAATTATTTTGAAAGGAATGGTCAGATAGTCAATTACTAACTCATATAGCAACTCACAGAATAATCGAAACTGTTGACAGCCTAAGAACTACATTTTACTGCCTTTCCTTAATTTGATGTTTATCCTTATGCTATATTGGTGCGACTATGTGTCGCTATATAGCTATAGGCTAATCAGTATATATATTTTTTTTAATCCTCTTAACAAGGTCAGGGCCCTTCAAAGTTGATCGTCCTTTGTTTTATTAATGTTGTTAAGCTAATTTGATTAATAGGTTTTTTTTAATAAGATTAAACTTATTGACAAGTTAAAACAGGTCATCAACTTTTAAAGTGTGGTTCAGCTAAGCGAAATTACACAAGAATAAATTAAAATACTTGAAACATTTTAACATTATACCTGGGTACAGAATTTTAATGTATATAATAACATATTTATATTTTTTTAAAGGAACAAACACAAATTAATTATCTATCACTTTTTTGCTAGCTAGGCAGCACTTGAACAGAGACTTTTTCAATTTATAGAGAAAAACTTATTCGATGTAATTATCATATTAGAAACAAGCACATTGCGTGCTCCAAAAGTACCACACACACAGACACTTATAAACCTTAGACAAGGATAATGAAATACTGTCTATGTTTAGTCATTGTGATATGATATTTTGTGTGCATGTGAGTAAAGCAGGGAAAAATCAATAAATGCCATGTAGCGACAATAATCGTAAATAACACGCTGAGTTTTCAAATGTCAATCTAAAGATTTATTATTTCAACAGTTAAAAAACGGTTTTTGAGTAGGGAAACAGCGAGTAGAAAAGATAAAAGTAATTGCTTTGGACAATTTCACAAATGTTATATGACAATTTAAAGTGAGCTCTCTTAAAAGTTACACGTTTGGGTCGCATTTGCTGATTGGACACCTAATCGCAATAGCAATCTCAATAGCAAACTCAAACTGCAAAACTGGCAACTTAAGTCGGGCCGAAATGACCTTTAACGCAATTTGGATGATTGCGCTTTAGAATTTTGCTGTCAGCTTATTTGTCTGTCAGTTGTCTAACTATTTATTTATGTTCTCTCTCACTCTCCTTATTCCTCTTCCTCATTCCTTTTTCTCTTCTGTTGATTGCAGACCAAAAGTCAATACTCACAGATAACGATTGGAAGAAGCTATGGATGCGCGGCGGTATAAATGCCGACTCAAAATTGGATAATAATCTCGACTCCAGTGACAGTCCCATGTTCGAGGACAGCGAGGTAGGTCGATAAAAGAAAAACATACAAGAATTAATACAAGCCCAAATGATTGCTCAAACTGTTAGCCCCAATTGCATTGCAGCCGAAATTGATGAAATGCAGTGAAGTGTGTTTTAAATTCAAATTGAAATGACTTCGAAGCAGCTGTTGCAGTAAGTACGAGCGGCAAGTAACTCGTGTACAGCACAAGGACTCATTTTTTCTTTGCTGATCAATATGTTAATTCAATAGCAGCAACGAAAATGAATATGAAATAAAAATGTGTGCGCAGAAGGGACTTTCAAATAGAGATTGGTCGGAATAATGCTAATTACTAGACAACATGAAGACGGACCACGTCTAATTAATCTTTAGTGCTTATTTATATTTCATTCGCGCTCGCAAACGAATCTAATTATCCACAAAGGCCAAGCCACAACTGCGCCCAACCTGCATACACTTGAACCATGTTCAGCTCGAGCATATTAGTTAGAGCTCCTCCCATTTACACATACATATAAATACAGGTATATATAATAAATGGTACTTTGTCCACCGTTTTCCTTATTTCTGCTGACTAATTGTGCGCGTGGTTCCTTTTTTTCATCAGCCTATGCCCCTCTCTACCTTCTACTTTTGCAGGCCGTAAAAAAAAAAATGAACTTTTAACTTTTTGTCTTGTTTTTTCTCTCTCTCCCCATCTCTCTCTCTCTCTCTCTCTCTCTATTTCTCCCACAGCTGATGGCGCATAATACGACCGTCCAGCTGGGTGGCACCGCCTTTCTGGTCTGCAAGGTCACAGGCGTGGATCGAGTGGGTGTAAATTGGGTTTGTTTTTAACTTTCTTCTTGTAACGCCTTCGGCATGCGGCTTTTCTCACTTTAACTAGAACTCACGCTTCTGTATATCTATCGTTTAATAGTTTTGTCTGCATGTCTAAAAGCCGCCTTTATCTGGCGCAAAACCGCATGGCTTCATTCACTTGGATTTAAGGAGAATTTTTAATTTTAATTTTCATTTTTTAATTATTTGAAATTTATCTTGTGCTTTGACATTTTTCTGCATATTTTTTTTTTTTTGTTTTGTTTTCTGCTTATTTGTATTTAATTTCGTTCGTTCGTGAAATTGGGCACGCAAAAGTCCAATTTGTTTGGCAGTTGAACACGTTATCCAAATACGAGCTTAATTTGCAGCTGAAAGCCAGAAAACGTTTGCCATGACATTGTGTACAATTTGTTTGCCATTCGGCGTGGGCTAACAAGCAATTAAAAGGCTAAATGTGACACGCAATTCAAGCCGAACCCAAAACAACGAAACGCGACACACAACTCAGAAGCAATCGCACAGACGAACCCATAATTGGATCAAGTATGTGCCAAAACATCAATTAATCACGGCTAGAGCGAAATCATTTAAATGAATCCACCCAATTGTTGAAATATAACAAATTTTTAAGCTTAATGGAAAAGTTGATATAAATCTTGTACCCTAAGCTGTACAAGCCACTAGTAAAAGTGTAGAAAGATTTAACTTGCTCAAATAATAAACCCTTTGATTTTACTTTACTTTGCACATCAAAAAAATATTTCCACTGTTTAAGAACAAAAGAAAAAATTCTAATTTATATAAAATTTTTAAACAGTTTTTTAACAAATAATATTCATATTAAATAGAATAGTCTGTTATTGACCACAGCACGTTGTGTTAAAAAAAAGAGAATAATGCAAAATGATGTAAAATTTATTTTCTTAATAAAACTGTATCGAACATCCATCAACATCCACAGACACAAGGACACACACATACAGACAACCATTTGATATGATTTTTTAATATCATTCATATTTTATAAATTCACAACAATATGTAACACTAATTGCGCATGAATTGTTTGTGAATTAGAAATGTTGTGTTGCCTGCTTTTGAACGTTTACTCAATTTACATTTCATTGTACTGCTTTTTGCATTTACTACGAACTCTGTAATGTCGATATAACAAGTGTGTGTCTCATATATATATATATATTTTTTTTGGCGTAGAACCAAATATCTTGGATTCGGCGTCGTGACTGGCACATATTATCCTCAGGCGCTCAGCTCTATACAAATGATGAGCGTTTTGCGATACTACACACGCCCGGCTCCAACATGTGGACACTGCAGATAAAGTTTGTGCAGCGCCGGGATCACGGCATGTACGAGTGCCAGGTGAGTGAAAGGCAGCGGTACATATATATACAGGGATATTTCAAACATTATGCATGCAATGCAGTTGAAATGAACTAAAGTGCATTTGCATATGCTTCATTTTGAAGCGTATACGCAATATTGAGGTTTCTGGGATTCACTGTATGCTTTTTGTTTCGTTTATGGTTTGGTTTAACGTTGATTTCCACATCACTGTCGATTTTTACACGGCACATGATTTAATTGTAAAATGCAAATACGGTATTTCATATGCATAAGGCTTCGATTTTAAGCCAGCCTGCTGGGCGTCTGCGCATCCGCATTTGCATTGGCATACTCACATGTACATTCACATTTACATCCACATCCACATCCACATTCACATCCGTATCCGTATCCGAATGTTCGTGACGTTGACAGGCTCGCCGGCTGGCACAGCCGAAACCATGTGACTGTCAAGCGCAGACGCTGCGGCAGCCAGATAAACTGGACATTGACAAATTTAGCCAGTGACTTGCATGGACACACACACACACAAACAGACGCCCCAGATCATGTTTTGTGTATGTGTGCATTTCAAGTAATGCAAAAGCAAACCAACAGACAAAGCCGAAAGTCATGCGGATATGGCAAAAGGCGTGTTCTACCACAAAAGGAAAGGAACGGTTAAAGAAGTCGCCAAAAAAACACACACACACATACAGTTAAAAGCAAGTGGGGAAGTGGAAAGACAACGAACCGAAAAGCAACAAAGTTTGGCAACGTCTGAAATGGACACTTGACAGTAACTCTGTTTGTGCAGCAGCCACACAAGTGCTGCATTGAGACTTGCAGCAGAGTAGGTACATACATACATACATACATACATAGAGCTGCAAAGAGGTGGGACAGTCAGGCAGGCGGGCAGAGAGCTTCAAAAACGTAGCTTCAATTTCAAAAATTGTTTGCATGCAATTTCAATATGAGAAAAGAAGAGAGAGTCCACATGCCAGTTTTACACAGTTAGTCAGTCTGCCAAACCGGGGCAGTAGTCGAGATAGTCTGTCAGTTGGGGCTACGAGCACTGCATGCAAATATGCCGAAATGATTATTTTTCCTTTTGCATGCCAGTGCAATTGGTGCGCAAAACTGAGCTGAACTGAGCTCCCTTTTCCAGCTCGTCTGCCATCCTGCCCGCTAGTTATTTCTGTGCTGTTTTCTCTTTTTTTTCGGCCAAAACGTGTAGGAAGCTCCAGCACTTTTCCACTTATATAAAAATGCTCGTTTTTGTTTCATTTTGCGTGCCAAATTGAAATTGTTTGATTTGCATTTCAATGAGTGCAACATTTCTTGCAGTCAAAATGCTCCACGTGCCCAGCACAGAGAGTGTGTTGCAGTAAGGGTAAACTGTAATATAAACTTAATGCTAACACTGACTGGCGCCTGCTCAGAGTTTACTGATGCATTAACATTCGAGTTGATTACGAATACGAATCAAATTCAAGCTTCTGCACTTGTACTCGTTCTCGTACTCGTACTCGAATTCAATGGCTGAATTTGCTTATTTTATTGCATAGGTTTCGACACCGACTGGCATCATCTCGCACTTTGTGAATCTTCAAGTGGTTGTACCCGAGGCATTCATACTTGGCTCCGGTGAACTGCATGTCGACATGGGCTCAACAATCAACTTGGTTTGCATTATTGAGAAGGTGAGTACAACTAACTGTCAACAAAAATTAAGAAAATAACAAGATCAATTAAATCATTTTTGTTAACGGCCGTGCAACAAAATTGATGTTTCTCTTATATATCGATCTTCGAGCAATCAACAATTGTTATCTATTTAATAAGATAACAAAATTGATAATTACTTACCAATATATACACACAATAAGTCAAGTTTTGCCTATGGTTATGCTTATTTATTTATCTTTCCATCTTTAATAGAGTCCAACACCACCGCAGTACGTGTACTGGCAGAAAAACGATCGTCTCATCAACTACTATGACTCGAGGCGGGACATATCCATTGAAACGACCCCGGGGCCACGGACACAGAGCCGTCTTATCATACGAGAGCCCCAAATCACCGACTCTGGCAACTACACCTGCTCCGCCAGCAACACCGAGCCAGCAAGCATTTATGTCTTTGTATCCAAAGGTGAGAATCGCTGATGAGCACCGGCTAAGCCAACTAACTGGGGGCAAGGATTTTGAACAGCTGCTGCCACACCACTGAGAATGCTGATGCTTGGCTCAAGCATTAGCGTGCAAATAGCCAGGAGTGGTGGGGTCGTGGAGTGAGCGTGAGATTGTTGACTGCAGCGCTTGTTGCACGTCGAACAGTTGCATGCAATTTGCATGGCTGCCTCGCGGCCAAATTGAATTTCTTGTGATTTTAGCATTTAAATAGCCATCGCGTTCAGCGATAAGAAGTGTAAATGAAAATATGCAAATAGCGCTGCAGCGCTTGCCTGCAGCTTATTAAAATGTTAATGAAAATGCAGCGTATCTGTCGCCTGTAATTTTATATACAGAAATTCTAATTCAAATTTATACCCTAACCTGCCCCCCCCCCCTCTCTCTCTCTCTATCTCTCTCTCTCTCACACACTCTTTCTCACTCGCAGGCGACAATATGGCGGCCATCTCACGGCGCAAGACCTCGTCGGCCGATCGGATCACGCACATATTTAGGTCGATGCTGGCGCCCTGTCTGCTGCTAAACACGGTTGTCGTTAGGTAAGTAACTCTTGCCCTTAATGCTTAACTTATAATGGTGCCTTGTAGCATATTTAAATGTAACTGATTGTAAATGGTGTTTTATTTAATTTCCTGCTGCAGACGAATTTTCTTGACCTAAGAATCTACAATACGATAAGATGAAGGAACAAAAAACAAAAACAAATTATAGCGCAAACAAAAACAAATATGGGATATATATATAGTAAAGTATGAGAATCCTATTTAAGCTATTTCAATGTTAGAGTTTAAAAACAAGCAACAACTGCAAATATATTAATAAATATACATAAATAAATAACAAATCATAACACACATACACACATATATAGCAACTAGCGTAATTCTTAAGCTAAGTCCCATAGCAACTGTGTAAAAATCATTTTTAATACAAAATCACACAAAAACATTTAAGCTTATTTGTTCGTGTTTGTGTGTGTGTGTGTGTGTGAGTGTGTGCGTATGCAAAGCATTTAAAACAAGTTAGTCTTGTAAGTTAAGTTTGAAATCATTTTGCATAACTGTGTGCTGTATGTTAAACAAGGTTTTATTTTGATTACTTACATATGTGTGTGTTTGTGTGTGTGTGCGTGTAATAAATGAATAAGTTAAAGTAATTGTAAAAGTTGAATGCGATTTGAGTTTAATTAGATTTCAATTGATTTATGTGTACTAAATATTTGCCGTATCTTGAGTTAAATCACAATTTAATTTCATTATGTTTCTGGTCAGTAGCAGATAAAATCTGCAAGGATCCAACTTTAAGCGCATATATACATACATATATTACAAATTCATAACATACATACGTATAAAATAACGAACCAAACAAAAAACATACATAGAAAAACAATTTTTGCATAAGTAGGCAATTTCAGTCCATAAATCAAACAAAAAAGGGAAAACAGAAAGTAAGAGTTAAGAAACACACACATACCAAGCGTTATTGTAACTGTTACTAATTACTAATTGAAATTGAAGACATAGATTAAAAAAAGGAAGGCCAATGAATGAAACATAAAACGCAGCAACATTGTACCCATGACAATTAATTGCATTATTATGTTTGTAAATAAAAAAAAATTGTATTGCAAATGGCATGGCAGACACAACAATACTGGAAAATATTGATATATATATATATATATAATAAATTATATCAAGTGTAAATAGAAGTGGAAAGCACATAAAATACTTCAACGTACAGTAAAAGCAGCAACAACAATACACAAATGACTGAATTATCAAAAAAAAAACCCTTAAGTGCGGCACTGTTGTCATCTTTGAAACAGTTTGAGAGTGCATGCGCATGTGTGAATGTAAGTATTAGGGTGGAGGGCAACGTTTGTCAGAGTCGTAACTGTAATTAGTTGCACAACGAAAGAGTTGTGCATAAAAACAAAAAAAAAACACGAGAAGATGTGTCTAAAGCAGACTGCAAACGAAGAATACCAATTTCACACTGACAGACAACTTAGCTCTTGGCAACAATCTAATATAAAACAAAGTATAAGTGACAGCAATCAGCCAAATCAGAACTCAGCAAAAAGCCAAGTTTATGGAGCGCAGAAGCTTACTTTAGATGTTGCAGCTTCCACTTAATAGAAAGATAGAGTTAAACATTAAAAAAAAGTAAATAAATATACACCTTAGATTCATAACAAATTCCCTTCATTGTCTATGGCAGAAATCGTTGAACAATCTGATAAAATATATAAATATATAGGAAATTATAGACCTGCTGTCCTTTTTACATGCAATACAATTCAATGTGGCACTAGAAAAGAGCATGCTCATATAAATTATACATTTACGTTATAACAAAACACCTGAAACATCTACGTAATTAACAATGTACAACTCTCTCGACTGTTTTTTCGCAAAATACACAAACAAAACCAATTTCAAACCGTGTGTAAACATATTTGTGTGTTTTATAATTTAAGAAAAAACGTTCAGACCATAAAAGAAAATAATTAAAGAAATAAATTCATTGCCATATAATGCATAACAAATACTAATACAAATAATATTATTATTATAACAAACAACTGTTAAGAATTTCATAATATTTGAATAGATTCATTAGCGTAAAAAAAATAAAGTGAAATGCAAAATTTAATATTATAATAATAATACTATAGAAAATAAAAAAACAAAACGAGAACAAAGCCCAAATCATTGCAACAAAGAAAACGAGTTCGATTTCAATACCAAGTGTCAGTTTCCTAGATGTGTATGTGTATGCCTAAAGCCCCATTAAAAGCCAGCACTCCAGATTTTATTTAATATTTAAAATACACAAGTAAACAAAAAAGAATAATAAAAATAATATCGTTTGGTTTCCATTGTTAAGTATTTTCCACTGTAAATATTTTAATTAAAGCATATGGTATGGCTGATAATAGCCATTAACTAATTAATGGGGAAACATGCAAAAACAAAAAGCCAGAAATTAATATAAGTATATACTGTATTGGGTTAAAAAAAAAACAAAAATTACTATTGAATAATAAATAAACTCAAAAAAAAAATATTAAATAAAATAAGCAAAAAATAAAATCATTTCAAATGTTTTCAATGTAAATGCTCGATGCGCATTAATGTACAACTTTAACTTTACAAACATTCGATGAATATGAATTTAAAAAACCAAATGAATAAATATTCAAACATATTATTAACACTTTGTTCTTGCCTCTGGTGCAGACAGTTCTTGTAAGTGCAACAAATAGCTAAGCAATGATTGCATTGATACCAATAAGAAATGCATTGAAATAATGAACAAAAAAATATTTGAAAAAAAAACCAAGTGATTATCATGAGAAAATAAATGTAATTTACATAATAACTACAAATATGCAAGTGTTTCATTGTTGTTGTATTGATTGAAAGTATTCTAAAGCGGCCCTTAAAAGTAGGCTAGCGTTATGGCTGCAACTTTTGGCCAATGCCAGTCAGTCAATCAGTCAGCCAGCGGCGAATAACATCATATTGTTGGCCATTGTGCCACGTCTCGCGCTATAATTGGACTTCATTGTTGCCATAACTTAACCACACAAACAGACCCACCTATAAGCGAACGCATACTTAAAGCATTTTTCAACTGTGCGCCAATTATATTTTCGACATTCTTTGTAAGCCTTGGCAGTTGGCAGTTTGCTTTCTGTCAACATTTTATTCAACGTGCCGTTCATTTCGCCAGCAAAAATGTTGCACTTAAGCACACACACATACACACACATACATACACACCCACTCAGACTTCCAATTTGCAGTTCTTGAAGGCACAAACTTTGGCTGGGCGTACAAAATCAAATGCATTGAACGGCAACGCCAACGCCAACGCCGGCAGAGGCAGAGCCAAGCACAACCGAGGGCCAAAACTTTTGTGGCCACCAAAGTTTCGGGCAAATCAAATGAACCCCGAGTAAATTTTCCATGCACAAGTGCCAGACGGCAATAGCAGCAGAGGCAACACAAGCACAGCACAAGCAGCAGCCGGCAAAAAGCGTTAAAGTAAAACATTGAACTGCAAAAGTAATGGAGAAATTTCAACAAGAATTACACACACAAATATATACACACAAGAGTAACAAACATACAGAGCACAAGGTCTGGGAATTGGACATGCACCGGCCGCCTTTCAGGCAAAAACTTTTCTTGATACTCTTTCGAAAGCATTAAAGAAGATTCAGGTCCAAGTAGAAATAAGAAAGTTTCATTTGAAGTGGGTAATTTATCATAATATATCAAAAGTTTTTTTTCGCAATTTCAATCTCAATGGTAAGTCAAAAATCATTTATTTTAAATATGCTGCTACATTTTGACAAGAGTTCAGTTTTGATTAGTTTGTTACATGTCACGTTAATTTAATAGCTATAATATCTATCTACCTCAGCTTACCTAACAGCCTCTAGTAAAAGCCACAATCATTTAAAAAGTGTATCAAATGTTCGGCAATAAAAAGATATTCATCAAAGCATTCTAATGCTCGTTTTCTATTTTTACACAACTAGGCCAAATGGGCACAATTGGCTGTTGACAGCCTTAAGTTGAGTGTGTCGAAATACTTCGACATTTGTGCGATTGAAAACTTCTGCTCGTTCTTTTTTCGATTTGCTTTTTTGATTAAAAACTTTTCGCACGTTAACTAACAACATGAACACGCAAATGTTGGCAAATAAACGCCGGCTAATTTTGATTTTACCAATGACATAAACTAAATATTTAAGCTCAAAGCCAAACGGAAGCATATTCAAGAGCGGTTAAGCACTCAACTGCAATTTACGTTAAACATTTTGGATAATCAAATTTTTTATGGCATTATATTTACTAACATAACATTGCGGCTCTTATCACATATTATTATCATCTTTATAACGATAAGCGAAAACACAATTTCAATATTGATTACTGACGTTGAAAGTTTTGATAATTACTTAATTGCTTTTGAAAGCTGGTAAACGTTATTTGATTTAATTTAACCTGCAGATTCTATATTTATTTTATGCTATTGGATTTTTAATCGATGTTGGTTGGTATAATTTACAATAAACCTTAAGTCCGCCAAACTATTCACCTTGTATCAAGAATCTATATTAAGCAATCTAAGCCAATCTTAAATGCACAGCAGTAGCTTACTGTTACTAAGCTTATCTTTCAGTGAAAGCTTCATCAGGCTTTAGTGAAGGCGTAAAAACTTACATTATTCTTGCATGTGTCTGCCAAATCGTAACATTCGATTTCAATTGCCATTGCCTGGGACACATCAATCAAAGTTGTAACGACAAAAGTACATACAATAAATTGCAAATAACTTGCAATAACTGTAATCAACACAAAGGGTGCAGATGGGAGGACATTGTTCGCGCGGGCAAAACAAACATTACGCGAAACAATCATTCAAATAGTGCACATTGCGCATAAGCTTCGTAGACACTCACACATACACACAACTAGATGCACATGCACAGACAGGCAGATATACAGACAGCAATGTATGCTCAAGTGAGCTAAAGGTGGCATTAAGCTGTCGCTGTCATGTTCCTCGCTGCCAGAAATTATTGTGCATTTGTGGAAATCTATGCCACATGGGCGTGTCATTTCACCGTGCTGCACACATTTGCTGTAATTGATTGGAAAACATCGCGGCAGCCCCCTTTCCGATGCCACTTTTCTCCAGCTGCAAGCCGCAGCAATTGTTTAAAAGCATTTTTTGTGCACCAGCAATATGCTACAATGTTTTTGTTATATATGTTGCAACAGTTTTCGCGGCATATCAACTCGGGTATCTCGTGTTTAGCACTTCATATTTATTACCTGTCGAGTGCACTCAAATCAGTTGCACTCGCTCCCAGCCTGGAGCCGTAGCCTCGTTGCGCCTTATACCATGTCAAGGAGATTGTGAAATGGTAGCAAAAGTAGAAAGGTGGCCAAAAGGGCAGTGCTGTTGGTCAGCGGCAAAAGTTTTTAACCCTCGCTGTGCTTTGATAAGCATAATTGATGATGCAACCGTGCACAGAAGTGCCAAACGGCAAAACAATAACAATTCCACCATCAACTACACAGATGCACACCATAAAATAAAGTCAAAGGCCATTTACGTTGTTTTCCCCACACCTCCCCATATTAGACCCGTTTGGAGGAAATATTTTGCACATATTTTATAGCACATATGTGTATTGAGTGCGCAAGTGCTGAAAAAAGTTTTCATCAATGGCTTGTTGGTAACTGGAAATACAAGTGCATCATCATCATTCTCACGTCTCGCTCTCCTTTAGTTCACTCTAACGAAACATGCATTTTATTTGCCTTACACACACACGTACACACACACAGACACACACTCGGACACAAGTAGCACTCGAAGTCACAGCGAAGGTCGGAAAAAAAAAGTATAAGTTTTATTTTTATTTTGCTTGGCATAATTAAAAAAGTTAGCCACATGTGCAACGGCTTCCACTGCTGCATAAGCGAAAGTGAAAAGTTAAAAGTATTCGTTGATTTGATAAAACTTTTAACAAAAACGAACAAAGACGAACAAAAAAAACAGAGTATCTCTTTATAGATTTATATAAAAACATACATATATCGCTGTTTCAGGATTTAACTTTGCATGCTATAAAGTTTTCAATTAACTCAATCAATAAATTTTGCATACTTAAGATTCAATAGAGAACAAACATATAAACATTTTACAGCAAAAAATAACAACGTAATTTAACGCCTAGAGCGTTATATTTTAAATCTAGTCTAATTAGTTATGGGAATATATTGTTGAGCTAAGTAAAGGCTGTCTTAATATATAGCTATGAAAGCCATAAGAACATTAAATGAAGTTACATCAACTGACTAACATAATATTCAAAGCAAACTTATCGATCTCCATAAAGAAAATGTATCACTAACCTAGGACCAACTAAAATGACTCTTAACCTTTGTTATTAAGAGCGCACACAAGCTGTGGTACAGTTTGTACTTATATTTGAATACGAAAGGTCGAATCATACTGTTTCTCTTTACGACCCATATTTTAGAAATCCTCCGTTTCCACCGCCAAAGTGATTAGCTTAATGTTTGCAATTGAAAAGGCATTTCATAGCCGCTAATGCGCTGTGCGAAGAGAACTTTTGACATTGAAACCTATTTGAAGCAATTAGGCTAAAAGCAATTGCAGGTCAAGTCAAATGTAATTGCATACTTAAAGGCGCTCCCAGTAGACGGAAACATGATAATACGCCGTATTTGACTGCACCGGATGCATTTACGCATATATTTGCTGACTAATATTCAATTCTCATTAGACAAAGTTAAGTTCACTGCAGCAGCCTTGAATATTAGCGTGTGTTTTTGTGTGTGTGTGACACGCAAATATATATGCATGCGTAGGTTAAATCGAAATCATTAATTTTAATGAACAGGATACGGTGGGTGCATCACATTGGGAATATGCAACGGGAAACCTGACACACACGCACGCAGAGTGATATGTCGCCAACTAATGAGCGTCTCCCGGGTGCAAGTGCCTCTGTGTGTATATGTGTGGCACACATTTGTAGATTGCATCTCGCCATGAAGCATAATTGACGCGCTCAACATCAATGTCACAGCAACAGCAAGCGCAAGAGAGAAAAACGAAAGGGAGAGAGAGAAAATGAATGCATAGTTCAAAACTGAGCAAAGCTCTGCAGTTGGGCCGTTAGTTTGACATTTGTAATGACC
Source organism: Scaptomyza caliginosa (assembly GCA_035044725.1). Lineage (NCBI taxonomy): Eukaryota > Metazoa > Arthropoda > Insecta > Diptera > Drosophilidae > Scaptomyza > Scaptomyza caliginosa. The sequence goes on along the minus strand of JAWNNR010000004.1, from coordinate 875,459 downwards.
TTCCTGACGCTGAAAGCCCAGTTGCCTATGTAAAATGGCCAATGATGGCTTAAGCACAAAAGGCCAATTTACTTCCCGTCTGGCTGACCAACTAGCAGTCATTGAACCGGGTTTTAGCAGCTGGTCTTGCTGATGCTGCTCCCAGTGCCATGCTGCGCTCATTATAAAAAACAAACAGGCTTGCCTCCTTCCCTTTATTTATTATATTTTTTTTTGCCTGAGTATATTTCTGCTTCGCACGTGTTTGTTATGCAAACAAGTTGGCAGTATATTTGAGGCAACTGCCCGCACACGGCAGGAAGCCTTCGACATGCGGCACTTATAATTTGTTACAGTACGTGCAAATAAACAACAATAACACTGATTATATATGTATGTGTGTGTGTGTGTGTGTGTGTTTGCATGTTTTGGGGGGTTTTTATAAGTGGCTAGCTTGGCAGTTAAGTGGTTGGTGGACGCAGTCCAAGTAGCCAAAGGCACTTGCATGCAACTTTTATCAAATGTTTTGTGACATGCAAGGGGCTCACATTCTCTCTTTCATTCTATTTTGTGTGAAATAAAATATGCAAAAACACACACACACACAAACACTGAGCGACTGGCAAAAATATACATACATGCAATGGCGTTTCGAATATCCGCTTCCGGCTATTTTAATATTATAAGCAAAGGCATTTTGTGCTGAGCGCAGCAGCAGCTGACGTCGCCCCAGAGTAGGAGTATAACTTGAATTCGGAGTCTGTCATTTGCCAAGTATCGCATGTGTTTGGCTTTGGACTAAAATACATATACGTATACTGATACATATACATATATTTGTATATTTATATGTATTTTTTTTTAAGCAAGAGAATATGCTTATGCAAGCAAAGCGTTGAAGAAATATGGATCAAATCACAAAAAACACAAGAATAAATCCTGAAAAGCAGTTGCCCAACTTCAAAATACACTTGTTACACGGCTTAAAGGTTTGTTTTATCAGTGTATTTATTGATGGATTGTTTGCTGATAGTATATTTACAATTTAAAAGTAACTAATAATTTTGTAGCTTATAATATAATGAATATATGAAACTGGTTTCAAGATAATAAAATAGAACTTAAATGATAAATACAAGATGGTTCAAACAATAAAATGTGCGAGGGGACCAGCTGAATTTTGAATAGTATATACTCATATCCGCCCTTTTGCAAACAGTGCATAAAAAATGTCGTTTGTTTTTTTATTTTCCGGCTGCCAAAGTTGTTTTTGCGCATTTTCGTTTTCACATTTAAATTAATAGGCCGCTGGGCATTTGTGTTTCATTTGCGCATAAAATATTGCAGTTGAGTAGCATAAGCCTTGCCCCATACCATCCCGTCCCGTCGCATAGCGTCCACGCCCCTTAATTACGAATGTGAAGTTTCCTTTTATGTTTGACGGAAAAATCCACTTTGCTGTGATATCCGGACGAGGGCGACGTAAAATTAAACAGCAGCACTTGAAAAATTCGCGAGCACCCAAAGTAGTTGAAATTCATTGCAGTGGCTTTTGCTGGCGTTGCAGGCCAAAATTTATGACCACCAAAGCGTAGAAGGTAGAGGCAGAGGTGAACTCAACGTGTGGCAACTACACGTATGTGGCACGTAGCCGAAGTGTTAAATTTACCATTTGCATAATTGATAAAGTTGTTGGAAGAGGGGATGAGAAATGGGGGATGTAGCAGGCTGTCTGGGTGAACAGACGAGAAGGCGAGTCCGGGCTTAAGTTGTCCAAATGGCTGGTCATGGGTAATAGCAGGAGCAGTTTGCCAGGAGACGCTGCTAGCTGGCGCCACAGTGCTTAGCATGCTGATTTCTGACCTATGTCGGATGTCCGCATGTCATTTCCATTGCTTGCCAAAACGACTAACTGTGAAAATTTCTTGTCTTCTCTACCATTTTCTTCTGCTTGACTCGTTTTCTTTGCAATTTTGCCGCATAATTCAGATTTGAGCCATTATGGGCCACGAACTTCCGGCCCTTTACCTGTGCGCTTGTGTGTTTAAGTGTATAGGCATGTGTGTCTGAGTGTGTGTGTGTGTTGGCATGCAGCGAATGCATAAATTCTTAGCACTATTTTCTCACGTAGCGACTGCAACCAGGCTAGCTAGCTAGTCAGCAAACCAGGCAGCAACCCGGCAATGGACATTGAGCTGCTTTCTTTAACTTTTGATTTAGTGTCGAGTTGCAGTTTAAGAGTTGCATTTATACGACCTATCCATATACGAACGGTTGCTACTTGTTTTTTGTGGCTGCCACACTCGGCAAACAAAGTTTTATTAGTTTCTGCATTGTTCAGCACTGACTGTTTCCAACTGCTGGAGTACTTGCAAAGATATCCAGCAGTTTTGATTAATATTACCGACCGGCCGACTCCCATTGTCATAAAGATCAGGCTAACAGTTGGGTTCTTGGCCAGTACAAAACACAGGGCCAATGTATACAATATATATCAAAGAGCAGACTGATGGGGCAGAGGGGTAATCACTTAAATCAGCTGCGGAAATCAGGGACTAATGGGTGGAAGAAAAACAAAAAAACAAAATCACGCTCATACATAAAAAAAACCAAAAAAAAATAAAAGCACTAATACAAAGTTTAATTAGCGGAGTGCGTAATGTGAGTCCAGGTTCATTTTAAAGCCTTTGAAAAACTCTGCGTTAATTAGACTAATTACCCAATAAACCGGGCGCCAGCTGACAGCAAAACCCCAACGCAATACAATGCACAAAACAAAATATGTAATACAAAACAGCATCAAAAAGGATATGGATAAAGGCAACAGCAAAGAAAAGTAAAAGAATGCTCCCAAATGAGTCATCAGCACAATTCATCATCTCGGCGCTGTCTCTGTGGTTCCGAGATGATTCTTGTCGACAAAACCCAGCATCAGTTTATTTATGGCCGCCGAGTGGGCGTGACTTGGTATCCAGAGAACACATTAAATAAACTGTTAATGCTAAAGTATAAAGCTCTCTCAGTGTTAAGGCACGCAGCACTTAAACGTCTTACCAGTAAAACACAGTAAGAAACACAATTGAGAGAGAGTTGGTCGCATGCATAATAAAGACAATTCGCTACCTAACCATTTAAAATGTTTGTATGTTCGAAAGCATGATACACAGAATCATTTCAAACTACTCACACGAAAATATTCGTAGTTTTTGAAAAGCTTTGAGTATCTAAATTTTATAAATATTTCTAGTTAACTACCTTAAACTAAAAATCAAACATATTTAACTTGACGATAACTAAATTTAAATTCAACTAACTTTTAATTAAAATCTATTTATGAAAATTGTATTTTGTTGTCCATTTCAACAACAATTTTCACTTGTCACAAACCCAAATGCTCTTAACGCCTCAGTCATTTTAAGTAACTTTTATTTTAATGATAAGCAATATTCAGTTCGCAAAACAGTTGATAAAAAGAAAATAACCTACGTCAACGGGCATATATCGTTATGAAATTTATCATAATTGAGTTACCCGCTGCCAGTGTTGACTAAGGACATTTTTTTCTACTCGCATCTATTTGGGTGTTTGGTTGGCTGGGTGGTTGAGTGGTTGGTGCGTGCCGGCGCCTAATAAACTTCCAGCAGACGCTTACGCAGAAGTGAGAAATTATGCTGACTGCTGAAATGTATGCAATAAAAATTTTTCAGCTCACGCACACACTTGAGCGCCGAAACGACGCAGTCCAATGATGGCCGCCATGGCGACGTCTATGTGAATTGTGAGAAATGGCTGTCAGGCAGAAGCAGGGACCGGGTGGGGGCAGCACGTTTTACCAAAAGTTATTAATTTTCCAAACCGAATTTAGTTGCGCTACATGGAACTGTGTGCTAGACGTCCATTTAAATGTACGCACGGTACCAAATACAGTTCTAGATAACAAACAGAAATAACAACAACAAGTGACTAATACTTACACACAAACATAAACACATACATACATATACAGCTGCATGGTACTGCAGAGAGCGGCGCACAATTTCATACTTAATCTGCGCCGCGGCGCTTGGAAATTTAATTTGCTGCTGATTGATTACAAGCGATTTGGTGTAATGTCCCCAAAGGACTAACGATGAACAGAATGAAAGGTTGGGAAACATACCATTGGTTTTGGCTTTGGACTTGCACTGGACCAGCGTTACCATGGTCACAACAGCTGCTCGTTGTTGCTACTGCTGCTTCTGCTTCTGCTAGCATTGCTCATTGTTATGGCTCTTGTGTGCGCGCCATTTGACTTTTAAACTGCTCACTCTTCAGCCTCATTCCAGCAGTCAGCTGCTAGCCTTGAACTGATTGAATGCTTCTTTTTGTAGCGCAACATCAAAATTTATTTGCTTGTTCGACTCCATTGAATATGAGCAAAAATCTTTGTTGTTAACTGCTAAGTGCAGCATAATAAGCGCCACATACAAAAGAGTAAGTGAGAAAGAGATGGATAAGGACTCACAAGCTCACTTCTTCTAATTCCGCCTTTTTCAGTTTCCAGTTCGACTCTCAGCGTTTGCTGCATTGCTGCCGCTTCTGCTGCTGCCAGTTTTTTTATTTTTTTGTCTTCCATTTGTACTTGAACATTTTCTTTAATGACAACGCTCGAAATTAAATTCCTTGCTGCGCTTTTGCTTTTCACTTCATCCCTCTGCTTCTCTCTTATGGATATCCTGCAAGGCCCCTATTAATTTATTGTCTTGAAATCTAAGGGCATTTATACTTATCTTAAAGTTTGCCAAGTTCTTGTCATTCATGCCATGCCTTTTATTGAGTTATTTCTTGGCAATGAAAGAATTTATCGATGCTTGTGCAGCTACCAGCTGCATTTCTCACTTGGCTTCCTCGCTTTCCATTAGTTACCAATCACATTTTGTTCTTTTTTTATATAAATTAGCTTACAAATGCAAGAGTTTATGCACTAATATAAAAGCATGACTTTAAAAAACTATTTGAAACATTTGACTTTTTCGATGCTAAGTTTCTGAAAAAATGCGCATTGACACAGATATCAATTCTGAATTTGATTTGTCTCGGCTTGACCGATAAAGCGCATCCTATTGCCAACGGGCAAGGGCAGTGACATAAATCTATAAGCTAGCTAAAATAAAAAAAAGCTATCAATAAAGTTAATTGTAAGCCCTATTCAACATGTGCTTAATATTTTATTTTACGTTTCGTTTGTGTTCAGGGATAATAATCTTAAGTTTACTCTTCATACAACATTATTAATTGCCGCTGCCAACGTCTTTGAGGTTTCGCAATAGCCTTGAGAAGTCTTCAACATGAAAAACAGCTTACATATTCTTTACCAAAGCTGTAAATACTATTGGTTACTAATGAGCATTGCCACTGTTTAAAAGTACAAAGAAAACATTGTACTTTCATTGGCTTGCAAATGGAAAAACAGAGTGGCCAAATTGAAAATGAAATGCGTAATTGCGGCATCAGTATTCGTTGGCTATATTATTTAAATTAAAGACATGAGCAGATCGTTCCTTGGCTCTCAAGCAACATAAATATGCATATGTACAACATATCCATTAACGTGTGATGCATAAAGCCCAAACTCAATGCTACTTGTCTGCTTTTACCAACATTAAACTTGTATAAAATAACTGCCTGGGCCAAATAAGTAAACAAAAGCAAACTATTCATATTAGATATTGATACGTTTTTTGTTACTTTAAAAATAAACGTAAAGTTTATTAGAAATACATAATTCTAACCTCGATTCCACATAAGTTTAATATAACAGCATTTATGCACAAACCTCCCTTGTTGCTTATGTCAAAGAGAGAACTTTTGAAAAATGCAACGAACGCTAAATAAATGCACTACTACTGTTCTGCCTGGCAGAGCATAAAAGAAGTCGTCTTTTTATCGTCCTTGTGTACGAGTGTAGTATGTGTGTGTGTCCGTGTGTGTGGATAAAGACAAACTGTGCGAGAAATGTTCTCTTTGTGAATCATTTTGTCCGTGGGGATAGCCTGAAAATATGCATTCGATGTGCAGCCAAAGAATGCAGATGATGATAATGATAATGATGATACTAAAAGCTTGAGCATGTTAAATCTATTGCCATTGAGCTGGATTAGACAGTTGCAAGTTGCTAGTTGCTAGTTGCTAGTTGCTAGTTGCAAGTAAAAAGTTGTTGGCAGCTTTAATTAGGGGAGATTGTGTATACGCCACCGTTGAAATGAACTTTTTCAGATGGCTGCAGTAGTGCGTAGTATGCGGTCAAGTCACAAACATAACTAAATAAAAAAGGCAGCAGCATCAAGCAACTGGCATCAATCTGGACACAAACAAAGGAGCACTGGCACATGTGAGGAGATGAAAGGAAAATAGCATGCACTAATTACGAGCACTATATGATGCAATTGAGGGAGCGTTGTGAGGTCACCGCCACACGTTCAGCTGGCCAATCAAGACTGTTTGCCCAAGCAAAGGTATATACATTCAAATGTATTTCAAGGCAGCTTGCTTGCAATAGCAGCAGCAGCTTTGCGGCTTTGTGGTGAGCTGCACTCTTTGGGGGCGTACAAAAAAAGGTATAAAAAACCGAGTATATAAAAACAGGAAATCAAAGAAAAAAGCAAAGCGTACAAAATATAAAATAAAATCAAAAATTAAGCAAGCAAAGCCGTCGAGGATGCTTTACTCTTCTTAAATCCAAACATATATAGTATAAACTTGTACATAGAAGAAAATTCTATGTACAATACATACAAGTATATGTATTTATTGTATGCGATCAATAGGAGGTCGGTGCGTAGTATGGTGCTTATTTGCCCGCATTCAAAATGCAATAAACATGAATTTCATCCACGTTGCTATTAAACGAACCATACATTTTGCTGCTGCTTCTGCTTCTGCAATACCAACAACAACAACAAGAACAGTCAGCAGCAAATCAGATGCAGGAAAGGAAAACAGGAGAAAAACGCAGCTGAGTGCCGGGCTTTGTTGTCCATTTACGTCAACAATTTTATTGAAGCTGTACACACACACACACACACAGACACACACAAAGACATCTACTGTAACAGTTACATTTACAGTCACAAGTGCAAATACAAATACAGCTGTGGGAAGGAAAGAGCCAGCTTTAGAGCCACAACTAGATGGAGCTATTTGCCAAGTAGTTTCAGATAGATACATAGATAAAATTGAACTGGGATTTGGGGATTGCACAAAAGTAACTGAGCAAATTTCCGCAGCTAGTTGAGCTTTGTGCGCTGCTGTTGCTGCTGTTGCTGCTGCTGCTTCTGCTGCTGCTGCTAAAAACCAAGCAAATTGAATGCTGATGCAAGACAGCAGCAATAGCCAGAACAACTTAAACAAAAAAGTTGCCCAAAAACAGTTTGTGGTTCGCGCCGAGTGTGTGTTAAGTGCTTGCAATGCGTTCAATTTTAAAGCGGGCATTCGCATATACAGCAATTAAAGGGCAGCATAAGAAACGCTGTGATTGCTACATCTACAGCTACAGCTACAGCAGCTCCAGCTACAACTACAGCTACTGCAATTTACAGCAACAGGAAATTGCATGTGGCACTCGACGCTAATTCACACCGGAAAAGCAGCAGCGACGCACAAGCTGATGTCCGCGCTTCCTTACACACACACACACACACACACACACACACACACACACAAAGGGAAAGAGCGAGAGGAGAGATAGAGAGAGATACTACAGTGCAGCAGAGAACATCTTATTCAAGCTGGCATTGTCCATGAACTGCACATTCACTGTGCCAACACACACAAATACACACACACACACACATGCAGAAGCACATGCATGCATAAATTGCAATCTACACGCGGAACGTTTTCATTTATTAATAATGCATTTGCCACTACGCTGGTTTGCCTTTGTGCGCTCCTTGGGCGCTGTTTCGTGTACGTTTTGTTTTCATTGGAGATTTGCTGGTGAGCCACAGGACCAGCACCACCGACACACATTCATTTGCCGCAGATGCAGCTGCTTAAATCTTCATTAGTCGTGATTTCATGTTTCAAATTAGCACAGATTCTTCTCCTTCTTCTTTATCTTTTTTCGCGTATTTTCTTATTGCGTTAATTTTTCACACGGCACACGTTTCGTTGCGGTTTTTCAGTGTTGACTAACGCTAATTAGCTAGCAGAAGCAAAGTAAATGCTAGAAACAAAGCCAACTCTGTGATAATAAAATCACTGTAAGCTGATTGTAAGCTTAAATGGCATAGAATATAAATGAGAAATTTAAATAAATACATGCATTGCAGCTCCATCGATTTAAACTAATGCAATTCACAATTAATATTTTAAAATCTTTTAGTCATTTTTACTGTAAAAAATTCATTATTTAAATGCTGACAAATGTTGATATCAAGTATTTATAACATTGCCAAATTGACAATTTAAATTTATTACATATTTCTGTTCGATACAAAAATACACAATTTACACAAATGCAAAATAAACAACAATGAAAAGAGCAAAAAATTGTATGTGTTAAATATTTTATCGAAATAATCCAAATAAAATTGTCATCAATTTTATAATTAATAATAATGAGTGCTTGTATGTACTTAAGCGATGATAGATGTGTCAGAATAATCATTACATAGAAAACATTATATAAAAAGAACGCCTGTATTGAAATCATTTTATTTGGCTTATAATAAATGCTCCAGTGCAACAATTTAACTTTTTTTTATAGGTGCACAAGTTAGCAGCCACGTGCAGCCCAAGGTGTCGCGAAAGGTTTGTTTGGCTCACTGCGTATGCATACATATATCAAATGCAGCCAGAGTCAAATGAATTATTATGGTGCTTGCATTTGACATTTATGGGCTTTGGAGCAAAGCGGCACGCCCACAAAATGCACCAGCGCCTGTCAATAAATATGTGGGAGTGAGAGTGGCCCACAAAAAAAAGCTAAGAATTTTCCATCAGCCCCAACTAGATGAAACGGCATCAGAGAAGATTTATGTGCAATGTGGTTTATCAATTTAAACAATCGGCAAACAGTTTTGACAGCTCTCCAAAATATATAACTATTATATATTTTTTTTTAAACAACATATACATATACATCTAGAGTAGGTTTTTGTTTTGTTTGTTGTTTTTTTTTTCACTTCAGAATTAATCTGCTTGCGGCTGTTTATGCTGCTTTTCACTTTTCGCCTTGGTGAACAAATGAGAGAAAAAAAAATACATATATATAGATGTATAAATAATGCAGACAAACTGTGCGTTTAACGCACACTGTCAAATGAAGCGTAGCCGCAACTAATCCCATTTAAGTTTTGAATGCTATGGCCTGAATTAAATGAGTGTATTCTTGTTTCCGTTGCTATTCAATTTTATGTCAAATAATGCCGCATCACAAATTGTTTGTTTTGATGATTTGTGTGTTCGTATGTGTGTGTGTGCGATTTTTTTTTGTTGTTTTGTTTTTTTAATACTTTGCATTTCACTTTTATTTCGGTTTGTGCCAATCGATGGCATTAGTGGAAAATCAATTGAGCGATGGCAGCAATCAAAACCGTAAGCCATGAAACCAAAACCACACATCAGTTGTTAAAGCTGTATGATATTTTTGTTGTTGTTGCAAGCCATGCCGCCTGCCGCTGTGTGTGTGTGTGCCACAAAAGTGGGTGTCTGAGTTTGTGCATGTGTTTGTGTTTCTGTTTGCGTTTCAGCTCAAATTGCCTTTGACAGCTTGAAATATACGATTTTTATTCAATCTAACACTTGTGCATTTTGTTTTAAGCTAAATACACACAACAGCAAAAAATACACATCAACACACACACACACATACACAAATCACTCATACGCTCCGCTTGACCAGCTAAGCACTTTGGCTAAGTGTTTTTTCTCCATATTTGACGAAACACAAATGACGCTTAAAACTGCAATGTGCTAATAAATGGAGAGCCTGCTTAACATTCATTATGAGACATTATGAAAAGCGAAATTATCTGAAATTACAATTAATTAACCATGCACTTTCAGTTTCAATGTCCACTTTATCGCACTGCTCCCACCCGCATACTTATTGCGGTATTTATACATTTCTCGAGCGATTGGCCATTGACAAAGACAACAGAAAGTGGAAGTAGAAGAAGAGTAAGTAGTAGTAGTCACAAGCAACACATTTGCATTTGGCTTTTTTTCTTTCACTTTTCTTTTTATTATCAGGTCGCATTTACCTTTCAGTTAGTACTCGCTGTTGCCGATGCCTTCGTTGTTATTGTTGTTGTTGTTGCTGTCATGTACTAAATTACGTGCAACTATTTTTAAATGCGTCGTTTGCTTTTTTTTTTTTGTTTTGGTTTTTGTATATTTTTGGTGAAAATTCTCACTGCATATCGTACAAAATTTATCACTTTCATTTGACTGGGTTCCAAAAAATGTGGCAATAAATTGAAATAGTTCACATACACATAGAAAAGGAAAGCTTCATGCAACTGCAGACTTTAGCTCGATAAAAGCGTACAACTGACCAGTACATTAAGGTAAATGAACTTGAGTATAGAGTGTTTAGAGGGTAAACTAATTATCTTATTAAAGGTACGAAAGTTAATCAATAGATATTAATTGTTAGATAAAATCAAATAAATTAAAAAAACATGCAAAAGGATATTCAATTCCTGAACTTTCTCATTCTGAAATATTCCAATGAAAAATAGACAAAATAAACAAATAAATTTACATATTTGAGAAATAGATTCCGCTACAAAGCAATGAATGAAAAGTTCAGCGCAATTCTCTTACCATGATTGTAATTGCATAATTAATATAATTTATTAGATTGAGAAAAGTTAAATTAGAACAATAGAATTAGGCAAAACTCCCTAGAGAAATGTTATAAGGAAATCTTTAATAACACAGAATTTGTTCAACTAAAATTCGAGGATTGTTCTTGGCTGACAAGCTAATAACTAACTACTTTTGCTTGGACAGTTTCACGTCAGGCTGTTAATTTATTTTAATAATAAATACAAAACACGTTTCTGTAGCATTGCAGAATCAAAGACAGTGACTGCAAACAAACTTACATTCGTATAAGTAAGTATTGTGGAAAAAAGCAATATAAAGTCAAAGCCCTTACAAAACTTATATACAAACATGTTATACGCGCACTTAACATTAATTTCACTTTCTTTCACACACAGACACACGCGCGAACCACTTTAATAGCACAAATGAAAGAAAGAAAATATATATAAAGAAATGAATATGTGTATATAAACATGTTTGATATCAACATAATTAGTCACGTAGTTGTTATGTTTGTTTTAATGTGACGACAAAGGCGTTCATAATACGGCATTAATATGATGCGAGTCTCGGCAGCAACAGCAGCAGAAATGGCAGATGCGTGAAGTTAGCATCTATTTCGGCCAAAAATGTTATAAAACAAATAAATTAGCCATAAAGATTTGTGGCTGATAGCAAATACCTCAAGAGATTTGCAAAAGCTGGTAAATAAAAATTAAATATATTTGTTTTTTCTTCTAAATGCTCAAAAATGGTCGAAATCATTTTTACTTTGAAATTCATTTTTATACATAATTAATAATTAATTTTATGACTTAATGAAAGTATTGTGGTCAACGTGAAAAATAAATTGAATTCGCAGAGCTTTAAACTTAATTTTTAATATTCATATTTTTGGTTTTAATTACTATTTTCATTGAGACAGTTATCATTATAACAATGCTGAGCACTTTTAGAACAATGCGCTTGATGTGGGAATATTGCGCCAAAAGCCGCCAACTAGTCAAAAAGATAATATTTATATATATACATATACACAGAAAGAGATTGTATCTTTGTGCTACACCATGCGAAGAAATGTGTCGTAGATTTATGCAGTCACCAGAGCCAGAGAACTTTCACAGAAAGTTCACAGCAGCAGCAGCAACACCACCACCACCACCACCACCACAGCTCAGACTGAGAGGCAGACAAATAGACTGTCAGTTGGACAGTTGGACAGACAGGCTACGTGAGACGCATGCGCATGCGTCTGCGACTTACTTATGGACATACAATTGGAGTTCAAGTTGGTGTAGCCGAAAGTAAAATTAGCTGCAGATGAAGAGGCGTGAAAATTGCTTTGAAAGCTTCTTTTCCATTGCTGGGGTCTGGTGGGGTCTGGTAGAATAATGAACGTTGGGTGACTAACAACTTCAGCTTTTGCATGCGGCAAGTTAAAACGCGCATGACAAGAGTGTTGGGCACGTAATTTGTGCCGCTGGAGTAAAGCAGCTAGCTAGCTGGAGCTACATGACTGCCACACAACGGAACTAAGCTCAAAAAAGCGAACCTTACTTATGAATATGACTGATTGAGTGTGTATGTGTGTGTTTGTGTGCTGGTAAACACAAGAACCACAGCTGACCTTGCGCTAGAAAAGAGTGTTTTTGGTTTTTGTTAAGCATGGTACTTACTACAGCGGACTCATCGCTGGCGGACTTCAGACTTTTTTTAAGTCAAATGAGCGAAAGCTGAATGCCATTTTTGGTTATTTTCACCCACGGTACGTCAAATGTGCTGCTGTTCCTCAGTATGCCTGGTTGACTGAATGACTGAATGACTAACTGGCTTAGTGCGATGAAAGCGCTGACGTTCAGTTTTCTGGCCATTTATCAAAAGCTGCAATTGAAATGCCCAACGCATTTGACTTAGAAAACAACACATTCATAATATTGTTAGACTACGAGATACACAGCTAAGTCATTTAAACAAAGTAACAAATGGTCTCTATTTCAGAACAAGTTCAGTAAAGCTTCAAAAAAAGTTAGAAAAAAAATACCATGCAAATTAGAAATTTTGAAGGACAAATGAATAGAGAAATAGACAAATGTATAAGTCTAAAAAGAAGAAAGCGGCACAAATCTGTAAGATTTTAAATATATATTGACCAATATTTATGTTTCCTAAATATTTTTGGTTGGTTCGATATACGATAACAAAATATGATTGCAGAACAATTAAATATTCTACTTTTTAACTGAATTACAATAGTTAGTAACATGTTGTGTATTCTTATAAGCTACTTTAAAAATGGTTGTTAAATTCATTTATATTTACAGGTACAGCACTGTTACCTCTTAGAGCCTGCTCAAGGATAAAAACCAAAATGTTCTCATTGCTACGGTTTTGTTGCATATAAAAAAAAACTATATAAGTAAGTTGGACGATTCAGTTAACTAAATGCTGTCGTAGCCTGTCATAAAAAGAATAATATCTCAATAAAAACCAAATCCCAATTATTGCCTGCCCTTGCCACACACACATACACACATACACACACACAAACACACACAAACACTCACACACATTGTAACACTAATGTAGTGAAATAATTTTCGTTAATCGAAAGTTGCGGCGCACGTTTTAACAACTCGCAGAGAGTTGGCCAGCGACACGCTGCGCTCATAAAAAGACAATAAAAAAGTGACATTTTGGCCAAAAATACAGTTGGCCATAAAGCCGAAACAGTCTACGGCAAGGGCAAAGGCGCAGGCGATATGGAAAAAGTCAGCGGTCAGAACGGCCAAACTAAAATCAAATCAGCGCCAAAGTGGAAAACAACAATAACAACAACTACAGCAATATTGACAATTTATGGTGTTGCCAACTTGAATTGGAATCTTTATTTGTTGTCTGTGCCCACACGCAACGTGCAAAATACATACCAATTCCTGTGTGTGAGAGAGTATTAAGAAAAGTGCTTTATAAGTGCTGCTTCATCAAAATCAAACGTCAGTGGCTCAGGCGTTTCAACAAAACGAAAGTAGTTCTATGTCCGCCTATTAAGTTGGAGTTTGCTGCTCAAATGAAAACATAATAACATGGCCAGAAACAAAACAACAAAAGCAGCAACACATTCACTCTCACAGCACCGAAAACATTTTCATAGTGGCAAAATCAAACCACAACAAAAAAAAAAAACCAAAAAAAAAACGAGCTTCATGTCAACAGCCTGAGGCAAAGTTGTCGTCGCCGTCGCCGTTTACTTTGTCCAACTTGTCCAGCTGAAAAGAACGGCAACACCGCACGACAAGCTGAAACAAAAGACAGCACGAAGCGACGCGTCTCATCGCGTTGCGCTGGCTTCATTAAACCCGCATGAAGACATAAAACTTAACTGAAGAAGATTTATTTAACAGTAACAATATTCGCAGGCCTGTGACAATACTTGGCTAGAACAGTAGCTCTAAAAAACAAATAACAAACTATTGACTTCCAGATACTCTGTTTGTGCAATGAAAAGAGTTATGACAAAGGTTTTTCCAATAGCCTTATATAAAATATTTGTTTATAACTGTTCAATACTAGTGCAAGCTTTTGACTGTCTGTTTTCGTTAGGCGTAGATTCTTTCAGTTGCTTTGTTGATTTCATTTATTTTTGTCAACACATTTCGTGACTGTTATTTTCTTCTCCAGTATTTCTGCACTTTATATATCGTTTTCTTGGCATTGGTGTTTTTTTAAGTTAAAGAAAAAGAAATGCCTAAAAGATTTTCATACAGCATAGATTTAACTGTCTTTTGGGTTCTATAGTCCTTATATGTATCAAGCTTATGCTTGAAATCTTATTAATGAAAATATAGTTATGTATACACGTACTCTCAAGCTTAAAAGAGCGTTTGCAATTCGATTTTAATATGATTTTCAGACTATTTTCTTATTACCCGCTGACACTTTAAGCTCCGCTTGTCGCCTGCTCTTGAATTCGGTTTATTTGTTGTTTTGAGCAATTTTTTTTTCTTTCTCTATTAATTTTGTATTTTTTAGGTCAAATCCGCAGACGGAAGCAGTTTGACCAGAATAAACTTTTTTCACTTTTGGCTTTTTGTGTGCACGGCTCTACAAACACTAGCAGTCTCAGTGGTGCACACACACACTCTCACACACACAAACAAATACTTAGATCGCCATAGAGCGAATCTTTCTAGGCGCTTTTGTTAGCGGCTTTTCTTAGCACATTATTTATGATAGCTTTTTTTTGCGCACACTTTCTTTGTCAAACTATTTTCGGTGACAAAAAAAAAAGAAAATATTGCAATAAAATGAGTTATATGGCCTGAACAATAATTAAGCTTGTGTGAACGGTCATTGTGTGTATGTTTACATATATCTATTGTATATGTTCTATTCAATGAAGCTATTTGAAAGGTGGCAGATTTGATAGCGATTAATGCCACGTATCTAAAATAAAAATAATAAAGAAAAGCAAAAGAATAGAAAAAAATAAGCATGAAATAAACAGACCAGAGCAAATCGCATTGAAATGAAACATTGTGCTATTGCTGCTGCTGCTGCTGTGCGAATAAAATCAATAGGAATAAAAAACCAGCACAGCATAAGTGGCAAGCTGTATAAGCCAAGAGCATCAGAGCTCAGCTCTGGCTGGCCGGCTGCAGTGGCTTCGCTTTTTATTTTTTTGAGTTCAACAAAAAAGAAGAAGCTTAAAAAAAGCACATTGACAAAATAATTAAATAACAGCCCTTGGGTGCAGTGAGGCGTTGCAGTCGCCGCGCAGAGAGAGGAAAAAACTAATAGAAGCATATTTTCCCTCTTGGCAAGAAAAAAAAGAAAAAAAGGCAACAGCAATACGGAAAATGTCCAAGCGGACAGCAGCAGCCGCATCAACAGCAGCAGCAAAGCCGCTGTCTTTTAAGAACGAACAGAAAGTATACAGTATATAGTACACACATACATACATACTTAAATAAGTAGTTGTAATACATACAGTAATATGTATGTATGCATGTTTTTTTGAAAAGAAACATGAATAAATAAAACTAAATGCAGAATGCACACTTAAGAGATGAGCCTGCAATTTTAAATAAGAATTAAACGCACAAAACTGTTAAGTGAAGCTAGCGAAGTCGAACAACCAAAAGGCAACAAGAACAACAAAAAAAGTTCTAGGGAGAAAATACAAAGTACTTGGCATCAGAGCTGTGAGTATACTTACTGTATTTCATTTTGGCCATTGAATTAAGTTTTGATGCGGCCACTCAAGAGACAATAGTCGTAAACGCTCAGCCTTTAGTGGCATCGGCAGCAGCAGCAGCAGCAGCAAGAGCAAGAGCAACAAAATCAGCTTCATCTATGAAAACCTCTAACCGAACATTCAATTACAAAATTGATTACCATTGAAAATTGAAAATTAAGTACAGTTTTGAGTTTTCAGCATAATTGCAGTTGATTTCTGCTTATTTCTGAGTGTGTTTGTGTGTATCTCTGTTCTGTTGAGTGTGTCAGGCATCGCACATAAAAACGGAAAATCAAGGCGGGGTGGGGCGTGCCAGCTTTTACAGAACTTGCAGTGTCATTAGAAGCAGCTTGATTAGGGGTCTTTATTTGTTGTGTGTGTGTGTGTGTGTGTGTGTGTGTGATATTCCGATGGTACTTTAAATGATTAAGTGAAAAAGACAAAGTCAATTGTGGACCGACATTGCTTGGCCTCTAGAGAACCAATCAAGCCAAACGTCAGCTTTATTTCATTTAACGTTCAAGTAGCATAATACACAACAACAACAGCAATTGCTGTGTTGGACGCTGGCCAACTTAAAGGAAGTATCACAACAACATAAATCTTTAAATAAGATAGACCTTTAAATATCCTCTATAAACAATAATTGGTACTAAACAATTGTTTTTACATTTTATTTGATCTAAAAGCTGCTCAACACTTAATTTATAATCCTTAGTAGTTATTCATTTTCAACTTACTCAAACAACCTTTTCTTAATAATACTCCAAATGCTATGTTAATCCCTAATTACAGGGTATTAACCAAAATTACAGCCTAAAGACGACGGCGACAATGGAGTACACTGGACAAAAAAAAAATAACCGGCTAATGCAAATTCGTTTTGCATTATTTTGATTCGTTTTGTGTTCTACGTGGTTCCTTTGCTATTTCGTTGATTTGGTTTATCATCAATTTTATTGTCACTAGGCATTTACGAGCGATTATTTTAGTTGTTGGTTTTTATGGCCCCTGTCATTGGCGTTGTTGTTGTTGCCGCTGTTGCTGCGTTTGCTGTTGCTGTTCCTGCCTTGTTGTTGTTTGTATCGCTGCCTATGCTGTCTATGATTATCTGTGTAGAGGCAGACTTCGCAAACAGGGCCTAGAGCAGCCCTCGTTGGCTGTGGTATTTAATTTATAGTTAAACCAAACGCCAACATTTGATTTATTGGTCAAAAGGTTATTGACCATTATCTTTAGCATATAACTCAAATGTAATATTTGTTTAGATTTCGCAGTTATCGTTGTTGTTGTTATTGCTGCGATTTCAGCTGTTGATCAATACAATTATTGGCGTAAAGTTGACAATTGCATGGTTGCAGCTTGTCATTGATGTTGTTGTAGTTGTCGTTGCTGCTGTTGCTGCCAATGCCAATAAATTTTCTGATCCAAATGCATAAAATGTTAACAAAGCCAAACGCTAAACGATAAATCAAATTGTTCAACAGACAATTGCATGTGGAAATTTCATAAAGAGAAAGGTTGAATAAACTGTTATTAAAATATCCCAAATATGTATAAAGTTCTTATAACTAATCTTTGCTCATAATATTTTACAGTTATTTAATATACCCTAGAACGAACGTACACTTGAGTGCAACAGTTCCCGACAATTATTACAAGAATCACATTTATTTCAATTTTCGTGATTGGTTAAACACCTCATGAGCTGGCAAATGTTGCCTTCACATGACACACTTTTGCCAGCCATCTCTCTCTCTCTCTCTCTCTCTCTCTCCGTGAGTGCTGTGTACAAAAATAACAACAACAACAATAACAACAAACAATAATAAAAACAACAGCAACATCAACACACAGGCAGCAATTGTTGCGCATTTCTGCTTATGATACGTTAGCGTTTCTTCTTTCTGTTCTGCTGCACTCACTCACAGATTGCGGTTAAACATGCGGCAACAACAGCAACAGTACGACAGAACCATGTGAGAATGTTTAAGGCCCGGCCAAAACACGCACAGTTGCATGCTCAAACGGTAAAATGCGTGCTCGCATGTGGCCAAGTCGGGAGATCGCAGTTGGAGTCGGACTTAAAATTTTTTTCGTTCGTTTTTTTTTTTTGTTCTGATGCTGTCTGCAGTCACACACAAACACACAGTCGCTCGCCAAGCGGGACTGTTTGAAAACTTTTGCTTATTTAACTGTAACTGTGTTTCTTTATGCCAACAGCAATAACAATCGCTGCTGAGGCCACTTAGAATAGGCAGCCGCTGCACAAGCGCAACATCATTTCATTTTTCAACTGTGAATGGGAATGGGAATGGGAATGGCAACGGCAACGGCAGGCCACCATCTCTTCATCCAGCTCAGTAGTTTATTGTAACAAGAACAGCGGTGCAAGTGCAACAACAGCAACAACAAGAACTGCTTGCCGCTTGAACTGTTTGCTTGAGGCGGAGATTGTTAACCAGATTGCTAACTTGAAATTCTTCTCTCTATCTCTCCCTCTTCAACTCCTTCTTTCTATCTTCCTTTCTCACTCTCGCTGTGTCTGTCTTTATTGAAATGATTGAAGTGTAGCGTCGATACAAGTGCATTTCACTTCTTTTTCAACGCGTATTCTTGCTGCTAAATTAAATCCATTCAACACTTGCCCCACGGGAGCATTATCGTTCATGATGCTGCTGATGGCTGCTGTTTAACCAGCATTTAACTTAAGCCGATTTACAATTTATGTGTAAGAGAGTTACACAAGACAGCGCGCTTACCTGACCAGACCAGGCCTATAACCCCTTTGTTGTAACCTGTTTGTGCGTCTCATTAGCATGTGGGTGCTGCTACTGATGTGTGTGTGTGTGTTGATTATGCTGGCCAAGAAATGTGACCGCTGATGCTGCTGATAATGATGACCAAGCTGTTCCTGTCAGCTTTTGAGTTTCCTTAGAACTGTGCCGTTGTATAATCAACACTAAACTGAAGCTGCATGGTCAGCAGTCAAAAGTTGAGCCGTCAGGCATCAGCATTTGCATTGTGTAAATCTATAACGGTGCTTGGTAACGGGGCGTAATGGAAATGTCACTGTTGTTTAGAGCCGGTGAGGGTGCGAGTGGAAGGCGTATGCGTATTATCTAAAAACCAAATTCAGTTGTTGCAACAAATAAATGCACATCGATTACGAGTGCAAAAAATCCAATTATTCCGACCAAGTGTGGCAAGAGGCAGCAACTGACAGCTAAAAGCCATCGTTATTGGGCAAGCGTTGTCGGTCAGGTCAGCATGTTATTATTGACAAATGGAAATGTCAAAATAAAAAATTAACTGCAAAAATCAACAGCAGTAAACCAGAAGAAGCAGCAACAGCAGCAGCAGCAACAGTAGGAGGGGCAGTCTACCAAAAAAAAAACAACCAAATGACAATTGAAAATGTCAAAATTCGCGCGCCCAGCGTCAACAACAACAACAACTGAAACAACAGCAACAAACAGCTCGAGGTAATGGGCAAAAACAAGCGGCACATGCATAGGCTGTCAAATGGTCAGAAATATTGGGCGTAATGGGGCTGTTGTATGCAGCACAAGGCAACAGCTTCTTTCTCACTCCAGCACACTGCCTCCCTCCCCTCTGTATGCACACCCCACACTATGCCACTTGCCGCCCAAAAATCGCTTGTAACGAGAGTTGCGAGAGAGAATAACAGGCAACAAAATTGACACCGGCCACCAGCAACAGTAGCAGCAGCAGCAGCAGCAGTGGCAAAAGGCGCACCAACAAACAGCAACACTTGCCGCAACAACAACAATAACAGTAACAACAACACTTGGCTGTCGTCGCTGACCGTTGTGGACACTCGACTGCGACATTTGAATGGCGACTGTGCCGCTTGCTTGCCACAATGTGTGTGGCTGTTGTTGTTGTTGCTGACAAGCTGTTGTTGTTATTGTTATTCTTGTCGTTTTGGCAATAACCACTTGATAAATGATAAATTAATTGAGTATGTACGATTGCCAAATTGTTCACATCGTTTCATATGCCATATGCAAATCAGTTGGTTCTGTTAACTTCATTAATATGATTAATGAACAATGCTGATTCTTGAATATAAAAAAAGCATAAGAAATCATATTTTTTGCAATAATTCTTTTTGTTAATAAAATACCAAAAATTGCAATTTCTTGACTTGCTATCATTATTTAATATATATTCTATGACAATCAAAGGTTCATCCCCACCGATTGCTATTTATTTAACAAATTTAAATACTTACCTGAAAACTTTGTAAAATATTTTATTAAAGAATTAAATAAGCTTGCATTTAAAAACTGTTAAAAATAAGAATGAAACGAAAAAATATTTGGCTTGTATGTAAAGCTTGCTGAGGGAAGCTTCCAGTCGGCTATAATTGATTTTAATATATTTATTTTTATAGTGTATTTACTGTTCGTAGTGCAATACATCCAATAAAGCAAGTGTTTGGGCGGTAAATTTGTGCTACAAAGCGCCGCATTTCGTAAGTTTTATCTTTCAGACACTTTGGCTGTGGGTCACAAGGACGTTGCATGTAGTACTCGTTAATACAATCTAAATCTTCTGTTGACTAAATGCGGTGCTTGCTTCAAGCCAGCACGTTCGTCAACAGTAATAAGTGAACTTGCATTTACAGTTTTTGTACTTACATGAAGGCTTTACGGATATGAACAAATGATATTTGGGCTCTATTTGAGAAAAGTATGAAGCTTAATATAATTCATTTAATTTGATCATTTGTTTTAAATAGAAACAAATAAACAATGTGAACTTTTTATTTCAGTAAGAGTAGAAATGCAAAAAGTTCTTAGTGTAGAGCGGTTGGTCAATCATTAATTAAATAGATTGACATTAAATAAAAAGTGGGAATATATTTGCTAACTAGGGCTATAAAACTTGAAAATCTGGAAATTAAGTAGAAAATTTCGATCCAAACACAAAATACAAATTAAAACAAAACTAAATTCAAAACAAAACAAATCAAAACAAAACAGAACAGAACACTAAAAATGTGTTACACAAATATTTGCATAACACTTCATGTTTAGCAAATGCTAAAGCAATACTTATACACACACGCAGGAAGATAGAAAACCTTGCTTAATGTAAACAAAACTTGCAAAAGCAGCAGCAGTAGCAATCTGCTCAATGTTGCTTATTTGGATCAGCTTGTAGATGGTGAAAGAGGTGCAAGAGTATGTGAAAGTGTGGTAGGATTTGTTTCTGGGTAAGAAAATCAACAGCAATGCTAAATTGTTTAATTGAATTTACCGCAGATGCGCTTAAGTTGGCAGTAATTTAGCAAAGCCATGCAGTATTTTCCAACTCTGTATATCTCACAGTATTTGTATCTTTATCTGCATCCTTGTTGCATCCTTATTGCCGTTGCTCAATGCCATTGCCAGCCAGGGACGTGCCAGCAGCACAAACACAAGAACATGGGCACAATTGTCGTCGCAAATACAAATATACAACAAAGCCATAGAACAACAAGCAGCAGCATTTGCGATGCAATGAAATGAAATGTATCTTTAAGCAACACATATGCCAGTTACACGACACAGTCCGTCTAGTATGTGAGAGTGTGGTGTGTGTGCTTATGTGTGAGTGTGTGTGTGTGTTTGTTGGCAAGTGTTTTCTTCCTGTAACTATGCATTAAATTGAAAACGGCAAAGAAAGTGCTGTTGAGCTGCTGCTGCTGCTGCTGCTGTGCTGCTGCTGCTGTTGATGCTGTCTGAATTGCTTCGATTGCTAGTCGGATTCTACATTTCTCCCGGGCACAATTATGCGAAGCGTTTGTGTGCTTTCATTTCTCAATTGGCCAGTCAGTCTCACAGCTGGAGCTGGCTAGCATTGCTCAATGTATGCTTAATGCTGTTGATATTTAAGCTAACGATAGTTTCTGCATTGCTGCCATTCCGTCTTGTGTGCTGTAGATGTCAAAGTTCATCGCGTTACTAGTTGCATAACGCATCTCCATAAGCTGCCACTAATTAATATGCATTTAGTATGTCTTGTGTTTAGTTCATTAGTTCATTCTATGGTACATTAACAACACAATTAAGCAACTAATATTTTGTAAAGATAATATTTTGATATATGCTATGAATATTTTGTTTGTCAATTTTATTTGCTCTTTGAAAGCTGATACGCTTAATAATCTGTATCAACAACAATGATACAAAAAAAATAATATTATTTCATTGTAATTTATTGTGATTTTATATGATATGCATATACATACATAATGTATCTGTTTTTTTCTAAATATTCCATTTAATTATAACTTTTTAATTCATAAAAGCAAACGGTTACAAAATGTTTAGAGATGACAAAGCTTTAGCGCCAAATGTTTGGAAAGAAGTAGAAACTAAATATTTTTAACAACATCAAGGGAGATATGCATAGAGTATTAATTATGCGGCTCTTAAAAACTACCTTTTTATTTTCTTATGTTCTTTGCAACGTTACTTCGCATTTGTCTGCATAAAACAAGCTGTCAATGCTAAGAATCACATGGCGCTGTGCTCTTTTAGCCAAGTTAAGAGTGCGCATGTGCAGCCGACTAATTCGCTCTTGCGATCGCTCACCTTGCTCTCACTTCCACATTGTGTCTCTCTCTCTCCCTCGCTCTCTCTTTGTTTGTTTCGCTCTTTTTGTCTGCCGGTTACATATCGTCATCATCATGATGATCGTCTTGACCATTTGTGTTGTTGTGTGTGTGTGTGTGTGTGCTGTGTTTGTTTGCGGCTCTTTGCTTGGGAGCTTCCAACTTTTCTTTCTTGGCTTTAACATCTTGGACTTTCTTGCCAGCATGTTTAAAAGTCTTTTGGAAGCGCCAAGTCCACATTCAGTACGTTTTGTGCGCTGCAAGCGTTTGGTACGTTGTAACGGAAGTGTTTTTTTAACCAAAACGAATAAAAGTAAAAAACTCAAAGCCACATACAATTGACATACGTAATTTGCCTTTTCCAATAAGGATGCGAAATGGGAATAAACGAATAATAATTGTGACATGCAAAAGTGCGTAAAAGTAACATGATTTTTTAATTAAAACCCATAGTAATTGAATAAAAATCAAAAGATTCAAATAAAAACAAATCATTTATTTTCCAAATGAAAAAAAAAAAACACAACTGCTAACAAACATAGTTTATAAATAACAGTTACATTGAAGCATTAAAAAAAAATCAATGCAAAAGCAAAAGCAACTGATTGCAAATTGAGCTCGCGAGTTGTTCTACAACATACTGTTGTTGTTGTTGTTATTGTTGTTGTCACTGTAGTTGTCGGCAGTTATTGTTGTTTATGGATTTGCTGGCTTTTTTACTGTTTTATGCATTTGCGCTCTAACACGTAGCACACGACGAAGCTCTGTTGCAGCTTCAGGCCACGAAGCGCGGCGCCGTCAACAGGTAAGCCTTGCATTCAGAAAGGATTAACTTTGCTTAAACTGTTGAAACAACTAAAGCGACAGGCAGACGGCAGAAAGCAGACGGCAGAAAGCAGACGGCAAACGGCAGATAGCAGATACTATGACTGAACTCCTAGACAGAGTCACAACCAAAAGTCCAGCAATCATACAAACAGGCACAATTGCTAGGGACACACAAATGCATTCAAGACTTGAACTTCTGGTTGAGTGTCGACAAAGCGGATTATTATACAAATATTTAGAAGCCTTGAATTATATGTGTGAGATAGCGTGATTGTGTATTTGTTTGTGTGGTGTACCTTATGTCCTTTTTTTATGAGCATACTTCATATTTGGTTTGTTGTGGATGCTGCTGCTGATGTTAGCATGTTTTTTTTTTCAAATAGCCAGGCTACATAAAATGCAGCAGCAACAGTAGGAGCTAAAACAGTTCTGCAATCAGCATTTTGGGCAACAATGTTGTAAGTTTTGTTGGCCAATACCAAAAATAGTTAAAGAGCAACAACAAGAACAAGCAGCAAACAGGTGAAAAGAATGAAAAATGAAAACTTGTCTTTAATTAAAGCAAAGGAGCAAAGCAAGGCAAAGCAAGCCGCCAGAGCCAGTAACAGCAACATCAGCAGCAGCAGCAGCAGCAAATGGGTTCATAATAAAAAACACTCAACATAAAAACAAGTGCAACAACAGCAAAAGCAGCAACATCAGAACAGAAACAAGTAACACACACATGTAGCTTTGTGTGTGTGTGTGTGTGTGTGTGTATGTGTGTGTAACTGAAAACAAGTTAAAATGCCTCAGCTACATTTGGTCAAGTTTACATTGAGCCCAGAACAGCACCGAACATAACCCGAGTGGAGGAACTGTGTAAAAGTTGCAGGTTTTCTAAAACAACTTTGTGTGATTTTAATGAACCTACTAAGAACTTACTTAGCCAACTAGCCACACAGTCAGAAAGCTTCCCCCACCACCAGCTAACAACCCAAAAGTCTGTCAAAAGTCACACATAAACTAGCTTGACATTGGCATAATATTCTATTCTGTGCTGGTAAATGTTCTTGTTCGTTCTTTCTTAGCATTAACTTGAAATATAAAAAAAACAAAAACCATACGATTATAAAAGCAACAAACCAATGCGCAATATTTATGCAAGCATTAAGAGTCAAATCCTGTACTAACTGTCCCGTCTAGCTCCCTGTCTGTGTGTCGGTCGGGATATTATGCTCGCCTCTGGTAACAAACTTAAGCTGACAGCGGCTGCTGGTGGCAAATGTATCTACAGAACAGTTTGAGTTACTTTCTAAATAGCATTTTACGTTTTGGCCTGGCCTCAGATTAGTGCAGTGCATTATAAAAGCGCGCAGTTGTTGTTGCTTCTGTTGTGCCGTTGCCGTTGTTCTTATTGCGGTTGCTGTTGCGGTTAAATAAATAAGACAACGACGTGCTCATAGTTTTGCCACAGCTCAGCAAATAAGAAATTGCATTGCTGCTGCCTGCTTCTTTGCAAAAAACAGCAACAAAAATACCAAATAGCACACAGTAACAGCTACTTCTCAAATGTTGCTGATGTAAAAGATGTTGCTGCTGCTGCTGTGACTGTGACTTTGCACAAATGCAGTTGGTATTATAAATGCGTTCTGCTCGCTTTTCCAACTCACTTCCTTTTAAGCGGCAACCACGGCGTACTAAATGTTTTAGCTCAGTAGATTGTTGCTCTTGCAGTTGCCTGTTGACTGTTGCTTTTGCAGTTAATAATTGCCAGACAGTCAGTCAATTTGTAGCGCTTTAATCAACCCAGGCTGCAATCACACTCACATGTAATAACCGCAAGATAGCGGTTCATCTGTAATTTGAGTAGTCGAGCACACGAGTATCTTTTGCGAGCACCCCAAGCTGTGTTTATTATGGCCAAAACGTGCAACATTTCACAGCACACTATTTGAAGTGCTTGAAGAGGCTTGGCCCCTGGTTCGAATAACTATTTAACTTGGTAGTGGTTGCTTATGGCCAAATGCCAGACATTCATACCAACTGACCACGCAAAATGTCTTTAGCTCTCAGCTGACATAATAACCAGTTAGCCAACGAGTAGATAGGTCAAAGTTACATTAGCTCTGACTGCCATACAGGTACTACAGGCCTACTATCCAACTTTCAAATCAGCTAATAAAACTTAGCTTCACTTCTTCTCTTCTTTCAATTGTTATTTTATATGGTTAGGTAGCAGCAAATTTTATAGTAAATTAGCAGAGTAGATAGAGTATTGACCTGACAGAGACTGCCGCAAAAACAGAATTGGGAAATCAGATAGACAGATAAGAGAAATATAAGCTTTGTGTTCCTTTCGATTTTTGTTTGTTCTGCACAGCCTCTAAAATAATCAAAACTTCAATAAAATGTGCAAGCAGATGAAATATAAATTGCAATTTCGACCAACTTGAGTGTATTTACCAACGAGATAACGACAGTCAATACTGCAATACATTTACGTAGGCCCACTTCTAATATAAATATTTTTATTTTTCTTTGTGTGTTGCCAACTTCCATTATTTGAGCCAAGTTAAATATTGTGTTGCAGCAGCTCTGCTGCATGCTGCATATCATTGTTGTTGCTGTTGTATCTGGGCAGGCAAATGGAGCAAGTTTTTGCAACAACTTCTCCGTCTCTCTCTTTCTATGTCTTTCTCTGTTTCTGTGTCTCTGTCTCTTTCTTGCCCTGTCTCACTGGGAACAACTTTGACGGCAGGCAACAATTTTCTTTTTGTTAATTAAACGCAATTCTAATTCAAAATACACACACACACACAGAGAGAGAAAGAAAGATACAAATGCAGATACAGATTGAGATAAAGACCATGGCAGAAGCGAAGCAGAGCGCATAAGCCAACCCCGTTTAGATAGCTATGTGCTGGCTCTATAATTGGAGAAAATTATTTAATTATTATAAAGTGCAGCTTCGAAACCCCAGCCAAAACGCTCGACAAAACTCAAGCAAAACTCGCCCAAACACTTCCCCAGTCTCTGATTCTGACTGTCGACTGCCAAGGCTTGGCTTCCAAGTTTTGTACTCGTTCTTAGCATAATTGTTGTAGTCTTAAATATATATTTCATTTCATTTTCATTTATTTGTCTGCTTGTCTTTTTTACGCACAAAACTTTATGCTGTCTATCTATCTGTCGCTTTAGCTGTTTTTTTTTTTTTTTTTTTGCTGTTTATTTTGCTTGGATGCAATTTCTTCAAGTATTGTTGCAGGTCCAATGCCATAATTAGGTAAAATCTAATTTAGCAATAGCACGCCTGGCATATGCAAACAAAACCCAGGCCTCTCGCATTGAACAATGATGCACTGCTGCCTGTTGGGTTTCGGAGTTTGTGGGTTTTGGGCTTTGGGTTTTATGGTTTTATGGTTTTGAGTGCTGGTTTTTTGGGCTTACCACCCGCTGCATACTGAGTGCCATGTAATTAATTTGTGGCGCGCATTGTTGTTGACAGATGAACGTGGCAGTTGTTGCTGTTGCTGCCGCCATTGCTGCCGCCGTTGCTGCTGCTGCTGCTTCTGCTGTTTGTTAACTTGATTAATTAAAATGCAGCAGCTTTTAATGGCGACGAGCTGCCTGGCGTGCACATTTGCCATAAGTTTGTTATGTGCCAGCTTATTAGCTGCTTATGCAATGCAACAATGTTTTTATATATCGCATCTGATATTCACAGATTCAACTGAGACAAGCTGTAATAGATCTGTGTTCGTATTTTTACTTGGGATAGACTTGCTTCTACAAAAAAAAAGAGGGAAAGCTTCTAAAGGAATGATAAAAATGGTATATGATTATTTTGTTGACTTTTGTTCTCGATAAAAAAAAAAGTTTGAAATTTGTTCAAATATGGGTACATGTTTTATATGGTAACCCAAAGAATGTACAATCAATTCAAAAATGTTGCTGCATTATGATTATAACTATTTACATAAAAATGAACATTTGATCGTTTTAAAAATGCAATTTGGTTATCCATTTGAACAGTTTTGTGACAGCTTTAAGCAAGTAATAAAATCAAAAGAAATTAAAACAAATTAAGTTTAGGATAATTTATAGAAGAAACAGCATAATTTCTTTTATATATAATGAAACATGAACAATCATATTAGCTGATAGATGATCTAATCAAATGAAAAGCCGATAAAATAAAACTGATAAATTCGAATGCAAGTCAATTTTTTAATTAGCATTGTAGCCCAATCTAAGTTTATGACATTTAATAGAATATCACAAACTTTACTCTCAAAGCGTATTTCCAAATTTAGCTGGCAGCAGAGACGAACATTTTCAAATGTGAAACCTAGACTTATATAGTTTAATCAAAACTCTAGAAGGCACTCAGTTGGCCATCAAAAACAGCAAGCAACATGGATTGCAGAATGAACATTTTGCCGTGGTGCATGTCAGCGGCAAGCAATGAAAGTATGTATGTTGGTTGCACAGTTTTTTGGGTATAGGTTAATTTAAAAGCATCTAAGTTTTTAAGGTGCACGGTGCTCGGTGAAGACTTTGGCAAAGCCGCTCACCATGGGTGCTGCTGTTTGAAGTTGACTTGTGGCCATGTTGCTGGCAGCAGCCAAAAATGACACACATGCATACACATATATAAACTGCAACACTAACATACACCCACACACACACACGCACACATAACCAAGAAGTCAGTCACTGTGCCACATGTCATGGGAACTTTTAGTCAACGCGAAACGCTCAAAATAGTTTGCAGCCAAAAGTTTTGAAATCATGGGAGTGAAATATTTTACTTGTACTTCGTTCATTGCACGTTTACTAATAAAGATTTTTCTTTGCATTTGTTTTGGGTTTTTTAGTTTTTGTTATTTGTACTGCAATATTTTTACCTTTGCAATTGCTGCTGTGGAATTTTTAATTTTATTTATTTATTGCATTTGGCTCAAGACACACGAAACTGTGTATGCCGTTCTTTCCGTCTGAAAATTTTCTATTCGCGTCCCCTGCCAAGTGATTCTTTTTGTACAAGCGCCAGAGAACGTCAAGTCATTCAAGACAGTCAACATGGTGTATACGCAATGCAAATACGTATTCGAATTTCAAATAATTCATGCGCAACTGTGTTAATATAATGCTTCTTCTGTTGCTGCTGTTTCTGCTGTCAGAGAGTCAAGACTGATCCCTTATTAGAACCCATCCACATCCGATTGTAGCCAATTCAGACATGGGGCCGGGTCAGCTGTTGGTTATTGTAGGCGCATGATTTTGAACTCTTGACACACTTGGCAGTTGGCTGTCATAGTGGGCTAAAAAAGGGGTAATAGGTCACTTGGGAATTTATGCTTTCGTTGGCAACATGAGCTCGTGCTCGTGCATGTGCCCGATCTCACCCCATATACATTTTTTATGACCCAAGCGGAGAGGCTGTAAGCCAGCTGCCGATGTTGATGTTCTTCTTCTTCGTCTTGCCTTCGTTGTTTTTGTTGTTGGCATTTAGCATTTTTGGGCCTTGTAGTCGGCTTGTCTTAACTTGACCTTCAACTTTAACAAAAGCGGCAATTGCTCGCCGATTATTGTGCATTAAATTGTGTTATTAAGCTTTTTTAAGCGCATTATTTAACATGCAACTGGGAGTAGTGATTTTTGTATATTTCATCATGCATTTAACAATTGATTTTTAATTTATCATTTATAATACAATTGGATTGTAGCAGCGTACATGCGTTTATTGTATATTTATGTATTTATGTTTGCTTTAACGCATATGGAAAAGAAAAAAAAAGTGCGATGTATTTTCATTGCCTTTAAATAATACAATAACAACACAAATATCAAAAATTTTTAGCTGTATGCTGACGCACACAAATCGATATATGTATTTTAATATTTTTTATTTGCTTCTTTATCAAACTTTATGCAATCACTTTCACAATCCATCAAAGGGTCAGCAGCACAATAAACAAATTTAATTTTCAGCGCTCAATACAATTAATCATTGTAATTGATTTGCCACTTTATATTGCAATTGCTGTTGTTGCTTTCAAACATATTCATTTAATAAGTAATAATAATAATTTTTGAGCATTAATTAACATTATCACATACACTTGTGCTCACTGCAACGGGTGTGTTTGTGTGTGTGTGTGTGTCAAAGATAACATAAATACTGAACAAAGTGATTAATTTGTAAATGTCATTTAATGTACAGTTTATCATTGATTAAATACATCTACATCTATAAACATGCATTTATGTGTATATTTTGTGTGTGTATATCTACTTAAGTACATAAAAAATGCTTTCAACATAATCATTAAGTATTCATGGTGAGCTCAATCAGTAGCACTTGAGAGCACTTCTCCGTACTATGTCCGGCAGCCACAATATGCCAAACTCAACGCAGAGTGCTGTCCATAATCCATTAGAAAAAGTAGCAAATTATGATTTATTGCACTTGGGAATACAAATTTATGGTGGTCGCCGCAAAGTGTGTGCGCTGCAAAGTATGCATCGAGTGCAAAAGTCTTTGAAAAGTCAGAAAAAACAACAAAGCAAACATTCATTTTCTATGCGAACAACGCTCATAGCTCACAAAATTAGTAACCAACGCAACCAAACCCAAAAAGTTTAGCTCATAAAAATGTGGCAAACTCCCAAATGTAAAACTCTTGTAATATCAGAGTTGGGTCATTTATTTATGGCTGTGCAACTTTCTGAATATGTTGCGGCACATTGACTGCTTAAAATGAAGTGCTGTAAGTATATTGATGTCTAGCACAACATTGCACATGGCCCAATTAATGCTCTATTTATGAGAGACCCTACAAACATTAGCACGTAAGGTCACTTTGATAGCTCAATTATACGCATGAGTAATGAATGCGACTTCTTCATTTGGCCATGATTGCCGGGGCATTTAGCGTCATGCCTAATGAGCAACAAATTGGGCCAAGTTTTTGGTCAACCCACTATTGTGTTATGAATGCACGAAAAAAGAGCTGCAACACTCATTCATTCATTCAGTCAGTCAGTCAGTCATTCAGTCAGTCAGTCAGTCATTCACATGATGATTATTGCTGGTTCGGTCATTGGTTTATTTACAGTTCTGTAGCAGAGTAAACAAAATGCCACTTTAGTTAATAACTTTGACCGCAATACCAAGAGCAAGAGTCATTAGCATATGCTTAGCACCCCAGCTTAGAACCCAAATCAAAAGCCAACAAACAAATCCAAACCAGTTCGCTTAAATTGAACAAAAGAAATACATAAGAATGGTTCGGTGCGCTAACTCGTCCCGTTAAATGGGTCAAAAAGTTTCCCATTGATACAGCATTAAGTTTCATTAACACATATTGCAAATCTCAACTCAAACCTCAAGCTGTGAACATTTTTCTCTTTGCTCTTTTAATTTAGCATACTTTCCACTATTCATCCAAGCAGTGCACTCGTGCAATAGAATTATGTATTTCACACGCTTGCGTCTGACAGCACATACTCATACATACATAGAGAAAACAACAAGAACAAACTAATTAAAGCCAACAAAGGTGCGAGGAATGCAACAAGAAATGAGTACGCATCTCTATCACTGTCTATATCTGTATGTATGTATCTGTTGCTTGTGGAACTGTGAAATTGAATGACTCGGCATACGGAAAGCAAGTGGTGGCGTCGCTGTCAGCGAAAGGCGCATAATAAACCATAATGACAAAATTACTATATTTAGTATGCTAAAAATCGGTCAAAGTGTCAGTAGGTTGTCAGCAAAGCTGCCTTCATTAGCACCATATACATACATACATACACACACTTGATTCGACTCGACTCCAAACTGACACTGAGCATCATTTTGCTCTCACTTTAGCCAAATAACGCCTGCGACAATCGCATGATATTGCAATTTTTAAGCTGTTGCTTTTCGTTGCTGTTGTTGTTGTTGTTGTTGCTGTTGTTGCTTTTTTGGCATTAAATTCATTTCACCTGAAGATGACCGGCTGGAAAAGAGTTGTAGAGCCTCCGGTTAGTGTCTGCGGCGGCTACTGCGTGACCAATACCTTGAAAATCTCTTCAACACAATTTATGAGTGTATTTCAGATCTCTTCTCCATCGTCATCATCATCTTCTTCTTATTTTTTTTCTACTTGTTGTTTTATTTCTAGCCAAGCAACTTTCATTTTTGCTGCCATAGAATATCAATAGACAAATGATACGATGATAAAAAAAGCGTATCGAGCAATTCAATAGGTTATTGGCATGTTTGTATGTGTGTGTATCTTTTTTATATCACTTTACGTAGTCCGCTTTGCGCACTTGACAACCCCACTTACCATCCTTTTACACATATAGCGCACAGTTCAAGTCATTGTGTGCTGCGGCTCGTTGCTCATGTTTGTTGTGTTGTTGTTGTTTGTTGTCTAGTGTATTTTGACGCGCTTAGAAGTGTGCTCTCTAGAGTGTCTCAAGTGCGGCAATTACCACATACACACATATGTATAAGGGCAACGCGCATGCCACACAAAATATGATGCAAGCGGAGTCAATTACAATAACAGTAGCAGCTTTAGGAGTTGCTTCCACTGATTACCTTATATCGGGCAGCCAATGTGTCTGTTTATCTATACATATATATATAAGAAGAGCTTTCAAGTGACATTCTCAACAACACATTCAAAATTGATCTAAAAACAGGTCATCAAAATTGTCTCTCTCTCTCTTTCTGTTCTTATTTTGTCGTTGTGTTTTATTTCGTTGGTTTAACGTTATAAAAATTGAAAGCTACGCATTCAGGTGACCCACATTAGTTGAGAAGCAGCAGCATCTGCTGCTTGTCTGGCATGTTTGGCCATGTTCTTTGCCCGTTAAATCTGTCGATGTTGTTCGGCCAAGACAAACAACAACTACAGCGGCTCAAACTGGCAGCCAGTTTTTTTTTTTTTTTTTTTTGTTTGTATACAACGCTTGTTGCTGTTTGATTCTCTCCATTCTTTTCTTTCTTACACTTATTTTTTTTTGGCATGAAATCAATCTCTTTGCCCATTCCCAAAACACCACAAACGTTGCCCCATTCCCCGCTTTGTTCGTTGCTGTTCAATTTGAGCATTTCAATTCTTGTAAATTTTTTTTGCACGCGTACCCTGCTGGAATTTTAAATAATACATTTGACGCTTTCATTTTAGCTAAAAAGCCGAAGGCAAAGCGCAATTTTATTAACGCCTGCCTCTTATACTTTGTGCCCTCTTCATTTACTCAAATTCTCCTTTTCTTATTTTCGTGTTGATTTGTCAGTCGGTCTTAATGTCATCATTAACTTTTGGCTATTTTTTTCCATTGAACTTCAATTAGACACGGCTGACACTCATCAACAGCATTTTTGCAAGCCTTTTTCGACACTTTTTTCTTTTCTATTTTATTTTTTGTATGACTTCTACTCTTATTTTGTGTGTTTGAAAAGTATTGAATGGAAAGTGTCGCAATTAGAAAATAATTGCCATTAAATTAATTAAATAAATGCCAGCGGTTGGCTTTTATTGACACGTACGGCATCTGATTATTTTACTTGTGGTAAAATTCACAATTTACGAGTTTAGCTAATGAGAATTGCATTTTACTTTTATTTTACAGATGCTTGATTGACTGTTGAAATGTTAAGCCTGATGAACAATTAACTGCATTTTGTAAGTACACAATATAATTGTATTTCGAATACCCTATACTGAACAAAACACCTCTAAAAAAAACCAGCTTACATCACTTTAACATCAACTTATTACAACTGTTCATTAAATAAAACAGGGTATAGCTTAGTATTGTCCTTTCGTATGCTTGCTTATTTAATTATTTACTTGCTTGAGCAAATATTAGATATTTTTGGCCAGCCCACATTTGCTGGCAATTATTTGCCTTTAGTCAAATTCGAATGTTTGCCAAATGTGAGAATTATTTGCCAGTATTGAATATGAATTGACGATTATATTATATGGTTGGAAGCAATATAGAATTTACAAATTACTTGGTGGCCAACAAATGCTCCAACTGCAATTGTTTCATCTTCTATGAGTATTAAAACTTTGAGATATTTATATAAACATATATTGCTTTTCCATTGAAAAGCATAATTAAATTTCGTTTAAATTTATGTACATACACATGCATACATACAACTGTTTGTTCAATGCTTAAAGCATTGTCATAAGCCCTATTGATTGGCTCAACATGTTTTTGTATATATGTACATGCATATATGCTTAGCAACAATATAGTAGTTTCTGGGCCTGTAACATTACCAATACAATTGATATTTTGCGCGTTGCCAATTGCCAACATTTTTCCGGGCGTATCGTTTTTATTGAAAAGCAACGAGCTGAAACTTGGCCAACGAAATTATTTGCATATGTCGGTGGGCAAAAAAAGCATGCAAAAGCAAGGCGGACCGCCTCGCCCCGCATCGAATGCAAATGAAATACAGCGACTAAAACAAATACGAATACAGATACAAAAACAAACCTACATAACAACATCAACAAGGATGCCAAGCAAAATGTTGAACAAAATCAAACAATATTCGCTCATTGAGCTCTTAAGCCGCTAAGAGCTGAGTACTGAGCTCTGAATACTGAGTACCCGAACGCCGAGCACTAAATACTGAGCACTGAATACAAGAGAGCTCAAACACATGTCAATTGTATACCCTGTAAACCAATCAAATGGATATCAAGGGGTATTATGTGGTTAGCTTAAGTCGGTGTAACATGCAACACTCGAATCAAGTTAATCATTAATATTTACATATAAATAGTGTTTATTCGGTTAAATTTTAATTGAGTTTATAGAGTATTTGGTAAGCAACCGCATTTGTCTGCAGGATACTCATTGTTTTTTCTGTTCGCACTACTTTGATGTGAGACGAGCTCTGTACGAGCTAAAATAAATACAAACTACTGGCTGTCCGGTTGCGTCCATGTATGGATATGATTTTGGTATACGTAGTATGCATCCCGTTTTAAATGATAGGGTTAAAACAACTCGGGCCTTTATGTTTTTTCAGGTTGAGCGGCCAACAAAAAAATATAAAACAAAAGCTGTCAATGATACGAAAACTGAATATATATTTACAACTGTGTATGTGTATACTGAAATTCGATGCACACAATCATTTATATATTCAATAGTACTGCAACTTTATTCATAGCTCGTAACTAATTGCCTAATATTTTGATGAATGCATGCTTTAGTTGAGTAAACTGATTGATAGATATGATTAGTATATTCAGTTCAAATAACCTTTACTTGATTTGTAATCAAATTTTTCGAGCTGCAAATGCTTTTGCATTTTGAAGCAAATATTTTAACGCTATTGAGCTACCATCGTTGTATGCAAAAGCTAATTCAACAAATCGTTGGTATTTTGTATGCATATTTAAGCATTTGTGGTGCATTCTGACTATTGACATTGTGTATTGAATGCGAATACTCGTAAAAATGCAAAATGTACTAACGAACTTTTCGATTTATAGGTTTGTTTGTGAAAAGTAAAACCTAAAAACCAGCTGGAAAAATAATTCGGTTTGATATGATTGACTAGAAGATACCATAGGCTTTTTATACTAATTAAAAATGAATGAAAACTTTCATTAATTCTGCGTTGTACTTTAGGGTATAAAACAGCACAAAACTAACCGCATTTGTCTGTGTGTGTGTGTGTGTATTGGTGCTGTGTTTTTGGCTAATGAATCTATTAGGATCGACCTCGTTATTGACCATTCATCATTAGGACTGTGCTTTTTTCTGTGTACCATTTTAACCATGCCACGGGATATGACGGGAAATGCCCATTTCCACAGACCCACAACAATAATACCGAACATTTCTTACTTGATTTGCCAACAGCAACAACAAACAAGAAAAAAAATAGAAAGAAAAGTTTTCGTTTTTTGGGAAAAGTGCTGGAAAGTTGAAATGCCAGTTGGCTGATTTCTGTAGCATTTCCGTTGTGTTTCATTTTAATTTTCATACTCGGAAAGTGCTTTGACCATTTCACTGTTGATGGGGCGCCGAGAGAATGTAAAACGAATTCAAATGGAATGAAATAAAATAAAATGTTTGACTATTGGCGGAAGTGCGCCATAAGTTTATTTCTTGTGCGCCATTCTGCCTACACATACATATACAAATTTTTGCGTGCAGTATGCTTCCAGGCACACAAGCTTATGTCTGTGTGTTTGAGAGAGAGAGTGTGTGTGTGTGTGTGTGTGCTTGTGAAGCTTGGCGTTTAGTTTTGCGTTCGGCAGTTGGCGCTGAGTTTTTGTATTTGTGAGGCTTATTGGCTTTTATGCGCCATAATATAACGGAAATTGTTCAACTTTTTAAGATATAAATATTTAATTCAAATGTCGCTTTACGCCCGCCACCCCGTCATACACCCCGCCTTTCTAGTTTTCAGCAAAACTGTTGCTGTCTTTTGCTTCAATGTTCAATTTACTGTTTACAAGGTCCCAGTTTCATGGCATCCCCTTTTGCCTAACTCCATGTCCCCTTGGACCCTTTGCCGCAAAGCTAACACCAGCCAGCAGCTGCCAGGCAGCCATTAATATTTCTCAACTATTTGCATAAATTAATGTGCGCATAAAATGTTGCCCAAAATATGCTTGCACTCGCGCAAACAACTTACAAGGGTTGGGAAAGGCGGGAAGGGGCTAACTTACACACCAAATGGGGAGGAGAAAGTCATGGTGGCTGTGGGTGCGCCACACACACACACACACACCATGTGGGTCAGTGGTAATGTGCGCTGTTTGTGCGCGTTTTAATAGCGTTTTAAATCGCCTCCATTTAAATTTTTACTTAAACATACGTAAAGTTTATCCCGTATGAATTTGAATTGCAATTGCATATCAGCTTCAAGCGTATATTACTTCAAGAAAGTTTATGCAACATATTTTAATACCACATGCACATATTTTGTGTGCCAAGAACGGGATGTGAGTAGAAGAGCGATCTTTTCCAAAAGTAGGTGGCACTAATTCGCAATTAGTTACAGGCAGCACACACTAAAGGTGAAACAAAACGCCAGCTGCTACCTGCTATACCTGTTAGCCCTATGCTTCGCTTTCACTTCGCCCCCTTAATCCTCTTTCGCACTGCATCGTGCACTTTACCTGCACTGATGCTGCTGCTGTTGATGCTGCCCAAATTCATAATACGTGCGGTGCGGGCTGCCATGATGGAAAGTTTTGGCCAGCTATTTGGGCTATTTGGAATAGTGCGGAGGCGAGTGCATAGAATTTGTAATTTAACGTAAATATTCTTAAAACTAATGCATTCAATTTTAAGTAAAATATTTACTAAAAGTTGTTTTAACGAATAGTTAATTAAATGAAACAATAAGTTGAGTCAACTACCAATTCAAATGTAATAATTTATAAAACAATTTATTTACCATTTTGAATTCAACTTTTTGGCTTAGAAATCATACAATTCGATATTTACATTAATTTTAAAGCATTATTCAATTCTTGCTCAGGCTACAATGACATACATATAAATTAACTGGTGCTAATAGAACTTAAATACTTTGGATTTTCCATTTAAGAATTCAATTTACACCCTGTGCACACCCACACACCGGTGTATGTGGTAAGCTCTATGCCTGTGCGTACGTGTGTCTCTAGGTGTGTGTGTGTGTTCTGGGAAAATGAGTTGACTGGTAATTGAGTTTTTAGTAGCTGTTAGCGGTGCCACAGCAGCTCTTTGCGCCACTTAGTGGCAAAGATGCGCATATACGCTCAAACACTCACACACAGACTCACACACCCACGTGCTCACACCCACTCTGTTTTCTCTCCTCATTTATGGTGTATGTATGTATCTATGTGTGTTGTTAGACCAGCATCAGCAACAGCAGCAGCAGCCCAAACAGCAGCTGCTTTGTAGCCCAAATTAACTACATACATAAGTACACACACACACACACACACACGCTGCCATTGCCAAAAATCAGGCATGCAGCAGAGGCAACAGCAGCTACGGAAAATGCAAGTTAAAGTTTCCTCAGAGGCGCAACCAAATCAAATTTGCACCAAAAACCAAAGGTAAACTTTGAACGCTAGTGGCGGACATTTGCCTGGAATATTCATACATACATACATACGTACATGTGAGGAATGCACACACAGATACAATCATGCTAATTCTCACGTCGCTTATTTGGTAATTTACGCGAGTGCGAAAATGCGTTGCGTGTTTGGCCAACAGGGCGTTAGTCTCCACACACACATGCATACATATCTAGACGTATACGAACAGACATATGTACATCTGTGTTTGCATGCATTAGTCTGCTCTTAAGTTCATAAACTAATGTACAAACACATGAACATAGACGATGTATACGCATTGCCTTAATTAAGTTATACAAGACATTTTTGGCTCAAGGCTCGTGTGGCCAAGCTGCAACTGCATTTTGCGTTCGCCTTCGCCGCAATAAATTCGCATAATAAATGGCCAACGTTTAACTGTGTCAACAACAGTGTGTATATGTGTGTGTGTGTGTGTGTGTGATACTCATTTCTATCCACAAAAGTTGGCATGCAAAATGGCAAAAAAAAAAGCTAAAGAGGGTAGGAAGAAAAAAATCAGCAACAGCATCGCTTCACCTGCATGTATAATGTTAAACAGCAGGCTAATGTCCAAAAAGAGAGAGAGAGAGAAAGCGAGAGAGTGAGAGAGCAATGCACAAAAGTGGCTAAAATGCGCCCGAAGCCAAAGGACCTAGGCAGCTGTTGCTGACGTCCAAGGCTGCAACAGCAGCAACGTCAGCCACAGCCACTGAGTGTATAACAAAAATTATGCTAAATAGGTAAAGCAGCTTTCACGAAACTAAAACTCAACAGCGAGGCACTAAATTATGGTTGGAGATTGTTGGGTGTTTAGATGAAACGGTGGGATGAATGGAAGGTTGGGTAAATGGCAATGTCAATGCGGGTCAGTAACAGCAATGGCAACAAAGAGAAATACTTGCTGCAGCGGTTCAACAGCTAGTTGAAAACTTTGATCTGTCTAACGTTCAAATTCAGGCAAAAACCTTAATCGACTTGCTGCAAATTGATCAAAAACAGTGCAACAACGCAGCAACTTTATGTTGAGTAATAATTAAAAGATAACACACAAAAGGGCCACATTGCAGTTTCTAGTTCCTTGACAAGCTTAAAGAGCACACATTTAAAGCCATCATTAGGGGCACAGGCGCAGACACAAATCTTCATAACAGTTTGCACATTTTGGCAAACATTTTCGTGGTGGAGTACTCCAGAGAATGATATAGTCAGGAAGAGGTGGGACATTGGGATTCCTCCCCTGTGGGTATTTGTCAACAGTTGCCAACAATGTCGGCAGCGGGAATTGTGACAGCAAATAGAATCTTATCTGCGGCGTACGCGTTCAACGGCCATTGCCAGGGCCCATTGGCCAGGCAGCGGCAACCAACTTAGCCAAATGCTAAGCCCAGCCACGATGATAGTCGTTGGCTAAGCAGCAGCATCAGCAGCAGCTAAATTCACATGAAAAATGTTCGCACATACCTTTATTCGCCTTTGGCTCAAAAGCTGCTGACTGTTAACACGCTTGCTTGGTTTGGCCAACTGGTTGGGCTTTTTGGCTACGCTCCTTTGCATTTGGTTTTCTATGGCTGCATGTGTGTGTATATGTAAGTGTATGTGAACAGCTTTCCGTGCCAAAGAGGAAGCAGGCAGGGAGCTCCTCTTCATCTTACCTCTACCCTCAACCCGCATCCGCACCTGTCTTTCATTTTATCTTGCTATGTGTGTGTGTGTGTGTTGGTGTGCTCATGTTTAATAGACGCCTTTTGCAAAAGTGAAACGGGTTCCTGCTGCTGTTGCTTGCCTGGGCACGCAGTTGGAGTATGTACAGTACAGAGAAACAAACTGCCGCTGGGCCAAGTGTAGCATATATTTTACGGCTAAGTGATGTTGCTGTCCTCGTTGCTATGTTGTCGCTTGTCGCTTGTCGCTTGTCGGTTGTGGATTGTGGGCTGTGGGTTGTTACTCGTTGTCGGTTGCCTTCAAATTCAAAATATAAAATGCAATTTAATATAGATTTAACTCAACTTGGGTGCCCCTAATGTACTTAATTTACCCAACTACACATACATTATGATAACCACTGACCGACCATTCACCTAATTAACATGACTAATGTACCAGCTGAGTCATAGTTAAACGAAACTGAAATGAAGAAAAGACTAAACTAACTGCTAACTAATGATCTAGTGGCTAATCAGCGGACATGTCACATTGCCTACGCCCACAAAACGCTTAACTGAAACTAATTTAGAGAACACAAAACACCCACAAGCACACACACACACATGCACACACACGCACACAACTACTGGTAAAACACACCCAGCTGATAAAGCTAAAGAGAAATTGTGCTAGTCATAACTCAAAGGGAGTCAGAGACAGGACGCGGACGATTTGAGCGCAGCGCGTGTCTGCATTATGGCCATCATTCAGAGGCGTCATCGCAGACCCCAGCTAAGAGGATGAGTATAATCATAAAAATGCTGGGATACCTAATCCTTTCACACGCACACACACACACACACACCCACCCACACACATACTTTTACACACCAGCCACTAACTCTAACCAAGAAAAACGCATTTAACCATGAAAGGATACGACGACTTTTTTGTTGTTGCTTCTGCTGCTGTTTGCTGAATACGTAAAAGGATTTTGCGCACCTTTCAAAATCCCTCTTGGTTTTTTTAACAGCTTTTTCGTATTTTTTACTAGCTTGAGTGAATGCATGAATGCATGATGATTGAATGAATAGATGTGCCAGGGCCAAGGCCCAAACAAAAAGACACAACATAGCAGAAAAAAACTAAAAAAAAACGTTGTATGTGTTAGGGTCACCGTACTAATCAGCTAGTCCAGCAAGACATTTGCTGGACCTTCTGAGCCTCACTTGTTTTGATTATAAATTGAAAACTTTGCTGTTGTGCAAATTTTCTAGCAAAATCAAAGTGTTTGCAAGGAATTTCCAATTTTTTCACCCATTTTTACCCCCAATCGCCTTTTCCTTGTTGTAGGAGCTCCCTTTTATAGCATTTCCATATGTCGCAACCCGGACAGGCGGTCAAGCGTAAAGGGCTTTCGTCCAAGTGGAAGTGGAAATGGAAGTTACAGGGGCAAGCAAGCCGGGTGAACATGCAAGACATAGAGGATATGCTTGTTAGTAACCAAATTTGCAACAATAACAACTATACACACAATAACACACACATACACATAGGACACCAAGGAAAAAGTTTCTGACACTTTGAAGTAATTTGTGAGGTGCATCGACCGGCAATGTGTAATCGATTTCTGACAATTTAGCAATGGCAATTGGTCATTTTGTTTTTGAAATTTTTAACAGCTTTTGATTAGCAGAATATGTACATATATTTAGAAAATTATTTAAAAGTTTTTTTTTAATTAGAACGTAAAAAGTTCTTTAATTCGGATGCAATTCCTAACTATGTTGTATTTACCTCGTTTAATTGACGTACATGTCAAACAAGACCATGTTAACCTAGTTAAAAGCCAAATATGTTGGTAATCAAACACACACTTTACAACACCAAATGTGTGGCAAACTGTAGCCCATCGTTAAACTATAACACTCCACCTTGCTGTAGTCAGATTCGCTAATCATTTCTAAAAGATTTTAAGTTAAAACAAAAACTCCGTGGAATTGATGATGATCTTCTCAACTATTAATCAGCACAATAGCTGCCTGCTATGAAACCAAAATAGATTCTAACAACGCGTTTTACATCACTGATACAAGCATTTTACAGCACCGAATGTCAAATCAAGCGCAGCTGACATCACGTAGCTTTGTGAAACTGTTTACAATTTAACTTATTTCTAATTGAGCCTAGAATTTTTTTTGAAGAGCATGTCCATTTTTAACTATAAAATTCAGACAAAAGTGCGTCTGCAACCGTTGGTACTGTTCCAAATAATCGCCGCCTACGAACGTCGTCCACAGTCGGCTGAAATGGCTATAGGCACACTGTTGGGTCATCGCGACAAAAGCACCGACACAATTGAGATAACGAATAGTTATATGGTGCTGTACAAGCAGCAGCAAATCGGCGAAATGGAGCAATTCAAGCTGGATAAGCAGTATGCCTCCGAGATGTTCGAGCTAAACCAAATCAGCTATCCGCAGGAGAAGATTGTCGGTTGGTATAGCACGGCCAAATCGCTGTCGCGCTCCTCAGCCGCTTTGTATGCGTATTATGCTCGGGAGTGCAGATCGGATACGTTGCCTTTACATCTGCTGGTTGATGTAACGCTGCGTGGTGGCAGGCTTAGGACGCGTCTTTATTGCGGCGTACCAATTGGAGTACCTGGAGGCACCAAGGGTTTATTTTTTACGCAGCTGCCATTGCTGCAAATGGGCAAGGAATTGGATGATTATGCTGCATTGCGTCACATGCAGAAGCAAGCTATGACCCTATTGACCCAGCAGCCTGGTTGCCGCATGTTGCCCGAACTGATGCATGTTATCGATGCCACAATAGAGCTGGAGCAGAAACTGGATCTGGTGTTGCGTTACATCAACGATGTACTTGCCCGCAAGCGTTTGCCCAATAATAAGGTTGGACGTGAATTGCACGATGCTTTAACTTCAGTGCCATTGATGGATGCAGAGGCATTTCACCTTATGTTTAACCAAAATGTGCGCGATATGCTGCTGAGCATTGCACTATCTGCCATGGTCCAGACACAGTTAGAGCTGAGCGAGAAGTTGTCATATTTGCCAGAACACGAACTTACGATCACCAACTGTCCATCGCGCACATTATAAAACGATACATTATGAATAATTGTAATGATAACTTCATACAATTTATACTTTGACTTTGCATACCATCTTTATGAAAGTATTAATCGGAGACCTTGTTCATACAATCTCTGATATTACTCTTTTGCATATACGTTTATCTGAGAATAAATCCTTTGCATTGTAGTTGTCAACGCAGGCTTTTTTGTTTGCGTTTTGTTCAAATATATGCAAAATATTTTACGAATACAATAAATATATTACAGAAGTGATAATGGCAGCGATTGCATAATGGATTAAGTGCCAGGCCTCTGGCTCGAATGGACAAAATGCCAATGCCAGTGGCAATCTGGATGTGTTGCCCGATGCCCGATGCCCGATGCCCGTTGACGTTTGCTGTTTGTCGTTATATTTAAGCCATTATCAATGGGAATGCGAGCACAACCGCGAATGCCATATAAAGCACAATGCTGACCCAGCTTGGGTGGCTGCACGAGGATTGTATTGGGATTGCAGTGACTGTTTGCACATTTACTTAATTTCAAGCAATTTATTAATTTTTAAAGCGCTGCTGCGGCAGCTGATTGCAGCTGCTGTTATCGCTGTATGCAATTAATTAAAGCTGCGATATTATTGAATTCAATTCAATGAGAATGTGTGCCAAATCAAAATTCAACCGAGGGCAAAAAGTTAAGCTGCAAAATTGCTAAATGCAAATGAGCAATGCACGCGCCATTTTGTCAAATGATGGCAATCAAAAAGTTGCACACCCCAGCTGCATATTCCGCCAAGTTGCAATTGTGGCGCAGCTCACGTATACGGTCTGTATGCCTGAATGGCTGGCTGCCGTTAAGACATTGCAACTTTTTGCTAATTAATGTCACAAATGTTATATATTAAAATGCTGCAGCCCAAGTTAATGCCACGTGTTTAATCCCCTGCACGCTCTAGTCTCATAACTTTAGACAATTGGACTTTGCTCGCCCTGCTGTCGCTGTGAAACGTGTTTGGATTTTGTGCGCAAATCAATGCGACAATGTGAGCTTTGGGCAGGGCTCTTAACGCATATCACATCTGCAAACACAACCACCCACAAGCAGACATCCAGTCAGTTTATTGTAGCCAAACTAACTTGAAAAACTAAACATTGTGCTGTGGCATCTCGGCTGGGATTAATGTTGAAGTGTGTGCGCTTTTGTGGCCACAGTTAAGGTGTCAGTTGCAGGCCAAGCGGCAGGCAGCACACAATATTACGACGAATGTGACCAAAGCCAAAAACCAGAAAACAAAGCCTGCCAACTTGCCTGTTGGCCAGGCTGCCAAGCCAATTCAGCAATTGCCAAAGACGCCGCCTACAGCACTTCCACTCACAATCACAATCACATTTCGCCCAACATAAAATATTCGCACATATGCCACACAAAAAAAAAAGAACTAAACCAAA
Source organism: Scaptomyza caliginosa (assembly GCA_035044725.1). Classification (NCBI taxonomy): domain Eukaryota; kingdom Metazoa; phylum Arthropoda; class Insecta; order Diptera; family Drosophilidae; genus Scaptomyza; species Scaptomyza caliginosa. Next base: position 831,667 of record JAWNNR010000004.1, on the reverse strand, counting down.
GCAAGTAAAAAAAAAAGTAAACAAAATATATGAAGAAAAAAATAAAGTAAAAATGATAGATATTATAATAGACATGCTTCATGTGCGCCGTGTTGACGCGCAAAACAATAATAAGGTTTCAAAGCCAACTAAAAAATAAAAATCAAAACAAGAAGGAAGGAAAACGAAATAAAGTACGAAAATAGCAACACATCCAAATATGTATGTGTTTAGAAGAACAAACAAGGAATTTATTAAAGAGTTTCCAAAGTTCAAATACTCTTGCAGATAACAAAATAAAAGTTAACGCATACAAAATTAAAGAAAAACTAAGTTTTTTTTTCTCAAACGAACTTTTCACATACTATTTGATATAGCTATTAAATGGCACTAAACTTAGAAAAGAAAAACGATTTACACAGGCAAACAAATATATAATAAAATTTAAAGTATTGAGCGAAATGTTTATTTTATTCTAGCTTTTGAATAAAAAAAAACCCATCCATACTTAAAATAAAAACAATGCCCACTTACAAAAGTTAGCTAAACAGAACAGAAACCAAAAACACATATTATGCAGAAAGGTTAAGATAGCCATTTCACGGCAAAACAGCTGTTGTCTTCAATGTGTTACGTATCAAGTGTGAAAATTATGCGACCCTTCGCAAAGGCAATAAATATGATGTGAAAAAAAACCCACACATACTCTTATGTACGTATGGCATAAGAATAATAGACACTGAAAGATATGTGGGTGAGTAAACGGGAAATGAGCTTAAAAGTTGCAAAGGCAAAATAAAGATTGGCATAGATATGCACGTGATTGGAATGTAAGTTGGAAATTAAGTGGCTCCTGCGGCGCCAAGGAAACCAAGGAAAAGTAAAGAAATCTTTTGCAAAAACAATATATGTCATATACACAACACAGCACTCTTGACTGGGCACACACAAACACACATCTATGGCAAAATGGCCAACGAATTGAGTGGCAGTGGCAGTGGCAAAGCGGAAAATGAAATGCACATTAGCACAGAGAGCGAGCGGCAGACATCCAAGAGGCAACAAAATGCTAGCGGCATAAGCGAAGGCAGCGATGGGAAGGAAATTGTTACGTAGGCCAAAAACGCAAAAGAGAAAAAAAACAATAAAAAAATCATCCACAGCAGGAAAAACAACAGGCAACAGCACAAGTTGGCACAAAGAGAAGCGCACAAATCGAAATAAATAAATAAAATCAAATGTTCTGTGGAAAAAACTTTGGCTTTGCCGAGCTAACTTAGGTAAAACTGTGAGCAGTCTTTTCGCCCCATGCCCATGCACCCGCACAAAGTGCTGAAATTACATCTTATGAGCGTCTGGAGGTTACGCTTTAGGGAGCAAGCAACCCCGCGCCGGCCTTTCACGGCGTATACGTAACGCCAGCGTAACGGAAACGGAAACAAAGCGATAAACTTTTGTTAGTGTAGCTACCGCCAATCCACACTCGAGGCCCACGAGAGCGTAAAAGTGCGAAAGTGCGCGCACCATTGCGACCCAGCAGCAGAAGCAATGCTAGAAGCAAGTTCTGTTGCCTTTAGCTCTGCCATTCAAGACACAACCAAGAATAGTTCTTAACGGAAGCACCACAGCATCACCATCAGCAGCAGCAACAAGAACAAAATATCAGCAGCAGTAGCGTGTAAATGGCGGCTAACACTTGGCTGCGTTTCCTGACTGTAGCAAAGAAAATAACAAGCGTACTTCAAATGTTAAATGCTCGACTAACTGATACCAGTCAAGATCTAAGGCTTAAAAAATATATATAAACATACGTAGAAATTAATTGATATGTGGTCATATTTGGTTAAATATGAATGCTGGTATACAAATTGTACATAATGGCTAAGCCATTAGATTGTGGATAATTAAGCAGACTATGTGGTAAAAAGCCGTTGAAGTTTCATATACTCTTATAACGAACAAGAGTTTTTAAAATATTACTTCCAATTCTTTTTTTAATGCCTACAGGGTATACGAAAGGTAGCAAGATAAAAAAAAGAAAAACGCTACAATCATCTCAAAAACTTGCTTATGTGTTACTGAGACTCAATTGCATTGTACACTGAGTGTTATAGGAGACGTAAGTCGAAGGGAGCATCGCTAACAAAGTCAACTAACTGCCAATGTGTAAATTATAAGCGTACTAACTGTCCCACTCTTTTCCTTTAAAGCCAGCATTCACAGAGACTCCGATTAAAAGTCTTTGCGCTCCAATAAAAGTTTAATGTAATTTGCTTTAATTTCCCGCCGCAAACGAAAGCTGATTGAGAAAAAGTCCAAGAAAATCCAATAAGCTGAAACTCACTAAAAAATCAATGTCTAACAAGCAAAAAACAAACCAAAATAAGTTTAAGGAGTGGTCAAAATCTTAATTTTTCTTCAACCGAAACGTGACACATTTTCGCTGGCCAAAAAGTATACGCCGCATGGACCAACTTTACAAAGAATTGTGTGTGTGTATAAGTGAGCGCGTGTGTGTTTGTTTATATGAGCTTTTTTGTGTGGGATTGGCTCAAAAGGTTGTTGCTTATTTTTTCTGGTAAAGGCAATGGGTTAGCCTCAAAACCAATTTCTTTTATACTTTTATCACACAACATGGAAATTGTTTGGCTTGTTTGTGGGTTTCAGGTAACTTGAGTGGACTTTTGCATTAATATTTAAGGCAGTCAATAGCAGTCTTTTGTGTTTCTGCTAATATTGATTTCTTTATTGATACAATATGAGTTTTTCTTTCTCACAAATCGACTTACACCTCGTAGGGGATTCTTTTCACACACTGTTAGTATTTAAATCTCTTATTATTTTAAACATCATATTAAATATTATCATGGCCAAATATATATTAAACCCACTTCTCCCCAAAGGCAAAACATCTGTATTACAGCGCATACTTAAGTAAAGGTGCAAAGGCTGTTTGACATCTTTGCCCATTGCAGATTGTTCCCGGCTCTTGTGCTAAACACAAACTGTCAGTCACATGTGCAAAAATGTCATTTTGACTAAATACACCTTTTCTTTTGTCAGCCTCTCATTTGATTTATTGTATGGCCAAAAGTATTTGCGATGTGTGTGTTTGCTATGTATTTGGTATATGGAAATATCTGGCTGATTTGTTTAAACAAACGTCCAATGTAAGTATGTGTGTGTGTGTGCGTTTGTTCCGTTTGCTTGTCCCTACAGCTGTCAGGTTCAATCTTGTGCTCGTTGTGCCCTTAACCCAAACCTCAACGACCGCACTTTCTTCTAGTGTTTGCTCTGATTTTGTAACTTTTAATGTATATCCCTCTCTTTCCCTCACTCTCTGCGTGTATGTGTGTCGTCCACTTGTCATGTCACTCAGCGTCATTGTCATGCAGACAATGCCAACAAGTCAGTCTTCAATCTGCTGCCCACTTTCCCCTTCCTACCACACGGAGCAGCTACTTTTTGGTTCTTGCATTTCATTTACATTTTCAATGTCAGGTTGAGCTGCTTCACAGGTTTCTTCTTTTCATTCATTCTCTTTCCCTTCTAGCTGTAAACTTCAGATGGCAGACATTTCGTAATTTACCGTTACAAATCAATTGTCAAGTTATGGGCATGACTGGCGACCCAGACGCTATACCCCGCTATTCCCTACCCGCCGCTCAACTCCTGTCGTCACGACGTTATCCTTGGAAATGCCCAAGGAGAATCATCGGCAGCTGCCCGAAGGCGTTTCTCGAAATATACTTAAACGTTATGTTCAAACACTTTACGCACAATTTATGTTAATTCGACCACAGTTTAGCCATAAAAGCATCACACACACGCACACACACGCACATTCTTAAGCCAGCCTTCTTCGATATTTATGCGCGATTTTTTTCGCAATGGACAAAAATTGTTTAGCTGCCTATATAATATATATGTATGCACATAGCTGCGTGTACGTGCTGTAGCAAAAGTTTTTGGGTTCAGTGCACAAACACACACACATATATATATACATACACTTTGGGAAACATGTGTGTTGTGGATTTCTGTTAACATTTTGACAGCAAAGGCTTTAGGTTGTCAGCGCGTTCTTTAGCCATACTATTGTAATAGTTGTTGCTGATACTATTGTTGTTGTTGTTTTTTTGTGTCAGCGTTGGCGCTTATTAACATATTGTTGTTTTTCACATGTCGCGACATTGACAATTCATTTTCTAATCACCACAGACAACCTAAAAACAAAACCCAAAACATTTCACCAACCAACATAAAACCTCAACACGGAGGCGTAATAACCTATGATCGATGCTTAAAAGGATGCTGCACTTTGTATTAACATTTAACTTAAAGAATTGCTTTTAGGCAAACTTTAGACACTTTTGATGGGGGAAAGACTTAGATATTAAAGTTATTACAATCATTATTTAAAATAACTATTGTAAATAAAAAAATGATAAAATCGATAAAAATATTGCCGATTTGTTAAGTTCTCAATTTTACCATAAGTTAAATAACTAAATACCCTTTTGAAATATTAACATTTATTAAAACACAATGCTTAGAATCTTTTTGATAAAGTTTTTTTTTTCATCTGAATCCAAACATATTTGTTAATGCATGATCGAATCTTATCTTTTATTGAATGTATCTAAAAACACGCAAACATTCTTTTTTAATATCTATCACACAGTCGCTGTGTATGTAGGGTATAGAAATGATTTATCCAACAAAGTATTTATATATTTGGCATGTAAAAACTTTGCTGTCAGCTGAAGATTTGTGAAAGTGATAAGGTCTGACAGTTGAACTAAGCACAATACTGACACACATACACACTATAATAATTTAAGACCCAAATGCCAAATGATTAAACACTAGATTAAAGTCCTGTATAATGCAATGTGTATGTGTACACTGTAGATATGTGCATACATATGTAGTACATTGCAATAGCAGCTGCTGCGTCAAGTTACAAATAGATTTGGATATGCATATGCTGGCATCTTATGTCTAAATTGTTGAGCACTTCAGTCCTGGGGGAGCTTAGAGGGGGTATGGGAAGCTGCATTGAAAGCATGCTTAGTGGCAAAGATGGCTGCAGCTGGCTCCAAAGGCATTTTAAGCTTTACACACAATCGCCCATACACTTATACGAAAGCTGGCAGTCATGTGGCTGCTCGTTATTATTAGCATGATTACAGGCGCATTAGCGTGCTGCGGCTTTGGGTTTCAGGTGGCTGGGCAATTGGCTTGGTTACCTGATTATGACAGCCTAAAAGCATGCCACACACCAGCAAGAGAACACAACAGAGAAGCTCGCTTTAAAATCGAATAAACATTAATTTTTTTAAATTTTATTTTAATTTTCATAGCTACAATACAAACATATATACATAAATCTGATTTTCTCTTTTGTTTTGCATCTTTGCATTTTCATTAACATTGCATTAATTGGTTTTTTCCTTTTTTTTCATTTTCGTTTTCATTTTCATTTTACTTTGCAGCTTTGCTTCGCTTCATGTTTACGCAACAGTCAACCCTCAACTACCGACATTAAACAGCACAGACCTTGAAAAGGTTACACGAAGCTAGACGAGAGCTTTTTTATAGATAAGACCAAAGCTCAAATAAAAACAAACGCGCCAAAACAGAAAGTCAACACAGAGCACGAAAGCAGAAAGAACTAGGACTAGGACTTGTTTTAGCAGGACAACAACAATGCGTTGCCTGCGCAAGTTACAGCTGCTCGGGCTGTGCCTGACGCTGGGCGCTGTCCTTGCCGCTGCCTATCCCAACACCAGCACCAATAAGAATATCATTATCAACACACAGCAGCAACAGCAACAGTCGGAGCAACCAATCTACACTTACCTGACCACATCGAGCACGTCCAGCCACAGGAATGATGCTCCTGCCATGGAACCAGCCATTGTGTACGAAGCGGCTATGCCAAAGCAAGAGCAACGACCAGCCAACCCCACCGGCAGCTCCACCTACCCCACAGCAACTGCAGCAACCGCTTCACCGGTTGAGGCATCAAAGAAAGTCATCGGTTCCAGGTGAGTGCACCACCGTCTCTTTGGGTAACGTGCGCGATTCTAACTTTACTGGCATTTCAAACCCCCTCCAACATTCATACCCTAGAGAGAGTTAGGGCTTGTTGCTTAAAGGGAATTATAATAAAGCCATACATATATTTAACATAGAGAAAATAAAAAACATCTTCAACATTATAAGCCATAAAAATTACCATCTTTGCTAGGCATGCAGCTATATCGAAACTGATTAATACAATCAACCATATAACAAACTCAGCAATATGCAAAAAATATAACTTCAAAAATACAGTATGTAAATTTATTTTTCTTTATGTAAAAAAAAGTTAAAAGCAAAGCTTACAGGGTATGCCCTAGTCGCCAGACTTGACCTAAGCTCAGTTTGTTGTTTTACTTGGTCTTTGTTTGCGTTTATTGTTGCTGTTGTCGCTGTTGTTAGGCTAAAGTCTTTTGTTAACACAGCGTTTTTGCAATTTTTCCCACTAATTGAAATAGAATTTCTCTTTTGTTGTTGCATGGGCGGTTGCTGTTCGGGTCCCTCTGGATCTGGTCAGTTGGCAAATTCCTAAGTATTTTAATTAATTTGCTCAACAGGCATCGCGCCGGCCACTTGATGGGAGCCCCAATAAAACACGTGGCATACCTTGCGGCGCTGCGTTTAAAAAATAATAAATAAAAAAACAGCTGAAACGACAACAACGACAAACCCAACAGAAATTGAGTGCTCATTAACTTCAAATCAATGCTAATCAGTTGGCTTTCGTTGAGCACTTTTGTTAAGTTTCGGTTTCCATTTTTGATGTAAATTTGCTTGGGAGCAGTTAAGTGCTGCGGGGTCGTAACCCTTAAGCAGCTTGTTCTCTGGATATTTGCACAAGAAAATGAAAATTAATATTTTTGCTTTCGTTACATTCAGTACGCGTTTCGCTTGTCCCTCGCGCTCTTCTTTCGCAACGGAAAACCCAACCAACTTTCCAGCAACATTTTCATATGAAGGCTGGCGCGTAAGCAAATTCAGAGGACCGCGGCATATGGTAAACAGTTGTTGGTTAAGTCTCGATAATGATAACGAGCTTCTGACGCCGTCAGTGTTCATAATAATGTTGTTCTTGTTAAGATACAGTTGATAAGATTGTAAGATATCGGTGTGTTATTTGCTCAACCTTGGCGTTGGTTTTCACATTATTTGGATTGCATCAAGTTGTATCAAGTATTTTTTGTAATTATTCCATATGCAATTTTATCCGCTTTGAAACTTAACCCATAAATAATATTTTTTTTTTTGTTTTTGCATTGAATTGAAATATATTAATTAACAGTTTTTGAAACAGACATATCAATTTAATTGGAAGCTTAAATTTCTCTGGCAAAATGAACTTTAAATTCACTCTCAGAACTAGGACTGGTGTTTTAGTTGTTTAATCATGGCCAACACAGAGGCAGCAAGACAAGCACATTCAGTTAGATACACATACATATATATTTAGATAATGCAGCAACAGCTGCATATGACGAAGCACGCGCCTCTCACGTGCTCAAATGTTAATGATGTGCTATGCTAAATCTAGTTGGAGTGTCTCTACATACATGCATATGTACATATACTACGTGTAGATATGTTAACTAACTACTTCTACTACTTGCAAATGGGGGAAATGGAAATGCAACAGGAGTGGGTACAAGTAGAGAGCATGACTGTGCAGCGATTGCATGCCATTCAATTTCTATTAAAATGCCAGCGAATGCGCCGCAAAGTATGCAGCATGACTTGCGCTGTGAACAAAAATGTTCAAAACTTAATCGCATTTATTTGTCATTAATCACTGTCCGACACTCGATAACATGTGCTCTTCGTACTTTGTGGCATGACAGAGATTCGACTATTTTTATTTACTTTAACATTAAAATCAAATACACTTTAAAACTATGAAACATGTTTAAGGGAAGTAAGATATGTTGGCAATTACCTCTTGTATTTAACATAGTGCATTTCGTTAGTTTAAACGCAGCTAACATTTGTTTTTGCCTTCTAGTGTGCTCTCTTCGGTGTCCGTTGTGCTGGATGGAAATGAGCCGCAGTTTACAGACGCTGTAGGCCAGAAGGTACCCAAGCCGCAACCATCACTACAAGTGGCCAGCCCCATAGATCTGCTGAATCCCGATCGCTACGAGTTCTATACGTTCGATGAACATGGCGAGCTGGTCAAACGTCTGATGACCATGCAAGAGATTCAGAGCATTGTGGCCAATGGCGATGGTGATGGACCTTCAATAATACACACAGCCCCGCTGGCCGAACATGAGCCCGAGAAGAAAGTTCAGGACATTGTAGACAGTGTGCAGAGTGTGCTCAACAAAGAAGTGGCTAACAGTTCTTCAAAAAATAGTTCCGGTGAACTTCTGCCTGTATTAGATACACCCGATGTTTCTTCCTCCTGGTCGCTGATACTTCCCGCCATCTTTGGCAATACGGGCGGTGATATATTCCCACAGCAGAAGCCCCAACAAATTGTTATGACACCCGAGACAGAAATTGTGGACACCTCAACTCAAGCAGCATCAACAACAACGCAGCGTGTAACCAAAAAACCAAAGCCAGCAAAACGAAAGCCAGGCAATAAACGCAAAACAAGCACCACCACCACTGAAATGACACCACAAATAGTGCAGGAGGACTTGGATCCGTTAGAATCAGTTTACACAGGCATACAGCAATATCAGCAGGCAGCCGCCAACATGCATGATTTCGACATACTCCACATGCAACCTATTTACCAAAAGCTGCCCAGCACCACCGGTAAACCAGAGACAACAACGCGACGCATCTTTTACAACAATCAGGAGCTCATACACACACCTATTTCTTCAGGCAACCAAGCGAGCACCACTGGAGAGCCTATTGTGAACCAGCAGCTGGCTAAGAAACCTGGCAATGTGCAACGCAAACCAAGCCAACCACATCGCGTTAAGAAACCGAATGGAAATGGCAGTATAGCCAGCAGTAGCACCGCTCATCCCACTGGCGGTAAGCAAAAGGTAAAGAAGAAGACTACTTCCACCACCACCACCACCACCAGCACCACTACTACCACACCAGCACCAACAACAACCATTGCACCCATTTCAACCACGGAGGCTAACTCACCCGCTGCAGCAACAACATCAACCACACGAGCACCAGTGCTTACCACGCAAAAGAAGAAGAAGCGCAAGCCAACACGCACGCCTGGACACGCAGCCAGCACCACCGGTGGCAGCAAGCCTAACAAGCCCAAGCGCAAGCCGACCACCAAGCCAAAACCACAAAATCAAGCAGTTGAACCCACAGTGGTAGCATCAGCAGCACAGCAGCAACAGGCTGGCACTCAGAAACCACAGCGTCCGAACCGTCCACACAAAAAACCCAAGCCTACAGCCACAAGCACTACCACATCAACCACCACTGCAACTCCACCTTCTACCGCTGAGCCAGTAGTACAAGAAGAGCCAGCACAAAGCGTTGAGCCACAATATCCCCCGCAAGAAGGCTCTGCACCTGTAGAAGAAAATCCATCCGGACAGCAGGAACCATCATCAAGCACTGCAGAACCCACAACACCTACAACAATCACAACAACAACATCCAGCAGCACCACACGGCGACCCACTTTGCATTATGAAAAACTTCATGCTACGCACGCCAGCACCACCGACGGCACAACACGACCCAATATTCAACACCACCATAAAAATCACGGAAAGCCCATACATATTGCCGCAACCGCTGCAACAGTTGACCCCTATCCAAGCCAACAGACTGAAAGCTATGGCATCATTAATGCCGTACCATCCAAACTCGCAACGACAACGACAACTACAACCACAAGCACCACCCAAGCACCGTTGTATCCTGTGCCTACTTACGATGCAGAAGCCACTGATAACTTACCTACAATTATTGACACCCAAAATGTCTATAATAACGACGAAAACTCTAAATTAAAGAAGACGCCACTCCCTTCACTGGCATTTTTGCAAGAAAAACTGCAACAAAGTACAACGACAACACCAACCGTTCCCCAACTGTCCGTGGATCAAATGCACTCTATGGATCAGATAATGCAGAGCCTAACGCAGGACTATGTGGGTAGCGATAAGAAGGATGAAAATCAAAGTGTTGAGCCTGTTAAATATGACAGCGCTGACAGCAAAGAGCAAATGGAAACGTTGGCCAACAAAAAGAAGATAAGCATAAGCGCAAGCACAACGACAACAGAAGCACCCACAATGACAACAGAAACTGTTAAGAAAACATCAACAACCCCAAAGACAACCACAACCATATTTAATACACCTAAGCCACTGACAATTAACTACGGCGGCAGCACTTTGTCTACTATGTTGGAAGCAGATGAGGACACGAGCACAAATGAAGAACCAATGGACTCCACCGAATCTACAAACTACAAGAAAACACCGCAGCAGGAGACAACACTAAGCAGCATGGAAGTAGAGCCAGAAGAGCCAACAACTATTGTGCTTATAACGGCTAAGCCACAATATTTTGCAGCCACACATGCTCCACCAACACAACCACCTTTCAAGAGAACAGAGACACCTATAGAGGAGCCGGAGACCACAGAGTTGCCCTATCAAACACAATTCCTGATGACCACACCAATGGCGGCGCTCGATGAAACCGAAGTTGTAGCCGAAAAAGGTACTGAAACTGAAGTGGAAGCAAGCAACAACAAAATCAAACCCACGGCTGAGGCCAATCATGTGGTTAAATTCGAGCCACTCTATGCGGATGTGCCAGAGGCTGTGATTGCCGATCTAATAGAGGAGTCAACAACCACTGGTTACTATCAGCAAGAACCTAATGAAGCAACCACCGAACCACCTATGCCACGCTTACCTGTTTCGGAGAGCACGACCGTTGCATTTGATGATGAGGATAGAACTGAAGTAACTCCCATGATAGCCAATCTGGTGCAACAGCTGAATCTAGAAGTGCTCAAGCCAACGGATCAGATATCCATGTCCAACTTCCAGACACAGGCAGCGACTGTCGCCTCTACTTTGGTGGATGGCAGCAATACTTTAGTCTCTGATGTTTTTATGAGCTCCAACGAAACGAAAGATGAGCTGCAGTTCCTAATGTCCGATGTCATACAGCAAATAACACAGGATCAGGAACAGGAGCCTTCCTACAAGCCTGTCGTAGATGATTCACATCGCTTAACAAACTATGCGCAGCTCAATACGTCATTTTTATTGCCACCAAAACAGGATAAGCCGGTGCACAGAATAACCACGTCCACAACTGAAGAGCCGCTCAAGGAGCAAGAAATCACAACCGTAATGCCAAGCAACGATATGGAAGCCACTTACCCCAACACTTTAGCGTCAACTGAAGCTCCCGCAGAGAGCACCACATACAAGGTGCCAATTTTATCACTCTCACAAATCTATGCCCAACAGCAGCAGGACGAAGATGATGAGCAGCAGAAGTTTGAATTAGAACGGCAAAAGCCGCCTAAACCAACAGAATCAACCAACAAACAGGAAGTCTTTGATGAGGAAAAGAAAGAAGAACAAGAAGAGATGGTAACTACAACGACTCCAACAGATAACACAGAAGCAGCAGCCAGTGAACTTCTGCAGCAGCAGTTTGGGGCAACAAGCAAGGAAACCAATGCCAGCGAGGATGCAACAACAGAGCAATATAATAGCCAAAAGCCAAACGAAGATCAAGGTGATGAGGAGCAAATGCCCGAGATGTTGACAAATGGTTACAATGAAAAAATCGAAACGGAGGCCAACACAGACGAGGTGCCAGTGCATACCGATGAACAGACAACGACCAAAGAAGAAACAACAGCCGCGTCAACAAATGTTTACCAAGACGCACCAGAACAAACATCAACGGAGCAGCAACAGGAAGAACAAACGCAGCAAAGCGCAGAGGAAGCACAAAAGGAGCAAGATGAGGCGGAGTTGATGCAAAGTGCTGAGGATAGTGCCACAAACGCAGCGCACCTGCAGCCACAGTACAGCGAGCAGCCAGCTGATGAACAAACAACAACTGGAAGCTATGAGCAAGAGCAGGAGCAACAAAAGCTGCAGGAGCAGAATCAGTATCAGGAGCAACAATCAACTACATCTAGTGATGAGCTATTGCCTACGGAAATACCTGGAGATATGTCTATTGTATCATCCGAGTCAGACATGTCACTTAGTTCGGAGCAGGCTACCGAGGAACTGGAACTAAGCACTGTGCGCACCATGGAGCTAAACGAGGAGGCTTCTGAGAATGTATCAGATGAGTTGACGGCGACCATTATCGAGGAGGATACAACAAACTGTACAACCATACGAAAGCCTAGACGATGAGGACCCCTATGTCAAGTTGGGTGAAACAACAGCCAGTGTAGTGAAACCACAGCAGATTGAACAGCAGCAGGTAGCGGAGCAGGAACCTGCTGAGGCTGAGCAGAACTACAAGGTAACATTACCTTTGGGCAGTTATGGTGATCAGCCAATTGAACAAGCAGATGAGGAGGATGAGGAGGATCAGAATAACTATCAGCTACCCATGTTGCTACCCAGCAGCAGCAGCACTACCGAGAAGTTAATTCCGACTACGACAACTACCACAACCACAACCACCACCACCACTGCAGCACCACCCAAAACAACTAAGCGACTTCATACATTAAAACCCGTTTCCTATTATGTGCAGCCCTCACTATTAGGCGGCTACAATCAGTTGGAGCCGGCACAACCACCCAAGGTCCTTCCCTACAATGCCAATAGCAACAATTTGGCACCAACATCACAACAAAGACCTATGCAGCGACCCGCTTCTCTGACAAATCTAATGGCTGCATCTACGCAAGCAACGCGCCCACCAGTTAAGCTGGAGCCAAGTCCAATAAGATCGCAGGGCTTAGAGGCCTCTACGGGTCATTTGGATGACGATGTGCTCTCTTTCGCACGACTATGCAATGAGTTAGCTTTTAGTTACTGGAAGGCAATTACCTCGGAAAAAATAAGCTCTGCAAGAAGCTTGGTTATCTCACCATTTGCGCTGACCTCCATGTTGTCGATGGTATTTTTGGGTGCACGTGGTAGTACTTCAGGAGAAATGAATGAGATACTCAAGCTGGATGATATGGTCAGCTTTAATCCGCATTTAATCTTCCGTAACATTACTAGCTCTGTCGAGCAGTCGTTGGAGAGCGAGATTGCAACCGCAGCATTTGTCCGAGAGATTTTTAGTGATCGGGCTAATGGTAAGATTCTTCCCTTTTTTAAAGAAAAAACTCAACAGCTGTATGCGGGCCACGTGGAGGAGGTCAACTTCCATGTGGTCAACGATATAGTTAGGCGCCGCACCAATCTTCTGGTGAAGCGTCATACCATGGGCAAAGTATTGGAATACTTGAGGACGAATAGTGTTTGGGTAAATGGTCCATTGGCCACCGTATCGGCAAATCTCTTCCAGACGGATTGCAGTCGGGCCTCGACAACGGATCGCGATGGAGAAATGTTCTTCCAAGTACATCCGACAGTGCGTCAGCGTCGCTTGGTGCCTATTCCCGCAGTCCTCTATCGCAGTGGATTCACAGCCGGTTATGAGCCCAAATTGGATGCTACGGTTGTGGCCTTTGGACGCATACAGGATACAGTTAGCACAATATATGTAATGCCTGGACATCAGAGTTCAGTGTCGCCCACGGATAATTTGGATAGACTAGAGCGCCAATTGGTTGAGATGGCATTTGGTCAGGAGAATGCTTGGAGCAAACTGCTTACAGCGCTTATGGATCGGCCCGGTATGGAGGTGCAACTGCCAAGATTCTCGCATCGTTCCTTTGTCAATGCTTCACTGGGTCTTCAGAAAATGGGTCTTAAGGGTCTCTTTAAGTCGGACTTTGCCGATTTGCGTGGTCTGACGGGAGCCGGCAATCGCGATATCTTCCTATCGGACATGATACAGATCAATACATTCAGCACCTGCGGCGAGGAGAAGATATCGGATCATCATCACGTGGAAATGTATCCAGCACCGCCACTGCGTAAACGTAACAAGGATGTTGATGCAACAGACGATGATGCCTATGATTCATCAGAGGCCATTATTGACTTTGGATCGCTGGTACAGGAGTCAGTCTTAGGCCGTGGCTTCTATGACGATCTGCTTGATCCAAAGTATTTGGAGCTGCCTTTGCCGTTGCGTCCGCGACAGGCACGTGTTCCGGATGCTCCTCGGCTCCGTTTTGATAAGCCATTCCTGTATTTTGTACGCCACAATCCGACGGGCATGATACTCTTTATGGGTCGCTTCAATCCACGCCTGCTGCCATGAAACACCCATACAATATACAAAACGCACACATCCACAACATTAAGTAAGCCAAAATAACGACTTTTAAATGACAATGACATATACAAATTGTTAAAGTCCTCCCTTCTTCTCGGAGAGACGATCTATACACATAAATAGTGAATTGAAATGCCTGCAATTAAGTTAATTATATTTTTAATGCCAATTGCTGTGCCTTAATCCCGCGTCCTGCCACTTCTTTTCTACTCGCAATGATACGAGATTGACGTGCAGCAAAGTAAAAAAAAAAATAATATACAAATACAACAACAGAAACAAACATACAAAAAAAACAGATTTATATTTACCAATCAGAAATATTATGCATTCTTTTCTATGCACCGTACAGAATACAAATATCCAAAAATTTGTTGTTTTTTATAAATCCAGCTTGCAGTTTGCTGTACAATTATCATTATTTGTTTTGGCTTGCATATTTTATTTGCATTCAATTTTTTACGTGCCGCAAACAACAGCAGCATCATCAACAAATAAAGTTAGGCAAATTGGCAGCGAAATGCAAATGCATTTAAAAAGTGCGTCATGTTTTTTGGCAACAGAAGCAACAATGAAAAAAACACAAAAATAAAATGTAATTTAGTAAAATAAACTTAAACAATACGCAAAACTAAAAGTTATGTATGCTATTATGTAAGCTTAATAAATCTTAATAAACACATAAATAAATAAATAAAACAAAACGAAAAAAAAATATGTCTTTCAAATATTTTAAATTGAATTTTTAGCTCAAAAGCTGGCAGCGCCAGTGTCATTGTCCAACAGCTTGCGGTTTACTCCACAGCATGTAGCCCAAACCGGATGTGTTCATGTCTCTGTTTTCTGTAATTTTTTTTTCTTGCTTTCGTTCTTTTTGTTGGCAGTGTTTTGCAAAGCTGTCCAATAAACCATCACAGGCTAACACATATATCCAGGGGAGAAATGAAATCAACAACAGTAAACCGAAGCTTGCATATCCTTTGGAAGGTAAAAAAACAAAGCCTCTAGTGTTATGCTGGGTTGTTTGGATAAATACTGTGAACAGTGAAAAGTGAGCGTTGAAATGCAGCAGAACGTATAAAAAACTTATTTAAACAGGATAGAATTAAAAATATAATCTGCTGGTAAATGACAACACAATAAATCTACTTTTTATTCTAATGGAGTCTTTATATTTCCTTCTATAATATGTTTTGTTATATGTCCAGTAAGGAATTTAGAATCTTTTCGATTAAGCAAACTGCAAGTTTGTCTAAGAAAGCCAATTAAATGACTTTAATTAATACCTAGCTAGTATTTTCACTGTACAAAAACAATTTCCAATTATAACACATGGCAGTTCATAAACACCTTCGAAGAGTATTAAACTTTTTCGATAAACAACAAATAGTGGCAGAGGCGCAAATTGCAAGACACAAAAAACAAACGGATATAAAGATAGAAATAAGGAAAAATAAAAACAAAACAAAGGTACATATTTTAATTAATATTTAACAAGAATACATATAAACGATGCTTATCATGAAATCTGTATAGGTTTGTACTCTGTGTTTGTGTCTAATTTAGTGGTTGGTGTCTAGGGAGGCGTGTAGGCAGTGGGTGCAGGCAGATTGCGTGTATGTTTGGATGTATGGGTACGAACTGACTTCTGCCTGTAACTTGGTGAAACTTTTGTATAAACGCTTTTGTTGCTACGTTTTGCAGTCTGTGTTGCTACTGTTGTTGCAGTTGTTAATAATGTTGCTGGCTCTGCCGCTGCTGTTTTTGCTGTTGTTGGCCTGCGGTTGCGTTGGTAACTTCGACGTCGACAACTGCGGACGGCTGCTCACTTGCATGTCGTTGTCGGTTGTCGCTTGTCGGTTGTCGTTTTACTCTCTCTCTCTCTCTTATTTTTATTTTTTTGTGAGCTTTATGCGGTTTTTGCAGCCTGCGCGTATGAGTGTTAGTGTGTGTGTGTGTGTACAAAATCACTGAAACAAGTAGCATACTTTTGGGCCAGCCAGCCAACTGTAGCAAACTCAAAAAACGCAGAAAAACACAACACCCTGGCAATAACAGCAACAACGGCAGCAACATTCATGAAAAAAAAAGGAAAAGCGACTCACAAGTCTAAACGACTGCGGACTGCCGCAAACTGTAAATATGTATGTGCATATAAATGGCAGCATACATACAGGCGCCGCTATACACCCAAACACACACTAGAAAAACCCACAGACATACACTTACACATACATGGAGGAATGTCAATGCGCGGCAATTGTGTCTGCTCTGCAATACAGTTGCAAAAACGGATCTCACTTTTCTAATCTGCACACATATTAGGCAGCCGCATAATTGCATGTATACCCTGTAGCCATTTTTAAAACTTTTGTATATAGTGTGTGTATGGGTCATGTTAAAATTGTTGGTATACAGGTACATCAAGCTTATTAATGACTACACCATCTCGCATTGACTTCTTAAATTCCATAGAAAAACCATTTAAAAAAAATCGAATGCAAGTTAACAAATATTTGTGCAAGTCACAGGGTATATGTTTCACAAGAGACTAGCTCTGAACTTTGTGTTTTTGGTTAAAAGCTTAAAATGAAAATGTACAAGCACATAAAAACACAGAAATGTTGCGTATTTTTCTTATACTACTACCAGAGTGGACCACTTTATTACGCTGCTAATTTGTCATGCAGTTGCGAGTCGCGACGCTTTATGCACTAAATAATACTAAAGTGTAACTAATTTGCAAAAATTTGTATTGCTGTCAGTTGCTGCGAGCTGCCATTGCTGTTGTTGCTTACAACTACTATATCCGTTGTTGTTGTTTTTGTTGTTTTTTTGTATCATTGTTGTTTCAAAGTCGCAATTTATATGCGCACGTGTTGCACCAGCACGACAAGAAAAACGGAAGACAAATCTGTCATTGTGCTGCATCACGCTTGTAACTATTATTATTATTATTGTATTGTGTAATAAGAAAAAGTATTATTTTGTTTTGTTTTGTTTTTTTTACTTAGCTGCTGGAACAATGCGACAGCTGTACAATGTCCGTTGAGCTAAGCCACCCACAACAGCCGCTCATTGTAATTGTTGTTCAACGAACTTTTCCTTTTTCCGCTTTTTCTTGCTTTTGCTATTGCCATTGCTGCTGCCAAGGTTCTTTTTACTTTCGTTTCGTTTCGTTTTCGGCTCTTCCGGTGCTGGTTCTTTGTTTTGCTCAAAGCTTTGTGTGAAGTGTCGTCTTTTGCTTTCTTAGCACCTGTCGAAAATTACGCAAGTGTCACTTGAAACGGGTTACGACAACGGCAACGGTAACAATAACATAACAAGCAACAACAACAGCAACATTGTTCTTGTCTTAAAAACCCTTTCAAGCACAATGGGCCGGTTCTGGTTGTTTTTGTTGTTGTTATGGTGTTTGTTATTGCTATCCCGTTGCTAATGTTATTTGCATTCCATTTGATGCTTTGTGTGAGTGGCAAAACCCTTTGAATATCAGCACACCCACACCCACGCATCGTCTACTCAATGTAATTTTTGTGATTTTTACCTTTAACCCAGCGCTAATGAGTTGTTGTATCAATGTTTGTGTCTTTTTTCCACTATTTTTGTTTTGCTGCTGGCAGAAAAAATAAGTTCAATATACGCTCACCAACTTTTTACACGTTTGCAACTTTTGGCGCTGGCTACCAACAAAATACAAATTATAAAAAAAAAACTTCGACGCTTAATGAACTAGTTACCGCAGCCACCGATTCTGGGGTTACAACTACTAATTAATTTACATTAGCAAATTGCAAGCATGTAATTGACTTTTATTGGCATTTGCACTGCTGCAGCACTGCCAACAACAAAAACAACAGCAGCAACAGTGACACCAACAACAATAACAACAGCGAATACAAATACTTACTATGTACTCATAGTATTTCTATGTGATTATGCAAAGTAATTCACTAATCACACAATGGAGACACGACTTTTGTCAATGTGGCTTAATTAGTAAGCCACCAACTCTAGCGGATCAAATAATGCAAATATACTTAAATAAGAACAGAACGTGTAGCTATTCAATTCTGTACTTGTAGCGATGTTCAATATTATGTCATTAAAAACTAGCACAGCGGTTGGAAAAATTCAACATTCTTATCGGAAAAAGGAAAGTATTTTGACACTATCCCAAAGTTTAATGTACATAGATTTTATACCTAAAAAGACAAAAATACAATTATTGCACATTATTCTTTCTAGCAGACTGAAGAATAAAATATATATTTTTTTATAAGCATTTCCTACTATAATCTATTTCGAATCTAAGCCAGCTCAAATGATTTAATTAATAAAACTTGACTTCCTTTCTGAAGTAAAATTAAATCAAATAACTTTGTAAGCAATATGAAACAACTAATAAGCGATTATCTAATATACATTTAATTATATATAAATGGCTTTGAATCTTAAAATGTTTCAATTAACTCGCAACTTTATTGATGTCAAAACATGTGTCAATCAAAGCTCTTAATGCAATCTGGCAGCAAACATACATACACACATTAAAACCACAAAATTCACTTCTGCTGTCAAACAAATATTTGCGATTATTTTGTAATTTTCATTTGTTAAAATAACGCTTTGAGTTTTGTGTTTACTTAACAAGCCTAGAAATTCGCACTGAATACAAGCAAGTATTTGCTTGCTTTTTTTTTAATTTATGACTGCCATCGTGAGTGCAACTGTTCAAATCAGTTGCAAGTAACGAAAGGACAAAGGAGCGCAGTAGCGAAGGGGGATGGATGCCACCACACAATGCAATTTCCATGCCAAGTAGTTTAGAGACTTGGCACACATTAGTCTACACAACTGGGGAACGATAATTTGAAGAGCCAAAAGCGAAATGCAAAAGCAAAAGCAAAACCCAGCAACACTCCAAGGATTAATTTGAGCGCGAAAAGTGAAAGCATTGCTCGAGCTTGGCCCAGACGCATAGTCAAAGGCAAGTTGTGCAAATTGATGATATATATTTTGAGAATTATGTATTTGGCTATGTGGCTCTGGGACCTGGCAAATGGGAGCACGCAAATGCTCTCAACTAAATCGGTGAGCGGCTTTAACCTGAAATTGAAATCATTAACAGGAGAGGAGGAAAGCTGGGACAAAAAAGCGTCAAGTTGACATCCCATAAATATTGCCACTACCCAGCGGCCAAATGGCGACAAAAGCTGGCCACAAGAAAATGCCAGACACGGCTCAGCATGCACGTACCCCATGGGGTAAACACACACACGAACGCTATCACGCACTACATACATGTTCATGCGTTTGTATGTATATGTAAACAATTTTAGACAGCAGCTCGGCGTGGCGCCGGCCATGTGTTCTACTCCGAGCAATGGGGCATTGCGAGTCCATGTCCAGGCGACTCTGTCGGCAGCCTGCCGCTTGAAAGTGTGTGTTTGTGTGTGTGTATGTGTGTGTGTGTGTGTGTGTGTGTGTGTGTGACTGTGTGGACGGCTGGTAGCTTTGCCAAACGATAAAACAGCAAACGGAACAAACAACAGCAACAAAAATGCAGCAAACACACACACACATTACCAAAAATGGTTGCTAAACAAGTTTTTGTTATCTGCGCCCGTTTGGTTTTTGTATCGAGTGTTTATAAATGTTTATACTAAGCGTGACAGGGTATATATGCGATAAGATCTGTTGGCAACCAAAAATATATTTAATTATTTCTTAAAGCTTGTAAACAAAAAAACTCACAACTTAAGTTAAACACATTGTTAGAGTAACAAAAGATCTTCTCGCATAGACCGTGAAACTATTAAGCCTTGGAATATTATCCCAAAACTTTAATACCTTGCCTGCCCATACTGTACATAGAGCATATTATATTCGAGTTCCTTTAACTGTTGCGCTCTTACATGAGTTTTATGTCGTTGCAGCTCTTAAATGTATGCGGTAAGTGTGTGAGTGTGTGGGTAAGCCTTGCATGTTTTGCGCTGGACCGCAAATTCTGATTTAATTTTTCCTCCTTTTTTTTTGTTGCTGTTTTTTTTTTTTGGAAAATTGTAAACTGCTCCTTTTTGTGTTTGTTCGGTGTTCCAACGCTTGCATTTAAAATTAGTCGCTTGTAGTCGCTGCGGTTGTCAAACTGATGTTGCTGTTGTTGCTGCTGTTGTTGTTGCTGTTGCTGTTGCTGTCACTGCTGCCGAACTGTTTTCATTTGCAACTCTTTGGCAACTTGTTTATGTGACACATATTTAGTAATTAAATTTAACATGCCCGACGACAAAAGCAACACCAACAGCAGCAAGAACAGCAACAGCAGCAGGCAAACAATTTTAAAATCATGTAAGCATACCAATTTAATTAGATAGCTATTAAAGTATGATCCTAAGCTTCGTTTGAATATTTTTAGCTAAAAGTTGTTAAAGTAACTTTTAAACTTTAAACTTTTTCATTATTATCTATTAAATTTCTATATTTACTCAAAAAAGCAAACAATTTTGTAAAGTACAGTGCAATCTAAGCTTAGGAAAAAGGTGCCAGTCATTTTGTCGTGTCAAAACCTTTCTCCGGTCTAACAAAACGCCACAGAGAGAAAATGACCATTCGTACCTCACGGGTCAACGCCAATTTGACCTTTCTGATACGGACACCTGCCGATTTTATGGAGAGTGTCAAAAAATGTATTTTCTTAACGAATGTCCTGCCTAGTACATTAGCTTTCGTAAAGAGACTTAAGTATAAGAGATTAAACAACACAAACAACTTAATCATATATTTATGCAGGAACAAACGCGTTTTTAGGCCAAAAGATCGTTTTTTTCTTTGTTTAAATATAATCCAATACTCAAAATGCTTACCAATTAAAACTATTCTTTTTGTTCTGTGGTTATGTCATTTATCAATATTAAATTCAAATTAAACAGCGCTTATTTACCTCAACTTGAGCTTATAAAATAAATCAAAATTCAATCAAACGCATTAATACACACACTCGTTAAATAAACATAGGAAACACACACATACAAGAATATATAAAACTAACCTGCAAGCATAATATATATGTATACGTGCAACTACTATGAGGGTGTATGTATGTGTGTGTGTGTTTAGTTGTTGATTGGTGGCAGGTAGGAATATATTCATGCCAAATAAGCTTACGTAAATAATAAATGGTGGCGCTGCGAGGGGAGCTTAAACTGCGACCGTTTGTAATAAGTAGCAAAACAACAACAAAAACCAGCATTATAAATCCAACACTAGCAGCGAAGCGTATACAAATTAGTAGCCAAGGATTACCGGCAATTATTTTCATTGTATGCATTTGCCGCCATTATTTTGATTGCTTCGTTTGCTTTTGTTGCCATCCCAAAGAGGGCGCTGAATGCGGTTGCGTTGGTTTAGTTATTGCTTTGCTGACTGCTGCCAGTTGAGTTTTTCATGGGTCAACTACAAGCCATTTTTCACAATAGCCAGCCACAGCAACAACAACAGCAACAATAACATCGATGGCAACAAATACGCATGATTGCATATGGTATGAAAGGTTTATTTATATTTATGAATTCATCATGTTCATACGGTAGTTATGCGCTCGCTCGCTCGCTGAACAAATGGCTGGCATTGCCATACGTTTTGGCCCCTTGTTGTTGCGGCCATTTTGCTGGCCAAATATGTATAAAAATCATGCATTTCAAAACATTGTATATGACATATGAGTGTATGCGTGCTTGTGTGGTAGGGTTATTTGGAGCAATTCTTTCTGCTCATTTTCGTTGCACATCAATTCAGCATCATGTGAAATGCATTCACTGCACACTGCACACTACACACACACACATTGATAATATCTATTGTTGTTGTCTTATTGAAGCAATGCTGCGATTTTAAATAAGCAAAATGTTTTTTTTTTTAAATTACGTCAGTATGCTGGGAAATAAAAACAGTTCATTGAACATCGCTTACAATTCTTTCGTTTTAATGTTACAGCTAAATGCTCTCGAAACAAACCCAATTTTTTATTAACAATCATATTTTTATTTTCACTATTAAATACAATTTTTAGTGTATGCATCGCCTACCAACCATAATCATATATACAGTCAGGATAAAAAAATCTGGCTTGATTGTTTGAGAACTAATATTCAAATGGCTTGTAATTTCTAAGCCATTGAATAGTTCAAACCAAAACTTAATAAAGCTCTAATAAGCATAATAAATTGTTTGGATAATCACAAGCTAAGAACCTTATCATTTGGCTTAAATATTATAAAACTTATGCCATGTTTTTGGTTTTTTTTTTTGCAGAGGTTAAGTGGCTTTGTCGATGATTTGTCATTTCCGTTCTTATTATTTGCATTATCATAGGCGAAATGCCTGAAAAAATACAAACTACTAAAACTAATTTGTAACAAGCCGTAAACTTTTCAACCGGCGCCTTTGACATGTGCCCAAAATAAGTACGTTAACTTTAGTCCTTTAGCCTCAGGCCCAACGAACGGTCGCTTGTTATCTGCTGGCACACACACACACTCATACACCCACACATACGCACGACACATAGACGGGCGGCGCAAGCAGATTAAAAAAGTTTGAAATTTAAACCAAGCGGCGTATTAATTTATTTAAGACCCTTAAATTATATCCTTTGATGTAGAGCATACATTTCTTTGGTTCGCTTGCCTTTTGCCAACTTTTTTTTTGTCGTTGTTGTTTTTGTTGCTGCTGCTGTGCTTAGACCAACCCCAATTCAAGCCGTTCAACTACTTTTGGCGTATGTAATTACATTTTTTCCACACAAAAACTCAAAAACACAAAATAAAAAAGCAAACGGCAACAACATAAAACTAGATGCCGCCTAGAACATACACGAAAAAGCGTAAAAATTACACATGCAGCAGTTTTCTGGCCTTTTTATAGACAAACGAGACCAAGAAAAAAAAAACCAGCGGCGAATAAATACAGACTCTCTGACACTCTTTCATGCAATCAAGGGAATTTTATTTAAATAATATAAATATACAAAATGGTTTTATCACTTACCAATAATACGGTTTTCGCAAGGACATTTTCCCCTTCAAAAATCCTATAAAATACAGTAGGTAAAATTAAAGATGTCAAAGACCAGTACGCAACTTGTTTAAATAATATTAAACACATTTTTAAAATACATATTAATGTATTCCAAATAAAGTCTATCGATTATGTTATCTTTAAATTTCTAATTAAGTGTCAAATAGTATGTATGAATTAAAATATTAAATTTAATTAGCTTTTAATAATCTACAATAGGCATAAAGGAAATGTGTTAAAACTAATAATATTTCCCATTAGTGCGTTGCCATTTAAGTAATGTTTTAATCAATTTTACAAAATATGTTTGTGTCTTTTGAAAGGGTATTTGAAACTGGACAACGCCTTAAGTCAGGAGAGCGAAGCCTGCAGCCACAGTTGTAGAATACACATATGTGTCTGCCTGTGCCTGTGTGTGTGTATGTGTGTGTGTGTGTGTATGTGTATGGGGTGCAGCGTTGCGGAAATAATGAAATTATTAACACTTGAGCAACTTCCGGCTAAAAAACAAAAGCGCTGCAACACCGCCGTCGACGTCAACGTTAGCGACTACCATACAAAAAAAAAAAAAACAGCAGCTGCAAGACAAAAAACCAAAAAAAAAAATAGAACAAAAAACACTCTCGAAATATATTAAATGAGCGAAGAAGGCATGTAAACGGCCACAGAGAGACGCAGACAGCGAGCTGTAGACCTTAGGGAGAAGAAAAGGAAGAAAGAGCAGGGGAAGAGAGTATCTGGGGAAGGGTGGTTGGCTGTATGGAGGCGTGCAGCAATCATAATTGCAGTGCAAACTTGGCTACGGTTTGCCACAAACACAAAAACGAACTCAAACTAGAGAGAAAAACGGAGTGAAAAATTCGCGTGTATTTATTTGAGTGTATGTGTGTGCAAGCAATATAAAAACGCTTCTTCTATGTTGCGTCAAGCAACAGACTGTAAATTTGTGAAGAAGTCATAATAGAGCCGTTGGCATATTTTCTATAAACGAATTGTGGCTCTCTCTCTCTGTGCATTCCACGTACATATAACGTATACGTCTCGCTGTGCAGACAATAGGTACAATAAAAAATCACACACACACACACGAACGAGTGAGAATGGGCAGTAGACTGCGCTCAGCCCGACTCAACATTAGATGCGCCTGCATGAGTTTCAAGTTAAGTTGTATAATTAAAAGACAGTTGACTGGTTGACTGGCCAACTGACTAACTGGCAGTAGTTAATGCTGCAGGCATTGGCCACAAGAAGCCAACTGGTATGCTACTCTTTGATTTGTCTTTTTGTAGGCTTATGCCATACAAATGACTAAGCTAAAGGTCCAAAGATCTACTAATTATAAAGCTTTTAGAACAACGTTCTATCCAAGTAGCGCACTCCGCAAGTTGCTCTCACCGACTCATCGACAACAGTTGGACAAGTTTAGTCTTTACCAAGCTACAGCGGGAGTTGTGCAAAAAACAAATGCGCAGCAGATGCGAATCCTTTTCTATGTTTTTACTTTATATATGTGATTATATTTGAAGCATATGCGAATTTTTTGCAGCTTTTGTCTTTTCTACACATACACATGCATACATATTAAAGGACCAACGAGAGGCAATGCATTGCGTACTTGTACTTTTTCTTATTTTGTTCACTGCTTTTCACCCCCAAGCAGCTTAAAAACGAACGTGGCTTAAAAGGCGTTCTAAAATGTTAAGCCATACGTGTAGAGTTTTATGCTGGGTTAGTCAAAGACAAATTTTTCACATTGCTTTTGCAACGAGCTTCTGTAAAGTTGAGCGCTAGCTGTTGAGCAAGCATTTTTTACTAAATGTGAAATATTTAAGCAGATGTTAAAAAAAAAGAATATAACTAAACACGAATAACAAATGTTCTGAATAAAGTTAATTCATCGATTTTTACACCTTTAAATTCAATAAAAATGTAAAAAATATTACAAAATAATTCAAATTTTTATTTAAATTAGTATTTATTAACAATAACACTTACATGGACTTAAGCTCACCTACTTACCTATTTTATACTATGTAAGTTAAGAATGATTTTCATGCATTCTTCATAGCTGAGCGTCTGTTATTACCAAGGCAATCAAGTACTGCATTGGTCCAGCTACTGCTGGAGCAGCAATTTCAAAATAAATACCATAAATTACTCATACGCCGTGTATAAACTGAGAATGATCCATAAATAACATTAACTCCATTGCAAAATTGTTCGGTTACTTTGCTCCGCAGTGACTTCAGCTAGCAATACAAATGGCATAACTTTTAAAATTATTTCTCTACACTCATTTTGTGTGCTTTTTTGAAAAATTTTCAGTTTTCTTCAAGCTGCGCATTTTTTTGTTGGCCTTGCTTTTTGTTTTTATGTGTGCTTTTTTTGTTTTTGTGGCTGTTGTTGTTACTTTTTCATTTTTGAGTGCATTTTCCCGTTGCGCCAAAGTTTTGACTTCCCGTTTGCAAGCGCATAAAAATGTTTTTCAGCCAACATTTCCACTCGCTATCCCACAAACCCCTTTCACCCACCCTACAGTCGCCAACGCTATGCTTTGGCATTTGTTTATCTTTTTATAGAGCGACAATTTTGTAATGAATTTATTACTATGCCATGTTGCAAGGGTTATGCATAACCATCAACAACAACAACTAAAATGAAAATATTACAAAAAAAATAAAAAAAAATTGTTGAAAATAAACTTAAATTAACTTGCAATGCAGTGGAGAAGGACGCGGCTTGCATAAAGTATCAGTAACAAGGGGCCAATAGGGTACGTATGTGTATGGGACCCGAAAAGGATATTTCCCCAGAAATTTGTCAAGTAACCAACGACGCACAACTTTTGAGAGTATTACACTGCAACATAGCAAATTTGAGTTGAGAAATTACAAAACTTTCTGCATTGATATTTAAAAATGCATAAAGTTAACAATTCTTATTGCCAATCAATTGAAGAATCATGCTTTGGGCTACTCACTTTAATAGTAATATTATTAAGCTTTTTAAAATGCAATGTTAGTTTTGGTGGAGCTTAAAGCCAATTTAAACTGCATAAATTATGCAGGGGACGATTTATGCAATTAAAATCTCATCAAAGCTTATTTCGGCGAATAAGGCTTTTTTATTTGGTATCACTGAGCTGAGGGCTCATTTAATTACGCATAACTGCATGCGAATACTTAATATTTATATGCATCCATATGTATGTTTGCTTATTGCACGCTCGTTCAACTTAAATTCAGATTCGATGATGCTTACAAAACATTGAACAACTTCTACACACCCCATTTGCTGCAAGTCTCCTCATTGAACCCAAAGCTAGACAGGGTCATTATTGTCCTTTTTGCCAAGCCCTACAACGATTGTGCGTGTGTGTGTGTGTCAACGCATTTACACTTAATTAATTAAACGTAATTGAAAATCAAATAAAATGAAAACCAACTGAGACAATAGAATTGCAAGACAATGGCGTAAAATAGCAATTGATATTGTCATTAAAAGGAAATGAGCAAAATAATGAACTGCATTTAGACTCACACACACACATGCACACACTCCGACAACGACACACTTTCACATAGTAACTTGATCGAAATGAGTTCATGTTCACAGCTGCTGCCAAAGGCTTTATGAACTAACGCCAGCCACGACAACTAGCAAGTTGTTCGGACAACAAACAACAGTGTGACAATTGCAATTCTGTGATTCACACAGCCCCACAACAAGGCTTAAAATGGCGCGACATAGCTTGACAACTATATACCCTATTTACACTTAAGCACTGACACTGACTGTTTAATTTTTCACTTAAAAATACAACAGAATCGTGAAACTGTCAAAAGCACTGCTCAGTAAGCCAGGAATAGTTCAAACGAAATGCGAAGAAAACTTTAGAGAAAACTTTTTAAACTTAAATTCTGATAAACTTAGTAAATAAGTGTAAGTAAACGTAAGTGTATTAAAGTAAAGGTGCTTATAAAGTTCAAAAATACACAAAAAATAAAATCAAAATTATACCTATAGGAAATACATATATTCTACAGCAAGTATCTAGCACAAACATTGTAAATTATACAATATAACGCATCAATTCAAACTGAGCATGCCTTTGTCACCCTGTAGCTGTTGTTAACAACAAGATAAGAAACAAGCAGAGTGGCAAGATGCGCTGCAACAATTGTCTCTTGGCCGCCGTAATAAGACGCGTGTAGGCGATGCTTCAGCTTCAAGCCCAGCCAAAGTGTGCGCAACAAAGTGCACTTAAAAAAGAGAATGTAGCAGGAGATGGCCAGAAATGCGTACTATGTGCTTGTACACTTGTACCCTGAATGTATTTTATGAGCCATTTGCGTTTTAAGGCTAACAATTTCAATTGCTGTATTTAGCTTGTTTTGTGGCTTAGCAAACATTTGCTGGCATGTGCGAAAGAAACAAGTGCACTGTGATTGATTTTAAGCTAAACACATAGCAACAGGTAAGCAGGTATATGAGGGGGAGGGATGAGGAAACCGCACTTAATTGGCTTTGAAAACGTTGCCCTTTAAAACGCAATCAGCAATTTGGCAAATGACAAGTGAAAAGACAAAGAAAAAGCATACCTAAAAAACAAAAGAAAAACTGAAAGAAAAAAAAACGAAGGCGACTACAGCAATGCAAAATTAATTACCAGAATGCAAATTAATTGCTGTCCGTTTGCTTGCTTGCAGCTTGGCAAGCGCATAAATCTCCCGTCTGTCTACACAGTGCCGGAGCACGATTGGCCTTTAGAGTTTTGGGTGCTGGCAGCCAGCAGACACAAAAGTGGCAGCCAAAAGAAAATGCTCACACACACACACACACTCGTGTATGTGTAGATGCAATGACAAACAAATTGCCTAGCGACAGGGCAACGAAGGCGGTGGCAACCAAAAAATCTAGTTCTGGCTTGCAGCTGACTCGGCGCACTCGTTGGTTCTTGTGGGTTCGGTGGATAAAAGGAATTGGTAGCAATAATGCCAAAGCACGCTCAAATGAATTGCTTGCCGGGCAAAGGGGAGTGTCAAGATTTGCACAATTCTTTTTCACTTTCCTCCATGCCAATTCTCAACACTTTATTCTTACAACTGTTATAACTACTTTTGTCGTAATATGTGTAACGCATTAAATAATATATATATCAAACATATCTCTTAACTGTATGAAGTGTCAATTTGAGTAAAACCTTTGATCAAATGTTTGTTCAACACTTGTACCCTTCTTTGGAAGAGCATATAGTATTCAGTATGGTTTAATTTTCTTTTTGTCGTCCCTTAAAGCGTCAGGTATTTGAGGTTATCTGCAAAAAACTGAAAGCAGTTAACCAGACTAATGGAGTTTTTACAAAAGAAGGCAGGGCTATGTAAAGGTTAGATACATGTACTAAACAATTTACCAATATTCTTAGTTTTAGTACATCAGACCATTGTTGTACTTAATTCTAAGTATTGCTATCTAGACAAAATCCTTTGAATCTGGATTTTCAAATTCTTGCACTTGCATAAAGATAAAATATATTGCATACATTTGAGCGATTTTGCTTTTTAGTTATGCTTATAAAAATACGGAAACCTTAAGCGTAAATCGTTGACTTTAACTAGCCGCCGGACTTACTGTATTATGATTAACTTTGTATACATCCTTTATGCACATACATACGGTTAATATCTGAAGCATGTAAGATTGTTAATGTTAGTGCAGCAGCTGATCCAGAATAATAACAATATTTATCCAACGGCGACAAATAACATAAGCCGCTCCAAAATTTAAATACACATGTCGCTGGTATTGCAGCTGCTCGTATTCTGCCTCTTATGCTTGTTGCTGCTGTTGCTGTTGCTGTTGCTGTTGCTGTTGGCTATTTATGTGGCTTTATGCGGCAGTTGTTGTTGTAGTTGCTGCTGCTTCTGCTGCTGGGCGGAAATTGTATTGCGGCCAATATGGTAAATTGCCTTGAATCTACCTTAAAACCATATTTCAACACTAGATTACACAAACAGGCAATGCCGTGGTTGTTGCTACAGCAGCAGCTGTTGTTGTTGTTGTTGCTGTTCTTGCTCGCGTTGTTATTGTTCTTGTTGTTGTTATTTCTGCTGCTACTGTTGCTACACTGCGGTACGCCATAACACCAAAATACTATCATAAAATTTCGCGCAAGCGTGTGTCTCGGCATTTTAACCAACAGTTTTGGGCCAAATGCAACAACAACATTAACATTCACACACACACACATGCACCGTTGTATATAAAATGCACACATGCAATCCTTTACCACACACACATACACTCTGATATTCTCGGCATTCCTCGTTGTTGTTACGGGCTGCGGTTGCGCTTAAATGTGTCATTAAAGTAACAACAGCAACAATAACAACATAAACAACAACAAGAGCGCAATGGGCCAAAACAAAAAGAGCGCAACGCTTGCATCGTCAAAGCTTAGATTTGAGCACTGAAATATCCACTATAAAAAAAAACAATGCACAGAATGCGGCTTTATAAATCAAACGAAACGCTGACAGCATGCGAGCTCAGTTTTTCTGTCCCTTTTTTGCCTGTGCCAAATCATTCATAGGGACAAAATCTGTAAAGAAAAAATAAAAGAATGAGAGGAAAAACACATTCAAAAAACTAAACTGCAAATATGCAGCATAACAAATGCCTCATTAGCATGTCCCCAGTTTCAGTTGTAGACCCATTCTCATTCCCTAGCATTATCTCCTTCCCTCCTTTCATGTCCCTTGCATGGAAAACGTTTTGAACTGCAAAGTCACAAAGGAAAAATTGTCTTTTGTTGCTATTCGCTCAACGCTTCTTCTTGATTCTATTTTCTTCCTTCCACTTTTCTCTCTCTTCTCACTTTATTTGTTCCTTTTTTGTAATTCGTTCACTTTTTGTCATCAGTGTTGAATTTTTGCATAGAAAATTGAGCTTTTGCCAAACTAACGATGAACTAAAATATGCAAATTTATTTAACATGCTCGCACACAGAGCGAGAGAAGCATCGATTAAGCGAGATAGCTACACAGGTTGCTTGTGGAAAAGCGGACTCTTAGAGCAATATAGCAATATATGCAGATTTGCGGGGGCACAACAATAAACAATCAACGTAGGGGCTATGAACATGTTTGAACTATGGCTCTAGAATCTTCGCTAAACTAATGAATGAAAACTACATTAATTGACTTATAAAAGATAAAGAACATATTTATTCGTATTGATTCCAAATATATCAGGCACAACTTGAATAAAAGCAAAGTTGAAATGCTTAAAAAAGTAGACTATTAAAATGTAAGCATCCCTTTTTTACCTTCCTTTTCGGTGTAATGAACTTTTTGTACCTGTAAAAGTGTAAGAAAGCAACGTTAAAGTGCGAAAAACACATTTAAAACATTCATTAAAAATTTAATTTATAAATGTTAATAGCTTTCTCAAGCGTATAAATTACTTGACAGTGCATCATATCAGTAGCATATTGTAAAAGTTGGTATTTTAAAGATCTTTTAAATTTCGTAAAGTTAATATTAACACAATTTTTCATTGACTTGAAAATTGAAAACATCATCAGCAACTTGTCCATCCGTGCATAGCTTTAGACTCGAAAAAGTATTTAGCTGTCTTACATTGTCACTTTTGCCGTGCACATACTTAGCCAGCTTACTGTCGCAGACATTTGGCATACTGTTGTGGGAAAGCCAGGAAGAAATCTGCTCGAGCTACAGCCCTATTTCACATTGTCGGCACCTAGAAGGTGTATATATACACATACGCTTAACGACGCAACGGCATGCAGCACCACACACACACACACACATACACATGTATAGGTGTGCGCGTACATGCATATGAAAACCGCTTTCGTTTCCGTTTCAAGACACAACTTAAAAATGGCGCACGACATGGCGTCTCTTGGTTGCTTGGGTTTGTTGTTCCTGTTGTTCTTGTTGTTGGAGTTGTTGCTGCAGCCATCAGATAGAGATAGGTGCAAAAAAGTAGCAACTGCAATGTAGTACAACAAGGCAACAAGATGACAATCAGGCAGACACTGCTTGCCATCCATGGAGCGAAATGAAATGCATTGAAGCAAGGGAAGCAGGTAGGGAAACGTTGTAGTTGGACAAAAACGACTGTGAGATACTCTTTTAAATATGACAAAAACACGAGGTTTCAATCATTTTAAAAGCATATTCACAATAAAAATGTAAATTATTTTATATAAGCTGCCCATGGACATGGTAAGTAAGCATCTTGATTTTTTCACCTAATATGCAACTATATTAAAATTTAGTCCCTAGGCTCTAAACAAGCATTATTTTTTTCGCGTTAGGAACAGTGTATAAAAATAGGGAAATATAAGAAACGACCGTTCGTGCATGGTTTGGAAATAAACAGGAGCACTGGATTTCATTTGCTTTGCTTGTTGGCATTGGCGTTGGTGTTGCAAATGCTGCTGCTGCTGTGTGTGTGTATGTTGTTGTTGTTGTTGTTATTTTTTATGCTGTCATGCAGGCAAAGTAAATTATGCGACGTGCAAAATCAATAAATCAACACGTTTATTGCTGTAAACGTATTTTGGGATCCGCAGTTGTGTCGAGCTTTTTAAGTGGGTAACTTTTCTCATCATACATTTATTTGTATATATATGTACATACAGGCATATTTTTATGTATATATAGGGTTATATATATCGCACTATTCGATCAAATGTTAATGCCTTAATATGTATAGCATTTAAATTGCGATAAATTGAATACTGAAAACGCTTCAGCTGGCATATACCAATGAATTGCAAATCAGTTGCAGCCGATGTTGCAACAGCGCCACAGCGCAACAGCTGCGATTCATTACAAAATACGATTTTCCCTTTTTAGCAGCAGCACTAGGACGAAAAACTTTACTGCATTTGTGCAGTGCAATTTTCAAGCTCGTTGAACGCGCTCGCTTGCAGCAAACTTGGCTAAAGCAAAGATAAATACGCTCAGATATATTTCTCTCTCTCTTCATCTCTCTCTCTCTCTCTCTCTCTCTCTCTCTCTCTCTCTCTGTCTTTCTGGGTCGCTCTTTACACTATATATATGCATACATTGCAACACATATACCTACAAATAGTATGTATGTATGCATCGTACCTTTGGCTTCGTTTGGCACATGGCAAATGTTGAGTGCTTTATTGTTATGTTTTAAAATTCAATGAATTCTAAAAATCCCTTTTGCAGCTCTGCTGCTGTTGCCTCGCTGTTTGGCATCGCATTTTGTTGGCTTGCTCTTCGGCTACGCTTTTTGCCTTTGCCAAACGACAAGTCTGACAAAGTATTCTAGTCATCACATTAACAATATAATGTGGCGCCACATTGTTCTGCTGCTGCTGCCGATACTGCTGCTGCTAAAACTGCCGAAGCGCTCTAATCTGCACTTCATTTATTTAGAACGTGTGCGGCAGGTGCCTGCCATTGCATCAAGGTCAAGGGGCAAATACGAGGCAGTTGAAGTGTAAAGAAAATAGAAATGCAGACGAATCCACAAATGCTAAATGAAATATTGGCTGCTAGCATTGATACAAAATTGATTGCAAAAATAATCAAAAAGTAAATTAAAGTAAAAAAAATGAAATTTGCAGTTTTTCTTAATGCTTAAAGTGTAAGCTTTAATGTAATACGTAAATTTACGTTAGTGTTTTAAAGCTCTAGCTTGACGGGAAAAATATCCAATATAGAAATCATGTTCAGTAAATAAATCGTAAATTGAAATGAATGAATGCATTCATTGACGTCATTTGATTGCTGTGCTTATAGCAAAACAATGCAGATTAATTTTTCTCAATGTTGACCTTTACTATACCAAGAAATAATATCTGCCAGCTAAGCACACACACAGCGCTGAATTCCTTGAATCAATGTGAGCTTAATGCACTTGCAAGCTATCCGCACAACCGAAAACATACTTGGTACAATGGAACACAATTTACCAGCGTACCATTGGCATTTGCATAAAAATATGCCGATGGCACTTTCG
Source organism: Scaptomyza caliginosa (assembly GCA_035044725.1). Lineage (NCBI taxonomy): Eukaryota > Metazoa > Arthropoda > Insecta > Diptera > Drosophilidae > Scaptomyza > Scaptomyza caliginosa. The sequence goes on along the minus strand of JAWNNR010000004.1, from coordinate 798,166 downwards.
TGGCGTGGCATTGAAGCGAAAACAGACATCAGTCATGGTACATCATAAATATTGAGGGCACAAAAGAAAATGCAGCGCATAAATTTGGTCGAGTTCGGGTAAGAAGTATTTGTACGGACGCACGTATGTTATGTGTGGAATGGGTTCATAATTATGGGCAGTGCAACAGGACAGCAGGGCAACAGAAGAGATGAACAGATGCTGCTACATGTCCTCGACAGGCAATTGCATCAGTTACTGCGCCTGCGTATACGCAATATTAATTAAAGGCCGAAAATTGAATTGAAAGAAAGAAGACAACGGTATATATTGGACAACATCATATTACTGAAATGCAGCACCATAAGGGAGAGTGTAGACGTCTCGGCCTATGCAACAACAGATCAAGCCAGAGAGTGTGAGTGCCTGTTTGTTCGCTTTTGTGCCTGTTAATTTCAAGCTATTGTTGCTAGACTGGTCGTGCTCCAATTGAAAGCGCCGGGCATAAATTAAATTTCCAGCAATTGCTGTGCTTGACAGCACTTGCTCCACTTGATATGTGTATGCATGTGTGTGTGTGTGTGTGTGTGTAAGTATTTGTATATTGGAGTTCATGTGGTTGCTGGACCTAGTCCAGCAATGGACTCTTGCTCTGATCTGACTTTAAATGAGAGTTGAGCTCAATTCGTGCCACGCATACTCATCGTGCTTAAAGCCTTAGCTTGAACAATATTGATTACATATATAAGTTTGGTTTGTTTTTACACTAAAGGTGTAGCAAATTCAAAACACCTAACAGGTTTATCAAATTAAAATTAATATGCTAACTTCAATATTATTTTTTGTTTCGTGACACGTGTTCATCTCCATATCTGGCTCTTTGTGCTTACTATGATCCTGACTCTGGCCCCTGGCAAAATGCAATAAAGCTGTCTTTAGAACTGTGTACTTGGCCGCAAGTGTTGTTGTTGTTTTTGCTTTTGGAACTGCTGCTGCTGCTATTGCTTCAATTATAATTTGCAAATTTACGCCCTGTATAAATGCATGTCACATTTAATATTAGTAGCTGAAATACGAGAGGCACGAATGCAATTACGAATAGTGGTAGTTGGTAGTTGCAAGTATATCGAATTTCAAGCGTAAATATTAATCAATATTTAACGTAGATATTGGATGCTGGGGGCATGAATTTGCCATTTGTGCAACAGTTTGGCAGCAGCAGGCTTGCCACAAACAGTACAGCAACTTGACTTTCACACATATGCAAATAAGTATGTATGCATACAATGCATACAAATATTATAATAATAATAATGATGATGATAACTAACTAACAACATGCTCACCACAGCCGTTTTGCATTTGCCTGTTGCCCCTGCTGCTTTTTAGAGCTTAATGAAGTGCGCATAATGTGCATCCAAATTGCAGCTCTTGCGGTCATGTCATTAAATCTGATTATTGAATCCTCTCAAATATTCCTATTTACCTATTTGCAGAATTATGAGTATTTAATTTGTTATTTGTAGACACTTGATCCATCCAGGGCTTGTGGACTGTGGTATGACTATGATGTTGATATTCAATCATTTATCTTATTTAAAACCCATTAATATATCACTCAATGCGAGAGTGTAGCCTTTATTGAAATGCTGCAATCCACAGGGAAATATAAAATATTCCCGTTGCACACCAATTATTTACTTACATAAATACATTTACATTTTTCTTGTTAAAGGCACGCTACAAAAAAAAAAACAACAAATAACCAGTAACCAACCTTTTAAAATCACATTTTATTATTGAACATTTTTTTGAAGACACACATACCAAAAAGTGATATTAAATACTGCGTTTACCCATTGCCAACACCAAAAAAAAAACCGCTTTTTTCCTGCTTTCAACAGTTGTGTTGCCTTCCATTCGGAATATTTGCCAATTCCGCGATGTGGAAATATGTACATAAATATCCATGCACATGTTTCATAAACGAGAAGAAAAAAAAATGATAATAACCAACAAAATTCTTTTACCGCAGCAGCATTAACTGAAAGCATTTAAATTTTTTTTAAGCGAACTATTGATCAAATGCAAGCTGCTTAAAATCCACAAGTTTCTAGCAAAAACTAATTTTGAATTGGTTTCTTTTACATTGTAACGATAACATATTTGCAATACCAAATTTTAGTACAAAACACATTTTGAAATTAACTAATAGAAACAGTCTTTCTTTGCCTTCACATGTGTCACCTTTTCCGAAGCACTTTTCCTTTGTTTTGCTGGTTGAGTGGTGTCCATATACATATAAATGTGTGCGTGTGTGTGTTTGTGTGTGCTTGTGGGTGAATGGAAGTGGTCATTTATGACTTGTCTTTGGCTGCTATCCGCTGTGGGCAATTCAAATGAATTTTTGTGCGCTGCTCACCGGTTTTAATTGAAAAACATGTTCGTTTTGGTTTTCGGTTTGGTTTTTGGTTCTGCTAAAAGGGCGGACAGGGAGATTGTAAAAAAAATAAAAACGTATGCCACTTTCCACTTGCCACCGGCTATAGGACTGTGTAAGCCCCTGGGGGCTGACGTTACGCCTGTCGCGCTCTGGTCCTGTTGTTGGGATGCTACTGCCTGCTGCTGGCTGCTGGCAAACAATTCCCGGACGGACAGCGGACTGTGCGCACGCGTTCGTGCATAAATTCCACCAAGTGTCCATTTTTCTGATTTGTGTGCAAAGTTTTGGCCAATTTTTTTTTTTCTGATTTTCTTCCATTTTTTTTTTTTTAATATTTACCCCGTCGCCTGGCTCTGAGTGACTGTAAGGCTTTCAGCTGGTTGCTGCTGCTGGTCATGCAAATGCGTGGCTGCAAAAACAGAAAACACACACACAAAAATAGAAAATGAATTCATTCCAAAGAAGAAATAGTCGTAAGAATTTTCTATTACATTTTGCGGGCGACCAAAGCAGCAGAAGAACAGTAGAAGTTAGAGAAAGAAGAAGAAAATGCTGCCCAACACAAACCAGAAATTAAAACACACGCAAAAACGTTTTAAGAATTTTTAATTAAAATCAACGCCGTGGCCGAGCTGAACAGAAATGCCTACAATTCGGTTTAATCAACGTTTAACCACATTTTGGTTTCATGCCATGCTAAATATATGTACATATAAAACATTGCGTATACGCCGTGTGCCAAACGGCATATTAATTAAGTTGTTGCTTAATTTTATTCTTATATTAAGTTCACAGCTAATTCTGTCTGTTGTTGTTGTTTATGTATTACTTATATATCCTTTTCGATTTTCGTTTTCATTTTTGTTGCTCCATCTTTTGGCCACTCCAACGTCGGCATATCCTGACTGTGTTCAGCATCGTGCTGCTTAAGGAAATCTGCCGCATCCCAGGGCTGCTGGTCAGTCGTGGCCCAAATGATGTACACCAAGTTGCCAAAGAAGAAAACAATCGCAGTTAATGCAAACACAATTTGCCACTGACTGCGCGAGGCCTATGTACAAAGACAGAAATAATATTTTAAAGTTACGCTTTAAGATAAGCCCGGAAACTTACCGTATCAGTGACAATGACGCCCACCAGTAGAGGCGTTAGCAGCGGGAATATATTGCCAACACCATTTGTGATTGCCATAATCATGCCCGAATGATTAGGCGACATATCAATGATGGTAAGAATGCTGCCAATGCCAGAGCCCGCATTTAAGCCCGCATTGATGGTCATCAGCGCAATTGCCAGCTCTGTCTGACTCTTGTCCAGAAATCCAATGCCAATCAGCGCCGCTGCCGGTCCCCAATAGGCAATCGTATTAATGGACTTGCGCAGCATTGTCAGCGACATCCATTGCCTTGCCATGGCCACATCTGCAAATACCAGGTACACATACGACATGCACCACATGGCCAGGAAGGGCAATGCCGAATACAACGCATTGCTCTTGATATCCATCTCAAGTACGCCATGCATATAGGCGGGTGTCTGCAGCTGCATCGTTGAATTGGCCCAGCCCTGAGCACTACGCACTATCAGCAGAGCATAGAAGGGTACAGATGTCCAAATGGCACGCCACGGTATGGGTATCTTTTGGGCATGGAAGCCATCGTTGCGCCTCATCGAACGCTCAATGTAATCCCGTTCTAGTTGGCCAACTAGACGTGAGCTGGGCGCATTGTTGGCGCCAAGCAATAGCCAGAGAGCACACCAGATGCCGCACAGTCCAGCCGACACGTACGATATGCCCGGCCAGCCGAGGGAACTATTCGCAATAAGTCCACTCAATGCCATGGCCATAACCGAACCACAATCGGCACCGGAGTAAGCAAAGACGCCCAATCGATTGCGATCCTTGGGCGGTGACCACTTTGCCAAATGTTCGTGAATGCACGGAAAGATTAGACCCTGAAACAGACCCATCACAATGCGCAACACACTAAACGACACCCAGCCACCCCAGCTAATGCAGTAAGGCGTCAATGCACTTAGCACCGCTGTGGCCAGGGTGGGTATGAAGAGCACAATTTTCGCGCCAAAGCGTCGCACTAGAAAACCAGCCGGAAACTGCGTTAAAATATAGCCCCAGTAGAAGCTTGAAAGTATGTAGGATCTTTGTGCCTCCGTCCAATCGTATTCCTGCAATTACACAAGTTATTAGAAAACTATCGTCAAAAATATACTTAAGACATGCGAATATACCGGAAAATCTGGATTAGAGGTGGCTGCATCTGTCATGGCCACAACGGCAACGCTAACATTAAGCCGTGCTATGTAATTGACAGCAATGGCCAAAAACAGTAATGCTGCCTGTAAATGTCGTATGCCGATGCATGGCCCTTAAGAAAGGGAAGAGTTATTTAATGTAACTATTTTCAATTGTACCAATAGAAATATATATATTTAAAAAATGAATGGCAAAAAAGTTAATTGTTTTAATAGCCAATTATTATTATATTTTATATTAAAAATAATTTTTATATCTGACAATAGAGTATATCTCTCTCTCTAAATAAACTGTTTGCATGCATTACCATAATTTAAAATAGAAATGTTCAAATGTTGGCAAGTTTGACCAGTTTCACGAGCCTCAAATCACTTTCAAATCAATGGCATTAAGTTCATACAACCTGAACTGAGCCAACATAAATAAAAATTGTTGAAATATTTGTAGATTAGGAACCCGTTTTTTTATCGTGTGAAACAATCAAATAAAAATTTGATTAAACAATAATGACGCTAGTATTTACTAAACCAGGCGGATGTAAGTTTACAACCGTTCAATTAAGTTATTAAGTTTGCAGATAAAACAAAAACGTATTCATTTTTAACTACAAAAAAGTTTTGATTGAAAATCAATACGGATTGGCTTATCAAAACTCATTATAAACAAAATAATATTTTTATAATTTTACATTGTATCTGTTTTAATAAACATACATATTTATTATAATACACACAGACACAATGATTTTGCTAATCTGGATTGCCACTTCAAATGTTTTTGCACAAATTAAATGTATTCACATTTAGTATCGCACAACAATCCACACACACACACACACACATTTAAGGGTTTATTATTACTAGTATTTAAAAATGTATTTAATAAAGCATATCTAATCTGCTGGTTTTAGAAATGTATTTTTTTTTTCACTTGACCCACATAATATTATGATATTATAAATTTATTTATTTTTTTTTTGATTTTTGTCACTGAATATTCACCAATTTTTTCAACAGCAGCGCTCATTTTAGCCAAATTAATTAGCAACCTCAAAGTAGTTACAAGTATTATATAACTTAATTGTTATTTAATGTGCACACATCCGTAAAAAAAACTACTTATTTTTATTGCAATCAGACAGTCTAAAAAACACGCGAAGCGTCCACACTTGTCAATATGTGAAATACGTCTGAGCGTTTTCGAAAGCCCCGTCTGCCATATACATACATATATATATATACACAATAAGTACTAAGCATTTATTAGTGCAATTAGACGTTCTGTTCTGTTCTGTTCTGTTGAGTTTTGTTCCTTAATATATTTTATCATGCCTCTGATTAAGAGAGCGATAACCGCGCTGTTGACACTTACTGAATATGGCCACAAATCTACATAGTCTACAGTTATGATAGGCCTGATGATTTTTGGAAAGTTATAACAACAACGATATGATATAAATCATTACGGCAGATTGCAAATTTATTGAGTAATAATTGCACAGTAGAAATGTACATATGTGCACATTAATCAAAACAAAAAAAAACAGTTTTCGAATGTATCCATAAAAAACTGGTTAAAATATATTGCTTTCGTGAGCGATTCTTAGTACTGGAATAGCTAAACAAACTTTTTGATTACATTTACACAAGCGTGACAAGCATATTGATAGTCTCATCATTTTACAAAAAGTAACATCGGTATTAATTTCTAAAACAGCTTTAGCTCATCGTTCAATAGCTTCGTAGATGCTCACCCAAAAACGTTTTGAACTGCAAGCAAAAATAATATCATTTCCCTTTAAACTTGATTCAAAACTGTGGCTGTTTGGTGCGACAAGAACTTGTAAAACAGAGCTACTGCACTTGCTTTTCACCATTTAGACCGAATTGATGCTAAGTAATTGCTCAAGAATGCAACAAACAGTTCACAAAAACATGCATCGTATGTTAAATGAGAAATGCTTTGCTGGCTGCCACGTTCTTTTGGGCCAATATGAACATTTATTTCGGTTTTCCTCTAAAGATGCCACAAAAAGCAAACTGTTTGCATTTAAATTCAAGTCTATCTGTCGGCTATCGATTGCATAGTTAACATATTGAGTAATTTTAGTTTTAGTCTAATGCATGAGCATAACTTCATAATGTTCTTCTAATGTTGGAAAAATACCTTAAAGGTTGTATCAATACCTCTTAGGCGAACTCTATATGGTCCAAAGCTTGTTTAAAAACTGCCAATTAGAGTATTTTACGTTGGCCCAAACGATAAAAGAAGCTTTTCTTATATGCAGTTTACCACTCGAGAAGACATTGAACAGCTTTGCAAATAATATATGCATATACATACGATTTGGTTATGTATGTATGGCAAATATTTAGTACAGCCAATGTCAGATATTGTTTGGCCATAGAGCGCGCTTTAAGCCAAGAGCAGCTGCAAAATAAATGTGAATTTCATGAAATAATGGTGCAAAAAATACTTGATGATGCAAAATGCATGGAGGCTGTAGAAACATCTTTCCTCCGCCTCGACCCGTATCCCCATTTGAGGAGTTTACTGCCACTCTGCTAAGCTGTGCAACTGCAAATGGCTGTGGATCCAGTGGATGTGGCCCAAACAGCAGCTAAGCGGCAAGCAGCTGCCACAATCAAGTCAACAGGAGCCGAAAAATGCACACACACACACACACATACACATGAAAAATATATATGTATGTAAAACAAGTATGATATGGAAAATGGACAATGTTCAGTATGTGTGTTTTTGTGAGTGTGTGTGTGTGTGTGTCAGGGTCTAAGGTCATTTTCAATTTGCATAAATCATGTATGTCCATGTGAGACCCAGGCTGCATTAGTGTGTACCCTCAAATAAAACCACAACAATTGCTTGGTAAATAAAACTTCGAGCAGACTAAGACAGCAGATGCTTTAAATTTGCACAAATTTATATACATATGCACATACTCGTCGTATAAGTGTGTAGATATGTGTGCCATATGGATTTGTTTGTATGTTTTATAAAGCATATCATATTTTATCACCTAATCCAAGCAGGCATATAAATGCATAGTTAAATACTCAATTGGTTATTCAACAATTAAAATGCTTCCAAAAAATTATTAAGTATATGTATATTTTATATAGGTTAAAGATACGCACAATTAACTTACAATTTGAAGTAGTCTTTGGTAAGAGCTTAACAACATATATATTTGCGTCTGGGCTAAAAGTTATTTTTCTCGTTGTTCACTTGCCTCAATAACTGGATTATTTAAGCAACTTGATTTCCACGAATTTTTTGTTCTATAATTGAAATAAAAAATATTTTTAAAACGTTTGCAAATTTAAAATTTTAGCTATTATCCTGCTATTAAATGAATAATCTTTCAAACATAAGCATACGTTTTTATTTATGAAAAGAAGTTAAAGTTAATTTTCAGTGAGTGAATCTTACGCTTCAATTACTTTTGAATAAACTGGATATTTAAACGACACTGTTGTTACTTTCAATAGGTTTTTTAATTATTTTTAATGTGTTTTGTACCATAAAACACTCTAAATTCCTTATAAAAGTAGTTTAGGCTGTGCCTAAACCTTTAATACCTTTATGATTTATGATTTGTTCCTCCAAAAATGTAAACATTTTTATGATCTTAACACCTTAAAAAGGTTATCAACTTTTATGTACAAACTTAAAGTTCGCGTTCAATCAATGTATTTTTGCAGTAGTACTGCTTACACTAAAATAAGTAAAAGTCATTTTTTTTGGTTTCAAATTGCTTCCGTCATCAATATATTTGATCAAGCATACTAGGCGTATACACAATACCAAACAACACTTGCCAGTTTGTGCTTGTTTTTGGTTATGGCAATCAAAATTTTTGACAATCTACTCGTACTGCAAGCGCGATATGAAAGCAAAAAAATATTAAAAAAAATATTGTGCCAACTTAGCAGTGACAGTCAGAAAGTCAGAAACCGCATGCAATGACAATGCTGGCCATGGCTAACAGCAGCCCGTGCAAACACTGCACAAACACAGCTAACAACAAAAACAATAAGAGCAACAGCAGACGCAAGTTGATTTATAAGACTTTCATATGGCGGCGCTTAACCGGTTGGTGCTCTGTGCCGGGACGCTAGCCTCGCTCGTCTGTTTTGATCATTTGTGAATCATGTCTAGCTGTTTTGACTTTGATTTATATGCTGTGCATATGCACACGACGACCACAGGGCCAATTGCGCGAAGCGCCACGCAACGACATGGCCGGAAACGTATATAGTAGCGGTTAGCGCCCTTATATATATATATATATATATACATAGTACATTGCATACACTTCACTACACCCCCAAAAACGACAAATGTACGTAAAATGCAAATGGCGCCAACACAGAATCCCCCACATCCGCTTCCACATCCAAATCCAAATTCAAATCCACATTTACATCCACAAAATGGCAATGCTATAACCAAAATTATTTGATTCAACCAAAAATTACATTGCACTCAGAATCGAGTAGTTGGTCACAAAGTGTAGAGGATCGAAAGGGGATGCAGTGTTTGGGTACGACTCGGTTAATGCTCGAACGCCGCCGCATTGTAAAATTTACGTAAAACCGCTTAATTGGGTTGAAATTATTTTGTTTATACGCTTAAAAGGCGAATGAATGAAATTTTAAATATAACCGCGACTATAACGGCACAAAGCGTTTAATTGTGGTCAACAAAGAACATTTTAATTTTGTTGCAACATAGGAAACACATATGGATATGCTTTTATTGGGACACAAAACTTATATATGTATGCGTATGCGTTTGGTTAAAATTATCTTATACAATTTGCATATATACTAAACAGAGTTTTGAGAAAATAATGACAAAGTATAATTATAATTCTAAAATCATCAGTGTGGACTTTAAAAACACGTCACTTAGTAACAAAGAAGATATTATTATTAACAGGTCGTTATGTATGAATTAAAAAAAAAAACAAATAGGACTTCGTTAAGTGATTCCCAGTTTTATTTATCCGGCCTTTGTATAATCATGTTGAACTTGGCTACGGCAGCCTCCGCATATTTCTCATGCTCGGCTAGCTCGGATTTAAGCATTGTTCTCAATTGCTGCAAATTTGGCATGCTGCGACAGTCTCGCACGTTGAGTAGCGTCCGGAATACGGATTCCCATGTTTGCCGATTGAAGTAGCGTGGAAATTTCGTTGTGGGCATCCAGATACCACCGGCCTGAAGCTGTGTAACCTCCATATAACGTCCAAACAGCAAAACATGCATCACATCAACCAGACCGAACAAATCCAATTGATACGTCCAGCGGCGCTGGGTGCGCATCTCAATGCACTTGAAGGCTTCCTCATTGTTCACATAGTCGAACGTCTGATTGGGCGGAAAAAGTTTGGTGTCAATCGCCACACCAAAGTCAATCAACTGCACACTGAGCTCCTTTGGTTGCATGCTCAAGCTGTAAGCGAAGCAAAGGATAGAAATGTAATTTTTGAATTTCAGTTATTAGAATACAAAAAACAGAAGTATAAAAATGTAGTTTTTTACGCTTTTTAAATGAAGAAATAAAAAAAAAACAGAATCTGTATACAACTGGGGCAGAGTGCAGTTCCACAAATTTGGAATTATAATAAACATCATAAAGTAATCACTTACGGTTTTATAAGTAGAAAGTTATCCGCTTTAATATCAGCATGAATAATGCCCAAAGCATGCAAATGATCGACAATATCAAGCAGCTGACAGGAAAGATGCATTACAACATACTCGTCTAGATTTTTATTAGTGTGCTTCTTGAACTTATTACATACGGAGATGAGCGAGCCATAGATCGAGAGCTCCGATATATATATACTACTGTTGTTGCCAACCAGAGCATAATCGATGCTCATAAAAGCAGGAAACTGTAAAAAACAGAGCATAAATTAATGGAGTAAGTACAAAAAGCGTGTATCGTAGATATATTACCATCTCCTCGCTGGCCAGTCGAGAATGGACCTCTAGGCAAATGTAATACTCCCAATAGTTAGTCGGTTTTTCCTGTTTGAAAGCGACCTTTTTGCCAGACTTGCAATGGATGCCACTAAATATAGAACCGTATGCACCCTTGCCTATTATTTTGTGCACATCAAACTTTTCGCCATTGACCTGAAGCGTTGACTGTGGCTGCAGGCGTTGCACATGTCCCGTCAATTGGCAAGTGGGCAGCTTTTCAATGTACAGCGAGAACTCAATAGAGTCCAGCAACGAGTTGATTACATCCACACTGAAGGGATTCACATTGCCACTGGCCAACGTATCATTTAAAACGGAATCATTAACACTGGCTTTGCGATGTTCAAAATTCTCATTGATCATCGAATCGTGCCAGGATGTGTGACACGATTGCTTGGGTGTCAATGGTGTGGTCTTGTAATATATGCTTCTATCATCTACATTATCTGTGCTCTCAGCAATCTCATTAATAGTTGGCGGCGCTGGTTGGCTTTTAGGTGATGTCATCGGTTCCAGTGGCGACTTGCTGCCTTTCCTGCTCGCCTCTGGCAGCAGTGTTGAGTTCTTAATCATGCTTATGTTGCTAGCAAACATTTCGGTGGCCGCATTAAGCTCAAAATAGTCATTTGACTGTTTGCCCGATTCCGGCTGTGAACTGGAAGTCTGCAAAAACTTGAGCTTTGTTGATGATTCTGTTGTTGCTGTTGAGGTCGATGTGTTTGTTGTCGTTGCTGGCGTTGAGGGGCACTTACTCAGCTCTGTGCAATCCTTCATAAAGGATGCAGTTAAATGAGCAGGTCCAATCGTCTCAGCAGGAGATTCTTCTTGCGGCAGCGTTGAATCTATTATGATAATGGGCGGTGGCGGCAGGGGTGGGGCTAGGAGTGCCATGGAGTTATTTTGATATATATCAAATTTGTTTGCCGTTTGACTCTTTTCCGAAATGGGACAGCTGCTTAGCTGTGTGCAATCTTTCATAAATGACGCGGTTAAATGAGCTGGACCAATGACCTCCAAATCTGGCTGAGTTTCCGGCAAGGTGAAGTCGGTTTGTGGTTGCACCACTGCCGCTGGCGGTGGAGGCATTGTTTCATCTAAAAAGATTTCAAATTTCTTTGCTGGAATCTCTTTTTGTGGCTGTTGTGTCTCCGGCACGAATGATAAATCAGTCATAAATGAGTCAGCCAGCTTATTAACATCTGCCTTAGCACCGGCTAGGGTATAAGGCTCATCATCATAAGGCTCAAAGGAGTTACGGTTGGGCAACTCCGCTTGCTTCATGGCTTTACCAAACATATCCGGTGTGCGTTGATTACAAATGCGTTTGGAGCTGGCCGCATAGAGCGGGGAACCATATGCCTTTGACATTGGTGGCGTCTTGGCAAACAGGCCGCACATGTCATCCTCGTCGCATTGTGTCGGCAGCTGTAATACCGACGCCTGCGCCATCCGCTGTTGATGCAACGATGTCTCCGGCAAGGTTAATGGCAGCCGAGGCAGCGTTTCAGTTTTATCCTCCTGATAGCAGGACAGAAGCGGACGGGGCACTGTTTCCGTTTTATCCTCCTGAAAACGTAGAGATTTCAGCAGCGGCACACTTGGAGCGTTTGGCTCCCATAGCTCCAGACGCTCAAAGTTTCCGGCAGCAGTAGTTGAAGTCGATTGCAACTCCTCCCCAACAACAGACAGCTGACGCTGCAATCGCGTCGGTCCCGGCGTATATTCGCCGGCCTGCAATGTCGATCCCGGCGATGTAGTTGAGGCAGTGGATGTGAGCGTCGATTTAGTGCTGCCACCAACAACATGCTCCGATGTCTCCAGTATAGTTGAGAGCTGTTTGCGCAACATGGGCGATACTACAGGAACTGCCTCCGACTCCACAGGCTCCTCATTGGCAGGTGTCGGTGGCGTCGTAGTTAAAGTTGGCGTCTCCTTAAGTATGGTGCCGAATTGACGTGCGGATGCCTGTTTTTGTGTCGCCTTGGGCGTGCTCACTGCCTGTGATTTAATAAATATATTGAACATTTGTGTGGAGCACGTCTCATCCGCATCAAAGAATGCGCTGGGCGTAGGCTTTGCTGTATTCGCCAGCGGCGGCATAACCTCATCCTCAAATATTTCTATTTTTCGTGTGGGCGGCGCTGGCATTGCAAACTTATCCTCAACGGGAGATGAAGCAGATGAAGCATTTGGAATTGGAGTTAAAGTTTTACTATCAACCTCCGCTGGTGGATCCACCCATATTTGGTCAGCTAAGGGTTCGGGTGTCTTGGGCTTTTCCATTGGTTGAAGTTTCTCCTGCTCCTCCTCATCTTCCTCCTCCTCTTCCATAACACACGATATGCGAGGCATAATAGATTTTCTGCTAGATCCCGACTGCATAGCAGGGAAAAAACTTTTACGTCGTGGCATCTGTTCACCAGGCAGACAAACAGTCTCCTCCATGTCTGCAACGCCATGTGCGGCAAGTTGCTTCTGTCGCCACTTGGCCACCAGCAGCTCCTCCAGCTGATACTCTTGCTGCTCCTCATCGTTGTAAATTTTCTCCAGCAATGTCGTTATAGAAGGTGTCGCTGGCGGCTTATAGTAAGCATCCAGTTCATCTCGTGGTTGCGGCCTGGCAATACTGGCAAAGTTTGGATAGCGGCGCAGGCCGAAAGCAGGACCGTTGCTCCACCAGGATTCGTTACGCTTAACATAGGGATGCTGATTGTTGCGTTGCTTAAACCAGCAATAGGCACGATACTCCTCGGGTGAGAACTCCATGTTGGGACGTGGATACAACATGCATTTGTTATAGCACGGTAGCGTATTCGTGTCAGGCTCGTCCTCAATGGTCACTGGTGTAACCCAGACATCTTGCTTAACATTTTTCGGCACAAAATTGGGCGGACATTTAAACGCCTTAATAGCATTGCCTTCGGGATCCACAATGGGCGGTAATGGGTTATCATCGACGTGTATGGCAAAAGCAGGATCATGAGCCACAGTTGTGCCAAAGATTTTTCCATTCTTGTGCGGCTTGCTCCACGCTATCGGCTCCTTTAGATTCTCCTGCTGCCTTGCTGCATCAATAATCGAACGTAAATTAGACGCAGACTCGGTGGCACCAACAACAACGGTTGGCGTCTCTGGAGGTGGCGGAGCGTTTAAATCCACGTTTTCATCATTAAACACCTCCAACTGGCGATTCGCATTGCGACTGGCACGACTTGTACTGGCTCCAGAATTCTACAAACGAAAAATAATTAGAAAGGTATCGAAAAAGTACAACACAGAATAAATTTATGCAGTATCTTTGATTCTTACCTGCACAACGCCGGGCATATTACTTTTTATTGCAGCTCCTGTTCGTACGCTACCCACTGTTATGGTACTATCACGTTTTTGGCCACGCAGCGAGCGCAAAGCTAGACGACGATCGTTAAGTTCCTGGGTGACAGCAGTTGTCTCTTCACCCTCACTGTAGAGCATACGTTGGGCAACTGTGTAGCCAAAATGTTGTTGAGCTTCCTTTAGCTCCTCTAGCGGTTCAGCGCGGCACTCAACGCCAAGGCGAAAGATTTCGTTCGCTTTACGCATATTGCCACTCAAATCATAGCTATAGGCCCAAGCTATATAGAAATCGGCAAGCATAGTTCCAATTCCGCTATTATACATCTGCTGATAACACTCAATTTGATCGCCTTGATTGCCCATCTACAAAACGAAAAATACATAAATACAGTTCCCAACTGCACTACAGGCACACTTACAAATTTTATAAAGAGTTTTATAAGTCTACGATCCTGTTTGTAGCGCTCGTCCTGCTCAAACCGTGTGAGACATTTGTGCATGACCTTTTGTAGACCAGAGTTACTGCCGCCGGCGGGATAGCTTTGCTCTATCCAGCAAATGTAGGTGTACCATGGCTCTAGCGGATCATTGCCTGTGTAGTTTTTTATGTCCAACTCGAGTTGTTTTCGCTGGGCGCTTAGCTCTTGTGAGGCATCTTGACAGAGTGAGGCTTGGAGAAGGCTGACATTACGTCCACTTGCCAGTGGTTGAATGTTTTCCTTGGCATTATCGAAATCCATATCGATGCTTTCCGCTTAAAATCTTAAAAGGCAATCACAAAACAATTTATATCAAAAACAAAATCCGCGCGAAGAAATAAGCAAATGACGCTAGTATTTAATTGAATGGCGGCGCTGTTTGCGAAATTATCGTAGGCTATATCGATAAAAAAAAATCTGTTATTGAAGCTAAAATGCAGGGTACGCTGTTGTGTTTGTAACAGTAACAGAGCTGCCACTCTTGTTAATATTGCCGCAAGCAATGCTAGTTTAAAATAAATTTATTCATCATTATAAACTACGTTTTTTTACGAAAAGCATAAATTGATCTTCGATAGAGCTATTGCATAAAGTTATACTACCTAATAATAGAGAATATATCATAAAACGAACAGATTCAACCATCGACTGCAGCCCTGGTGGCATTATTTGGTAGCCCTTGTCCAAATATAACGGCCAATGACGCCCAGCTGTTTCAAGGCTTAAGAAAAAAATTATTAACCACAACAATTTTTCTTTAAATGCTTTGAAAGATGTGCCTTGATTTTAAACAAACATAAGGATGATTTTTTGCGAAAGCTGCAGCTTTTTTTTATTAGGTCTTAAATATTGTGTCTTATGGAGGGTAATGTTAAATAAATAAATTAAAAGCCTTGATTAGAATAGACACGCCAGTTGTTGTTGCTACCATTGTTTCCGCCAAACCCGCTTCCATCATTTCCAAAGTTAGCATCGCCAAATGAGTTTCCTTCTCCACTATTAAAAGCGCCACCATTGAAATCTCCTCCATCGTTGAAACCACCACCTTCGTTTTTGATGCCACCATTTCCATATCTATTATTAAAGCCGCCGCCACCGCTCGCTCCACCACTGTTGAATCTACCTCCGTAGCGTCCACTGTTATAACCGCCGAAACGACTGCTACCACCTGACCGGCGTCTACGACCGCTTCCACCAAAGTTGCTTCCACCGCCGAAATTGCTGCCGCCGCCAAAATTGCCACCGCCAAAATTGCTGCCACCAAAATTGCTGCCTCCGCCAAAATTGCTGCCACCAAAATTGCTGCCGCCATCAAATTTACTGTCATCACCAAAGTTACTGTCACCACCAAAGTTACTGCCACCACCAAAGTTACTGGCACGACCAGTGTTGTTACTGTAACCACCTCCGTGTCCACCGCTATCAAAGCGTGGACGTTTGGCTGGTGCACCGAATCCGCTGTTGTTATCACGAAAAATGCGAGACATGAACGGCATCGCACCAGATTCTCGATGAATCCTATAATCGCCAGCATTCTGCTGGCACAGCTTACGGACAACACTTACAAGATAAGCATAGTTATCATCAAGATGCAGAACTCTGCTGGGATTATTACAGGCAATGGTTATCAGATCCTCCAGGGCCGGCTTTAAGGCACCAATTTTAGCGGCATGTTCAGGATCCATTTCAAAGTTAAGCCAATTATCCACTCGCACAACATTATCGGGCGCTAGATCAATTTTGCGCGAGCCAAAAAGCATCACCTGAAGTGGCGTCACCATCGACATTTGCTTGCAGGAAACAGCACGAGTGCGAATCTTCTCTCCAAAGACGAAGAATGGATAAGGGTATGTCACAGTCAAATTGCTGCAGTTCACCGAAGTCTTGTGGAGCAGCGCTGCCTTTGATTCAGTGGTAAGGACCTTACGCTTCTCCTTGTGCACACAGATGTTTGGATAGAGGCCGAGACAAAGAAGGGCCATTGCGACATCCAGCTGAGGATCATTGGCATTGCAATCTACTCGATGTGGTAACATGCACTCTTCGGGAAAGCCTGCCTGTTGCAGCAGATCGAGCAGCTGCATCTTGGCATCATACATTACATTCATTGTGGACATTTGCAGTCCCTTCCAATCGCAGAAACGCGCCTCCTCCTGATCGCCGCGATGCTTGGCGTTCTGCCACAGCTGTGAGGCAACAATCATGGCCACATGATCCGAGCACTTGCGTCCGCTTAATGCCTTTTGATGGTTAGCCAAACGTCGCTGACCAATATCCAATGCAAACACCTCTGAAAAGGTGCTAGAGTAGGAGGCCATGCTGGCAACAAGATCGGCGACACCAAACACAGCGCCCAGCACCATCATTTTGCCAAGACGCGGTTCGATTGGCAGACGAGCGAGCAGTTTGCCCAATGGCGTCAGTTCATCATTGGCATCTAGGCAACGCATCTCACGCAGCAACACCTCCGCCTCGATGACGGCATCGACTGGCGGTGGCTCCAGTGCCTTGGACAGAAAATGATGTATGGCGCCCAGGCGCAACAATTTTACAGTCAAGGCAATCTCATGCAACGGTGTGCGAAACATTTCCGGTGTCAGATTCTCCTCCAGCTGGGCAAAGCGTGCGCGTGAGCATAATGTGAAACAGAAACCGGGACGTACACGTCCCGCACGTCCCTTGCGCTGCTCCAGATTAGTTTTACTAGCCCAAACCGTCGCATAGCTGGTCAAATTGTTGTGCGATGTAAATAGCTTCATGCGTGCCTTGCATATATCCACCACAAAAACAATGTCATCAATGGTTATTGAAGTCTCAGCAATGTTTGTGGACAATATAATCTTGGTGACGCCCTCTGGCACAGATTCAAATACCTTGCGCTGATCATCGCGTGGTATCTGCGAGTGGCAGGGCAATATACGATATGCCGGATTGCCAAAGTTTGTTGAGGTTTGTAAATACTTCATCAAAGCAAATATCAGATTCCAACCGGGCAAAAATACCAGAATGGCACCAGGTATGTTCTTTGATTTAATGTGCATCAAGAGCGCTTCGAGTAGCTCAAAGCTAACATCCGATTCGGATAGCATGGCCATTGCATTGCGTGTCTGCAATGAATATTTCTCCTCGCACACTTTGTTCAGATTCGATTCAGCCTCTTCATCGTTGTCCTTAAGCATGATACGCTCCTCGTCGTCAGCCTCTTTACGCTTGCGACGCGATTCAGCGGATGGCACAAAGCCAGTCATTTGTATAATGTCCTCAAGGAAGAACTGCTGCACTGGAAAGGCGCGTCCAGGTACCTCTAATACCGGACAGTCACCAAAGTATTTGGAAAAGAGTGTCGTATCAATGGTTGCAGACATGAGAATAACTAGAAATAATCATAAAACAATAGTTTAATTACTATAAGATTTTAATAAAAAAAATTGATTACGCACGGTGTAATTCCGGATAAGTGGCGACCATGTCACGCAAGATGACCAAGAGGAAATCGCTGTTCACATCACGTTCGTGTATCTCATCGACAATAATGTGCGAGATGCCACGCAATCCAGCCTCCAATTTGCGCAGCAATACGCCAACGGTACAAAAGAGTATGGCGCCATAGGGACGTGGAAAAACAGACTCAAAACGCACCGAGTAGCCAACAGTTTCACCCAGTTGCTCGCAACGTTCACGTGAGACGCGTTCAGCCACAGAAATGGCCGAAATGCGACGCGGCTGCGTTACATAAATGTTAGCTATGGCACCTTGGCCCGATGTAATATAATCATCAAGAATGTATTGGGCAATCTGTGTGGTCTTGCCACAGCCAGTGTTGCCCCGTATAATTACAACAGGATTCTCATGGATGGCGCTCATGATCTCGGAGCGCATGGCTGCAATTGGAAGCTTGTCGCGAAAATCCAAGTACTGTCGATATTCAGCATTGTTCTCACGACGATCACGCAACTGATGCTCGTAGTCATTGGATAGTTCATCCAATGATGCAGTAGCCAAATTGCCTTCATCAATGTTGCATGCATGCCAGGCATTCCAGTTTGATTGCGGCGGTGCCCAAGGTATAACAGCAATGTTTTCCTGACGCCCTCCGCCTCCTGCAGTATCGGGATTCAAGTCCAAGCGAGCTTGGGTCACCTTGTAAAGTATAAAAATACAATTGTTTAAGAATAATTATAAATATTTGATGTCTTGGGATAACTTACAATTAGAGACATGGGCATGCCATCTGGCTCAACTTTAATATTGCGTGGATTAACCACAGGCAAATCAAGCCTTTTAATAACCTCATCCACATTATCGATAAGCTGTTGATCCATCTTAACTGGATACGGTTTGAGTTCCTCATCCTTTTTCTTCTTTAGCGTGCCACTGAATGCTTCGATTACCTTAAGATGGAACAGTTGACGCACCAACGATAGAGCGCAAGATTTGCTTGCCGATTTCTTATTGGATCCCGTCTCACGTGCGGTTACTTTGCGTTTTAATGCCGGCACAAATATGGATAGCTCGGCCATAAAACTCCTGCATATTATCAATAATAACCGTAAATAATTTGTTTTTAGGGAATTTTTTTTATTTTTTTTTGCTATCTACACTTACCGAATCGTTCAATATCATCAAAAATCAACGTGTGCTGTGCGCAACTGATGAAACATTCTTTTGTTAAACGTTAAGGCCAGACTTTCAGAGCTACAATGTGCACATTTGTATTATGTATCTCAATATATTACAAAACAAACAGCCGCAATGTTTTTGAATATTTCATTTAATCCCTTGTCTACAATTTTAGTTCTTTGGATTTTTTTTTTTGTCTGTGCCAAGTTGCTCTGAAGGCCTAGCCGCGCCAATTAGTTTTGATTAATAACATTGCACGCTCGAAACAAACAAACGAACACTCTTTAAAAAATACATTAACCAACAACTGCGAAACTACAAACAAATAAGAAACTAACCACTGTGCAGCGGCTTTTAACCTTCTAGGTTCAAGCTCAGTTATCAATACAATCTATAATAAGAAAGACATGGTATCATTACCTATGAAATTCGCAAAACCAATTTACCAAAAACTTTTAAGTATTTAAACAATTCGGAAAGCAGGAACTGGCCTTTGGCACAATAATTCAAAGACTTATTTGTACACTGATTCGAAATACTCTTTATAAGATAGAGTTAGACCTCTTTGCTAAGTTTACCCCATATCGAGCGTGTACTGCATTTTTGTGTGCAACAATTTGTGAGATACTCAATGCTTGTTTATAAATTGCGCACAGCCATAACTACGAGCTGCGCTCCAGATTTAGGCCAAACAAACGCTAAATCCAGTGCGCAGCTTGCCATATAAAAAAAATAAACAAATAAAGAAATAAATAAAGTAATGCGAATGCAAAGCAAGGCTTAAGCTTATACGTACCTAGCATGATTTGGGCCAACGGGTGTATATTTATAGTCGTCACGTATATTATTAGCTTGCTTATAAATGTTTAAGCGATCTTTGGCATTCTCAATGGTCCAGTTGCCATGAATGGCGGCATTTACATCAATGGACTCCGCCTCGTTCATATCCTTTTGCTCCTGCACATGATCGAAAACGTTGTAGCGCTCGCGACAGTCTTCATGGTTGAGGGGGCGATATGCCTCGCCCAAATCCTGTGGTCCAGATGCGCCGCTGAAGACACGACGCTGTTGGCCACCACCACCCATGCGTGCCTTATTACCATCTGCATTACCATAGCCCCCAGACGGAGCTGATGCAGATGCACAAGCCTCTGGTGGGACATCATTTATATTTAGTTTGCCGACGCGCACTAAATAATTGACATAATCGCGACAGGCATTCTTTTCGGCATCTTTTTTGTTGGTGGAGTTGCCGACAGCAACATATGAGCAAAGATCCACGCGCACTTCGCACAGAAAACGCTGGCGGTGTTTTGGCCCTTTAGCAAGAATGCAGATTAAATGTTTAACCGGCTTGTTGCAGTTTGCATGCTGACTTACCAGTTGGTCGCACTTCAAACTTAGGCTCTGTTTGATTCTTGGCACAAAAGGAATATAAGAATGATTTTATATCCATTTTGTGCAAGTATTTTAACTAGTGAAAAACCAAAATTATTTTCACTGCTGAATTATATAGACTTTTACTATCTAGAATGCTTGTCCAGTGCGGGATAAAAATTGATAGAATGCGGAGCTGTATTTTTTCGTTCACTCACGAACTATGTTCCGATTAACATTTCCTGTTAACATGTAATACTTTCTAAACTGTGAATTGTTAACAGCTGACATGATATAAGGCATTAGAACTGACTGGTAGTTTTAGAAATTTAAAATGTTAGATGCATTTAGAAGAATTAATGAGTTCAAGCAACTGCCTATTAACAATATTACCCAGCTTAAAACTATTCACTTTCGAACACTATTCGATAATTTATTTTAGATTGGAGTTTAAACAGCTACACCGTTGCAAATCGGGTATAGTCGCTATGCATACCTGTTACTAGCTGTGATGTATCGATGCTATCGCTGTAGCAGTGTAATCGACTGTCGCGCAGGTTTTCATCGGGGAGCCATTTTCGCTGCAGCTAAAAACCGTAAATTAAATAACTTAAAAATGTAAAAGAACTGCAACAAAAGGTGAAAAAGAATAGTTTAATAATGTGTGCTTGTGCATCAATAGTTACTCAGTGTTTTTAAATTGTATTTTTTTTGCCTGTCGCGTCCCGTCTTGTTTGGCCACTCAGCATCACACACATACATACATGCAAAAAATACCAGAAAAATACATACATCCATACGCACTCACAACAGTGGTTCGGCTTGTGTGTAAGCATTTGGTGTAGTTAAAGTGATTTATAAAATTTATAATATTTAAGACCATATATCTATCGTATTCGTTAAATGCATTAAAAATAAGCGAACATATTGATAAGTTAACTAATTAACTGACGACGCGCTACACATATGCGAAAGAGCGAGAAAGATAAGTGCCAACACCCCATGTTGATCGCGAGTGAGCAAATAAACAACAACAAAAAGTGTGTGTTCATGTGAGTGTATGTCGTCCTCAGTATAAACAAACGAGTGCAATTGACTTGTAATTGGCGTGCATTCAGCTGCGCCTGTGTGTGAGTGAAAGTAACAGCAACTCCACACACACGTACCAACTACAAAGCAACTACAAACAACTTAACTTAGCTTCATTCATTGCATTTACGTCATTTTACGGCACAAATCACGCACTGAGCTGCTGCTGTTGACTCTTCAGCTCCAGTGAAAGACCATCTTCCACCTTCTCATCATGGGCAACTGTTTGCGCACACAAAAACCGGACAACGATAATCCGCACACAGGCGATGTACGCAATCCGCTGGACGATCCCGGCGCCAGCATTGGTGTTGTTGGCGTTGGCGTGGGCGTGCCACAAATAGCAATGCCAATGCCCGGACAGCCAGCGGAGCAAATTCGTCCAGTGCCGCAGATACCCGAAAGCGATGCAGCCAATGCAAATGCAAAAATATTTGTCGCTCTCTACGATTACGATGCGCGCACTGACGAGGACTTGAGCTTCCGCAAGGGTGAGCACTTGGAGATATTGAATGACACACAGGTAAGTGAATCATCAGAGAAACGAATTTGAAAAAGAGAGAGCGAGAGGGAGAAAGAGAGTATTGATAATCAAACTCAGCAATTTAGTTGTTTCTCGGAATATCTTATCAATAACATTTCTGTATGTATATGAAAAGTATTAATCCAATTGGACGCGGTAACACAGCCATTGCTAAAGCTGTGCATAAATTAAAACTTTGTGAGACGTTCGTGAGAGATTTAATTATTCGATTCATTGAAGCCGCCCGCATGCAACTCGTGTATTTAATTATGAAAACTTATTTTCTTAATTTAGTCATGCCCATTCGGTGTTTAGAGTTTCTAACTATTTACACCATTAACGCTTATGATCAGAGCGCTTATCGTATCGATTTATCGATAAACCAAATGTTTGTTATCACAACAACATGTTTATTCATGTTATGATGCCCTTGAACATGAGTGCAGATAGATGTGTATATCCTGTTGTTGTTATCTTACCGATATATGCTTTAAATATATAAATGTGATAATGTGTAATTGTTATTCAGAAAACTTTTGTTTGTCAACAACAATGGTTTTAATTTCAACAAGCTTTTTTTTTTTTATAAAACTATTTACTAACATGCGTCATCGCCGCAGCATTGTAAACTACAATTTGCAAATTGTTCATTTTTTACGCTTTTGCATTTTTCTACGTTTTGTTATTATTTCTTTCAATGTCATTGGCTGTATTTTTGTTTTTTATTTTGAATGGAAAAGGGGCCATGTTGAGCTGGCACAAAACCAGACGCTGTAATTGCAGCCATAGCTGCCACCACTTGCAACTTGCCACTCGCCACTTGAACCGACTCAAAAAAAAAAATGGAGAGAAATAAAGAAGAAGAAGAAAAAACCAGCAGCCAACAACAAACCAACTCTAGACTCAAACTGTGCATTTTAAATGCACGTCCATCTGTCTCGCAATATTCGTAGCTAGCTGGTTTTTATTTGTACACTTACTTTAAGGCATGCTTACTTGGGCTTTCAGGAGAAAATGAATGTATATTTTGTAATTCAAGCTATAAGCTTTGTCTATGGCCTCAAAGAAAATCATAATATTTAGCTTTCTGGTTACTTTTGCTATCAGCTGTTTTCTTAGTTAATTCTGTTTTCTCGGTGTATACTTATGTGGCAAGGAACATGGCTTCTTTACAAATTCCTGGTACAAAACAGCAAATGTTTCCGCCTAGTTTAACTTCTTAACAATGTTAATCATGTCTAATTGGGTGCTAAGCAATTTGTCACGTTGTTTAAGTAGCATAAACTGATTAAAATAAACATAAGTACTTGCATAAGCTATTAAAAAAGCTTAAAGTGCATTTGAATTTCGGCTAAAGACAGTTAACAGAATAATCTGTATGGAATAAAAACACTAACTGCAGCTATTTAGCTTGAATAAAACAGCGATACAAAGCAGGCCAGAAAGCACAGTGAGCTGCGAAATATTTAAATACTTGGCATATTTCAATACAGATTCTATGATTAGCCTCGTAGAGGCCCAATGTTATAGCACCACCCCCAACCAACCGTAAAGGCGATTCTGATTGTATTGTGACATAAGGCGCATTCAACTCTTGCAGGAGACCCAACAAGAAGAACACAGGCACAGATCAAATTATAATGGCATGCATATTTTAAGAGTTTACGTCAGCATATACATATAGCCATGACCACCTTACGATTGGACGCTTGGCCAATTTGTAGCCGCCTGGCTGACTGCTTAGACAAGTGGCGGCGCCCAAAAAGCATATGACGTCCACCTTTGGCTTAGGGCCAAATGTTGCGCACTCACACATACGGATTTAATGGCCACATTGGAATGCTGCAATTATTCTGTAGCCCTGAACGCATAGTAGTATCCATAAAAATGTTTGTCTCTTCTACTCTCTCTCTCTCTCTCTCTCTCTCTCTCTCTCTCTCATTTTTTCGGACAGCTGTCACCAAGCAAATAGAGTACATCAGCCACTAGGCAGCAGCTCGCAAGCCGTTTCCGGTAGCTGTGTCGTTGTTTAATTAAACTATAGGTACAACAACAACCACAGCAGCAGCAACAACAACTCTCTTTGACAAAAGCAACTTTAACGAAACTTTCAACTTGCCATGCCGCTGGTACTGCTTGCCTAAATAGTATATGCCATTCAAATACTGATGGTATTTTTTTAAAGAGAGACTTACCGTTTTGTTATCAGATAATTCGTTAAATTCGTTGGTTCGGTAATAATAATAAATTTACTTAAATTCCTTACTCTTCACACAACACATAACCCAGTAACTGAAATACTTTTTTGTTTCGTTAAATTTATTAATAGAAGAATTCGACAAGAATATAGATTTAGTACTTAAACAGATGTTCTTATGTCATTTGCAAGCAAGTTTAAAATAAACATATAACCCGTTAAAGTTCTTGGTGCTTACAGGGTATGTAAACAAAACAAAAAAGGCTGCTAAACCGTTTTTTTTTTAACAGCAACTACAACTTCGCTTAGCCCAGCGCAACGTGCATGCATAGAAATCAAAATTATATATGTTTAAATATTTTATGGGTGTGCCTTGTCAGTTTTCGCTGGCGTCTTCGTCTTTGCTTGTCGTCGCGTCTACTGTTCATTGTCATTTACCCAACAAGCATCACATGAACACCCAACACACAACAAACACTCACTCACACACACACACACACACACATACACATGCAAGTGTGCAGTTTAGTCGCTTGCACATTGCACATTCTTTGCACGCTCTCTTATGCACCAAGAGTACAAGTAGACGAAATGAAAGAAAGAAAAATGAGTTGCTTTCATACTTTTTGCACAGCAAAGAAGTTGCTTGACGCATTTGGGTTTGGCCGCATTGGCCGCATTGGCAGCAGCAGGAAGCTCAGTGAAACCCTTCAAGGATTCTCCGCTAACAACACTATTGCCCCAGCTTTTGTATGTTTGCAAGTTTCTTTTGTTGGTGCAGCCTCTTAGTCTGCGTTTATGTAAAGGCTTTTAGGTCTTTACAAACATTTTAAGATAATGCTTAAGACTATACATATAAGTACACAGAATTGTAGATGATTTAGATAGATTTTTAATTGAACTTTACTTAACCAATAGCTTATCCACCAGCTATGATTAGCTGTAAACAGTTGAACGTAAATAGATAAGAAATCATTTTAATAATTCCCGCTCTCTAGGCAAACGACGAAAGATATCTAAAACTTAAACATTTGCAGTGAAAATGTATCTGAGAATAAAATGACTTTAGTTTTCATTGGAATCAAGGCGTACATAAACATTGTGTTGTATTATTGAGACATATGTATTTACTTGCAGCAGTGGCTACCAAAAGGCAACAAGCGATTATGAAATGCACTTGTATAGAAAGAAAGAAACAAAATAAAGAATCGAGCGTGTGAGAGTAAGAAGGATAAAGACTCAAGTAGAGCATGCTAAAAAGAGAAGCAATATAAAAAATCAAAGCCACCAAGAACACATAAACAATGAACCCTAAAATGTTTGTGTCCATTGACCTTTCCACAGAGTTTATCGTGCATCGGGCTAATGATAGCAAAGGCACTTGACTCCCAACGAAAATAGAGGCGGGAATTGTTTGGATGTTGTGGTGTGTCTGACGGCCATCATACAAGTTACAGAAAAAATAACCAATTGCATTTTATTGTTAACAACTTAGATAGATAAAAAGAAAACTAGTTTTGTTATTCCTATGAATATCTCTAACTGTTATTTTATTGTCTTTTATCCCAGCGACTGCACAAATTTGGCAAAAGCTAGTTTCTACTGTTGGTTGCTGCTGTTACTGTTGTGGTTTTGGTTTTGGTTGTTATGTTTTAACAAAGCAAAAAAAAAAAATAAATAAATTAAAAAACAAACCAGACATGGAAAGCGCGTAAGCGAATTAAACAAACCAAAAAGTGATGACGAGCCAGCCGATTGTATAAAGTTTTAATTTAATTTGAAAACTTTTTTATTTTCTTTTCAACTGTTGTTTTTTTTTTCTTCTTCCTTTTTTGAAATATTTCTCGCCAATTGTAACGAAGCAAAACCAATGCGTGAATGGTAAATTGCACGAATAATATGTAAGAAAAATTGCAGAAGTAAAAAGTTAAAATAATAAAGTCAAATATGAGTGACTGGTCGATGCTCTACATACATAATATTTAAATATATATCATTTGATGGTTATCTTATAAATGATTGAAATGCAGCTGTAGTCTCAATGACTTGACTGTATAGTATATAATCTGAACTAAATTATATACCCGCTGTTTGCATTACTAACAGGGTATAACATGAAATTGTGGCGTTAGCGTGTTTGACTTATGCTTATTGTTGTTGTTGACTGTTATTGCTGTTGGCTGGATAGTTGCGTGAGTGTGCGAGTGTGCTGTGCCGCTTCGCCCACTGCAAATTGATTGTCCAACAACAAAAATAAAGTAAATTTTTATAATAAGCACCGAAACAAATATGAACTATGTATGAATGTACAACTACAACTGCAAATGGGCAAGTGCTGCGATTGTTGATGGCTATAGCATCAAAGTTGTTAGCTGATTTTGCTGTGGCGAAGCTCTCAAAACAAAAATACGAAACACGTTTTGCATTTGTTTGATGGAAACATAAAAAATGATTTTGTACGAATGTTAATTCATTCGTATTACGCATTCGCTTTTATTTCTCTCTTGACGACAGCTAAATTAATTATAGTTGAAGCTCTTGTGTGATATGTGGTTTAATTCAACAGCAACAGCACAAACAGAAACAATGGCAATCAAATAAGCCGGCAGCAACAGGAGTTGTTAGTTGATTAATCACAAAATTGTTAAACTTTATCGAAATAAACTAATATCGTTTTCTTATGAAATATTTGCTTTTCGACGAATTTAGCCATGCAAATGCTTAAGCAGATATTGTTTTAAAATTGCCAAAATCATTAATTATACTTTAATTTGATATATTTACTTTGTGATTTTCAAATCCAAATCTCATTTTTACACATATTCAATTGTTGAGTCAGTCTGTTTATCAGCTCTGCCATTTATCAATCCATGCATTTAATGTTCACCTATCTCACAATTAAACAAAATATAATTCCCTCGATTACCAGCCACTTAGCAGAAGCTTTATCTCATTGTATTTTTTTTCACAAACATACAGATAAACATATATATGATATTTGTAATAAAGTTTTGCTAACAACTGCAATTATCTGCATTTAAACATACAAGTATATATAAGATTATTATTTTGTATTAATATATTGTTTTTTCTTGATTGCAGGGTGACTGGTGGCTGGCGCGCAGTAAGAAAACACGCCAAGAAGGATACATTCCATCCAACTATGTGGCCAAATTAAAATCCATTGAAGCTGAACCGTAAGTACAAATTTATCCATATACTCATAAATCTATTTAGTTTCTTCTTCTACCCACACACACACACAGGCTGGTTTTGTGTACTTGCTAAATGCAGCACAGCTTAAAAGTATGCAATGATTTTTGTCCCAGGCATATTGAGCCCGCATTTAATTTGATAATGAAATTTAATTTGCATTTTGTATTTTGTCACTAATGCTGCTGTAGGCAATTGGCAAATGTTGCTATAACAACAAATGTTGTACGTGTGTGTCTTGTGCCTGGCGCCAGACTGTGTTTATGTGCTATTAATGCCATACATATTCATATATCGAAAAAACAAAAACTCATAAAAAAATAAAAATTGACACAACAGCTAAAGCTTTTGATATATAAAGCTATATTTCGATGGTGAGATTTGTTTTGGATCAAACAAAAATTACCCAAAGCCGTAGTATAGACAAAAAAAAACTATGTCAATTTATAAACAAAAGCAAACATAATGAAATTTGTTAATTTGTTTGCAATTTTGTGTGGCATTGATTTTAATTTTAGAACATCTCAAGTTGCTATACCTCTAAAAATTCGAACTAAATTATAAATTAGCAAGCCCAACTGGGCGTATTTAGAATAACAAAATATTATATTATTAGCATATACAATACAAGGAAACCGTGCTTATAGACATGCCATTAAAAGAACCTTTATGTTTTCATTACATATTGGGCGACCCTCGTAATACTATTAATATGCCGGTAAAGTGATTTTTAATTAATGATCAACCTTATGGGCAGACGGCAAGTTACATATCAATTGTTTTCGTAAACATTGTGTTCGATTACAAGTGCTGTCGAATAATATGTTTATTTATTTATTTTATGTTTTACTACTTTTATTACTATTTCTACGGTTCGAGCTCGAATTCATTGAAGCCAATATTCTATTTGATTTGCCCAAGTTGACAATTAGGCTTAAAGAGTTTCAATGTCAAGTTTAAATGGCTCATAAAACCAGCAAATAGACTTGACCCAATTTCTAGTCGATTCAACCTAAGCACTTAAGTGACATGCAAATGCTTAAGGATTATTTCTCGAGCCTTTTTGACACACATTCCTTGCGTAGGCAGTGAAATGCATTTCGCAAATAAAAACAACAACAGCAACAAAAAAAAAAAAAAAAAACCGAAAACGAAATGAAACGCTGAATAAATTAACCGATAAAGGGGCGGGTAGAGAAATACCTTATATAGAGAAAGAGACATTTAAATTTGTATATTGCTGTCTGGTTTGGGTGTAGGGAAAAGTTCAAAAACCGGTAAATCGAACGAGAGAAACAACAACAAAATCATCATTAATTAAAGTTATATTTTTGTTGCCGCTGCTGTTGATGTTGTTGTATTGTACATAACGGTAAATCTACTCAGATTCACAGCCACTCTTTCATTATCTTTTTTCGCTCGATCTTTCTCTCTCTTTTTTTGGAGCCAATAAAACGGACATGCAGCACTTGAAGCTGAGCAAATATTGAACAATGCTTTTGGGGGAAAAAACAATAATAAGGAATACTTGAAATTTCCGTCCCAATGTATGTATATGCCCTAAATGGAAGTTGCAAGAGCGCATTAGTTTTATGCATCTCATGTGGCATTTCTTAAGCATTAATTTCAAGGCCAGCTTAAGATTGTTAATATTATTTTGGCCTAATTGTGGGCAATTGTTGTTGTTGCTGTCTCTGCTATTACTGCTGCTCTTGTCATATATTTGTATAATTGTATGCATAACTCAGCATTAAGTTGATTTGCTTTTGCTTCGTTAATTTCGTGAATTTATTTGCAATGCAATAAATTGCATTTAACTGTATTCTGGTCTGGAAGCTTTCTTCTTTTTAATCATGCTTAACAATTTCTTTCTTGCTCTCCTCTTTATCTCTCCCTGTCTGTCTCTCTTCTCTTAATTTTAGCAAATTGAACAGAAAATTTACATTAAGTGCTGTTGTTGTGCTTCCCAGAAGTGTGCCTCTTAAATCGGCTCGGCTGTTTCTTTTTATTTTGTTGGTCATTGCATAATTTAAGCCGTCATTTTACGGATGTCGTTGAGACTTTAAGCACTTATTGTCTCTAATTATCCTTAATGCATTTGTATTTATGTTTTGGGATAACTTTATAGTTCCAATTTCAAGCTGCTTCCGCATAGTCAAAAGACTTTAAAAACTTGCACTATGCATATTGATTAAATGCATTTGAAAATTGATCATAAAGTTATGCGAGAAAATTAAAAGAAGAAAACACAAACTGTTAAGCAAGAAAT
Organism: Scaptomyza caliginosa; assembly: GCA_035044725.1. NCBI lineage: Eukaryota > Metazoa > Arthropoda > Insecta > Diptera > Drosophilidae > Scaptomyza > Scaptomyza caliginosa. Next base: position 768,352 of record JAWNNR010000004.1, on the reverse strand, counting down.
GAAATTCATAAGTTTACGTTTAATTCAGATGCTTTAAGAATATTAGACAATGCAAAACAAATAGCGTTTAAGCTTTAAGTCTATTTTGTTTTTATCTATTATCACAATAAACCAAATAGCGATTGACCCATTTTATTATGCCCCTTTTGTAAAGGTAACTAGGTGTGGCCCACAAGTTTGTTCATGCCAGCAAACCGTTTACAAAAACCAGCCGTTTGCATTCGATAAATATAGATGACCTGCTAGTAGGTTTTTCAAGCTGCAGCTGTTGACCTGACGCTTGAATTATAAATATACACAAACATATGTAGGTCAAACAGTGTGCTAAGATAAGAAAGAAAGAGATAGAGAGAGGGAGAGAGGAAGAGAGCGGGGAGAATGGTACATCCAACTGAAGATGACGTCAACGGGTTTAAGCGTTAACAGCAGCACATTCGATAAGACGAGGTTAAAACTTGCTTAAATTCCAGTGAATTTTTAGTAGGTTTTTTTTGTATTCATACATTTTGGGGGGAAATTCCAGGAAATCTGTTCAGATTGTATGAATGTTGAACGCTTTCATTTATATTTGTTAACTTCCGTTGGTGTGAAAAAACAGCGTGAATGCAAACTATTTGGCAATTGCCTAAGCGTTTGAGCCGTAAAATCGCAAATGGTCATTATCTGATCACATAAATCACTAATAATACACCGACACAGCTGACTGCCAATGAGCTAGCGATGAAGAGGCGCATCCGAATATTATGTCGGAAGTTCTATGGCGCATTGAACCCAAAACTTGGATAATAAGCCACCCACAAACCTAAAAATATATATATATCGCAATCTATTTTTTTTTTTATCATGATGTAGCTCCAGCAATATAATTAATAGAACAATAGTATGAAAATATATATATTAAATAAAAACCACACACAATTGTACATATTTTCTTTAGCGATTTAGTAATCGGCGGGCGTTTCAATTGAAATGCGAAACTTACGCAAGTGCAAGTTTAAATTCAAATATACAATTAACAATTTTTTCTATTTAGTATTTGTTGTTGTTAACTGCCTAGTTCGACTATTCAATTGATGTTCGTGTTTGTGTTGCGTTTTTATATTATAGATATTTATATACTTTTATCATCTTCCGACACGGAAGGCGACTTTTAGTGTTTTTGTTGTTTTCTTCGTGTATTTCTTTGTTGTATTTAGATTTTGTTTATCGGATGTAATTGCTGTGAAAAACAAAATTGTCACAGCGAAATTTGTGTTTGATTTTTTTTGATAGTTATTATTGTTTTGTTTTTTTTTTTATCGTTTGCCAAATATCAATGTCAGTGGCATCAAAACTCTCATGTGCATATTAATGGATATATTTAATTGCTTTAATCCATTCAAATTGGATGCAAATATGCCAATTGCCATTGAAATACAAAGGTAAATGCTATTGATGTTAATCAACTTATTTTTATTTAGTAAATCCAATTTTACTACAATTTTTGTTTCGTTTGCAATTCAAATTGCTAAAAAATATATCATTTCTTTTTGTCGATATATTATTTTGAATGTGGATTGTTTTAAAAGACCACTGCAATTGTTGTTATTGAATATGAAACAAAGTGTCATTGAACTGTTTATCAATTGTTGATATATTCGACTTGATTATGCATTGCGTGTCTGCGTTTCTGTGTGGGTGATTTTTGTTTTTTTTCTTCATATTTTCTATATATACCTTAAAAGCAGTGCTTAATAAAAATATATGTATATGTCTTGTTAAATTTTGTTTCTTCCGATTCATGTTGCGCTCGCTGTTTTGTATTCGACAACGTTGATGACGTTTTCTGTCAAGCAGTGAAATGTTCAATTAAATTGTGGCAGGTTAACAATGTACAATAGAATAAATGGCAAAAACAAAATATTGTCAGCAAACAGCAAAAGATACATAACGCTCGGGCAATGCTCTTTTGAGAAGGTCAAAGTATGTTTAGTGAATAATATTTGAACAACTTCACTCAAGCAATTTAAATAATTTGAACTACACCACACTTTAATTGCGCTTTCAATTAAATTAAATAAAAATAGCACAGGAAGTTGGAAATTTAAAAAAAATAAAACCAGCCACTGTCAAACTCTCAGGAGAGTGAAACTAATTAGCTAATATATTGTCTAGTTGTTGTCACATTAATTGAGATATCCAATTTGTCTAGATTCTCAGTTATAGTCAACAATTACGGGTTGAACGTTTTTGAGGCAATTTGCATTTAAATTTGGCAGTTAATTCACAGTTTTAACGCTTTCCTGATGACCTCCATAAGCTTTCAGATAATAATGGAGGGCATTAGTGTTAACCAACTGTTCACTTACGAACAATGTTGATGATTTTCTTTATGAGTCATTAAGTCATGTATTATATCGTTTCTGGTTTGATAGTTAATTGATAAATAACTTTAGATCACTTCCGATTAAACACTTCTTTTTTTTTTTTTTTTTGCTGTTTAACTGATAACTAACTTTCGTTTACCATTTGCCTTTATAATTAATACAAATATTTTCTTTTTTATTCTAGGTAAGTTAAATGTCTTAAAATTCATTGCATTATAAATCTGGAGCACTTTTGATGGCACAAATTGTATTAAACGGGTAATTTGATTACGTCGCATACACTTTTAACCCGAAACATATACATCCACTGAGACTACAGTTAGCTATAATTATATATAACTTTAAGTTATTATCTATCAAGTAGCTTACGTTCAGGCGAAAAGCCTGAACGTGAAACGATTAATATGCCCGAGACGGACAATTACGAGTTCAATAGCGTTCACAAGAACTCAACAGTTGGCATTTAAAGTGCATAATTTGAATTTAAGCAATGCGTATTGATATTGTTTTTTGTTCCCTTTATTTGTAATACACAACAAATGCGAATTACTTGACAAAATGTCAACCAACAACAACAATAACAACAAATGCGAATTACTTGACAAAATGTCAACCAACAACAACAATAACAACAAGTTAATTACATTATGCCTCACACTGACGCTGATCTTTACAATCAGCGAACGCACTTTATGACTAATTACAGGCGTAATTGTAAAATAAACTAAACTAATTTATCTTGTCAGCACCAGGTATGAGAGAGCACGACCTGAGCATAAACAAAGAGACTTAACTTTTACTTGCGGTCTGTTTTGACTCTTTTGGTACGCTCAAAGAGAGACAAATGACAACAACAATCAGCTGTTGCCACCACCACCTGCAGATCTTTTTCAAAGAGCAACAAGATCTCTGACCATTGCGGACAACTGTAAAACAGCGCGTATAAGAGTTGGCTTAAAGAGCGCAAACTGTCGTCGTCGACGTTGGCGTTGTCTCACGCATACAAAGCTAAAAATCTTGGCTCGAATGCCGCTCAATGCACACATAGATACGACTTTTGTGTAAGTGTTTGTGTCAAACTTACCGTGCGTCGCTTTGTGCTGTGCGGCTTAAAACCTTTCTATAAAAATTTTATAAACGTATCAGTTGTCTGCGAATCGGTGCACAAAACGGACGTTAAACGGAAGGTGGCAAAACGCCATACAAATATGGTACATATCGTGTGATTTTACAATAAATAAAGTTTACGTATCTACGTATACCAAATACATAAATATATATTGAGGAAATTAAATTTTAAACCGAAAGTGCCAATTATTTATTGTACATATCATTGTCGTTTGCGTGCGTGTTTGTTAAATTTCAATATTTTTTGCATCGCATCTAATTCGCATGTGTGAAATAAGAAAAGCTTTTTGTGGCAGAGCCCCTAGCAACAATCAAATACACAAACATACATACATTCAAATTGTTGCACGCGTGCGCGGCATGTTGGCATACATTTGGTAGCAACTGTTTTTCTTTGTTCAACACTGGATGTTAAATTCGCTCGTTCTTTCGTTCGTTTGTTCGCGTGTGTTTTATTCGTGTGTGTGTGTGTGTTTAAAGTGCACTTACATTGTGATGTGGAGCAGCAGCAGCGGGCATCTTAGCAACAAATTCATAGCTTAGCTACATGTTGCCGCAACACACAGTCATTAAGGTAGAGTCTAAAGCAGAAATACAACTTGACAAAGTGGCAAACGCCACAATATAAACAAATGTGCAACACAATATCAATGTTGTTGGTATTGTTTATTTATTTGTTGTTGCCTCTGTGGTTATGTGCTTTGCCGCTTTGTCAAGTTGCGCGCTTGCGCAGAACTTTCTATTTTCTTTGCTATTTCGTGCTGTGCTTTTTTTTTAAGTTTTTTTTTAGTTGTAGTTGTATATACCGTATACGTACGAGTGTATCTTTTTTATTGTAGCCGTTAGAATTTCAATGAATAAGTTTCATAAGAAATTGAAAATTTACCGTTAAAAATGCCTGCTTCGAATAATTTTAAGCTATTTGTCGTTCTCTTAGCTTTTTACATTATTAACAACATTTACGTAACACCAGAATAATATATTGTAGGTCATTAGTTAATGAGTGTGTTTGCATGTAAAGCGACCACACAAAAACATCCTCAGCTCTTATCTTTGGCTATGTGCTAAAATGTGAATATTTTAAAGCACTTTACACCGCGTTGCCTTAAAAAACCTGTATGGTTTGTATGCTTGGAAATGCAACAAAAATATAAAAGAAAAAATAATACAAACCAACCACTCTCAACTAGCGATATAAATATTTAGTTAATGACACTTGCGCACATGGGATTGAGCAGTTGTTATTAGGTATATATATACATATATATACACTACGAGTTTGGCTTAGTCTTTATTTTATTTTCTTCGGCAACCTGCGCCATATCAATTTTGAACTTACGTGACTTGAACAAATTGCATTATTCTGCACATACAGCTTTAAACATATACTGCATTGTATATATACATATGTATGTATATGCATTTATAATATGGCATGCTGTTAAAGCTAGCAGCAATTTCCAGAGCATTGTTTCCATGTATTGTTGCTTTCATATATGTAGTTTAGTCGACTTAAAGCGAGTTTTCTCTTATCGCTTGTTAACAGTCATGTGACAGTTGCTTATGGTAGTTCTGATTTAAAAATTTGATAAAATTATGTACAATTATAGCTTTACGAGATGTGTATACTAGAGTTTTTGCGTACAGTTTGAAAAAAAATTATTTTGAAGAGGATTATATTGTTCCCTTCTAAGCATATAAGTGCGTTTTGTTTGCCACTGTTATATTTAAACTTAATTATTTTCAAGATTAGGTGTTAAAGTTAATTTTGTATATTTAAAATCAAGTAAGAGCACTTAAATGTTTGCTCGTAAACATGAAAATATCCAAGAACATCTTTAGTTATTTAATTTACACATTTTAAAATGCCATTAGGGCTTAACAGACACACTGTACATTGTCCTGTTAAGTTATTTTTTTAACAGAATTGTAAAGATCTTGAGATATGCTAAAGTATATTCCCACACACTCCTTCCATCATCTTTTGTGTCAGTTTTCTTAGCTACTTTTGCGTCACAGTTGAAGTGTGGCTGCTGTTGTGACGGCCGCTGTCTTTATTGTTGCTGTTGTCTCTTCTCTTTGGATCGTAAATTTCCTGTCCATGACTCATGCTGTCGTCAGACGACGGTCGTCAGCACATGCGATAAAGATACAGATACATATGTACGTACATATACGTGTTCTCCACTAAAATTGGATTTTAACTTTTAAAGGGAGAATTGTAATATTGTTATTACCATTGGGCAATTGCTTTATCTGTTAACAACAAATGGCTTATTGGCTTATTGAAATTTAAGTTTATATGCCATCAATACTGCAAGAAAAATTAAAATTTTATGATTCTTTTTACTAAGTTTATTGATTTAAATTATTAATATTTAGCTTAAGAAATTTAGTTGGAAACGTTTCTTTAAATTAGTGCGAATTTTAAGCTGTGGAAATTTCCCATAATGACGCTAACTTCTTGGAATTCAACACCAATACATATTGAGGTGTTTTTTTTTTTTTTTTTGGGTATTTCATGCTCGAAAAGCAACTCAAACTCGAAACTGGTTGTCGAAGGAGCTTCACTTTAATTTAATACTTTAGGCTTCACTCAGTTTTCAATATTTTTTTTTCTCTCTTTATTTTGGCCACACACATTTTTTTTTTATTAACGGTCTAGCTGAAACAGTTTCCAGACCATTTACAATAATCACATCTGAAGCTGCCAAATTGCTCATCAGTGTTTTTTTTGTGTTTTATTTGCGTTTTGTTTTTTTTTTTTTTTTTTGGGTGTGCTCATTTTAGGGGCTGGTGAACTTACCGAACTTATACTTTGCGTGGCCAAAGTTATTTGGAGCTACTAAAATTAGTTGACGCGCTCTCGTTACCATTGGGCAATGACCCAAATCAAAGTCAAAATCAGTTGAGTGGTTTTTTGTTTATGGCCACGTTATTTTTAAAAATACTTTTAACTAAGTATAAATGGAAACAGCGCTCTTGGCGAAGGCTACAAAACAAAGTTTGGTTGTTATTCATTGGCGGGAGAAAGTATATGTAGGTATGTTGTACCTGTAGGTATTGCCCTTTGCTGCGGCTGCTGTCTTGCGAGTTAAATTAGTTGATTATTATTAATTAGTATAAGGCGTGTACCTGTTGGGTTTTGGGTTTCATAATTTGCTTGGCAACAAATGCTTGGCAACAATGTTGCGGCAGCAAATGGTTTGCCTCAACTTGGCTCAGACCACACCACAAACACGAAAGACAATAAGCAAAAAAACAACAACAACAGCAGAAGAAAAATAAAAAACAAACCGGTTCAAATTGGGTCGTAGTACTTTTGAGTGCAATTGTTACCTTTAGGCAGTAACAGCAGCAGCAACTAGACAATAGAGTCAACACTTCCACTCATTATGGTTGTTATTATGTTGGTCTTTTTTTTCAGTTTTCTTGGCACGCGCTTTAAAAGTCAAACCAACCAACACCCACTCAATTGAATGGCTTTTGTTACGAATTTGGGATTCGGTTAGCATAGGTCAGTCTTAAAAGCTTTAAGAAAGGCAGCAGTGTTGAGGGAGGTGAGGACACCCTTAAGGCCTTCCGCAACTAACCTTGCTGGTTCTAATGCCAAAGCTATGACATTCCATTGGCCAACAATACAAGAAACAAAAAGTTAAAAGACACATCGAAAACCTAGAAATCAAATCGTTTATTTAACAAATATTTATAAGCGATTTTTTTGCATACTCACAACTTTGACTAAATAACTTTGGTAGCCTTCCGTTTTAAGCTTCATTATTTTTTTTTTTTTCACTATTGCATATTTGTTTTTAGACATCTGTAAATGGTTTTTTTTTATTTTGTACTAGAATGCATATTTATTGAGCCCAAATGGAAGTTCTTAACTGGGCTCAACTACTAGTTCTTATAACAAAATGCAGCTAATGAATACCGTCAACAATACATCTCACACACCCTGTCAGTTATCGACACACACACACACACACACACTTACACACACGGACTTTTGTCTAGGGGTTCTGGTTCGACAGGTTTGTGCGTGCTAAATAATACGTGTTTATATAATATACATTATTATATTGGTAATGTTGTTTAAAAGCACAGCTGTTTCATAAGAACAATGTGCATTTTAGCGCCTATATAAACTGTACATAAACACAATCATGTTTTATATACTTTACGTATTTGTAACAGGAAGTTCCTGACCATATATGAAATTCAGATGAGATTTATCATTCAACTTTTTAACTAGATTTTCTTCTACTTAACGACACAAAGTTAATAACTTTTAAACTGAACATTTATCACAAAACTGGCATTATGCAGTTAATAAAATGGTTACGATTTGCACTCAGCTGTAGTTTTAATTTTGTTTTGACTTGTGTCTAGCCATTTTAATTAATTTTTAATTGAGTAAAAGTTAAGAACAATCCGGGTCTTTGAAAAACCGTTTTGCTTATCAAACTTAAAAAGTGTACCAAAAAAAAAACGCAAAATTAAAATGAACTGTGATACCTTGATGGTTTCTTTGTTGTTTTATATATTGATATTTTTTGTATCGCTTGCTGCTTTTAGTTTCTTTATGGCCTGACATTGACATTTGCTGATGCTGTTGCTTAGCGGCTGCTTTTTGTTGATTTGTCTTTATGAAAAGCTGCACTATTCTCCATTCCATTGTCTCCGCAAACATTGGCCATATGCAAGCGCCGGTTAATGAAGAGGGGCGTCGGGGATGTAACCTAAACCATTTGTCTCCAACCTGTCTCCCAGGATGTCCACTCCAATGCGTGCAATGCGCCCAGTGAGTTCTCTAAATCGTTTTGTCTCAAGTGCCCATAGTGTCCGCCCTCGGTAACTCCCCCTCGATCCCTGTACTCGGTTTTTTTTTTATTTGCTTTGTCGGCAAAAGTTGTCAGTCAGTCACCGTAAACTTGAACTGCTCTGCGACTGCTGGCAAGTCCAAGTTGTTTCCATTTCCATTTGCGGCACTTGCAGCCTTGAAGTCACACTTATTTACATACACATGTACCTCTACCACATACACTATATGTATGTACATGTATTTGCGCACTCACTCTTATACTCTTACATGGCATAAATATAAGAAACAAAAACAACAACAGAAAAAAGTTCAATGGTCAGTTAATGAGGCCCACCTTCAACACTGCTGCCGTTTTCTTTCTCTAGACGTCGTTGTGTTGGTTATTGGCCGCATAAAGTTGCGTCTCTGACATAATTGTTACCAATTTATTTCAAGTTTAAGCCGCCTACAAGCACAAACAGAATATGAGTATTTTAAATTGATAAAATGTAATGATAATTAATATTTTCATGGAATTTTACCATAATTTGTCAATGGACATAACCCAGCTTTTTTATTTTGCCAAAAACATCAGCAAGAACAATAATAATAATAATAAACTTGTTTACTCAGGTGGTTGCTGCATAATTTAATTTGATTAAGTAAACACCAGGCCACAGGCTTTGAGTTCCCAAGCACTTTTGAATAAATCTTTTAACTAATAGACATGACTAACCTTTTTTTTTTATTAAAAATACCCCTTTTTAGTTGAGTGCCGCTTAGCTGGTGCTTAATACAAAAAAATTATCTAATTAACAGCTCTCCGCATGGTATGTTAAGAATTTATGCAATGTTAAACTTTTCTTGCTGTTGCTGTAGATAGTAACATAGCTCAATTATGTAAATTTCTAGGTTGTTAAAGCATCTTTATTTGTTTGTTTAGTGCTCTAAGCCAATAAATATGACTCGAATGCCCCTCACATACCAGATTGAAAGTTTTGCAAATATAAACACATATGTACATATATATTTAATAGCCCCCCTTAATTCCAAAACGGACATAGCGCTATCATTTCGAATGGCATCCACACGACAAAACATTTATATTTTGTATTCAAACTAGGGGAAAAAAACCAAAAACAATACATACGAGACAAAACTGTGTGTGTCGTAAACTGTGAAATGTATTTGGTATCTCTCGTGCATTCACTGCAATTGTTTTGTTTTTGCATTTTCAAGGTTGTGTCTCCATAGGAATTGAATTTTATGAACTGTAAAACTACAAAAAAACAGAAAAAAATCAACACAAAACATTTGTAAAGTTGATTGAAATCGAAGTAGATTGGAAGTACACAAGGGCATATTGTTGGTTTTGTTATAGTTAAAATTGTCATAAATGTTGGCATCTTAGTTGCGCTACTTCTGCATCTTACCTGAAATTCTATTAGCCATTTCAGGTTTTTATATTTTCCCAAATAATTATTAAAATAACTGTTATTAGTATCGTCTTGAGGTGTTGTAATTAAAATGTTTTACTTATAAATTCTTAAATAATGACTTTATATTTCACTTAAGTAGTTGTCCAGACTTTGTAACTGAAACTGAAAGCATTGTTAACAAGTAAAAAGCATTAAAGCACGAAATAGTCAAAGGAAAAACACCAGTAAAGTTCAAGCGAAACGAGAAAGTTAAACAGCAAACAAAAAAATCTATATACTCAAGTGTTTTTTCTTTTTCTAAACAGTTTATTGCCAGTTCGCTGCTCTCACTCTCTCCCCAGCGGAGAGTGACAAAAAATCAAAATAAATATATTAAAACAAAGCGAACATTGAACTGCTGTTGTGCCGTCATTGTCATTGTGCAATCCCAGCAAGATGACCACCATGCCGGTGGTTTGGTGCACCGATCCCAATTCGGTGAACAACAAACCGACAGCATTTGCCCTGCATGGCATACAGTTGCAAGGTAATGTGACAGAGAAACAGGTGAATGCGCTGCGTGAAATGGTGAATGCGGCAGCTGAGGGGCGTCTTATTTTGCCCTCGGATGGCACATTTATGCTGCTTGACAGTGGTCTCAGCATTGAAAGCTCAATATTGGCCAAACAGACTGCCAGCAATGGCGCAAACGACAATAACAGTAAGGTGCACAATAACAACATTACCAGCAGCAGCAGCGGCGGCAGCAGCGGTAATAACACTAGCAACAACAATACCAACAAAAATCCCAAGAACACATATATTCTTATGCCAGTAAGCAATAAGCAAACAACAACATCAACAACAACAGCAGCAGGCATAACAACAACAACAACTAATACAAGCAATGCTCAATGCACGCCAGCAGCAATTGCTGCGGCGGCAGCACAATTGGAATTCCTGCTAGAGCCAAAATATTCCACATTGACACCGCCCAGTTCACCGCCCAGTTCGCTGGCCGACTTCGAGGCGGGCGAAGAAATACTATACGAATTTTTGTGCTGCGCCAAATGTATGAATGAGCAGCGTTCGGGTCATAACGGAACTTGTGCCAGTCGTCGATTGCAGCGCTTTTTAAAACATTGTAACAGCAGCAACAACGAGCAGGTCAACGAACTACAAACCGATCTAGATCCTGTGTGCAGCATTGCCAGCAAATATGCGCGACGACAGCAACAACAGCAGCAGCGTCACAAACAGCTGACGACCATTGCACGTAATCGTCACAGCAACAACAACAGCTACAACGGCTACAATCGTCATCATCATCATCATCACGGCAAATTAGCCATGCACAGTGTGAAAATCTTTCATAATCGCAGTAATGGCGCATGTATCGCTGCTAGCGTAGGCGTGCCAGCAACAACAACAACTCTTTCCAGTGACAGCAACAGTAGTAACAGTTCCCCAACAACAGCAGCAACGACTGTGACTGCGACTGCGACTGCGACTACTAGCGCTAACGTCTGTTTAACGTCGGCCAGTTTAACGGTGACAGCGGCACTGTCAACATCGCAGCTAACCAACGGAGCACCGCTTTACGCGATTGTGGGCAAAAAGCGTAACGCCGCGAACGTGGAAAACTATGAACAGAACAATAACAATACGACCAATCAGAATATCGACAACAATATAATGTTAGCTGCTGTACCTGAAGAGCCAATATCAGTGACAACGGCTGCAGTTGAAGATCTAATTAGTTTTGAGGATGATGATGACATTGTTGTTGTCGATGCCAGATTAGCCAATCCAGCAACAGCAGGAACAACAGCTAATACTAACTGTGATAGTGAGAATTTACAAGTGGATTTGTTATGCGCACCAAATGATGCTGAGAATACAGCCTTGCTATCATTGCTTGCAACACCACCACCTACACCACCTAAACCCAATTCACCGGGCAGCAACAATTCGAGTCGCAAGACCAGCTTTGATTCCACCTGCACAATTAGCTCCATGGACTCTGGTTTCATGGAGATGCAACACAAATTGGATGCATTGGCCGTTGCCGCTGCTGCCGGGGCAATGGGAGAGAAGATCTCGCGACGCAATTACAAGGAATGCTTGACGCAGTCGCGCAATCGACGCAAATCCTACGAAGAGTTTAAAGCCATGTTTGCCGAGCCCACCACTGTGCAGCCGTCAGAAGCGTTGGCTCGTCTAACGCGACGACGATGTGTTGCACTGCAGGAGCATCAGCAGCCAGTGGATGCAACTGTTGAGGTGGCAGCAGCATCAGTCATGCCTGAGGAGGCTGATGACGTAACAACAACAACAGCAACAACAACAAATACTACTACTAGCAACAGCAATAACACTGTGATGACAACGCTCGCTTCAATATCAGAACAAGAAACCACAACCAGCAGCAGCAACAACAACAACAACAAAAACAACAACAACAGTAAACCGGATTGCGTAAACGAGTTTACAGCGACAACAACAACGACGGATGAAATGGATACCGGCGACTATCTAACAGCACCAACACCAACAACAACTGTTGCCACCGCCACCACAGAAGCAATGCGCAAGAATTCTGATTTTCTATCACAAATACTTGATCAACAATTGGCGGCTAAAGAGCAACGGGCAAAAGCGCACAAACGGCGCACATCGTACGAGGAGTTCAAGCGACTCGTGCGCGAAATCGATGCCGGTAACATTGAGCAGCAAGCGCTGGAATGTCAGCTGTTGGACACACCCACAATAACAACAGCAGCAACATCGCCGCTAAAGCGACAAAATTCTCGACAGCGCAAAAGTTTTGCCTCCTACTTTTTGCCGCGTCGCAACTCGACAAACAAAGAGCCAAAGACTGAGAATGACCCTGAGAAAGAGATAGAGAAGAAAGAAAACGAGCAAGAACAACAACAGTTGCAGGCATATGTCAAAATGGCGGCCAGGAACAACAGTTGCTGCTCGAGTGTCAGTTCAAGTGCCAGCTATAAACGAAATTTCAAGATCTACGATAAGTTGGTATATGGAACCATCTATGACATAATACAGCGCAAAAATGATATCTATCAGCTAACATATCAAAACTACGACAAGTACATGACGTACGGCACCATCTATGAGATACTGCATCGCAAGTCCACGCCCATGCAGGGCGGCAGCAACTCTTTGACCACAGGCAGCAACGACAAATGGCAGCGCAAGAGTTTGAGCTCAATTTTAGAACGCGATCCGGCGACAACAGCCCCAAAAGCATTGCAAATGCATAAATCAAATGATGTGATTTATGATATAATACAAAAGCAGCAACAGAAGCGTGAAAGGGAGCAACAATTGCTGCTGGTACAGCAACAGGATGCAACAACAGACGCCACAAATTTGGTCACGCATGTCACGCACAAATATGGCACAATTTATGACATCCTACAAGGAGAGAAATTGGAAGCCAGCGAGGAGGCAGCCAGCAATTCCAGCAACAATGTCTGCAACAAACCAGTTGCCACAACGCGTTTCGTGGTCAGCCATGTGGAGGAGCAACAACCACAGCAGCAGCAACAGCAACAAGCGAATGCTGCTGACAACAGCAATGTGCTAAGTGCACCTGCAACTTTGACTGAAACAGCCAGCAAATGTAGTAAAATGCGTCGCTTGTCCAACATTCTAAGCTATAGTAAATCAAACAACAACAACAACAGCAGCAGCAGCAACAATGCGACACAGGATACAGTTAGCAGCATGGAGAGTAGCGAAAATGCGCTTAAACAACAACAGTTGCAGGCGAAACGCAGCCAAGCTAAACGACGTGTTGGTGTTAGTAATCTGTTGCTGCCGCTAGACTCAGAGGAGCTATATACGCGTATAATTGCACAGCAGCGACGCGTTTGCAACAGCAACAATAACACGAGCAGCAGCAGCAGTACCTCAAGCAATGATGCTGACTGCCACGTGGCATCTTTAATAAAATCCAATTCATTGGATGGCATCTCTATGTCGGTAACCATCTCACCGCCGGCAACACCCTCACCACCACGACCGCGTCGCAGTCTCAAGCACAAATGCCTGCAGCAGCAGCAGCAGCATCATCAACAACAGCAGCCGCAGCATCACCAACACCAGCAACATTATTTGTTGCCGCCGCTGATGAAGAAACATTCATTGGATAATTGTTTGTCTCCGCCGAGCAAGCAACAACAGCGTCGCTGGTCTAATCAAATGCAGCTCAAATGCACCTGCCACACACTCGATGAGACCAGAAACAATCACAGCAACAACACCAACAATAGCCACTGCACTTGCCTAACACCCTCCCACCCGAAACCGTCTGCTGCATTGTCTGTCATTGAAAAGTGTCGCTCGCTGCCCGCTGCCTGCTCATTGCATACGTGCGTTAATTTAATTCCATTTAATGCTGCTGCCGGCTCTGTTGAGTCTAACAGCAACACCAAACATACAACTTCGACGACCACAACAACAACAACAGCAGCAGCAACAACAAAGTTGACAGCGCCAATCAAGCAAGGCAAATCGCGACGACTTTCGGAATTTACGCGTGGTGAATTTTTAAATGAAAAATCGTAAGTTTTTTGCAGCCTCGCACTGAACACAACACAATTTGTATTTATTAATTTATGATTAGACTATTCCATTCGATACTATTGCGCCTTTTTAGGCGACTTTGCCTTGCGGTTTGCTTTCATTCAACAGTTGTTTTTTTGGCCCTTGGAAAGCGCAAAACATTTAAATATATTCATAAGATTTAAAGTATTTTATTGCTTGTTGTTTTGTTTTTTTGTGAAAAAAAAACCCAAAGATTTTATTTTGAATAACAAAATTGTTTTCGCATCAAATGCATACAAATACAATTCTGTATTACTTTGCGTGGAAACTATTAGCAAAAGGTATAAATATATCGAACTTAAGTGTAACTTATTTACAAAAAGCATTTCCATTTTACTTGTATCTTAAAGACTTTGCTTATGTTTATGCAAATATTTGCTGGCTATTTGATATACGCTAAACTTAATAATAATGCATACTCTTCACACAAATTGAATTCAAATCAACTTCAAGGCCAAAGCATTTGAAATTGGTTCAGTCCCCACAATTTGCATATCAATACGATATTGTACAAACCTTATGTACTTGGGCCACACGGGTTGGCCACACCACTTGAGCAAAACCCGAAAACCATAAAACCCCAAAAAAACAGAGACAAGCGCCAGACAAGGTGGCAAACAAATGCAAACTTGTTGATAACTCGAAACAAGCAAAGCCAATGTAAAATTTGACACAAGAGTAAATGCCAGCAAAATCAATAAAAACACTATGTTCGAAATGTTAGTTTAACGTCTAATTAAAAGCAATGTGACTTTAAAATTGTCACGATTCCTTTTCACCTTTTTTTACGTTTGTACGTTTGCTACACCTAATGTACATTTTGGGGCATGGTAACGCACGAAACAAGACGATACTGGCACAAACAGCCGAATGTTGGGTATGAGCCACGTTCATTGGTTTTTGATAGGCAAATAATTGGCAGGTTAATAACATAAAGACGTGACGTCGTTGCCGATTACAACATGAAAAACAACACAAAAGCGAAAGATCGAGACAAAAGCCAATAGAAATAAATATAAGCAAGAGAGAGAGATAGAGAGATAGACAAAGACATACTGTCATATATTTTGCACAGAAGCTGTTTCTCATTATAGAAATATTCTACAGGCACTTGTCGTTTAACTACCACATAACTAAATACATAGCTCTGGGTTTCTACTGATCTGAACTTGACAGATTGGGTGTGTGTGTGTGTTTTTTTTTTGCGTTGTTCATGTGACGTTTGCATTTGTCATTCATTTACAAATATTATTATTTTTTTATTTGTATTTCTGTATGGTCAAGTGCCTTGTTAATGCTAAAAGCAATGTTATTAGTCACTATTTTACTGATTGGTTTTGTTTTTCCCAACATTTTCTATGGAATGAAAGTCATATCATGAAAAAAAAAAAATGTTTGCATAAGTTTTTGTGCTACACATTTATGGAATGAAAATAAAAATAAAATTACCAGCTGAAATTGATATTGTGGTCCGAAAAATGTGTGACGTTTACTGCCAGCTACATATTTTAAATTGAGGGCAAATTCACTTCAAATTACGGCATCTTTGGTCGGTTCAGATAATCTTTGCTTTGAAATTGTCTTTAGCATTTTTTAGTTTGATTATCAATTAAGTTGTTGTAATTTTGTATTACGTATACAAGATATACTTGTATTCGTTTTTCTGCTATTTTAATATTGCTAATTGACCAAAAACAAATTAAAAACATATTAAAACTAACTACGTTAAACCAACAATTAAATGTTTTCTAAACTGCAATTTGTTGACAACTTGCCTAGACGAGCAGTTCGCTTTTTAGTATATCTATTGTAGTTGTTTCCATGATGGCTTCTGGCTTCTATGTCACCCCGTTAATTTGCAATTGCAAAATTGCCTGGGTGTGGTTGCTATCATTCTCTTGTGCGCGTGTGCCTGTGCGTGTCTGTATGTTTTGCGTGTGTGTGTTTAAGCCAACCCACCCACCTGGTCAATGGTCAATTGTAACGCCCACTAACGGCTAAATGTTCATAATTAGTTTTCGCTGAGCTGGATTAAAGTGTTATATAGGAGCGCGAAATGCAACGTGCAGCACGTGATTATTTGAATTGAAAAAATACAAATTTTGGGCGTATGTTCTAAGGCCAATACTTAACAAGCATTCAAGCGTTGCGATAAAGCAAAATGTCAACCATTGCCCAAAATGTAGACGAGTCATCGTACTCGTTACTACAATACTCTAAATAATTGCTATAATTGGGTTTTGGGTCTCTAAAAAAAATTACAATTATCGCAAATTATTCTATAGAGAATAAATTTAGGATAACCTGGCATATAAGTAAAATATATATATGTATGTCAGTGGAATGATTAATTTGAACAAACTGTCGTCTAATATTTTTCCATACCAATTTTAAACCTTCAAAAATAGCAAAAAAGTTTTATCAGCTCTAGATGTTTTCTTTGTTACTTTAGGGTGTAATATTAAATGGAAAAACAATCGATAACAAACTATATATGCTATATATGTACACAAATATACAATGGATAAATTCGTCAATAATCTCATGTTTTTTTTGCCTCCCTTCTATCGAAGCAAAAGCAGCGCCCGAACGCTACAATCGACATTGAACTATACACACAACAATAGCTTGGATCTGATCTAAGCTATATAGTTAGTCATAGAAAAATAGATACAAAAATTGCTTATAAATATCATTAGCTAACATTCACTCGCTAGCCAAATTGTCGATATCAGCCTCAGAGATTTTGTTTTTTATTTTTTTGTTGTCTTGTTTTGTGTTTTGCGAAAACTCTAGACTTAAATAACATTTGCGTGCCGTTCTCTCTTTATCTTTTTTTTCTTCGTGGCAGGCGGCTTGTAGGGGTAGATACATAGGTGCGCAACAAGCTTGCTGCATAGTTTGTTTGTGATATTATCTGGAAAGTGCAATACATGAGAAAATGGTCAGCAAATGGTGCCTGTTGCCGGAACTTTATAAATTTCTTACCGCTTGGCAGCGGCCTTTTACTTACAATGCATTTTATGGCCTGTGGCCGTTTCTATTTGCACATTTTCACTGCTTAAATGGCAAGATGCAAACTGACAAGATTCTAAAAACATTTGTCCACCGCATTAGCAGCATTAGCTTTAAAGAAACAAACACAAAACTAAAGAGAGAGAGAGAGAGAGGGAAAACTAGCAAATGTGGCATTTGCGGCAAAATCGAAAGCCTAGCATTAACAAATTATTTCTACATAAAATTGTTGTGCCTGGCCATATTAGCCACAACAACAGCAGTGGCAGGCAGCAACAGCAGGATGGTAACTGGTAAATGCTATGTTGGCAGTACGTCTATTTTTAGCTATAGCAATTTTGCTATTAAGTGTAGCCAAGTGTTCGTCTGCATTGATTTGAAATTTGTTTCGCACGAGCTGCAATAACCTGCCGCCTCTGCTGCCTGCTTCCCGCAACATACCATAAGCATAAACGTACTCCTAAAATAAATAAATAAATGTCGTTGGTTAGTCGTGTTAGGCCAGCATCCTGGCCGATGCCGAGCTGACCAGCGCGGGTCTAGCAAACAACAATTAAATAAACGCCGGCTTGTTGTTGCTATGCCTATCTAAGTGGTGCACCACCGAACACTAACAAGCTAAACAGCATTTGCCATCATTGGCCAGCTTATTATTATTCCAATTTTTTTTGTTTTTTTTTTTCTTATTTCTTTCTTTTCTTTTCTTTTCCTTAACGCTTATTCAACCAGCTTGTTGTCTGTCCCCAGCTCTAGTTGCTCCTTCATTGGAAGTTTTCTTCGATTGGCGCCAACAACAATTATGGTTGTGCTTTTATAAATAGACACTTTGCTCCCATTGTGGTCGTCTTGTCAGTTCGTGTGGTGCGTGTGTCCATGTCTATATATTTTTTTCTTAGCTAAGGCTAACATTTAAATGCAGTCATTGCAAATGCAGGAAATGAATAACCAATTGGCCAGCGTTTTTTATCAGCAATTGTCTGCCTGTTTTTTGTATCAGGCATAGTATATATTAATTATCAAGAATACAAGTTTTGCACTTATTGATTTATAATGAAATCGAGTTATTTTGTTTTGTCGCCTTAGGTGATTTTAATATAACAGCTGTTGTATAGGTACCTAAGTTAATTATATTTCTGTTTCTTTTTAAAACTTTCAGCATTTTTTAAGCTTTTTAGTGAAAAGTTTTAGTTACTGATCCGCTTTTTATAGTAGATTTTTCACACAATAATCATTTTGTCAAAGATACTTAATATATATATACTTTATTACAATACTGGTTATAATATTAAATAAACAAAAAAAATTGACCTCAATGCATTTTACCCTTAATAGATATGTATTTGACAACACAGTTGCACTGTTTAGCTACCATGAGTCGCATTTCCAAGTGCAATTTGCATAGCTGTTGGACGTTCGGCAAGTTCATTCATATATCCCCCAACTCTATTAACATATTGCCATAAATGAATCAATATCAATATATCATGCATTGTGTGTGTTTTACCCAGACAAGTGCTGGTAATTGCATTGGGCTGTATAATGTACTTATAAATAATTTATTTGCCATCACACTCTATTGTTTATGCATTGTATTTTATTTACAATTGTCGCGTGTCAAAAGTGCGCCCAACCAATTACAAAATTATGTATTAAAAATATATAGCTGCATTATTTTTTTATATATATTTTTACTAATTTATATATTTTTTCTTTTTACAGGTAAGTTTGTGCTTGATTTAAATATGACTTTAAACATCCTAACAACCAATTTATTGGCTAAGTATAACAATGTTTTTATATATATTACTCATACGCCGTGTTATTTATTACTAAGTGTTGTTTTTATTTGGCGCACCTCGTTTTCGGTTTTTAAAATGTTTTTTAATTAAACATTCAAAAGTAAAAATACTATTACATGTGCATTTGGTCGGGCAGCGGAAATCGGAACAAGCAAAAAAAAAAAACAGTGCAAATAAATATATAAATAAAATCAAAACATGACCAAGACAACAATTATAGAGAAAGTGACTTGCCTGCATTTTTGTCGTGCAAAGTACAAATTAAACTACATACTCCAATTAATATGCACAGAAACACTGGCAATAAGTGAAAAATCAAATCAGGAATAAAAGCAAAATTTATAAATACACGAGCACATGGTTTTTATGTGTGAACAAATATATAAAATGGGAAATATTCAAAACACAATAAACAAATTGGCCTCGTGTTCGAGGAAAAGTTTTGAACATGGCCAAATTAACGGCGATCAAATTGCTGGCTTTTCGTTTTGTCCCGGCCCGAAAGCCAAAAGCTGAACAAGTCTCTTACGTACTTTGGCTTTCAGTAATCTTCTGAGGTAATCCACAGTTAATTCACAGCCTCTTTGATTCATGCGTGACGTTTCTGAATGTAAACTCGTTTGCCAGACGTTCGCTAAATGAAAGCGTAAATTACATGTACACATATATATATATATATATATATATATATGTGTGTGTTTGGTTATAATATATATGGCTAATTTAACAAACAATGCAACAGCTACATCATGACCTGCTTCAATAAATCCCAGGCAATTGAATAGCCAACCCCGTCTGCCAAATGGCAATTTGGGGCAGCCACGTTAACAATTGACAGTGTGGAACCGTGTTTAAAACCGTTGCTTGGATTAGTTTTGTGCCTCAATTGTCTAGAATTGGGCACGGTGCAGCCAACAGCAACAGCTACAACAACTACTAAAAATACTCACTGGTCTAGAGTGTCAATCAATAAAATCCAGATTGCAACAGGAACACTCAAGTGAGCACGTCAACGTGCTCCAGCCAAATTGGAGCAGGCCCAATGAATGAATGCGAGTCGGAATGTCGTCTTCCAATATGCCAATTTATATGCAAAGTGCAGACCGGACACGGCTCAACGTTTGGTCGGCTTGTTTGCTGCATCTAATCTAATTTTAACTTCAAAGTGCATGTTCATGTGCGTCTTGTTTGTGCATTAATACAGCGCCACTCAATTAAGTCAGCAGCCAAAACAAGCCAAACATGTTGGCCCAAAGCAAGTGTTCATCGCATCGCCAACGATACTCGTCGTCGTTGTCTACGTCGACGTCCACGTTCCACTAACCATGGCCAAAAACTACGTCTACTGACGTAGAAAAATTGTAGAAAATTGTAAACAATCTAAGAAACACCACAAAAAAACTATAAAAAAAAAGCAGCTTGTTGCAGCTTGTGTGTTATTTTTAGACATTACGTTGTGTTTGCGTTGTTTAAAAATAGTTGCAGCCAATCGCCAACAACTTCAGACAACAAGTTAAGCTGATTTTGCTAAAAGAGGCTACGACGGCGCTTTGCCTGCCGCAATGCATTTGATTTTGGCCAGATTGTAATGTGTCTGTGTGTGTTTGTGTATGTGCTCGACTTTGACTAGCCATTTGGTTGTTTTAGTTTCAAGCTAAAACCCAACCTACCAACAATCTATAAATAACGATTCGTTTTTTCCAGAACAATTTTTCAAGTTACGCTGTGAACTCTATACACTGTAAGCGTGGATCCTTTGCTACATTTAAACATAATATATTGATTTGTATGGATAATGATAGAGAGCACAATAGGGCTGAAGAACAAGTTAAGCCTCTTAAAAGTGGGTCTTGTATAAGAAGGGCATTTAATGAGCTTTAAGTTTTTAGGCTTTTTGTTTTGCTCCCGTAAGTTCTATATAAAGTCATACAAAGGCAACATTAGTAGATTAGTTGCAATTTACTAAAGTCGAGGATGCTTCTATCTATGTGTGTGTGTAATTAAAGTGTTGCATATTTATAAAAGTCAAGCTACAGACAGCAACTTAAACGGTCCTCAAATGTTGTGTCTAAAAATAGGCTTCATGGTTTTGTCTGAACAGGATACACAAGAAATAAAAACAAAAAAAAAAGGGATTTAATGGCGTCAAATAATCCCTTATTGGCATAATAGACACGTGCTTCATTGGAGCATACAATATTTATATGATTGATTGATCAATCAAAGTGCAGGTAGTTAGGGGGTAAAGCAGCTGGCAACCGACTGTTGACCAGCAATTTGCTTTGTTGCAAAAGCTAATAATAATAATGATAATGACGATGGAAATGGCAGTCAAACGTTTGCTTGATGACAACTGCAACATGTGCTAATCAACAACTCCGCTAACATTGCCGTCCTGGCATTACCAGAGACAGAGACAGAAAGACAGCCAATTAAAAGTGCCAGCCAACTTAAAGAGTCACCTAGTGTTAACTTAAGTTGAGTTGAAACCGAGTTCGAGACCAAGCTGTATCCGAATCCGAATCCAAGTGCGAGTTCTCTTAATAATAGCTTTAAATGTTTTTTTTCTTTTTCTTTTTGCGCAATCAGATTACTTGCAGTTGTGTACGTTGAATTCCAGTTAACTAAATGCCTCTAGGTCGTAGCCACAAAAGGAAAAAACCAAATAAAAGGAATATAAACACGCACTCAGATCGTTTCCATATCTTTACTTCTTTCTCTTTTTTGCGTTCTGAACCAAAGTGAAATTCAATAGAACTGGCAAATGGCATTTGCTGTGAACAACATGCACGGCACCATGAAGCCCATCTTGAATCACATGCAAGCCTGTCTTGCCAATTGCTACGCTCATGTTGCTTGCGCTGCATACCCATTAAATGTGTTCTTCATATAGGGCTTAATGCAATTTGTGGCGGAAAATACTAAAACAAAGTTAAAGTCATCTCCAACGTAAAATTATTACATTTTTCTTTGTGTTGTTACCTGAAGAGTTAATTATTTAATTTTCAAAAATTATGTCTAGGCTATTCATAAGTTCATTTGACCTCACTTTAACCAACATCTTTCCTGTAGTCGCATGCAGCTTAAACTGGCAGCAGGAAGCTATAAGCTAACAGCTAGCAACCAGATGCCATAGACTGCGTTGAAAGTTTGCAAGCTCTTTTTTTATGCAAATGCTTTGTGGGTGGTTTTGGGCCTTATCATTGTGGTTTTGGTATTCCAGGCTATTTGGTTATTCCTGTGCAAGAGCTGAAAAGAGCTTTAATAGGAGGTATTTGTATGCCCCTGTTTTTAAATACGAAAGCAACATAGACGGCAAAAAATAATCTCTGCATGTATCTAAAGTCATGTCCTTGTGCACAAAACATATATATGAATTTTCACTTTTTGCTGGACCACGTTTTAGGACCTAACACATCTCCAGCAGCCTGGGTTTTGTGTGCCGTTATCGTTGTCGTATCCATTGAAATGAAAAGTTTTGTCCGCTTGGAAAAAATGTTTTGTCTGCTGCCTCTGTTGATGAGTTTCTTTTATCGCATTGACGCCATCTAGTGGTCGGTAGCGAAATCGTGAGGGGCACATAAAAACCGCATTTGAATGTTGAGACAAAAGTGGCGAATGGCTTTGTTTCTACATATAACCCACATAAAAGTTGACAACATTTATTCCCATTCATGCACACATATGTACGAATGCAAATGTGTGTGTTTTTTTTCTTTTCACTTATTGCAATGCAACTGTAAAGATGAAAATTGTATTTGGTGTTGATTTTGCCGTTGATGTGTCAATTTTGTACAACAAATTTTACATGCATTTTTATGATATGGCACATTTTAGCATTGCTGCTTTGTCATCGTTGCCCCGTTGTCACGAACTTCAAAATGTGAATTGGTTTCGTTTCGGGCTTCGGTTATATAACAAAACAAAAGTCTCTTTCACACATTTTAATTGTAACTACGGTTGCTTGAGAAAGAGATGTGAAGATAAACAACGATATCAGTTAAATGTTTAATATTAAGGTCAATGTTAATGCCGAGAAAAAAAAAAGATACGCTTCACAGCTAGTACCAAAAAATTCCCCCTATATAATAATAATTTAAAACCAAACAACGCGCAGTCATCTCCCAGAATCAAAAACAAAATAAAATTATAACTTTAATCAAGATTAGCAAAATCCGATTCGGAAGCGCAATTATATTAAAATTATATCGCACATAAAATGTAGAAATAAAATAAATTTGTCGCTAAAAATAAGACAGGAGAGAACGGTTATTAGTAAAATGAACAAAAATAATTCCTGCATAATTTGCAATGTTTTAAAAAAACTGCGTTTATAATTGGAATTAGAGATGACAATTTAAATAAAATGCACACGTTTCAGATACAACTAATTGCATAAGTATGAAAATTGAATAGAATTAAACACTTTTCAAAAAGTTGATATGCTTTTTGAACCCGAGTAAAGTGACTTAATTGAGCTTTAGCCAAAAGTAACCAAATGCAAACGAAAACCATTATAGAGGAACCCCACCAACACACGTGCCTACTATGTGTGTTTGTGTGTGTGTGTGCCACACAATCGTAATTGCATTTTGTAGCCTTGCAATTGCAGTTTCCTTAATAAAACCTACAATTTTATAAGCTACGCTATTTCACTAACAAAAATTTCCATTTTGTTTTTTTTTGCAGTTGGTACTTCCGCAAAATCAAACGCATTGAGGCTGAGAAAAAACTGCTACTGCCAGAGAACGAGCACGGTGCATTTTTAATACGCGATTCCGAGAGCCGTCACAATGACTATTCGCTATCAGGTGGGTGTTCTCTATAGAAGGCATACGAACTGCCATTCATCTAGTTTATTATATTTATTCTATACTTAATAATTGTTAATTGTTTACAGTGCGCGATGGCGATACGGTTAAGCATTACCGCATCAGACAATTGGATGAAGGCGGTTTCTTTATTGCCAGACGCACAACATTCAGGTATGTTTTGATATTTGATCTTTTAATGAAGTCACTATTTAACTGATTGTTCATCTATTGCATATAGAACACTGCAAGAGCTTGTCGAACATTATTCCAAGGATTCGGATGGCCTGTGCGTTAATCTTTGCAAACCATGTGTACAGGTAAGCTTGAAAGTTTTAAAACGTATACTTAACTCATGGTATAACTTATTGTTTATTCGTACATGCATTTAACATGCATCTAACATTTCGTATTGCTGTTGCGCTAACATTAACATTAACATGGCATTCACATAACATTAACATCAACATTTTCATTGTTATTTTGTATTTCTCATTAGTTAATTATTTATGTAACTGAACGAAACGATTTTAAATGATTATTTTTTGTGTCTTTTTTATTTATTTTGTGTCTTTGACTTTTATACTAACGATTTAATAATATATACCAAATACTAACAAATAAAAGACAAATTCATTTTCGGGTATTTTTGAGGTAGGATTTCGTATTTAAGAATTAACGTTAATGTATGTGCCTGTGCGTGTGCGTGTGTGTGTGCGTGTGTGTATGATACTGCCCACAACAACAACATAAAATAAAAAAAAAATCAAACACAATATTCCAAAAATTAAAACCATTCATTTTGTAACACTCACAAATAGTCAAAGTGCACATTGATATCAGAACACAGCAAAAACAAAATTTAAACAATAAGTTAAAGTATTCTACTTTCTTGGCTATGAGTCATTGCACTTTATTTTTAAATATATAAATTTTAAATTTGTAAATAATAAATAATTCATGGCGTGTTAACATAGTGTGCAATTGCCAAATCGCGTGTCTAATTTATACAAAAAATACAAATAAGTAAATAGCTCCGAAGGGCGTTCAAAAAAGTGTGCACTTTCAAATTTGCAGCGCAATGTAGTTTTTCGTCGAAAGACTTTTAAAAATGTACATATAATAATTGTAAAAAAAAAATTTAATTTTAATTGAAAAACTTCAAAACAGTTGCACTTTGACTTTGCCTTGAGCCCTACCTACTACCAACAAATTACAATGTTAATTACACTTAAAACATCTTCGCTTGATTTACCTACAACATAAAACACAACACAACTAACCTGTATGGAAACAATTTGTATATAATGCCTTAATGTATGCAACATTTTACCATCTCTCAATTGGCACAATCATTGCAACCAGCCTAAAAGGCACACACCATATGAACAGCTTCTTATCAAAAACACAAATTAATTAAATTGGTTTTCCATGCAGATCGAGAAACCTGTAACCGAAGGCTTGTCGCATCGAACACGCGATCAATGGGAAATCGATAGAACTTCGTTGAAATTCGTGCGCAAACTGGGTTCTGGACAGTTTGGTGATGTCTGGGAAGGCCTGTGGAACAACACAACGCCGGTGGCGATTAAAACACTTAAATCAGGTAAGCAAGAATGCAATAATTTATGAATTCCTTAAAGAGTCTTACTCACCTTACTATATATTGAAACTGACAGGCACAATGGATCCCAAGGACTTTTTGGCCGAGGCCCAAATCATGAAAAAGTTGCGCCACACTAAACTTATTCAACTGTATGCAGTGTGCACAGTCGAGGAGCCCATCTATATTATAACGGAGCTCATGAAACACGGCTCACTTTTGGAATATCTGCAAGGTATGTAACTTTAAGATGGTATCACCCATGCCTGCATTTACTAATTAACACCATAACAATTCGTCGGACGTGTTTCAATCATCTGTCATTTAAATTTGCTGATGTATTTGTTTTTTTTTTTTTTTTAATCTTTGTAGCCATTGCAGGCAAATGTCGTAGCATCAAAATGCAAACGCTAATCGATATGGCTGCCCAAATAGCCGCTGGCATGGCCTATTTGGAATCACAGAACTATATACACAGAGATTTGGCGGCGCGTAATGTGCTTGTCGGCGATGGCAATATCGTAAAGATTGCCGATTTTGGCTTGGCTCGGTAAGTACTGAATAAAAAGTTATCAAGAAACATGTTATATTTATTATATATTATTTATTTTTCTGCGTTATAACAGACTCATTAAGGAGGATGAATACGAGGCACGTGTGGGTGCTCGATTCCCTATTAAATGGACAGCGCCAGAGGCAGCCAATTACAGTAAATTCTCTATTAAATCGGATGTGTGGAGCTTTGGCATTTTACTCACCGAACTGGTCACCTATGGACGCATACCCTATCCAGGTGCGTTGCCGCTTATACAAATTGTATATAAATTAGTCTATTTACTAAATATATTTAACTTTCTTCAGGCATGACCAACGCTGAGGTATTAACCCAAGTAGAACATGGTTATCGCATGCCAATGCCACCCAATTGTGAACAGCGACTGTATGAAATAATGCTGGAGTGCTGGCACAAGGATCCCATGCGGAGACCAACATTCGAGACGTTGCAATGGAAGCTTGAGGACTTTTATACATCCGATCAGAGTGACTATAAGGAGGCGCAGGCTTACTGATAAATGCTTCATGCGCCCGCTGGCAAACGCGGTGGCTGCAATAAAGTGGCGCCCGGTGCTGCAGCCTGCCCAGCGGAGCCGATCAATAAAATTGAACCATAAGCAGCATCATCCCAATACGGACAATTCTTATTTAGTTACTTACTTCAGTTTTGCACAGACGTTTTTATAAAAGCATTATAAACAAGAAAACAACCAACAACAACAACAAGCAAATATGTATTCCCATACCGCATGGGGCTGTGTGCTTGTCTAGGTATATGCATATTTATATACATATATAGAAATTATACATGTTATTAGAGTATAAGGCAGCAAATTTTTCTAGTGTTTAGGGCAGGAGTATTGCAGTGTGCTAAGAATGAAAGTATGTGTAATAATTCTATTTGTATTTTGATAACAAAACTTATATTTTTGTTTCGTTAAATGCATGTACTACGTACTACACATACAACGATAATAATATAATAATTTACGTATGTTAATGTGTTTGTAATCAGGCGCTATTGTGGATCGCTGATTCAATTATTAATATATTTCAGATGTATTACTAATCATATGGCACATGCATATTCACATATACCTATATTATACGAAACGCATAAAGTCACAGATTATATAGGATCTTCATATATACATATATGCATATTTTTCTTTTAGTTATTTAGCCATTATTACGATATTTAAATATTTACATATTTATGCTTTTAGTTAAAACATTGCGTGTCTTATCTTATATTCAAAACACACACTCAACATAATCAACGACATTTAGTATGCTTTATCTGTATTGTGTATTCAAAAAAGTTCGTAAACATAAAGAAAATGCGTTCACAATAACAAAAGCAAATGCTAGTAAAACAAACAAAAAATATATAATAAATATACATAATGCAATGCAATAAAGTAAAATCCATATGATTAACGTTATACATTTTAATTGTAATTTTAAACCATTAAATAATCTATATTTAAAGGTATACATATAACTATACACACACCACGAATCATGTACATTTAAAACAAAAACATTTAAATAAATTTCACTATCGTAATTTATACAAACAAAAACAATCCAAAATAGTCATTGTTAAATGTTAGTTTTGTTCAAATTTATTTCATTTTGTTTTCAGTGCATTTGTTTTTAGTTTCTTTTGTTTTATTTTGGTAAGTATTCATTTTATGAAAGCCTACTTGTTTGTTTAACCCAATCATTCTTTGAACTCAGCTCTAAAAAAAAGATGCAATTATTTAAACAAATTCAGCTTTTTATTCATTATTATTACCTATCTACGAATGTACGTACATCTTAACCAGAAAAGCATGAATTTAAGGCTGATTTTATAATGCTAACCTTAGTACTTATGTGTTCTTATCTAATATGTATCTAAATGCTTTCCACTATACGTTTGCTTATACAAATGCTAAAGCACAAAATAATAGAAAAATCCAAATAAAAGCAATTGTAATCAAAAACCAAGTGAACATCGTATCCAACTGTATTCAATTTGCTTTAAAATACGTTTTTTTTTCTCCAAAGAACCCTTCAAAGAACTTTACAAAACTTAAATAAAAATCAGAATATTTGCATTTTAATTAAATAATTGTCATAAAAAAAATATAGCTGGTTGTTAGAACACAAATACACAACGTTTGTCGGCATTTCAGAAAAAAAAATATATAAATAAAAGAAATATGTATAACGATTGCAAAAACCAATAACTGTAACACACACATCTACATATACATACATATATGTATGTACTTAACAATTGTATAAAAGAAATACATACATATTTGTATATATATATATATACATTTGCAAACATTTTACAATTTGACGACACAATAAAGCAATCGTATGTATGTATTTGTGAATAAGTATTTGGACATGTAGTGTATTGTATTTTAAAAAAGGCAAAAACTTTTGATCTTAACATTGGGGCTATATGTATTTTATAGCCACGCCCCATATATGGGCGTGTGGGGTACAGTTGTTCAATAATAGTTGATTGAATTTGGTCAATTCCGATTTTTTTTGGTTTTTTTCTGCTCGAACAGAACCATAACAAAACAAACGCATCGAAAGCCCTGCCTAAAATGTCGTCGGGTTTTGTGTGTGTGTGTGAGTGCTCGTGTGTGTGCGTATATGGCCGCATGTGGTCAAGCAGGCAAACAGCAATAACAACTACAACAGAAATGCCATTTGATGACGATTCCGTTTTCAAACGTTATTTGTGGGTGAATCAGTCAAGCGGAGCCATTCACTGGTTGCTCACTTTTGTTGTTTTTCATGATTTTGCACTCGTTGATCAGTTCGGGCATAAACAACAATTGTACAGACGACAAGCACGAATAGACAATAATATTGCCTTATAAGGTAAACGACACTGCCAACAGCTGTTTTCGGCATTTGCAGTCGATCAGGGTTTTGGTATTTTTCAGCGGTTTGTTTAGAAAGGGGTGACGCGCCGGCAAGGGGTGCGGTTCCTCACGCTGATAAGCGACCAAACGATGACCGCTGGCAAAATAATGCGACAGCTGAGATAAGTGAAACATTTGTTTATCAAAGACTTCCTGCGACATGTATGTGTGTTTGCCATCTTTTGTTTATTTTTGGTCACAAATCAAACGTTATTGGCTAACCGCTCAGCATTAATAATCGCCTTATCGCCAACGCCCGCGCGATGACAAACTTCATTTCCATGTGCCTATGGTCTTAGTCATTTTCGAGTATGAACAAAAATAAAAAAAAAACCCAGATTAAAATAAGTAAGGCATTAGAAATGCTGTTTAGCCATATTCAGTTCTTCATCGCTTTTTATTTGCTCTTAAGCGGTTACAAATACGTTTTAGCTTTAGTATATATGTGTGTATATATTTTTCATTTTTGGGTATGCATAAGACTACATGGTATGTATGCAAATGCATGTGTAGCATATATATATTTATGTAGGAATGTTTAATGTTTAATGCCAAATATGATTATTTTTATATTATGCCAATATGTTGTGCGTATGAACTCGTCAATTTTGATAGAACACAAAATAAAGTGCTAATTACTTATGTGTAATAGTGTTTTGTGGTATGATTTCGTATAAAATTGTTACAAAAAAAATAATTATTTCATAATAATAATGATAGAGTAGTTTATCTTTGTTGCTGTTGTTGTTAATTTAGTTGCTGTTGCTGTTGTTGGCGCACATCCTTCCTCTCTCTTGAAAATAATTCGTTTTTTATCCACCCCTGAATGGCTGGCCCTTTGTGTGCATGAATGGCAGTTTTGTGGGTATGGGGGCAAGTGGTGCAGACAGGGCCACGCCCAACGGCAGCAGCAGCAGTTGTTGCTGTTGTAGCTTAGAAGCATTTGCGATGAACAATGGATGGGCCAGACTCGTCGTACTCTTGTTTAGATATCCACATCTGTTGGAATGTGGAGAGGGAGGCCAAGATGGAGCCACCAATCCAGACAGAGTATTTACGCTCTGGTGGCGCTACAATTTTTATTTTCATGGTGGACGGAGCCAGAGCTGTTATTTCTTTCTGCATACGATCGGCAATGCCCGGATACATTGTGGTGCCACCTGAGAGCACAGTGTTGGCATACAGATCCTTACGAATATCGACATCGCACTTCATAATCGAATTGTAGGTGGTCTCATGAATACCACATGCCTCCATGCCCAGGAATGAGGGCTGGAAAAGAGCCTCGGGGCAGCGGAAACGCTCATTGCCAATGGTAATGACTTGTCCATCGGGTAGCTCGTATGATTTCTCCAGCGATGAGCTGGATGCGGCGGTGGCCATCTCCTGCTCAAAGTCCAGAGCAACATAGCACAACTTCTCCTTAATGTCACGCACAATTTCACGCTCAGCAGTGGTGGTAAACGAGTAGCCACGCTCGGTCAGGATCTTCATCAGATAATCGGTCAAATCGCGACCAGCCAAATCCAAACGCAAGATCGCATGGGGCAGGGCATAGCCTTCATAGATTGGTACGGTGTGGGTGACACCATCACCAGAATCCAAAACAATACCTGTGGTACGACCGGAAGCGTACAAGGAGAGCACAGCCTGAATTGCCACGTACATTGCGGGCGTGTTGAATGTCTCAAACATAATCTGAGTCATTTTTTCCCGATTAGCCTTGGGATTGAGGGGAGCCTCGGTCAGCAGCACGGGGTGCTCCTCCGGTGCCACACGCAATTCATTGTAAAAAGTGTGATGCCAGATCTTTTCCATGTCATCCCAGTTTGTCACAATGCCGTGCTCAATTGGATATTTAAGCGTAAGGATACCACGCTTTGACTGTGCCTCATCGCCCACATATGAGTCCTTCTGGCCCATTCCAACCATAACGCCCTGATGCCGGGGACGGCCAACAATTGATGGAAAAACAGCGCGTGGTGCGTCATCACCGGCAAAGCCGGCTTTGCACATACCGGAACCATTATCGACAACCAAAGCGGCAACCTCTTCGTCACACATTATTATGCTGTTTAATTAGTTATCTGAAACCAAAAAATGTAGACAAAAGGCTCAAGTTAAAATATGTACACTCGAAATGAAATTCGAAAAGTCAGATTGAAAATTCTATCGCTGTTGGTGTTCAGACTACAGCTCAGACAACACACATGCACACACAATGAAAGACTGAAATGATTACCTTTTAAGGAAATATAAGAGACGAATGTAGTTTTTTTTTTTGTTAACTGATTCTCTAAATTTACCGCTGCGCAAACTTTGCACAATGACTGACGCTTCACAATTGAACCGACGCCTACTTTTTTCAAAAGTGGTTGAAACTCGCCGCTGGCTTGGCGTTGCCATCTGGCACAAAAATACCTAACCAAAAAATACATTTCTCCTATCGATAACTGATACTCGACAACAGCTGTTTAAGCCGTCGATCTTGAGCCTCACTGTCTTTTTTTATATTCTGCTATTTTTATTTTCCTAATTGATTTAAATATGCAATACACATTAAGTGTTTCATAAATAATCGCTTTCGATATACATATATTTTCCAAACACACCGCTCCTCTCTAGACAAAAAGGACAGACAGACACCCACCCACCCACAACAATATCACCCGACGTCTATAGCGGCACTGCGACTTATTTGATAGGCGCCGCGCGTTCATCAACATGGTTGACATTAACCTGGAATGCGTGGAGTTAATTGAGCCGCAGCCAAGGGCGACATCCACAGAGAAACAGCAACAGCAGTATTTAGAGGCGGCACGCATACTGCTCGTCTTGCTCGAAAATGTGCTTAGCCAGCCAAATAACCTAAAGTTTCGCACCATACGACTGGAAAATAAAACGATCAAGGAGAAGCTGCTCTCATTGCCAGGGAGCGAGCGACTGCTCATTGCAATCGGTTTTAAACGCACGCCAAGCTCTAACGTGTACACGCTGCCCAGCGAGGTCCCGCTGCAGCAGATTCAAAAATACAAAGAGGTTTTAAGCCAACGACGAGAGGCGTGGCTAAACGGCGCAATTCCTAAAAGTAACTAAATAATCATATTTATCTCAATCGTATTTATTTATTTGTGTGTTCTTTGGTGTTTTTAGGTCCAATTAATGCACATGCAAAGCCAGTATCAACATCATCACGGCCAGAAATGGCAGCTGCCTGTTCAACGCCTTTGTTCATTCAACCTTCAGTGCCCTATAGACAACGCATTACCTTTCCACGATTACTTGTTAGTATTGAGATACAAATTACGCATTAGTCTAGCTCACGTATTGTTTTAAACTCATTAACTATGATTTTGTTCATTGCTAAAAAAAGGGTTTATTTCATTTTAATGCGGCTACTGCATTTAGTTTACAAATTAAATTAAAATCTAATTATTTACATATTTATTCAGCGCACACAAAACCGTTTTCTACAATCGCTGGAACTGTACAGCGATGCGGTTATGCAGTATGAGGATGAGGCGTTGCTGGCCAGTGGTCTCAATCTAATACCTGTGGATGAGCTGACATCGAATGCCAACAGTAAACTGTTCGAACTACAGGAACTAATTGCGTCAGGCGAGTGTCAAGAAAAGGAGCCATGCATAAGGGATTTGTTGCTTGTGGAGCTGGTCAACTGGTTTAAGACGCAGTTTTTCGAGTGGGTCAATAACATACCATGCCAGGTTTGCGGCAGTGAAGATGGCAAATTGCGGCGTACTCAAACCGAGGGCGATGTGCGTGTCGAGGTCACTGTTTGCTGTGGCCAAGAAACCAAATTCCATCGCTACAATGATATATCACAGCTTTTAGTTTCACGCAAAGGCCGTTGCGGAGAATTCGCCAACTGTTTTACATTCCTGTGCCGTTGTTTAGACTACGATGCGCG
The DNA here is from genome assembly GCA_035044725.1 of Scaptomyza caliginosa. NCBI lineage: Eukaryota > Metazoa > Arthropoda > Insecta > Diptera > Drosophilidae > Scaptomyza > Scaptomyza caliginosa. The sequence continues at coordinate 735,351 of JAWNNR010000004.1, read as the reverse complement.
GCTGGTGCACTCTCACTTTGATCATGTTTGGACTGAGGTATATTCTGAAACGCAAATGCGCTGGCTGCATGTGGATCCATCGGACAATGTGGTGGACTCGCCGCTGATGTATCAGCACGGCTGGAAACGCAGCATTGACTATGTATTCGCTTACTCGCGTGATGATGCGCAGGACGTGACTTGGCGCTATACCAACAATCATAAGCAAATACTTCAACTACGCAAACTCTGCTCTGAAAAGGAGCTGATTGAAACGCTGAATGTGATTAGAGCAAAGCGCCAACAGTTTTCAACTGCCGATCGCAAAAAGTTCCTCAGTCAGCGTAATATGTGCGAGGTCATCTCAATGACCGTTGAACGGTATGCATTCATTATTGCTGTTGCTTGTTGTTGTAACTATATTATTTTTTTAAATTACGCAGCACGCCAACGGAGAGCGAGTTGAAAGGCCGAAGCTCGGGCAGCTTGTCGTGGCGACAATCGCGTGGCGAACACACATTCACCAATGTAAGTCAGCAGCAGATGTTAATTGCCATTGTCCATATGATCATGATTATTTAATTGCAGATTTTTGTATTTACGCCAAATGATACTGAACTGGAATGTCGTCAGTTTAATATACGCTACAGCTGTGCTAGCGATACATATGAACGATATATCAAAGGTATTCCAAAAAGCAAAACAAAAATATTTTATCTATGTCACTGATGAGTGATTGCTTACTTTTTAAGATGGCGAACGGGTTAACGTACTTGAAACCTACAAAACATGGCAGAGTGCTCAGTTTGCGTCAAAGAACATTTTTCGCAAGGTAGAACGTGATTGGAAAATGGCCTACTTGGCCCGCTTAGGTAATTCCCTCACACACAAAACCAAAAACGTAAACTATATATTTCATAATATTACAGAGGATACGGAAAGCGCTGAAATTATCTGGAAATTTAATTTAACCAAATCAAAACTAAAGGTAAAATCATATAAACTTACATTCGAAACAAAAACATTCGGCGAGGGAAAAATTAATGTGATAGTTGAAACCAGTGATGGCAACAAGTGCATCGAAAACGCCAGTGAGTTCCAGATTGTGGCCAAATTAAGCGGCGGAAAGGGCGACGTGTCTTGGCAGCATACCCAGCTTTTTAGACAGGGTCTTAACTCGAGGGAATATCCTTTTGATTTGCATGTCGTGTTGCACTAACAACTACACAAGACTTGCTTATGTATGTTTGTATGAGAAATTGTCCATATTTATTTGTAAAAAAGTCAACCATATATATATATATATATATTTCTATACAATTTACAAAAGAATTGATTAAAATAACAATAATCAAAGGAGAAATTGGTATTCTTTTAATTCCACCAATATAAGAGAAAATTTACTTTCAGCAAAACATTGATACTTAAGTCTAAAATGTTGTGAACAAATTGTTCAAAGTAGAGTGTAGACTGTGCCTAGTATCCTACGTATATATACAATATACATACCTAAATTACTATTCACTATTTACAAGTTCAAACCATTGTCTCATGGCCTCGCTAAGCACCAGCGGCAGTTGATTTAGATCACGAACAATTACATAATACGGGAAAGGGAAACTATCCAAATAGGAATTAATTTTTACCGATCCGTCAGAATTAACTTCCACGTGCTGTATGTCCAGAATCGAATTCTTCAATTTAAAAAAAAAATTAATTAAATATACTCATATTTAAGAATAGTTAAGTTTTAACATACCTTATTTTCCGGATTATCGATGATTATGTAAACAAGGAATATGCGCTGCAGTCGGGCCAATTTAATGGCATTCTTTACTTTCTGATTGCCCTCACTATAAATATTACGGCCATCGCTTAATATAAGCAGTAGATTTTCAAATAGCCCATTATCGCCACCAATACCGCTTTCCTCAACATTCACAGTGCGTATAAAGTCAAGCAAGCCAGCTATTTTTGTTTTATCTTGAGCGAAATTAAGTGCGCTTACTAAACGCGGACCATCAAACTGTTCTGTGTGGTTAAGAATGATTTGAGGCGCTTCTCCAAACGATAATATACTAAGACGCCCACTTTCCAGAAGTGTCAGAGCCTGCGAAACCAACGAAATAGCCTCCAATGTTAGAGTCTTGGAATTGTTGTGGTGCATCGATTTGGAATCGTCGATGGCAATGGTAATTTTATAATCACGCTGTGCCGGTTTTGTGCGACGCAACCAAATCTTATCTTTGCGAAACTGCGACGCTATGTATGGTATGATCTTCTTCATGTTGATACGCCGTCCAGTACGATAATCACCCTTAAGCCGTGTACATTTCGTTGGCTCCAATATGAGGCGCAATTGTTCGCACAACTCACGGGCGTTTAGGGTCATGCGATTGGAAATACTTGACCAGCTCTCATAATCCTCATGATGTGGTAAAATCTGAAATAATATTAAGTGATTAGCAAGTTATTAAAATAAAATAAAAATAAAAGTCTAACTAACTGCATTTGAGCTGGTCACTTGTTGCTGATACGTATGCCGCAATTCAATTTGCTCGGCTGTACTCAGTTCCTGAGCCTGTGTGCTCTTGTCTAGCAACAACTCCGCGCTGCAAATATGTTAAAGTTTATCATTTTAAATATTTATTAATATAAAACATTATTTGAATGCATTACTTGCTGTGCGCAGTGGTCTCAGTGCTCCGGGGCACCGTCATTGTTGCCACTACTTCGCCTTCGATTTCCATTTGCTCCGGTGTTTCCAGTCGCTCTTTTGCCTGCTCTGTTTTCGAAGGTTTTTCGGATTTTTGATCTGTTTTCTCTGAGCTTATTTGCTCTAGTTGTGCATCTTCCTGCTCTTGTGCTGTTGTCTCTTCGTCGGCAATTATTTCGTCCGCGTTTTCCAAGTCAGTGTTTTCATCTTCTTTGGACTCTTCATTCTCCTGATGTTTGATTTGCTTGGATTGCTCCTCTGTTGCATTATCCAACGTTGTTTTATCGCTACTCTTGGGCTCCTTAACATGTTGATATTCCTCGGCCTCGACATTTTCATCCTTCTTTTCTGTTTGCTCATTTTCGCTTTGGTTAGACTCTTTCATTTGGTCGATTGTCTTAAGCTGCTTTAATTTGTTCTGCTCCGCTTCGCCTACGAATAAGATTATGGAAAAAAAAACTTTAATATCAATGATGTATGTGTTTTGTTCAAATCTACCTAGCGTGCGTTCCTCATTAGTGCGACCTTGTTTACGTTTCTCCTGTGTTTGCGTCTCGTTTTTACGCTCCTCCTGGGAAATTGTCTCCTTAGTTTCGGCTACGCCCTGATGGCCCCCATCGTTTGTCTATTAAGTACAAATTATAGAAATAACAACACTTTAAACACCAAATAACATGAACTTACATCATTTTCAGCCTGACCCACGCCATCCTTCTCCTCACCCGTGTCCTGTTCGTCCATTTTTTGGTCTTGCTTGATATTTTCATCTTGTGGCTGCTGCTGCATTTGATCTGCTGAGCTGTTCTGTTCGGTATCGGGTACTGATTGCACATTGTCTTCTTTGCTTGAATTGTCCTTCGATTGTGTATGTTCCTCTGATTTTTCTTCACGGGGTTCTGGCTCGTCAGGCGTTTCCTCCGGCTTTTGCTCTTCTTCATTTAACTCACCACGCGTTTGAGTTTCCGGCTCTTCGTTTTCTTTCTGGCCTTCCTCATTTTCTTCTACGTTTTCATCATTCTCTCTGTCTTTTTCTGGGCTCTCTTTTTCAGTGCCTGCTTCCTCCTCATCGGATTCACTATTTTCTGAATCCAGTTGATCCTCTTTGGACTCCTCTTTGGCAGTGTCTGGCTCGTCGGGTTCTTCGGCTGGAAGCATATTTTCTTTCATAGCATCTATGTCGAAGGGATTTTCATCATTTGGCTCATCGGCTTCGTTGTCATGGCCTTCGTCTACATTGTTCATATCGCCCAAATCCATTTCTTCAGGCTCTGGTGGCTCCTCAAGCTCATTATGCATGGCATTTGTTTGCTCCTCATCAAGCTCTGGCTCTTTCATGTCATCAATATCTTTGGCCTGTTCCTTTCGCTTATCATCGCCGCTGGGCTCATTTGTTGCATCGAGACCATCCTTTTCATGCTCTTCTTTTGCATCCTCCTTGGCAGCATCGTTTTTAGTGTCTAAATCATTATGATCGTCCTTCTCATCTTTAGTGCCCTTACCCTGATCCTCTTCATTCATATCAGGCTCCTCCTCTTCGGGCTGCTTTTCTTCATCATCACCCCAAATTTGGTCATCGAGCTTCTCGGCGCCCTCTTCTGTATCGCCCATTTCCTTATTAAGCTCATCCTCATTTTCGGACTCACCACTGTCATCTTCTTCGTTTTCGGGCTTCTCGACATCCTGCATTTTGGCATCGAAGTCATCGCTCATTTCAATGCCTTTCTCCTCCTTGCAGTCGGGCTCCTCTTTGTCACCGTCATCTTTGCGATCCTCAGGCCGCTTGGCATCATCCAGCTGATCCTCGGACTCAATTTTATCTGACGCATCATTCTCACCAGTGCCATCTTCCAGACCAAAGCCCTCGCCATTCTTAGAGTCTTGCTTGGACTGACCCTCTTCGTCCTGCATTAGATCTGGTGGCACACAAAAGCCTTTACTGCCAATCTCCACAAATGCGGTTAGCATTATTGACAGCATTTTTGCGGACACCTTGTGTGTCCCTAACTGCTGCAAGAACACATATTCTGCTAGCAACTGATACTGCTCCAGAACAGGCAATAGCGCTACAGCCCGCCGCAGGTAGGTCAGCTGCTCCTTGCTAGGTTCAGCATGCTTTAGGACAAGCAGAACATTGGAGAGTTTGCTTAGAGTGCGTGACATGCTTAACATTTTCCAGTCCTCGTTTAATTGACCTGTCAAATGCTGCTTAAGATGCTGCTCCTTGAGACTCTCTTCCTCCTCGTTTTCCTGCCCATCTTTCTGCTTGCCATGTTGTTTGTAAATCTTCTGTAGCGCAAGCAGTACACCGTGAGCAATATTGGCTAGCTCAGCATCCACATTTTTGAACTCAACGGGCTTAGCTGAAGAGATATCACTGTGATTGCTGCTTTCTAATTGAGTAAGCAGTGCCAAAAGCGGCTGTGCTAATGGCAAATGCTCCTCATGACCACAATTCAGATGACCCAAAACCTGATGTATATTAACCAAGATTTTTTCATAGCTGCACTGATATTGTGTCAGCTTCTTGCTGTCCAGAAACTCCAATGGCACACGCTCCATTTCCAGTTGCAATGCCTGACTTGCGCTCAAGATTATCCTACAAAGTTCAAGTAGCTCGCTTTGCTGTAGTATTGGACTTGAAAGCAAAGCGCTGTTCTCGCTGTTTGTCTCCAAGGGAGCACAATGAAGCAGCAGTTGCCACTGACGAAGTACGTACTGTATCTGGCAAAGCTTATGCTTTAGTTGCACACATTCATCTGCATTACGCGAAAAGCTCAGCTGCTTAGTCGAAGTTCCCTCGGACAGCACTATATCTGCCACATGACGCAACTGGTGCAATGTATTACTCAATTCGTGCAACTGCCGGGTAGCGCTGGACAATTGTTCACGCTGCTGCTGAACGTGTAGGAACAGATCCACTGCGTAGCCTTTAATGCGTTCTATGTTTGGAGGCCCCAGTTCTGAAAGTGGCGTAAGCATTATGTTCTGCAAAAGTTTTAGCTTAAAAACGCTCTTCATGTAGTATAGATCCAGTTGTTGATTAAACTGCCTTCCACTAGAGTGCAGTTGCGGCAACATTGCCTCAATGCAGAACGGTGCCAGTTGGAAGTTCTCAAACTCTCCACGTAACGAAAGCTCCATCAGGCCGGACTTGTAGCTAATACCCAGTCGTGTGAGCAGCTTGAACAGATCAGTTAACGCCTTCCGTTTCTGCTGCAGTATTTGCTTGGCTTGCAGCTTTTGCTGCGGTCTCTCCTTGCTTCGATCAACGTTCATGTTTCGCAGCTCTTCGCAACGCTCCAATTGAGCCGTAACCAACTCATCCAGTTCTGTCAGAAGCAAGCCATAGCCTGTGTGGTTAAGCGTTTGCCTCACAATGTTTCGTGAGGTTTTAAAATGCTTTCCCAGTTGTTGCAGCAGTGGCAACGAATCGGAATCCGGTTCCGAATCAGATCCTAAGTCCAAGGAGCTATACTTGTAGCTGAGCTGCTCTGGTGCCACAAAGCTCTGGCTGTCTAAGTGATAGGATAGGGACTTACGTTTATTTCTAAACTTATCCAAGCTGTAGTCCTTGACGGTTGAATCCTTGGGCTGAAACACTTCAGTAATCTTCTGCTCCAGCAGCAGACGATACTCCTTTAGAAACTTGCCCAGATTACGATGCACACTAGCAACATTGTTGCGCATGCTAAAGTAGCTTAGATCCTTATTGTAGCTCTGAATCTTGACAAACTCGCGCAACTTCTTCTCAATAGGCGCACGGCGAAGCTTAATAGTGTCCGCAACTTCCAGAGCGAACTGATCGAAATACAGTTGAAGATTATGCAGTCCAGCAATAAGCGGTTGCACATCCAACTTTGCTTTGCCCACACGTTCCACATTGTGCAGGTACATTTCAAAGCCATGAAGCAGTTGCAAACGCACATAGAAATCACCATAGCATGAAGCCTCCACAAACTGACGCAGTGTTCGTATTAATTCGGACAGCTCGACATCCGTTTGTAAAAGATTGTAGATGAAAAACCAGTAGCGATAGGCACGCAGCTCCACCAGCTGAGTCGTTTGATTGAGACAATTGCGCCAGTGCTGCAACTCTAGTTTGGTCCAACGCTGCACAAACTCTGCAACCTCAATTTCCTCAGACACCAAATTGTTTTTACTATGTGCCAGCTCGTTCCAAAGCGCCAGCTTTTGACGAAGTAACTGGAAACCAGTGTTGAAGCGCACCACCGATGCATTCGCTGGCAATTTGCGTATGCGCGAGATGACCAACTTAATATCTGCTAGGCCAGCGTGTTCCGGATATAGTTCCAGTTGCTCCAACACGCGTTTTTCAATGCGTTCCAAGACATTCAGGCAACCAGTAATCTCGGCAATGTTAGAGTCCTTGTAAAAGTCGTAGGTAGAACTACTAAAGGCCTCCTCCAAGTGAATGTCCTTTAGCTGTCGTTGTTGCAGCGCCACGGCAAAGGTTAGACCATTGTAGACGTTGCCATCCAGCGACGCTCCAAATGCAGTCTTATAATGCGCATGTAGCTGCACAAAGACCTTTAGACGCGCTTGGTATGGCTCTATCAGTTGCAATTGCAGCTGCTGACTCTCGTCCTTGCGCTTCTTGTAGCTGACAGTTGTGTATTTGGACATGGATTCGATGAAATTTCGCGCAAGGAAAACATAATCCTGCTCATTGACTATTTGTGCAAGCTTTACCTTTGTCGTTGCCTTTTTGTCCAGTTTAAGCACCTGCTCCAGCGTTGGCTGATCTACAAATTCAACAAAATCTTCTTCAAGGTTTGTAGGAAAGTACTGTTCAATCTCCTGCAGTGCTTCAAGCTCCTCATCCTCAACGCCACCCAAGGTCTTTGTCTTGTAAAGACTCTCTTCTTCGGCACGCTGCTTGTTGCGACGCTGTTCTTCCTGTTGCCAAGTGCGATTGCAAATACTTAACGCATCATCGTATGCCGTAAATATGGTCTCGTCAATGCTTGAGGCGATGCATATAAAGTTCCGTAGCTCGCTAAGCTTAGCTTTCAGCAGGCCAAAGTATTCGTGTTCGCTGTGTGAAAGTTTGGAAATCAGTCCATAAACATGACTACTTCTAATAGCAAGAGGCCGCTGTGCTGGAAACTCGCCTATATGTGCAATGGTTTTCTCCAGTTTTACGGCCTCCGCTGCGCTGCCGGCCATCAGTAGACGACTAAATAGTTGCTTTAACTGTTCCAGTCCAAAACGCATTTGATTGACAGCACATTTAATGGGCTGAATAAAGTCTTGATAGTACGAATCATACCGGGCGAGCGTGTGATGCACAAATCGTTGTGCATTTGTTAGCCACAGCTCCAATTTATTAAGCAGTTCTGCACAACGTTTTAGTTCCTGCTCGCTAGCTAAACGTTGTTTAACAACAAAATGTGACCAGTTCTCGCGCACAAGCGTAATAAGCTTGTGTAACGCCGTACAGTCGCAATTGGATTTAACAAAGTGCATCAAATCTTGAACTAAGGCAGCATACAGGCACTGATCGGGTCGCAAGGCAAGCTTCTGGTTAAGTTGTTGCTGTAGCTGTTGTGATGAATTTAGTCGCTCCTGGAGCTGGTCATAAATTTGGTGTCCAAAATGCTGGTACTTCATGATGATGCGCATGAAATCATATGATGCTTGTAAATGTTCCAGGCACTCAATATCCTCTGCTATGTAGATGTTTCTTAAACGATTTTTTTCCACAGGATCAATGAGTGGCGTATGAGTTAAAACGCATATCTCCAAGATGCCAATAAGTGTGTTTGCTAATGCCGAATTGAAACAAGAACTCAATGGCTCCGTCTGTTCTTGAGGTAGCTGGTTTAAATGTAGCATAACCTCCTGCAGTTCCTTAATGCATGCCTCAAAGCCTGAGTCCAATTGCTGCCTCTGTTGCTTAACTTGAAGTTGAACATGTTCCAATTCGTTAAGCAACAGTCTGCCGCTGTCCTGTACCAGCTGTAAATTGTTAAGCTCTGGATTGTGCCTGTTGGTTAGCAACTGCGCATTCTGCCAGAGTAATTCGCGAGTCTGCTGTAGCGTTTGACGCCAGGGTTGCAGTTCATTCAGCGGCACCGATAGCATTTGTCCATTCGTTTGGCAAATTAAGGCAAGAACAACATTGCTTAAAGCAGGTCCTTGATAGGTGTAGCGACATTCTAGTTCCTGCTCACTGGGCACCTGAGCACAGTCAAAACGTGTGGCCAAATTATCCAGTTGATAACACTGCAGTGCCTGGCGATATTGACGCTGATAGCTTCGTAATGCCTTGTAACAACTGCTGCCGTTGAGCTGCTGTTCCAGTAGGTTACTAAACTCTTCCGGACTGTTTAAATGATTTAATGCTGTGGTCAGTTCTCGCCAGGCTGACATTATGTGGCCGTGCGTCGCACTGTTGAGTGTGTTTAGGCATTGCCATAGATGTCCATTAAGCGTAAGCAGTTGTTCGCTGTACAGCACATTTAGTTGGTCATCGAAATCAACATGAAGTGTCCTGCTTAGCGCACGATCCATGTAGAAATCACGCAATGCGGCTTGCAGCAGGTGATACGTCTTTATTTTGTCGTCGTGTAGATCCACCACATAACTATCCTCAGCGTTGTGCTGGCCACCAGTCAACTGCTGTGTGATTTGATCGATTTCAATATCGATTTCCATGCTCATTTGCTCACTTTCTTGGAGCTTTCGTTGTTGCTCATTTAACTGATGCTGCAGTCCACAAAGCGCTGCTTGCAATTCCGAATTTTCCATCCGAATGTCAGTAAGCTCAAACTGCTTTAGTTGGCACGTGGAGCTGTGGATGCGCAAAAAGGCGCGCCATTTATGGGCTTTATCCGATTGGAGAGCCAGCCATTTGTTTAACCACAATTTGCTATCCATTTTGCCATACTGTGGCACCACATTTAGTAACTGTTGCAGCTGATACAATTTATCATGCAGCATTACCTGTAAAAGTAAAAAAAGTTAAAAATACTCATATCATAATTTATTAAAATTTAACACTTGCCTGTCTCTCCAGATAATAGGGTTGAAATTGCGTAAATTGTTTGGCATACATTTTGCAGGAAACATTCATGGGTCGCTTGTTTTCCTGGACATACGAGCTCATATGCTCAAGACTCTGACGAAGGCCTTCATGAATGTGAAGAAAATCGGGCCATGCCTCCAAAATGGCAGAAATCAAATGTTTCTCAATCCACTTGAAATGAAGCACGAGTTTGTGCATCACAGGCGCATGTAGTTCATTCTGTTGTAGCAGTTTCTGCTGGGCTGAGTTCAGCATGCGGTTAAACCAATAAATCTTGGTCAAAAATGTGCCATATTGTGGCAGTTTAAATTTGGCTGAACTTAAATATTTTTGCAATGCCAGTTGCAAGTTTTCAAGAAAATTGGAAAGATGCCACAAAAAACCGTTTGAGTATTTCTCTGTTATCTTATTTTCTCGCAGTGCCTGTGAGTATTGAAGTGCATCCAAATGCCGAGGTTGTGTTACGGCTCGTTTTGGTATCTCAGTGAGCAGCATTTGAGCCAACAGGGCAACACTTAGTGACAAAGCGGCGTCTGGGCCATTGTCACTTGTACATGATTGAGTGGTATAATCCCGAAGTCTTGGAAATAGTCTTTTATGCCACGGTAAATGAGTTAAGTTCTGCTTGAAACTTTTTCCCTGCTGCATCAAGCATGCATACAAACTACCTGACAGCTGTTGTAGCTCGGGATGATCCGTTAAATATTGCTGCAGATAAAGATGAAGAGTTTGCAGCTCAGCAAACGAGCTCATTTCGTACAGCATGTAGATCATGTATCGAATAAACTGCTTAACTTTTAAATGATCCATTTTCAGTTCTGACATGGCATGAAATAGGGATATAAGCTGCACTTTGGGCAACTCTCCATCTGTTGGCGTCTTTAATAGAAGCTTTAAAGTCGCTGTCTGCAGTTTAATTAGATTCAGGGCTTTTAGGTCATCTGTGTGCAAAATAACATCAGACAGGTAATCCTCCTGCTCTTCTGTAGCTTCTACGTAAGTATTTGTTTCTGACAGTACCACTTCACGCAATTTGTTTTGATAGTAAGCAAGACCATAGCCCATTAAGTCCATGCTGGCTGCATATACATAAACCTCCATAGCGGCCACATAGATGGCACGTTTAAGATCATAGCCAATGCGTTTGTAGGCGGCGCTTAGAAAGGCAAACTGCGTCAGATGGGATATGGTGTATGAATTGAATTCAGTTAGTTGGACAATATTCCTATGTATTGTTAGCATGCAGTCAATGGCCGATACATGGTGCACTCCCTGGCCATAGACGATGGCACGCATATCGTCAATGCTATAGGCATCCTTGGACACGGATAGAGATAGTTCAACGCACCGGTTTCGCATGGCTCGTGATAACTCGCCGTTCTTTGGATCAATCGTAAGAAACGCTCGAAAATTTGGTGATCTTTTCACCACCTCAGCGCTGTCGTGTGCACTTATGCCCTTCTCTGCTATTAACAGACTTCCATTGGGCTCAAACACTGGATTCAAACGATCCAAGACGGCAGATGAGCACAGATTCACATGTTCCAGCAATATATACTGGCCACACTTTAAAGATGTTACAATATTCGAATCGACCCATTCAAAGGAGCCTCCTGTGTTAAGTGAATCTGCAGATTTGATGTAGGACTGAAGTAACCGCAATTGGGATTTGTTTTGTGACAGCTGCTCAAAATGTGCAACTCGACAGTTTTGTGGCATCTGTTCCAGCTTTGGTAATGATGTGGTCTAAGGCAATCAAACGGCGTTCAAACAACTGCAGCTCATCTCCAACGCTATGTTGATGAGTTTCTTTAAAAGCAAAAAGACAGTAATTAGATAAAGTATGGTAACTCCAAGTAGACGCTTACCTGTAGTCAGCCTAACTAGTTGATTGTACTTGCTCCAAGCGTACCACAATTGCTGGACATAAACCAACTCAGTCTGCTGTAGATAGGATTTTTGTGCAACGGCAAATATGCAGGATTGTACATTTTTATAAATATCCTCCAGATGACGATTAAGATCGATCTGATCAAAATAATGAATTATAACATTTTTTTTGCAAATTTTTCTAGCTACTTTACCTGTTGAAAACTTCCAGTAACAGAATCATCTATGTTGTCAGAGTTGCACGAGCGATTGGACAGTACACAGAGCGCATCAATAAGTTTAGTTTTACCGCTATCTGTGGCACCACAAAGCAACAGGGGCTTTTCCATGTGCACCGTTTCCACAATTTGCTTAAGCTGCTGCCGCTGTGTGTCAAGCAGCAGTGGCGCCTGCTCATGACGCTGTACTGCCGACCCATGAGTTACTTGCTCTCGTGACAGCACCACATCGTTTAAATATACTTTATCCGCTGTCCAGTAGACCGCCACATCCTCCGCAATAGCGTTTAGCTGCTCTGCATTGCAGTTGAAAACACTTGCAAATGTATTGCGTATGTAGAGCTTATCCTGTTCGCATCGCATGCGCTGATAGTAGACCAACTGCATGCGCTCGTAAAGCGTCAGAAGAAAATCCTGAAAAGCTTCATGGAAACTTTTAGGTCCCGACACCATTAGGTAGCCAGTAGCCGGATTGTGAAGCAAATCACACCAACGAAGAATGTCGCGCAAATTAAATTCGTAGGGGCCGCCTTTGTAACCGAACTCCATGGAGGCAACTCCGCGATCTAACATTTCGGAAAACCGCACCAAACGTACAGCCAAATCGAAACTGATTTCTGAAGAAACGGTATCTGAGGACAATCCGTTGTTCAGATCGAAGATGTTGCCCTTGGGCAGCTGCTCCGCAACCAGCATTGCACTGAAATATTTTGTTAACTCCTGAAAGTACGTAGCGTACTTGACGTTAACCACATGGAGCAGGTCCTCGGTACTTAGTTTGCGCAGATAAACCTTGTTAAATCGATTTAGAAAGGACTGTGGCAAACCTTTGCGTCCGCCGCCTTGTTTAAGTGGATTTTGACAGGCAAAGATACGCGTTGAGTCCGTCAACTGAAAACTCTTGTTTAGCTCTGGTATGTACACCTCACCACGATGATCCAACACTGCGTTGAGACCTTCCAGCACAGATTGCGGTGCTAGATTGAGCTCATCCAGCAGTATCCAAGTGCGAGGAGCTTTAAGAGCAGCCAGCAAAGGACCATCGCGCCACACAAAGCTTCCCAGCTGACTATGGGCCTCGACACGCTGCAGCAGATTATCCTCGGCGGGCAAATCGGTACCAAACAGATCGGCCAGATCTGTGTGTTCGCATAAATTTATCCGCACTATTTGATAGCCAATGGCATGCGCTATACTTTCCACAATTGAAGTTTTGCCAACACCTGGTGGACCCTCTAGAAGAACCGGCTTCTGCAGGGACAACGCTGACAGCAGTCGAAAAAGATTTTGTTTCGTTGTAGGCGCATCGAATAAGAACTCTATATTGGTAGATGTCAGACGGTCCGAATTAACGTTGATAAAGAAGGGGCGTATGCCAAAGCTCTGGTCATCCAGCTGCACTTGCTGGCCACGCTTTGCCTCCACCTGCGAGAGGTCAAAGTGCTCATCAAGTATGACAGCTGCTTGCCTAATAGCATGTTCAATGATCTTGCTTTTAAGTGTCTCTATTTGTGTCTGGGATTCATGTGGCAACATTTCGAGTGCATCAAGAAATATGGTCTCTAGTCCAAAGATGGCTTGTTCTGCAAATGAAAGCTGTGCATTGCTAACCATATAGTTGGCCCATGCAAGTATATCGCGCACGGAAAACTTAAACTTTTCATTTGAATCACGAATAAAGAGCACGATTTCGACCAAGTATTCAGCGATTTTGTGTGAGAAACTGAGATCTGCACTGGAGCCAGCTCCTCGCTGCATGCAATTGTATGCAATTTCAATAAGATCGGATTTGTTATCCGATGGAACACACCAAACTTCCGTGAAGCGATTCCGCAGTGCCGGCGATAATTCCTTTTTGCCAAAATCACCTCCTGGATTCATAGTGGCTAAAAACTGAAAGCCAGGTTTGGCTTGTACAACAAAGTCCTTATTTAAATCGGATTCGCTGGCATCAGCTGGTGCCACACCATCCTCCAAAACGCCACCCTTTTCAGCTAATAGAACGCTACGCTCCGGTTCTAATATGCAATTCAGACGCTCCAACACAGAATCCTCAGCTAGCGAGATTTCATCAGCCATAAAATAGGAGCCTTCCTGCATGGCATAGATTAGAGGCCCATCTGCCCATTCAAATAGTTTTTGTGACTGCTGCTCTCCATTCTGATGACTACGACATGGACGTAATCCGCCCAAAAAATCGGCACCCTCCGTGTGCATATGACAATTAAGAATGCGCAAATGCACCTGCGCAATGCTGGCTAACAATTGGCACACGGTTGTCTTTCCGCATCCCGTGGGACCCACCAGCAGAACTGGTTCATCAAACTGCAATGCCTTAGCTGTTAGTACCGCCATGCGGGTCATATTTCGGGTCCAAACAATGTCACCGCGCTGCTTAAAATTGCGAATAGCATTGAGTATGTTCCGGCTCACAGGCGAGCTCTCCCGTTTTGTGTGTATATCGAAAAGCAATTCCAAGTCAATGCGCTTTTTAAAGTTGCCGTACAAGGTTTGTTCAATCAGCTGCAGCTCCTCGTTGCTACGTACCTTGGCAGAGAGCACCAAATAACCCTCTTCAATAAGATGCTGATTCCAGTCGTACTTAACATCATCCTGGAGTGACTTATCAGCAAGCGTATACCGATTACCCCAGCGAAACAGATCACGTAGGGTAAATACCTGCTTAGACGTGTTCTTGCGATGCTGCTGCAACTGGGTCATGCACTGAACCATTTTGCGTGAATAGGAGGCGGGTATCAGGCAACGCTGTTCCAATATGATCTCTAGTTCTGACCGTGGAATGTCTGCAAAATGCAGCTCAATAAAACGGTTCTTAAAAGCACGTGAAAGTGTTTTGCGTCCGCCATAAAGACCTGGCGGATTCTGTGTTGCAAAGAGCATAAAATTGGGATGCGCTTTGACCAGAGTCTGCGTTTCAGCAATATAGAGCTCGCGATTGTCGTCAAGAACACGATTCAAAGCTTCTAGAATGTCTGTTGAGGCCAAGTTTAGCTCATCCAAGATAATCCAGTAACCATGACGCATGGCCTGCACAAGAACGCCCTCACGAAAGCTTAGCTTACCGTTTACATCGGCTGCATATGTTCCTATATATTCCTGCAGATCGGTGTGCTCGTGATTGTTGATGCGTAGACATCGATTGCCACTGCGTCGTGCAACATAATCAATAAGACTTGTCTTGCCGGCACTAGTGGGTCCCTGTAGCAAGATGGGTAGCTTTCCAATAGATATGATGCGAGCGAGATCTTGTAAATTCTTCTTTACACTACCCGTCAATATATAGTGTTCACAAGATTGCAACTCAAGATTACCGCTTTGAATCCAGTAGCCCTCAAACTGTAAATAATTTTCACCAAGTTTAGGCAATGATTGATTTAGCACCACCTTGGCATTGTGCAGCAGCGCATCTCGTATGAGCAATAGCACCAGCTGATGCGAAGCCGGATCCAGTTGTGTAAGAAAACTTAGACAGAAGCTCTCATATAGATTACGCTCAATAGAGCCGCACAAGTTGCGGGCGCAAATACGCAGACTACGGCAAAGCGTACGTAGGGAGTAGACCGGACGATTGCCGAGGCCATCGTTTAGCTGCAATTCGGATAGACGTCGCAGTGATTTGTACAGCTGCACAATGCTGTGCACAGACTTGCGTTGGATGCCCGTATTGGTAAGATAATCGCCGACAAGTAGACCCAAATCAGCATCGGTTGTCAACTCATCCACAAAGAACTCGGTGAATCGATTGCGTATACCAACCGGTAAATCCTTTTTACCAATATCTGTGTTGGGATTCATGCAGGCAAATATGCGAAAATCGGGATGACGCTTTACTGGCATAAAATCTCCACGTTCCAACAGTACCACCGAGCCTTCTGGCTCAAGTATGGTGGAGAGGCATTCTAAGGTTTCGGCTGAAGCTAAATTGATTTCATCGAGAAGCACCCAGTCACCGTTGCTGATGCTGTTGACCAGTGAACCGGGTATAAAGGCAAAAGAAATGTTGATGCTTTTCTCAAGCTGCGTTTGTAATCGCTGTAGCTTCTCGTGGAGAGTGCGCCATCGAGGCAACTGCGGATTTAATTTATGCTCTTCCTTGCTTATTATGCTGCTGCTAACATTGAGCATAGTACGTATGATGACGCTGTGTCGTCCATTGTTAAAGTGTGTAGCAAATATTCGTAGAAATTGAAGGTTTTTTTCGACATTGAATGTTTCACCAAACAGATGCTCAAATTCGTTGCGCAACGGCGCAAGTACATAGTTTAGTTCGACGGGCTTGAAGCCGCCAACCAGATCCGAAACATCGGACTGATTGTTCATGTTAATGGCAACCAGTTTGTGTTCCGTGCGCTCAGCTAGATACTGTACTGACGATGTCTTTCCTACACCAGTTTCACCGACCAGCAGCACTGGTTCCGAATGGCTAACACAAACCGCAATACGCTCGAGAATGCAGCTGGCCAATCTGGTAAATGAGAAAGTTGCACGCTTGCCTGATGTTTTCGCAATAGCTTTTAGTGTCTGCTGCGTTAACTTTTGCCTCTTTGAAGCGCTCTGATTTTCATTTTCCACCACCACCTCCTCATTATCTTTTAAAGATATGTTCGACAGAGTTGCACGTCCTATTTTGAAGTATGTCTTGCCATGCTCCACTTCTGGTTTATACTCATTGGCAAAATGCTCGCAGCGTGACCGTATGATGCCCAGCTTTGCGCCAATATTTGTGATCAGAGCGGTCTTCTCCTTGCTTTGTGGCAAATAGGAACAAAAGACATCGACAGCATTTTGAAAGACGAAATAGGCACATTCGGCGCTGGTCACAGAGAACTGAGCATTTGCACGCTGGCACAGTTTGATTAGATCCCGAGTGGACACCAGACGACCAGAGTTTGGCATACCGGTGAGTGTGACCTGTTCAAATGGAAGTGCCACATATTTTTCCGTTGTATCCGCCTTATCGATGCTTTCCTGTTGACGCAAATTATCGGCAGACGCGTGGGCCCCACTAGAAAATGTTAAAAAAACATCAACAATGCGATTGGCAACGGTGGCCAATTTTGAATAGTTTGTGCTCACAACTTTGCACAGCTCATTGCGGGACAACGGTAAAATGTTAATGGTATATAAATATTTGTCAAGCAGCGAGAACAGAGATTTCTGGCTGCAATTATTGATTGATTTGCTGGAACTGATAAAAATACATTGTTTTATATTGTATTCAAAATTAACGATTATTCAGTCAACTTACCGCACTGTTACAAAAAGCTGAAAGCCAGGCTCTATTTTAACACAATCCCGAAAGCCAGGTACACTTAAATAGTTTCGCTCCAAAAGACTACTTAATATCGTGTACGTGTCCTGTGTGGCAGAATCCAGATCTTCCAATAGCAGCCAGTAGCCATGCATAACGGCCTGAATTTTACATTAATAAAAGAGTATATAGTTTTAATAAGTTCAAGAATCTACAAGCATACCTGTGTCAGAACGCCGGGTAGCCATACGAATTCACCTGGCACATCTGTGCAGCGATATTGACCCAACAACATTTTACTATCGGTCTGATCACCCAACTGTATGCGCAAGAAACCATTTTTCTGGGTAAGACCATGTCCGTCCTCTAGTACCAAAAGATCTTCCATGGATACATCAGCAATTTTTCGCTTGTCTCCAGCATAATTTTTAGCTTTCGATTTATGTTTTGGTTTAAGTAGTTCATCATCTTCTTCCTTTTGTTGCAGCACTTGGTCACGTGTTTCTATTTCCTTTGGCTTAGGACAAATGCGTCCAGTCTTACGGGCGAGGTACTCAATCAGTGTGGTCTTTCCACATCCAACTGGTCCGGATAGACAAATAGGCTTTGCAGCAGCCACACCTAGTGCAATACTGCGCAAGTTCACAACACTAGAGTCCACTTTTACAATGCGATCGTAGCAGCCGTCGGTATCAGCATAGAATTGCTGATTCTCTTTGTTGAATATGGGCAAAAGCACACCTTCGATATTCGTTATTTGTTGGTTGGCCTTTTCCAAGTTAATGGTTAGCGACTGTTCTGGTAAATCCGGAAGGTAGTCGCATTTTAGATGTGTACCCAGCACCTGCTGTTCATCAAATTGAAGCTGCACCTGGATGGGTATTTGGGCGTTCAGAGTGTGGAGCTTTGTGCTTGTCATGTCTGTGAGCATTGCCACGATGTGATTGCAATAGAGCTGCAACAGTTGGCATTTATTAGTGTTATGCAAACTGTTGTCTAGAAATTGTGACCAATCCCACAGTTCACGATAGACAACAGCATCAGATTTTAAAAGCTGGTAACAACACTTGATAAGCTCCAAATCTAACTGCTGCTCATTTTTCGTTATAGTATTTGTTTTTTTTGTCTTCTTGTTTGGTATTTGCAACTGATCATTGCTATAAGGCTTCCCGAATGGTGCTGGTCGCTTGCAAAAGTATTGTTTTGCAAATCTGTATAAGATAAAAAAACAAATACAAAGATCAATTAACATCGTATTTTGTTCGTTGTACTGTCTTCTTCCAGTTCAAAAGCAACTCACCTTTTGGCATCGACAGAAAGCTGTAACAATTTGGCCAAAGCAATGCATTCCAATTTATATTGTTCTGCTTGTGTAGCTGCATCACAACACAGCGACATGGTCAGCAACAGTAGCAGTTGTTCCTCAAAGCACACGGCCACTGGCACAGTGTAACTACACTGTGTTAGTTGATGGCTCAAGCTATTAAACAAACGTTCCAAGTCTTGTTGCACATAGCGCTTTAATAAATTGGAATGATGAGAACACGTTTTTTATTTGATGGGATTGCCTTACCTTTTTCTTGAGGAATTTCTGTAAGTTTAGGACAAATACGTCGTCCTCGGGCTCACTGGCAGTTAGCTGCAAGAGCTGTTGCACACTGCGCCGTATCTTATTAATATTTACGTCCATATTTTCGCGTTATGTTGCATTAAAATATTATTTGAATGCACAGCGTTCAAAAAGACGTATCAACAATGCGAATTTTTTAAAACACGTGCAGTGCAATCGCCCGTTTGCAGTGTGACCGTGAACAGCGAAAATACCAGCTATCTAATTCCTCATTTAGATGTCTGCTTAGTCAATGTTTACATTTTCGCTGCGAATGGAAAGCAAAGAAGAAGAATGCCGCGCTGTTGAACCATTCAATACATTTACATAAAAACCGCGCCAAGTCGAGTAAAAATGAGTTCCAGCAATAAATTGAATTGCATCAACGTAAAAAGTTTTCTTTCCCTGCACTACCAAACACACTTTCCTCGTGTTTTTAAAATGCCTTTTCAAATTGGCGAATACTGCCTGTCCCGCGAAGGAATTTACGAGAATTCGGGATCGCGCCTTTATTTTGTAAAACACTTAGGAACAGAATCGTTTCCAATTTCGTTAAATGCACACTGCCACGGATTCCAACCAGATAGAGAAGCAAAACGGACTGGCTTAAATCAAAGTTACTTGGACAACTTGTTTCGGTTTTTGCGATCAGCAAACATTTTTAAACATAACAATTGTGGACAAATGTTCTTGGAAATGGATATTGTTTGCTCTTGGCAGGTGCTCCAGTCAATCATGGGCGCTCCGTTCCAAAAACATAACTGGTCCATAGTTGCAAGCAGGTATCGTAACACAATATACATGTGTCATGTGCCATGCGAAACTGTCATCCCTTCTGAGGAGCATCTATATCAAGGCTTAATTGACAACTATATGGGGGTGCTGCGTCAGCATTGCCTGATACGAACTGGTAACAAAAATTTGTTTATTCCTACGACATTCTTAAAAAAACATTCACATACGCTCAGATGGCGAACCTTTAGAGTTTAGCGGTAACTATCAAAAGGATCTGAGCGGACAATATTATGGTGTATTTACTATTGAGATTGGTGGCGTTCATGTGCTTTTTGATGCACCCATGCTGGCAGAATATGATCCGAATCCAGTGTAAGTCCATGGGATTGCCATTTTATTTTAAATGTAATGCCATATTTTATTGTTTTATACATAGTATTCAAATGCCTAAGAAGTTTGTGAATCTGAAGATTTGTTCGGACACCATGAACCGGGATCAATGGTCAAAGCATAATGTCAATCATGTCCTTAAGTGGTGGGCCGAGTCATTTTTGGTAGGCATTGAAAAAGTGTATATTGCAAATTATGATATTAATGGACTCGTGCACAGCATAAAAAGCGCATCATTACGCGATCTATATCGGGAGTGTGTGAGTATTTACATCAAATGTCCTTTAAGTTATATTTTAATGTAGTTTTGCTTTAAATGTAAAGGAAGGCGATTGGTCACCAAACGTTTGCGCAAATTTTTTGGAATATTTTCTGGGAGCAATTATGAAGGTGGTGGCAAATAGCAACTGCGCCAGCTCGGTCTACCAGTTTGACTTTAATGGGGAGGATGGAATTATCACTCATAATGAAATCGGAGAATGTAATAAACATTCGTTTATACCCGACTGGTATCGCATTATTATGAATGATAATATGGAACATCTTCATGCAGATGTTCAGTTTCATGTTTAGTTTAAAAATACCGACACTATTATAGTTTTAAGAAGAAAGTAGTATTTACGTTTATTGACAGTACTAATTGAAGTTGAAGGAATCGATCAGACTGAAATATATATAATTTGTTAAACCGCTTGGGTTTTTTTTAAGATATATTATTGCTTTTGCTGATCGATTTTGACTGTTGGCTTGAGAATGCATTAGACTTTACAAAAATATGGAAATACTTAATTACGAGCTAAATTTAGATATAAGCCGCTTACAGCTCGGTCTTCTTGGGCTTGCCACTGCGATCGAAGCCCTTCAGTTCTGTGCTAGCCTCCTTGGCAATATACTTAACGAAGTCATCCAGCTCGCGACCGCCATTATAGCTGACTGGCTTGTTCTTGGAGTCTTTTGGCAACCAGAAGAGTGTGGGGAAACCGCGCACATTGAACTCGGGCGGCACATCATTGGCAGTGGCATCCATTTTGACAATGGCCACATCTTCGTCTTGCAGCTTCTCGGCGAGCTCCTCATATATGGGAGTCAGTTTTTTGCAGTGACCGCACCAGGGGGCATAGAACTCGACCAGCGTATCCTTGCCGTTATTGATGACAACATCGTCAAAGTTCTTGGCTACGGCCACCTTGACGGGTGTATCGTTGTTTTCTGGCACTGGTTCGCTCTTAATGTATGGCTCCAGCTCGTTTGCAAGCATCTTCTCAACAAAGTCCTTTAGACTTTCAACAGAAAACTCTTCCTTCAGTGCATATTTGAGATTCTTAGCATCGCGGGCCAAAATGACTGGCTTATCACCGACAAAATCGTAGCCGTACTCATTCAACTCATGTTGGAAGTCATCCTTGGAGCTGATAGCAAAGTTTATTTGACCAACAAACTCCTTGGCCACCTTGAGCACACGATTACGCCAGTAGTTTGTGCCTTTGGGGTTCTTCTGATAATCGACGGCATAGTAAGCGGTGATCAAGGGGTTTTGGAAATCGCGCGAATTATCCTGAGTGCGATGACCAACCAAACCATGGCTACATGGAAAGCAAATAACATTATTTAAATATTAAGAGGAAACCGGGAGTGGGTAAAGTAACTTACAAATTCTCTGTGACAAATGTGCTCAGATCGGATTCTGAGCTGCCCTCAAACTTAATAGTGGAAGACTCGAATTTGTTGCTTAAATGTGTGGCACGGATTAGCACAATCTTATCGCTGCATGATAAAGAACACAAATTATATGACATTAAATGCTGGGTAAATATGTACATCTTTTAGGGAGGAATGTTTATGCATTATACAAAATTGGTTACTTCATTCGTTTGCAAAAACGCAAAGTGCCTCCTGATGCACAAATTGCTGATTTCACCAGCACTGCATCAAGTTGATTAAATCAGAAACTACAAACTATTTATTAAGCTATGAGAAATATATATAAGTCGAGTGAAAATAATTGATGAATGATAATAAATGCTTGAAACTTGCGCATGGATTCGTCTAACACTCGTCCTTCACTTACGTTTCGCCTTGTTGCTTCAGCACATCCTCGTCTTCGCTGTGTCCGAAACGGTACTTCTCGCGGTTCTTGTCTGCAAACTTCAGGAATGTCTTGGCCAACTTTGAATCAATGTCGTTGAAGTAGCCAAAGATAGTTGTATCCTTGGTGTTCAAGAATTTCGCCAACTCATCAACGTTGCGCACTTGCTTGGATGCGGGTCCCACCTGGGCACGCATATATTTGGCAATGCCGTTTGCCTCACGTGGTCCATTGTAGTCCTGGGATACCTCATCCTGACGGAAAATCTTTAGCGTTGGATAGCCGTTAACTGAATATTTACTGCAAATCTCCTTGCCGGCTTCTGTACAATCAACCTAGGTAAATAACACAGTTTTGTTTTTTGTTAAGAGCAATCAAATATCAGCTTTATATACCTTGGCTAGTTTGATTGGGGGATCATCATCCTTGATGATCTCTGCCGCCTTGGCATATTCGGGCTTCAAGCGTTTGCAATGTCCACACCTAAAATATATATATAAAAAAAAAACTCCATGTTTTAAAGACACGTCACAATGCTTCAAATATTTTCCCAAATGTGACTACCTTTTATCAAAAACAACTCGAAAAACAAGTTAAAAAAGTATGGTCGACTTGAACATACCCTGCTAACTTGAATCATGTTAACAATGACTACTGCTCACTTTTACTGTACTCACTAGGTTTGATGTTTGTTTCCGCGGCTGATACAAACTTAAACAAGACTTAATGTACCCATATAAATCTTTTTTAAGAAGTACACGATATAATTAAGAAATGTAGTTTCTGCTGCGGGTCTTATCATAGGGCCCAAACTTTTGTTCATTTTATCATACAAATTTAAAATGGGACTCAATTAAATAGCTTGCTCTGCTTGTTGTACGCTGCAGCTGATAAGGCTTTACCAAAGATGTGGCATTAGAAAAATATTAGATGCCGGCCGGCCGGCTACATAGCTTTTGTCTTTGTCTGAGCACAAACACATATGCACACTTATGTACATAAGTGAACAAGTTCAAGCTGAAAAGTTTGCTGCTTACTTTATCGGCGTTTCACACACAAATATAAAGAGCACATACTTATGTACATGTGTTCATGTATGTATGTAAAAAGCTTCCACTAAAATGGCCGACACTACTGACATGTCAATCCCGATTTCATGGCTGACGATTTCAAGCGCTGACGTGTACTTTTAATTCGATTAATTTGCGCCACAAGTGCATTTATTCGTATAATTAGACGCCAAGTGGCAATCACAAATGCCACGCCTACCCCTTGCACTTACCAGGGTGCATAGAACATAACCAATGTTGTTTCATGCTGCTTAAGAGTCGATACAAAATTGTCGTCACCGAGATCCAGTACATCATGCTCGGCTCCGGCAACAGTTGCGATAATACCAAATAAAAACAATACAGCTACTGAGCGCCTCATATTGTTAGTTTTGTATTTGTAACTTATTTTTGTACCAGATATATATTTTTTAAGAATACTGTCTAACAACCGCCTACTTCAATAAAAGTCTCAACGTCCAGGCCGGTCAAATGCTATACAAGAATTGAATTCGCTTTGGTGGCTGGAGCCACGTCATTGACATTTTATAACACTGTTGGGAGTTTCTACAACAATTTAACAGAGATTGCTCCTCATTTAACATCACACTTACGGTTAAGTCACCGTGACATGATAAATGTATAGGGTCACACAGTGCGAGTTATTTATTCGATATTAGCAAAGCAACTCTGAAACGCCACGCTAGCAGAAACGAGGCTACAAGCTTCCTGTTCAACCGAACTCTCGTTCACTTTGTTCAAGTCTGTCGCCGGAATAGCATAGACTTTGTGATTTCTCATTTAATTTATTCGAGAGTAAGTTTTTTAAGCCTGGTGAAAATTAAATTAACTTAAATAAAAATGTGTGCAAAGAAACAGCAAAAATGCAATCAAGAATAAGTTTATAAACAAATATGCAAGTGGACTTAAAAAATCTGCATATTTGTTGGCATGTGTGTGTGAGCGTGTGCACTTAGAATTAACCTATAAGTCGCGAAGTGAAAGGTGGTGACGCTGGCTAAAGCCTAAACACGTGGCAGGCGACGGCAAAGTGATAATTGCATCATGACCAATTGTTTATAATATTAAATTGCTCTAATGAGTCACTTTGTTTTCTGCAACATGGTGTAATTGCTGTTGATGCCACGCCTACATGTTCGTGGCAAATTGTAGGTGTCGGCTTGCTAGTTCCATTCAACAAAATCGCGTTCAACCCGAATAATAATTAAATAATTATTAATTTTGTAGTGCAACGCTTTTAATTATTTTCTAATTTCACCTGCTGGTGCAAAACGTGGTTTTTTGCATGCGCAAAAATTTCCGGCCTTTCACTGTGTATGGCATAGAATTTCAAGATGGCGGCTGGGCAGCAACAGAAAGTCAAGTAGTAACTTATCGACAGCTGTCATTGGTGAAAATAAATTCACTATTGCGAAATAATATTCAATAATTTAAGTTTAATAAAACTATATATTAGCATGAGTTCAGTAAAAGATAGCCTGCATACCATGCACTTTAGTGCATGATCAATCCAACTCTATCGCGCTGCCAACCACTGCCCGATCGCCCGTTTGTCTTTGTTCGAATTACTATCGTGTCGCCATTTTGCTTTGCTTTCTCGCTCGCTCCTGTAATTTGACGGCGGCCGGCAACAGCGGCACACACACACAACCACATGCTTAGATTAAACTTGCTGGAATTTTCTTTGCCCACATATTAAAAGTTCGTGTGTATGCATGTGTGTACGCATGCACATACATTGAATTTCAACTGATTAAATTATAAGTTTATCGATTTTATATGATGATATTTATTCAGTTCTGCTACTGAAAATTTTTGACGAAAGCAAAAATACCAAAATCACTGAAAAAAAAATCGAGAACTAGTTTTGTAGACATTTTGTATAAAATTTTTTTTTTGCACGTTCCTCTTTGTTGGCAGTTTCGTTTGTGGTTTTGTTGCTCTAACACACATACACACTATTCCACCACCGACAGACATGCGGCAGCGGCTAAACATAACCTCAAATCAGAATTTGCTTTGTGAAGCCCATGTGTGTGATATGTGAAAGCGACATTCACGTTTTGTTTTGAGGTTAAGTTAAACTGCTGCACGCAAACCAAAAATAAATGGAACAATTGCAAAAAAAATTCCAACAATTTACTAATGTTTGTCCAGTTAATTATATTTTGCTAACAAATTTTGTTTACCCATCTGTTTCTTCCCCCAAATACGAATTTTCCCTGTGCGAATTCATATAAACACATACATTCAACCTGATGCACGCTGTACTTTCCCAATGCAAAAAACTAAACTCCAAATAGCTCCTATAAACCAACATGGGCAAGGAAAAGATTCACATCAACATTGTCGTGATTGGACACGTCGATTCTGGCAAGTCCACCACCACCGGTCACTTGATCTACAAGTGCGGTGGTATCGACAAGCGTACTATTGAGAAGTTCGAGAAGGAGGCTCAGGAGATGGGCAAGGGCTCGTTCAAGTATGCATGGGTTTTGGATAAATTGAAGGCCGAGCGTGAGCGTGGTATCACCATTGATATCGCTCTGTGGAAGTTCGAGACTGCCAAGT
Organism: Scaptomyza caliginosa; assembly: GCA_035044725.1. Taxonomy (NCBI): domain Eukaryota; kingdom Metazoa; phylum Arthropoda; class Insecta; order Diptera; family Drosophilidae; genus Scaptomyza; species Scaptomyza caliginosa. The sequence goes on along the minus strand of JAWNNR010000004.1, from coordinate 709,767 downwards.
ACTACGTGACCATCATCGATGCCCCCGGCCATAGAGATTTCATCAAGAACATGATCACTGGTACCTCCCAGGCTGATTGTGCCGTCTTGATTGTTGCTGCTGGTACTGGTGAATTCGAGGCTGGTATCTCCAAGAACGGCCAGACCCGCGAGCACGCTCTGCTTGCTTTCACCCTGGGTGTGAAGCAACTGATCGTTGGTGTCAATAAGATGGACTCCTCTGAGCCACCATACAGCGAGGCCCGTTATGAGGAAATCAAGAAGGAAGTGTCTTCCTACATCAAGAAGATTGGCTACAACCCGGCGGCTGTTGCCTTCGTCCCCATTTCCGGATGGCACGGCGACAACATGTTGGAACCATCGACCAACATGCCCTGGTTCAAGGGATGGAAGGTGGAGCGCAAGGACGGTAATGCCGATGGCAAGACCCTCATCGAAGCTCTCGATGCCATTCTGCCACCAGCACGTCCCACCGATAAGGCCCTGCGTCTGCCCCTGCAGGATGTCTACAAAATTGGCGGTATCGGAACAGTACCCGTTGGTCGTGTTGAGACTGGTGTCCTGAAGCCTGGCTGTCTTGTTGTCTTTGCCCCAGCCAACATCACCACTGAGGTTAAATCCGTGGAGATGCACCACGAAGCCCTCACCGAGGCCGTTCCCGGAGACAATGTTGGCTTCAACGTCAAGAACGTTTCCGTTAAGGAACTGCGTCGTGGCTATGTTGCCGGTGACTCCAAGGCCAGCCCACCCAAGGGTGCTGCCGATTTCACCGCTCAGGTCATCGTGCTGAACCACCCTGGCCAGATTGCCAACGGTTACACTCCAGTGTTGGATTGCCACACAGCTCACATTGCTTGCAAGTTTGCTGAGATCAAGGAGAAGGTTGATCGTCGTTCCGGCAAGACCACCGAGGAAAACCCCAAGTTCATCAAGTCTGGTGATGCTGCCATCGTCAACTTGGTGCCTTCCAAGCCTCTGTGCGTTGAGTCCTTCCAGGAGTTCCCTCCTCTGGGTCGTTTCGCTGTGCGTGACATGAGACAGACCGTCGCTGTCGGTGTCATCAAGTCTGTCAACTTCAAGGACGCTTCCGGTGGCAAGGTCACCAAGGCCGCCGAGAAGGCCACCAAGGGCAAGAAGTAGCTGGTTTCCTCTTTTAAAAATATTAACAACATCAATATGAAGCAGCCACAACTCAACAATAACAACAATTACAACAACAGCAGCAACAGCAACAATGATAAGCACAACAGTAGTGAAACACAAACACCTGTCCTGGGCAACACGAACAATAAGATGATGTTCCAGCAAAAACAAAAATTTAATTTTTTCCATCGCAAAGAATTTCGTCGGATACGAATGTTTTACGCCACTGAAGCCGCTTAGACGATAGGGAGGAGCAGCAACGTCAGATAAAAAAAGAATCTACCCTCTATCCTAAGTTTACTAACACATGTTCATATGATATTATACTAAACTGATGTTATTATAATGTCATATTTCATTGTTCGTACAATTTATGTCAGTAGCGTCTGGCGAATAGCATTTATATATCGTATATTCGTTAAAATTAAATTTTTGATTTTATTAAACGTATCTTATTTTTTTTTTGCACAACTACTTTGTACACTACATTTGAAACAAAACAATACTAGAAGATAAAAAGAGATAAATAACTTTATTTACAACAAATAAAACCCCACTTTTTGTATTCATTCGTTTTTTACAAACAAAAACATTATTCCACATGTTATTTTACATTGTTTTTGGTTTCAGCGCAGATTTTTTCTTTTGCCTTTTCCACGCGATTTCGCATTTTATCATTTGTGACGCTTCTCATCATCGACAAAGACATTTAAAAGTACAAACATTTGAAAGCGCAAGGAAGAACAGAACTGCAGAACTATACAACAGAACTTTACCTCATTTACTCTAATGAAATGAAGAGATTGAAATAAAGAATATAATTGCCACTCTGAACATAATCTGTTTATTCAAAAATATTTTTGTACTTAACACTTAACTTCTACTGTGATACTAATAGTAGAGCAGAACTCTATCGGCTTATTTATTTATGACTAGTGCCGGATCTCTATAGCAGACTTTTAGATTTTGTCGGTGCGGGCGCTCATGCTCTTGACATGGATCCTCATATCGAATACCATATGGCGTTACTATGGCGCACTTCATCAGGTATTTTCCAAACTTTTGCACTTGCATTGCAGTTATACTATCCAGAACCCAAGCGGGCGACAAATAGATTCGATCGTCCTCGGCTCTTCGCTTGTCGCCTACAATAAACTTGGCTTTGTAGCGATTCTCAGTTATCTTGGCACTGCCAAGCAGCAGCAGTTCTTTTATATTATTAAACGTAATCGGACGGCAAAGAGATGACACATAGAAGACCTCCATGTAGCGAAATAACTCACAGCGATAGGATTCGCCAAACGCTTGTCGTTCGGTTCGGCAAATCTGGGCATGAAATTAATGTTAATTAAATGCATGTCAAATATGTATGTATATATACATTAATTTGTCAGGCTTACCTCAACGGCACGCGAGAATGAGGTTAGTTCGTATTTCTCCTCATCTAGCCATTTGCCGGCCTTTATCGATTCCAATATCCACTCATAGCTGACAATCCAAACGCCGCGCATAAGACCACGCAACAGATTGAGCGTACGTCGAGGCTCAAGGCTTACCAGATGTGTAGTCCGCTTGGTAACCGCAGGATCCAGTCGCATTCCACGCAGTTTACGTATGGCCTGAGATGGCGTGTTCAATCAAATTGATATGGGGGCAGAAGGATGGATTTAGATATATGCTTAAGTGGATGTGTAGTTAAATGACATCGAATTTGTTTCAATGACAAATGAATACAACTAAGAGTATTTAACCAATACATTTATGTAATTTATTTGTGTGAAAGCTCAAGAAGTGTTTATTTTTATTTTTACGTCTACTGCTGCGTGCTAAGTTTTATCAATAATTACTGAATTCGTGATGATTGAAATAGAAACTAAACTAAAACTAAACTAAATTGTGATTATGAATTTATTAATATAATTATAATCACAATTAAGAAACTACATACTATTGAATATTAAGAGACAAGGGCTTAATCAATCTATACAATAAGCAGATATATGTATTAAAATTTTCATTAAAAAAAAATAAAAAAAAATTGGTTAACGCCGCACTGCCGTATTACCAACCTTGTGGATGACCTGCACTTGCTCCCTGTGCATATTGGTGTGAACCAGGGTGTGTATTGTGCGTCGCTTTGTTGCAGGCATGCCACAATCTCCATTCGACTCTGAAGCACTGTCATTGGTACTATGGGAAGCGCTTGAGGTCACATAGCGATTTTTTTCTGCATTACTTTTGCAATCTTTTTGGGATATTGGTCCAACAGCAGCAGTCGGCTTGAACGCTGCCAAGGAGCGCCGACGCTTTACAGTGCCAGTTGATGGGCTTCTACCACTGATGCTTTGCCGGACTTTATTGCCTAAACTGGATGATGGTGATAGAACAATCTCCTCGTTTGGAGTAAACAGACGTCGCATTTTTGGCTCTGTTGACTTTTGTTCGTTCATCACTGCCTGCAGTGGCGCCAAGACATGAGACTCCCCTAGTTCAGCCTCATTGGCCAATGCCAGCGAGCGTCTCTGCGAAGTGCTATTTATTTTGTTTATTCGCTCATTAATAAGATCCATGTCCAGGTTAAAGAATGATCCCCGACGATTGACGCTCGAGCCAGCGCTGCCCGGCAGTCGAGTTGAGCTGAAAACTGGCACTAGCGTCTGTTCACTAATGCTGTCCAGCCCTGTTTGCGTTCTCACGTTTGCATTGCTATAACACAAATATGGATTTATGTTTTCAGCATTTTCACCGTTAACAGTGCTTATATCCATGTGTTCAGTTGTGTATAGTGTGCGGAGTCCTGTTACTTTGCCAATTATGTCAGCACGAGACATACTGATATCCATCGTTTGTTGCACGTAGTTCGTTTTGTTCACAACTGGCGTCCTTGTGTATACGTTTAAGGAGCTTATATCAAGCGTCTGGTGATTAGAAGTTGTTTCCCCCGTAGGCTCCTCAGCGATGGCCTGAAATGAAGGCTTTTTAACAATTTTCGGTGTGCTTGGCTCCGCAGAAGATATTGTGGAGAAGCTCCGACGTCGTGAAATTTGCGAATCTGTTTTTGCTTGTGGCTCTGGTGTGTTTTCAACAGTAGTTAATGCTGCTAATTGCAAGCTTCGCCGTCGAGTCATTCGTGGCTCAGACTGTGGCAGTGGCTTAGCCGTTGACTCTGACAAATTCCCCTCTACGCTGGACGTTTGACTTAGGTTTAATAGGCTTCGTCGTCGGGTCACACGTGAAGCTGTCTGAACTTGATCCTCTTTAGTTAGTTCGATCCTAGTGGACTCGTGCATCGAAGTGCTACGTCGAGTAGCACGTGTTGGTTTTACTTCTGTAGCCGGCTCCACTGTCACTGAACTGCTTCGAGGTTTGTCAACTTGAATCTGTTGACTGAAAATTAAACTTTTTTTGGCAGCTGGTTGCTCTTTGCTTGGTGCATCACCGATTGCGTTTGGTTCACTCTCATTTACTGTGGACCTTTGAGAAGGGTCATCTGGTCGAGTCTGTTTTTTTAGCGGAGTGAAACAGCCGTTGGTTATTCTATAATTGTAAAATAAAACCGTTTCAATTTAATTTCGCAATTTATAACACCTTTACGCAGCATTGTTCTGTTTAAAGGGTCTTACTGCATTACTTTACCTATTTAGTAAACTGGTTGCTGGTGATTCCGTTAGTTCACCATCAAAAAGTTGCTTATTCTGGCTCAAGGGCTTGAAGAAGTGTGTTATATTATTCTAAAATTTAGAAACTTTTTATTGAAATATTTTTCACAGCCAAAACAATTTTAGTCTTACTTTTGGAGTTGATGTGGGCGTGAGTAGGCCAGAAGGCTTTCTTATCATTTCTTTATCCTTTGTGCTAGTCGGTGTTCCTTGGCGCTTGCGTGGCCGTTTGTTAAGTTCGGAATCTGGTTGCATGCATCGTACACGCTGCAAAAGATTTGGAATAGCAACAAATAGTGATTAGCCAGACGCAATGTCAACTGATAAATGATAAAAGTGTATTGCTTTTGCTTTCGCAACTTGGTTCTGTCAGTCACATTTTAGCTAAAACCACTGTTTTATTTGTTTAAAATGTACGTGATATCAGAGCCGTGTGCTTGCCTAAGTCAACATTAGCGCGACTTTGATCTCTTTTTCGCTCTGTTTGGGTGTAAATTATTGGAAACCGATTAAGCTTGCTTTTTACGTACAAAGCCCCACACATATATTCGTTGGTATTTAAACTTAGTTTTGAAAACCTATATGTTTTAAACACTCAAAACATAAAGTGTATTGCGCCATTTTAATTTTAAATTTTTAAACATACAGATGTGGTCACACTGGGCTATGTGTTTACAGCCCTGGTATTACTCACTACGGCTGCGCCATTTGTGACGCGAGCAACGAAAGAGCAACCACCGATGTTGTATAAAAATTGATACAACACAGTCGTCAGCCTCAGTCTGCGGCTCATTCAGTGTCGGTCGCGCTCATCTAGCTGTAAAATCAAAACACTACTACATCTAGCAGTATTATCAATTACAATTCCAAAAACTTAAAACATTTTACTACTAAAAAACGCATTCGCAAGCTGGCGAGTGGCAACAAGTGTGTGTGAGCCCTCTCCGATACCACGGAAGTAAATACGTCAGCTGAGAGATTCAAACAAATCAAATATTGTTTCAAGTTCTGTTTTGTTTTTGTCAACACTTGTCAACTGAATTACAGTAAAAATAAAATAAGAAATATAAGTACAGAGAGCAAAACAGAATCAGTGAAATAGTAAAATAGTCAAAACAGAGAACGTGGCACTTTGCAGTGAAATAAAAAAACGGGGCGGGAGCCTCAACTGTTCTGTCCCCGCCGCTTCAGAAAGTCAGTGCCGTCTGCTTGGAAAAACAATTAGACAAACTTGTTTCCAAACTGACATTGCAGTAAGATAGCGTTCATAGAAAGGTACATAAATTATATATGATCGCTGAGCAATAACAGCAATAAGACAACAGTTCTACAAGCCGTATCTAAACCCCCAACTGATTTCAAGATGATACCTGGCTATGGACCCGTGACGCAAGCTCTACTGGGCACATTGCTTACTTGGGGCTTAACAGCCGCCGGTGCAGCGCTAGTTATATTCGTTCGCGGCACCCAGCGACGCTCTTTGGACGCAGCGCTGGGTTTTGCGGCCGGCGTAATGATTGCCGCATCGTTTTGGTCACTGCTTAATCCTGCCATAGATTTGGCTGAGAAATCGAAATTGTATGGTGTCTATTCGTTTCTACCCGTTGCTGGTGGTTTTCTTCTTGGGTCGATCTTTGTGTATGGCTGTGACAAACTTATGTCGTACCTGGGATTAAATAGTACCAACATGATGATACAAATGACACAGAGTAAGGATAAGGCAAACATCGCTATTGATGAACTTAAGCTAAATGGGGCCGCTGCTCCCGCCGCGAGTGCGCGGCATGCGTCCAAGAGTCTGGATAGCTTCTCTGACTGCTTAAGTGTGCAGCATAGTGGCGAGTCGCGACGCCGCAAGAAGGGTAGCATCAATGAGGTGGAACAATGTACTTATACGACTGATGCGACGCTCGAGCAACAGCGGGCACAGGAGGCGCTCTCGCAGTGGAAACGCGTTATGTTGCTAGTGGTTGCGATTACTGTGCACAATATACCAGAAGGATTGGCGGTTGGTGTCAGCTTTGGTGCTGTAGGCACAACAAACAGTTCGACATTTGAGAGTGCACGCAATCTGGCTATTGGCATTGGCATACAAAACTTTCCCGAGGGATTGGCTGTCAGTTTGCCATTGCATGCAGCTGGCTTTAGTGTTATGCGTGCCTTGTGGTACGGACAATTGTCAGGCATGGTGGAGCCGATCTTTGGTGTTCTAGGCGCTGTCGCGGTTACTTTTGCCAATCTCATATTGCCGTATGCATTGTCGTTTGCGGCTGGCGCCATGATTTATATTGTGGCCGATGATATATTGCCGGAGGCACATGCTAGTGGCAATGGCACCATTGCAACATGGGGTACAATCTCTGGTTTCCTAATAATGATGTGCCTTGAAGTTGCCCTCTCCTGATGTGGCCTCACAACACAACTAAAAACCAGCACACATCCACACACACATACACACTTGTTTGTATGCATTCCAGGCTAGTAGCAAAAGAACTTCATAATTGTGAAAATTTGAACGAACTTATTTTGCGCATGTCTTGTGTATAAATAGATCGAAAAGTTGACTGTACTGGCTAGTAGTTATGTGTGAGAATGCATGTACATTCATAAAATGTTCATAGTATGTATGTGCTTTTGTTACAATCTCAGAAAAAAAACACAAATCGTTGCCTGCAGCGCGTTTAACGCCAGCCCCCCGAAAACAAGATAAAAACAAACAAGAACCCACAACTGTAACTAAGTATTTTTCTAATATATACATACATACAACATATATGTAAATAAGTAACTAGAAATATTGTACTTTTCGCGCCAGTTATGTAAATGACACGAGAAAGAAGTTGATATTTATAGTTACTTTTTTTTAATTCTTGAGAATCTGCTGCGGTAAACAAACGTGCATGTGAAATAGGTTTTAAGTTGTCAGCGTGTCTCTTTTTAAACTGTCGTAATATTTATAAGTAATAAAACATAATGTCTGTACATTAAAGTACAATATGTATTTAAAAAATAAAAAATGCATTTATATTTCTTTATGTTTGATAGGAGCCCTCTATTGTTGTTACCAACTTCCTTTGCTCTGATAAGAACAGAATATACAAAAAAAAAAAAAAAAAAAAAAACAGAGCCAACACGTTGTTACACGCAAATTGAATTAGATAACCCAACGCGGGCAAACAATAAGTACTTGACATTTTGTTGTCAGTGATAAGAACCTGTGAGCACAATTTGTACTTAGTAAAAATACTACGTGAACTTGCAGACGGCACTTACAAAAACGACTCTTCATAAGATTTGGGCAACTGCCATTTTTGCAATCAATCAATTTGTTTATTACGAAGTGATTTTATATGAAGGTAATAAACCAATTAAATGGCTACTAGTTTTAAGTGGAGCCTATGCTATAGTAGCAATAAATTATTGAAAATATACAATGTATGTGGATGATGGTCTGATAGCTTAAAATTTAATGGACACATAATTGGCAAGGCATTTGGATATTTTCGTATTTATATTAAATTATGGGTAATTTAAAACATTTACTTACCGACACCTTGCCATATAGCTCTGGATATTCATACATATGGATATTACTGATGGGAAACTGTTGGGGCTCACAGATCCGTCGTTGCACTTTGCAGGCTTCAATCCACAAAATGGACACAATTGGTATATTCCAGCTTTGAGCACGTTTGTAGGTTGAATGAAGCCCGTCCTTGAACACCACATGTGTGGTATTGCTGCAATATTTTACATTAGTATTGTTCCCACAGATTCAGCTAATTTCAGTTGCTTTAACTTACCGCAGCAGACGATCGTTCACTTGAGCCCCCATTTTAGCAATGATAGTCTTTACGCCCTCAGATCGATTATCATTGCCCGTACGTACCTCAACGTAGACAATCACGTCCTGTAAGATTTCAGAGAGCGTTGGCGGCGGACAAGGATTGCGTTCTTCAGCAGAGATGATGCTTATTTCATGATGTGGCACATCAAAATTATTGTAAATTGCTTTGGTGGGACTTCTGTTTAAAAAGAATATACATATATAAATAAACAAGGCTCCTTTACGTAGAAAAATAATTAGAAATGCTTACTTTAAAGCACGCATGGCGCGTATGCGCAAAGTGGCGCTGGGGCTATCGAGATCGCGTTGCAAGTGGCAAAGATGTGGAGCGTTTTTGGACGTCACTTCTGGCGTCAGCTCTTCACTATTTGCAGCCATGTATTCGGAAGTCATTATCATCAGGTCAATCAATGGCGCTGGAGTTACTTCTAAGCTCGTAATAGCAACATTATCATCTAAATTGCACATACATTTTGTAATTATCACTGCATCAGAAAATTAAAATATTGTTAATTGATGCATGTGGCTGTGTTTGAAACGAAGTTAGCAAAATAAACGCACTTTCACCCGCCATAATAGCTCCAATACAAATAAAATTTTCGATAGTACTTAAAATTTGGAAAACTCCGAAATAATAAAATATTTTATATTTAGAAATGAGTTTAACTACAAGGCGAACCTGGTTTTGCTGTATTAGCTTCCTTTGAATGTCAACGGAACTCGTTCACTTTTATTTGTGTTGCCGTTGTTGATCAAATGTGTTATATATATAATGTGTTTCAGGATGCAATATCTTTATACTTGATTTGTATGTAATGTACTTAAAACTCTATTGTTAAATATTTTACATAGACAAAATTAACGCGGACGCTTGGCGCTTGGCACTCGAGTAGGGCTGCACAAATGGTATCGTTTACAAAGTATCGATCTAAAATGTTAATTAACAGGGCAATGGAACAAATCGAAGATCAATGTACTCGATTATTATAAGCTTGCCTTGCTCTGTAATAATTTAATGCATTGCTTTTTAGCTATCGCAGTAAATAGCATAGCAACATTTTATGCATTTACTATATACTTGCCAATATAATTTAATTAGCTCAAAGCGTGCATCAGCAGCTTACAGAAATTTTCTATAAATTGTGATTTGAATCGACTGCCATTCACAATAACGACTTTGGCGCGTTTATTTAAATTGTATATTTACCTTAGCAATGAAAGAGGGAATACTTTTAGATGTGCCGAAGTAACAAAAAGATTAATAAAAAAATTGCAGCAGTTTAGAAAATGTTCATTTAATGCACAAACGTTTACATAGTGTGTTGTAATATTTAAACTTATTTACATATGAAATGTATTTACAAGAAATAAAACAATAAAAGTTAATCGCCTAAAGTAGCAAACAATTTGCTTATGACAACAAATCCTCATACTCACTTCTTTGTTTTTAAAATGTGCTCATATCTTTTCAAATATCGTTTTGTTCATTTACTTATTTATTGCGCACAAGTCGACTCTAGGACGTTCTCAGTCTTAAACGATTTAAAAACTATGGCAAAATTTTAATTTTAATTATTACAAATTGCATAATTATTAAATCTCATCTCTGGTTATTACTCATTAACTGCGGGCTAATAAGTGTAAGTGTTAATGTGTATTCTAACTAAATACGCCCAAAAGTATGTTGTCAAAAATGGCTGCATTTCGCATAATTTATAATCACAAAACTAACGAAATACATTCCACCGACCATAGCTTAAAACGTACGTATGCTTTGACTAAATAATTCTGTAATATAATGCTAGGCGATGAATAAATTAGGGCCAGCTTCAATAACTCATTCTGCAAAAGACAAGAAAAATTACAGCATTAGAGATAGTAAATAAAACGTTGTTTTTTTGTTTAAGTCCTACCATGTGCGCTGATTAGACTACGCGCATCCCAAAGTGACAGCTGCGACTGTGACAGTCGATGTTGTGGCGGATAGAGTTTGTAAGGGAAATACGAATGATGAAACGTGGCAATGGGAATGGGTGTTGTCGTCTGTGGTGTTGCAAGCTGTTGCTGCTGCTGTGCGGCCAACAGAAACTGATGATGTTGTGTCGATATTTTGCGCGAGATTTTTGGCTCCTTTTTGGGCTTGCTGGTGCATTGTTGTTTGGATGACTTGATGAAATTGGGAATGCGTGCGAGCAGACCGCAATAGTAGGGATCATCTTGCTTTTTACGCTGCAGTTGTGTGTTCTTTTGACGCTTTTTTTCCGAGTAAACCGGTGGCATGGATGCAGCCAGTTCGTAGTCCGGCTGGAAGTATAGAAGAAGAAGATATTAAAGCTAATAAGCCCATGGCTTTTTGTGTTTTTAGTTCGAACTCACCTTTGGGACATAGGGACTTTCGTTGAGGAAGGCCGCACTGAAAACGCTGCGTCTACCCTTGCTCGAATTGCTTGAATTTTGTGAATCATCTGAGGCAGCCGGCGTTGGATAGATGAGGCCCACTTGGCTTTCAATCGTGGAGTACGGATCTTCGCTGGTCTGTGTCAGTGTCAGTGGAACACGCAAGCCAAGCGCATCAATTGATTTTGGCAATGATTGCAAGCGATTCTTCAGCATATCCATGGCAACCACATTGACAACCATTATCCACAGTGGTGAATTGATTAGATTATTGTTTGACTTGACCAGAGAGACGGCGGACAGACACTGTCGCTCCAACCGACTACGCTCCGGATAACTGCGTGAACATTCACGATTTATATTCGTCTGGAACTTTTTCATATCGAACAACTTGGAGGAGGTGCCCGCTGTGAGAGACATTTGTGGCATTTGCATTATATCGGCGCCAATGACTGTCTCCTCGTTGGCCAGCGAAGTGTTGTTCACATAGATGTTGCTTTTGCCATAGCGCTTGATGAATATGTTGCCAGTGTCGTCCATTTTGATTTTAAAGCCATCGCCAATGGATTTTTTAATGACCTTTGTTTCTGCATCGCGCATTGGATTCTCAAAACCGTTCAAACCAATCCTATAACAAAAACGAAAACATGCAGAAATAGTTAGTTGGTTGTTATAATAAATATTAAAGTGTTACTTACCGTACGCCATCGAATCCATGCTTCGAACCGTTAATGGTTATCACATTGGAGCGTGCATATGCTTTGGCTACACGTCGATTTTTCTCAAACACAATGATCTTGGCCCAAATCTCATCATCGATTTGCTCCCATTTGGCCAGTACTTCATTGATGTGATCCTACAAGAAGAACCTTTCCTTAGCATATGTGAAATATTATTTTTTTATTTTCTACTTACGCGAAACAACTTTTCACGATCGTGCCAAACATCCTCCTCTTGCTCATCATGCCCAATGGCATCCAGATTGTCCAGGGAACGCGAGATTATCTTGCGGCGCGAAATCATTTTCGTGTGGCTCTTTATAGTGTTCTGAAAAGAGCGTTTTTCCCAATTATAATTATTATTATTTATAAATATAATTACAGCTGCTGCTGGCAATCACATATTTATGTTATATAATAGCCAAAACTTGTTGGTGCTTGGTGCGAATGACTTTTTGAGCGCCATTTGGAAATGATTAGATCTTGGACGTATTATATTAAATTGTTGCGTGTAAAACGAGCAAACTGGAATCAAATTATGTGTATTCTATTGAAGAAACTTTTAATCCGCTATAAGATTATTAAGCAATCAGCCAATCAATCTGCGAGCCAATGAACTTTATTCAACATTTGTCTGTCTTTTTTTTCTTCTGCATTTCTATAAGTCTTATGAATTTGTATAGCATAAATGAAATGATCCATGTCACTGTGTGTAGTTGCCTGCGCCTTGACGACACACAAATCTGTATTTTGCATTTTTCGCCAGCCAAAATCAACTACTTGCATTGCATTTCAATTGACAGTTTGGTTTTTCGTAGTATTTTTTTATTGCTTTCTGTGATGTTGAAAACAGTTTCAAAGTCAAGCCATTGTCAACGTTTTGTGACGAAAATTTAGCTACCAACTTGCCATATCAGGTGTAGTGGCGGTCATACACGTGATTGGCATTTAATTTGTCTTCACTCAAATGCGATTAATCAATAAAAAAAAACCAAACAATAAAATATGTGTGTCACACGAACTGAAAGTGAGTTTGAGAACCAAATTGAACTTATTCTGTTACACAAAACTTCCTAGCTCGATTTACAGCCCACCCATGTCCATGCATTGCTTAGCATTTAGCACCATTAAAAAGTGCTTATCGTACATCTAATGGCACCTCATCAAGGAGAGTCAGTGGCAAATTAAGGGCGCAACGTGTGCTGCAATTTAAATAGATTATGTGCTCCACTTAAGGCTAGCGTTTAAAAGCTGTCTAGTCGCATAGCATATTAATTGTTTAAAAATTCCACTAAAATCAACGTTTTTTTGTGCTTTCTATTTACCTGCAGTACTTGCATGGGCTTTAATTAAGCAACAGAATGACAATAAACCCATAATACAATTACCTATAATATATAAATCGTTGCGTTTTGTTACACTTTAGTTGCTTTAGTTAGTTAGTTACTTTAATGCATTGTTCTTCCCGAAATATGCGTAACATTATTTTAAAATTCATTCATGAGTCAACTTCTTAATGATACTTTGGGCCCCATGGTTATCATTCAGTGTCAAAATCTCCGCCGGCCACAGCCGAAAAGAAAAAACCCAAAGGTAAAATTCTCTGTTTCATCTTCTATTTTAGAGTGCTGTGATTAAGTTCCTCAGTTCCCTCCCAAAAAGTCCCTTGTTAAGTCTCATTTTCGATGTTGTTTTATTTTTTGTATCTATTTATTTTTTTTTCACTCATCTGTTTTATATTGTATAATATACAACGCATAAAATTTCGTTCTTTTCACCGCTGTGGTTTTTTGCTAAAATATATATGTGTTAATAAATTGTTTTTATATGCCGAACGTGCTGTTGATTTTTTAGCGATGATCACATGGCATCATCATCAGCAGCATCAGCACCAGCACACCAACACATCAACAAAAAAAAAAACATGGAATTTAATTAGCTAGCTGGCCTTTTGGCCATTTTGTTGGCTACACCTGAAGGGAACTGCATTCAAATTAACCAATTATTACACACAATATGTATTTGTATTAACAGCAATTATTTTATTCTTTCTTACTTCTGAAAGACACAACTACAAGAAATATAAAAAAAATTAAGCTAATATTGAAACACATTTGTTTGACTTTTGTATTTTTATTAATCAGCTGGGCAAACTGTGCAAGCGGTCAGTTAAAAATTAAATTGACTAACAATACGTTTTTGGTAGCTGTTAAGAGTGCATTAAGTGTTAATTGAGACGCCGTCGCTGTCGATTGATGTGCGTCATACTTGCAATAGCAAGTTTGTGCCTTAAGTCTTTCGTTTGCACGCTCACATTTTCCGCATGCCAACTTAACCAACTCGTACATAGCAAACTGTACACTATGTGGTGCATGTGACCGCCTAGCCCCGAGCTCTTGATTGCAATTAATTATGTAAGCTGGGTTCGCAATTTTCAAGGCCGCTGCCAAAAGCAGGCAACGCAACGGAGTTGCCTTTTATTTTTAGCACAGCGCACATTCTGAAACTGTTCTCGGCGTGCGTAAAAATAAAACTACGTTTCGCACTTCATCAACAACGATCGACTCAAGGTCGTTGGGTTCCTGCGCAAAAGGAAGTCTTTGGGTTTTGCTCTTTGTTTGCGAAATTTGCTAAGCGGCTTAAGCAATAAAACTTGCTAGCTGGCCACAAATTGGCATAAACAGTGGCATTGTTTTATTTGTTTAATTGGTGTTTATGAATCATGTCGCAAATTGCGCAACTATCGCTTTGGCATGTGCCACAGCTCTAACTATAACAATAATTGCATTTGAGATTGGTGTGCGCCTTTCAAACTGTTTGGCGCAAGCGCGCTTGCTTTTGATTTGTTTTTTGTCTGTATTTTTTGTTTTGTTTTTTTGTTTTGTGTCTTGTCAACCTTAAGTGGCGCAAAGTGGGGCACAACGGACCCACACCCAAATGCATAGCAAAACGTTGCATGACAGCTGCCGCCTTTCTGTTTGCTCTCTTTTAGTTTTGCCTGTATATATGTATAATTTTTTGCGCAAGTTCTTGTTGCTACGCGGCAACCTTGAAAGTTGGAAACCAAAACGACCTGAACTGTGAGCGCATTTATGCCTCATGCGTTGTTGCTGTTGTTTTTGTTCTTGTTGTGGGGGAATTGTCTTGAAGGGGGTGCTTACATGTCCGGCTATGACTCCGGCTTTAAACAAGTTAGTTGTTGCTTTGTTTGCGTTAAATAAATTCTATGCATTGCGCTCAGTTTTTTTTTTTGAGCTTTTTATCTTTTATGTGGGACATCAATTTCATGAACAATAAGCTAAATTATTGCCTTAAGTTTCTTTTCATTTAATTATTTGTACGATTAAATAATCAGCAGCAGCTACACATATTGAATTTTGACATATATATGATTCTAATCTTTGAATATAAGTTCATTTCCTTTTTTTTTGATAATATACCACACAAAAAAAGACAAAATAATTGTAACTTGCTTGCACAATTACGCGGGTGGGAAGCAATGCTTGCTCCAGCCAATTCGAAGACAAGAGTAACGAACAACAATGACAACAGCAGCAGTAACAACAAAACTAAATGTGGTTAACATTATTTTTATGAGTTTGCACTTTATTTCTTATTTGTCATTGTTATTTTTTTAAATTACATGTGTGTCTGTACACCTAGATTACATTAAGAAAAGGCAATTATCTGGCACACATCACTGAAAGTTGTTCCTTAATAGTTATAGTTTATTTTTGTTGGGTGCTCAGCTCTTAGCACGTGCAAATTTCAAAATAATGTGGCAGAAGCTACAACTAAGTGCAGCGTGTATTACCTTTTGGCCTTTTTGTCAAAACCTTTGCAGTCAGTTCTGAATCTTTCTAAAGTAATCAAAAGTCTACACAATTTTAATACTAGAACTGGGACCAAACTGTTGTTAAGCATTTGAATTTAATGATCAGATGTTTGTGTATTAGCAGTATGAGTTATGCTTTCAGATTTAAAGGTTTATAGGGCAGTGTTTGAGAGTAATATTGTGTGTGTGCGCAAAGCAGGGCAAAGCCAAAAGCAGAAGCTGCAAACAAGTTACTTTTGTTTGAAGTTCGCAGCTGCTCTGCTTTGCTGTTGCTGAGTTTGGTTGTAGCTGTGTGGTGTTGCACACGGGGCAAGTACAATGCGGCGTATGCGCAACTTGTGCTCTGTCATTTGATGTGCATGTCGCTCATTACATCATCATCAACAACAACTACAACGACAACAACAAACAACAATATCAGTGGCAGCTTCAGTGACAAGCTATCTAGTGTTGGCTGTTGGCAAACCATTCATGGAAACGATGCGAGGCTAGGCGAGGCGAGGCGAGGCGGGGTCGCGACGAGCACCTTTTTGCGGTTGAAAATCGGCCGTGCTGCATGGCACGAAATTAAAAATTACAATTTTCACTTGCATTTTCATAGCGATACGGCGAGCTTTCATAATATTTTCGTTAGGTTATTTGTCTATTGCCTGTCTGTTTGTGTATCTGCTTGCCACTGTTGCAACTGTTGAGAATTCTCACAAAAATATTCATATTCGCATTCGCATTGGTTTTTGGTATTCGTGCCAGGAAGGCGCGAAAAAGAAAAGACAAAAATTACACAGCGCTTTCGTGCGGCTTTAAATGCGATTTTGACTTCCGCTTTACTTATATATATATTTTTTTGGTTATATATTTTGTTTACTTAGTGATTTGTTATTGTTATTGAGTGATTATTTTTTTGTGTATATAAATATACGTATATACATAGTGCTCCGATGGCATTGTTTCAATGTGTACACAATAAAATTACTTGCAAAAATTATTGTGAACGCGCACGATCTGGGCCTTGGCTATTTTGCTTTTATGGCTATTCTTGGCCTGCGACAAAATAAAATCATCAAAATCATTTAAAAGAACAATACAGATGTGAGAATGTTATTTTATTATGTTTGTTCATGTTTAACGTAGCTGTTAAAAACAATAGAGAAAAAAGATGAAAATTTGACAGCAACTCATTTCAATTAGTCACTCAATCGTTCAGATCTTTCAATCAATTTGGCTATGTTAATTTTTGCCATTATTGTACTCGTACTTGTAAATGATATTATGATTCATTAAACAGACAGTACAGATTGATGCTCTTGCATATATTTTTCAGTTACAATTACATCATCAACAAACTTATATAGTCAACCAGTCGTAAGTCAATCAAAGGCAGAGCAGACGGCAAATCATTAAAAAAAATTCAACAACAATATTTATAGTATATAAATAATAATACAAAATAAGACACAGTCGCACGGTTCGTCAAAGAGTTGGAGCAAATAACAATACACAATCTTTTTTTTTTAGATACTTCGAGTATGTATGTTTTTTGTGCTGGTTTTCTGGTTTACGCTTAATTGAAGTTCATTAAATTCGGCATCAATTTGAAAATGAAACTGAAATTGAGCTGTGTGAACAATCAAATTCCTAATTAAATATGAAATAGCACACAAATTATAAAGATATATCATTAAAAAGGCATAAGTACTAGTTAATTCAATTGTGCTCGATAATTTGGTGTAAAATTCTAGCGAGTAATCAACAACATCATGGACAAAGATTTAATACTCGAACTTGTTTTTGATTTTTAAAAATAATGAATCGAAGAATAATCGCAAATGAATGCCATATTAATAGTTGTAAAATGTGCTTCATTTGCGTTTTTAGCTCCATACACATTATTTATAGAGAAAAGCCTTAGAACTGGGTCGCATGCAAATGAGCGTGAACGGAGAATGTATACAAAAATAAACAATTTTGTATCCCATATGCAGTTCTTCTATTTGTTATTTTGTTTTGTGTATTTTTTTTTTAGCGAATTCTTAAGTGTGGTTTGTTTGTTTGTGTGAAAAGAACCCAGAGTTTTAGGCAAGTCGGCTTTCTTTTATACAAAAAAAAAAAAAAAAACGAAAACCGAACGTAGGCCAAAGACCTCAGCCAGGTATTATGATAAACATCTGTCACAGGTAAAAACGACACTACGATGCCCAAAAACAGACGTTACGCATATATATGTATGCATGCTTTTTGCTTCGGAAATTCAGCTGCAGATTACATCGCCAATTTCGTGGATTTGAGTCTTAAGAGGCAATAAATTCTGTCAAGGTAAGTCAGGAAAAAAATGAGCATCTGACATTTTTGGCTTAATAAAAATCTGAAATTATATTAATGTAAATGCTAATCTGGGCGTAAATTAAATGCACGCAGTCCAACTTTATGCCAAACGGGTTTATTTTAACTTTGAAGGTTGGCAAAGCAACAACAATAATAATAATCGCTGCACAAACAATTTTTATCCACTTTGCATTGTATGGTGTATGGTATGATAGCATTAGTGTAATTTTTAAATGCGTTGGCTTAGTTTCTATTTCATGCTTAAGAACCTTTTGTGCCAGCAACTAACAAAAGACTCAGGCAACGAACTTGATTTTGTAATTTACATGCCCACAATGCCTATAAGCTTTTTATAGTTCTTGGTCTTGTTGTTGTCTTAGCTTTTATTTCAAATACTCATGGACAACAGCAGTTACATACTTGCTACACACATGTACATGTACATATGTTATATATATGCAGTGGCCTTTGCCGTTTAGCACAACACAACTATGAAAACCAAAACCCAGCTATGTATGTGCATATTTATTTACAAGCCAAAGCAAGCTGCTAATTGAACGCCAAAGCGCCAACACAACAACCGACAAGCAATAACACAAATAAGCGTCTTCAACGAATTCAGATATTATTGCACAATTTAGCTGCCAATCAAATGACCGCTGTGGACGTGCTGTGCTTTTAATTAGCAAAGAATGACAAATTACTTATTGGTATTGAAAATCCTCTAAATGTCAAGGTTATAACTGCAACTACAATCATGTGCACTTAAACAAAAGTCAAACCAATTGAAATACTTACTTTTACAACGTGGAATATGCAATGAGGCGTATGCGCGATATTCGAATATCCAAGTCCCCAACCGATGTGATAATACGACGCACTGAAGCTTTTTGGCCGGCTGCTAATTCAGAATTTGTACTTGGCTTAACGCCCACAATCATTCAACGTTTATTTATATCTTGTATATTGAAATTTTATATGTTTATCTTTTCTTTTTTTTTTTCTAGTTGTAAATTGTATTATTTATATTTTATTTTTAGAGATTTGTTAAAATCTATTGTGGGTTTTTGCCGTCAAATTTATTTGTCTAGCACGCTGTCTATTTTGTTTTTTTTTTGTTATTGCTTTTCTATTTGCACAACACTCTCCGTGACTTTAGGAACGGTTTAACGACGCGACTTTAAAGACGGCTGCTGTGTCTGCTGTATCTTTTGTGTTAGTGTTTTAGTATTTTTATAGCATTCGCTGTTTGCTTTTAAAAGAAGCGCGCGCTAGAACCGTTCGCCCCAAGCTGCGTATTCGAACTGGCCAAGTAACGGTGTGGCCTGGCTAAAAGACAGCACCAAAACGCAGAGGCGGCCAAAAAGTGCCGAGCACCTCGCCAGCTTTACGACTGCTTCACACGAATGCCAAAAAGCTGCCAGACGAGCCAAAGAGCCGAAGAGCAAAAGCAATGCCGAGCCAACTTATTCCGCTGCAGTTTGAGTCTTGCGCCTAGCCATAGCTTTTAGACGATTGGCAACAGTTCCAAGCTGAGGTTGTGTCGCTTCGCTAAGCCTTCTTTTCTTATATCGGCTATTCATTGTATGACGCATACAGCATTTAGAATTTATGCTAATATGTTTAAACAATTAAGAACATTGCTAACACGCCCCAAAAAAAAAAACAAAACTGCAAAACATACCGACGCTTTTAATTTAACATAAATACACACAGCTTGTTCAATTGGCCAGCAATTTTGTTTTTGGGCACTCTTTTTTTTCATTCGGTTTAGTTTGGGCGTGTGAATTAGTTTTGAATCATATATGTTTTTTGTTTTTATTTTTTTGAGACTACATCTGTTGTTTGCGGATGTGCCGCTGTTTCTGTTTTTGTTGCTTTTTTCGATAGCTACTGCCGCGGGGTATTTCCCGGCTAGAGCGTTCTGTCTACAAAACCACTACGAGTTGCTTTATTTGGCCATAGTTTTAAGTTTCTTTTTGTATTTTTTTTTTTGTTGCTGTTGCTTTGATTAACTCAACGAGCGACATAATTCAGTACGTTTATGGCAATTGGCTTATATGGCATGCGGCTAAATGCAATTTATTTGCTCAATTCACTCGCCAAACTATGCAAAAAGCTGTTCACTTACGTATTATCTTGAATTTGATTGCGTGATACATGTTGCTGTTACCAGTGGGTGTGGCAATTTCCCAGTTGATGCCATCAAAGAAATTGAACTCGATCAATAACAATTGATCTTTAATTCTGAAGATCACTTAAAATATCAGAATAGCTTTATTAAGCATCAATCAAAGTTTTATTTGAATTAAACAAACAGAAAGCGTTATGCAAATAAATAATGCTAAGCACATATAAATTTTCAATTCAAATGATCGAGCTGATTTAACATTTTAGCTTGTTTTTATTACTAAGATTTTCTGTCTTAATTTCCAGTTTAATACCCTTTGCCTTATCTTAAAAAATTGACTTGATACCTTTTTATTTTTAATGTTATTTGATTTGTAAAACTAAACAAGGAACTTCTTAAATAAAAAATTATATTTAATTTTACACACATTGAAGTCTGAAATTAACAACAATAGGGTATCTTAGTGCTAAGCAGTCTTGACTTAAGTTCGCAGAATTGTTTAATATATGCAATATTAAACTAGTTTATTTTTATCGTCTTTAAATAACTTTGCTTAACATTTGGCTAGCTTTAGAACTGAACATTTTGTATGCCTAATTAAATAAGAACACAATAACTAAACCACATTTCGAACAATTTTAAATGTCACCAAACTCACTAAGACTGTTGGTATATAAGTAAAAAATTATAAAAGAAATTGTTAATATTTTGAATTCGTGTTACAATTCTTGTTCGAAGTGAGCAAATAGCTAAAGAATGTTGTTACCTGTTGCTAAAAATATAACTTTTGAAGTGTTTGTGAAGTGGCCGGCTGTCATAATCAATGTTCATGGATATTCAATCACAATGTACACAATACATATATATATAGTAAATCTATGTGGTAATAATTGCTCAAGAATAATACATACACAAAGTGGTGGAAGCGGGCAATGTGGAGAGGTAGGGACATTTGTTGAATTGCTAATGTTGTAATCCAATATAATTTTTAGCTGCTGCCATGTTATTATTATCGCTGGCCTTTTTGCCTCTTTATGTATTTCGTATGTGTTTGTCTGTTTTGTTATTGTTTTCAATTAAAATGGTAACAACAAGAGCAACAACAACAGTTTAGCGCTTGGTGAATGGTTAACACTGAAATAAATGTACAAATTTGTACCGAAATATGCCTCGTTTTGCATGGGTATCATGGCTTCGTGGCAAGTGGGGCCCGTTGTTTTAATAATCATTACAAATTGTTTTGGCGTCGCACAGAAACCGAAACAGAAACAGTCATAACAACAACAACGACTTGGGACCAACGAACGACCTTGCTACACAAGCAACTTGATAAACATAAAGAAAGAAAGAAACGACCACAAAATATTTGCGACAGCAAAAAACAAAAAACTACTGTAAGACAAACACATACACAAACGAAACCAAAAACCAAACAACATTAAAAAAAATTTCGTAAAATTACAAGCCAAAAAGTGGCCGCTGCTTGGGAAACAGGCGGAGGGAACAACTAAATGCCAAGACGCTAACAACAAACACAAAACGTCAACACGACGCGTCAACTTGAGTGATATGGTAGCCCCAAAAAGATAAGAACAACATATGAGCTGCCAGAAATACCAATTCTCAGTGGCAGACATAAATATAATGGTCTATAAGAGTTATAGTAGAGCTACTTGCTGAGGAAAGTCAAAAAGGCGTGATGACAAGTACCAATACATATTTATATATCATTTTGTTTGTAACAATATTTTTTTCTAATGTTTGTTGTTACGAAACTTATAAATAACTAGAGTAAAATTATTGGTAAGCTATTATTGTTGAACAATTAAACATATTGTAGCTACAATGCGTAACACGAGTTCATAATAAATTTGCGCTAGTCTCTCATAAAAAATGTTTGTTGCAAATATGCAAATGTTAAGAGACCTTGGTGACTGGCCAACTGTCAGTTAGTGTGCTCTGTAGCATTTTGTAGCAACATGCTGAAAACATTTGTAAATTCTAATCGGGCAATGAATAATTCAATCGATTTCGACGCTGCTAAATTCTGAACTCCAAACTGTGTTGCGATGGCCGCCGGGCAAAGCGAAGCTTAAACAACGATTTGTGTTTAATTATTTGCAGCTCATCGCAACAATAATAATAATGCATTGTTTTTGTTTTTGTTTAATTCGACTTGTGCGCGTGTTTTGTGAGCCTTTGTGATTTGTTTTGTTTTGTGTTTATTTTTTTTTGTACGATGTACTACAGATACAACTACAAGCAATTTCCGCATGGCACTAGAACAGCTTCAATATTGTATTTGCTCGTCTTCATTTTTGTATCTGTTATTGTGTTTTGATTTTTGTTTTCTTGTATGCTCGCTTGCGATTTAAGTCCATAATTCGTGCGGCGCTGACATACAAAAATTCTTTGCGCCAACTCAAGTGTTTAATGTGGGCAGCAGCAATAGAAAACGCTGCGTATGATTGATAAGCACAAAAAAAAAACAACAAATAGTTGGAGCGGTGTATAGGCGTCTTAAGCATATGTTGCGTATACGTCATTTATGCACAAAGCATTCTTTTTAATGACACGCCTGTCCCTTTTTCACACCTTGCCTCGCCTCGCCTTGCCTTAAAATGATCGATCAAGCAGGGGTCCTTCAATCAAACGGAAATACTTGTAAGTACACTGCAAGAAAATCACAGCAATCACCAAGCCAGATATAACAGCGACATCAACAATGACGTAACAGAAATTATAAGAGTTGATACAAAATGAACAGACTAGTGTCAACGACACCATCAAAATAAAAGAAACCAAAGTAAAGGTCAAAGCATTTGGTTTCAGTGCGAGGCAGCGGAAAGCTGTTGTTGTTGTCATCACACTTCAAAGACCTTGATGCTGGCAATTTCACAACATTACCGCTCTTGGCATGCAAGACGCATTGCAGTTGAGAGCTTCTGGATCCAAATGAGTTTGTTAACACGCCTAAAAAGTCAGGTACGCAATTCATGTTCAATTCTAGGCACAATTACACAAACCGCAAACTAAGACAATGCTCGACGTAAAGATACACTGTGTTCAGAAGCAGACCAATTATAATCAAATAACTCAAAAGTGAACTAAACTACACACACAAATATGCCAGCTCACCTGTAGGGAGTCAAACAGTAGTAGTTTTATGATTGGCGTGAGTTGTTAGATTTTTGGTGGGAAACAGAATTGTGAGGCGTTAATTGAACTAGTTATTTGAAATTTCCGCATATAGAAATCAATTTATTAGCTGGCGCTACTTAACCTTGGAACTTGGGAAACCTTCACACAATCGATTGGCAGGCAAGTTTGTCGGTCGCCTGTAAATCCATCTTGTTATAATTTCAAGCACAATTTATTTGCCACATTAACTAAACGTGTTAAAACAATTGTCCTATGGGCACCCCGAAAAACCCATTGGCATGGTCGTTGGTAATGGGCATTAATTAACTGACAAGTCTTTTACTAATTTTTGTTACTGATTTTGTTTTTTTGAAAGCACGGCCTTGACTTGAGCCAAGTCAAGAGTGGCCCAGCGAATGCTGTGATGCTGAGTCAGCAAACGACTTTTCACATATCACAAACTGTATGAGCGATGGTAATCGCAGAGGTTGCATCTGGGGCCAGCTCAATGTTCGATGATATCAAGAAACATGCACCAAGCTTGCTGACAGCAACATTCATTTTACACCAGGTAACCTGCCAGGCAACACACACGCGTTGACTTGCAACATGGCCAAGCAACAAGCTGAAATGAAGTGTTAACGATGCTGCAGTCTGCCACAAGGCGCCATTAGAAAGAAGCAAGCAAGAAAAAAGAGAGACACTTGCAGTATGTGAAACAGTTTCATAATCGTAATCGGTAACTTGCACTTTTATTCGGCATTAGAACAGTAACTGAAACAACTTGGTCAGACTCAAGAGACTGCAGTTGCTGGCGATGGAGTGGACGTTGGAGTTGGGATTCTTGTTAAGACAACGTAAAGAGTAATTGCATACATAAGTCATGCTCAAGGCCACGTTGTAGCTAAATGAATTTCATTTTCAGCACCTCGTAGCTGAAGAAAGAACAACTTGAAAAGAAGAACTTGGTTAGCTGCTGCTCTTTTGTCTAGAAGATGAATGGACTCGAGTTTGTGGCTGCTGTTTTGTGATAGCAACTTATGGCGGCTTATTAATCAAGTTGCAAGCGAATTAGCACAGCTTAGCGGCCAAGAAACCGAACCCCAGACAGAACACACATTGCAAGCTGTAACTTTAATTATAATAAATGTCAGCTTTAAATATGTAATTAAGGCAACTAATGTGAATACCAAATGCATTCTGCCACTTTTGTGCTAGATTGTTTATAAAGTTAAGAACATGTTCGATAATATTCAATATCAACGGCTAAGTGTGGTCAATTCATAGCTGCGTATTCATTTGTGCACAATCCGAACCTCATTCCATATATAAGCTAATTACGTAATTAACGCAATTAAATTGTCCACTTCACCGTAAGCTGAATTTGAAGTCAATATCAAGTCACTTTAAATACATACCATATAAAGTAATTAATGTTCTAAGATAAAACTGGCAGATTGCATTTATTGCCATTTCAACGCTTGACGATTGCCATCGCGAGATATTGAAAGATTGGAAGCGACTACCGACACCGCAGCATCACATCACATCACATGGACCTGGACCTGGAGGCAAGGTGTGGGGTGTGGATTGTTTGATTTATAAATGCAACTGAATTTTATCTGCACCATTAGAGCGCATCTTATGCTACGCTCTAAAAAGGGTGTGAGCTCTGCAGGCGTAGGCGTTTCACATCTTCGTTTACTCCTTGGCTTTGTGGGAGCCAACTGATTAATGTGTGGCCACTTGAGAGTGGACCCCTACTGGGTGCCGGGTTTGCGTACAGAAAGCGAAAACGATAAGGCACCTCAGATTTGCGGCTACTGCACATGCATAAATATAAATTTATTGCTAGTGTGGCAAATACACAAACAGCGCGTAAATCAATTATGCACAGCGAGTCCGGCAAATGGCATAAAAATGTCATACAATTTGTGGCAATTACAAGTAGCAGGCGATAAATAAATATCTAGTACACGTGCAGAAATATCTATGTATATCTAGTACAAGTAAAAAAAGTATTTTAAAATTTTGGAGCTATATAATTATTCAAGTATTTAGTTGACTGGTTTAAGATGGCAGGCTTTTGTAGTTTTTGAAAATAAAGATCATTAACATATAAATAAAATAAACAGTATTCAATCAACAAAGGATTTTCTGCCTTAAATGTATGAGAGTTTCATTAATATTCCTTTTTTTTCAGTGTTATAAATTTGATTGCCTGGCGTTAGGCTTTTGCAGTCGAATGAACGACCAAGGAATTATGAGCAAGGACACTTTGAACTTGCCAGCCATATTTCATTGCCGCCACTCTATAAATAGTTATGTGAGTGATTATGGCGTGTTATCAACTCGTACATTGCTATTGGCTTAGACCATTAAGGTTGACTTATTTATAGAAGCTTGATTTATGATTTTGCCATAGCTTCTACTGCAGTGTTGCAGGCTTGGGTTTTGTTACAGTAAGTACCTACGACTTTTACTTATGCACATATATATTGGCTGTTTAAGATCACGCGAGCTGTAGCTGCTAATATCTTCTAAGCATTTGATCGCTTCATCTGCATGCTGGTAGCTAATTCTGATCTAAAACAAGCTCGTGTGTGCTTAAATGCTATGTAAGTTCGGTCTTAGCTGCTGTATGAGTATGCTAATAATGCTCTGAGCCCAAAAACCCGGTTGGTTTTGGCCTTGAATAAACACGAAGAATACGAAGAAAAAAAAAGAAGTCATATACAATACCATTTTTATGAAAATCAGCGACAAAAGATTTAATTTTATGACATCCCAAGCAGCGACCAAATCTTAAATTCTTACAATTAGAATCTGGCTGGCATTTGTAACCAGTTTGTTTTCATTTTGTTTTAATTTTTCGGTTTGTTTTTTGTTTGGTTGACGTCTGCTTACGTCAAGGTATATAGTATGATGCTAGCTAGTTATCTGGCAATGATATAAATCTTTATAGTTCAAATATACTTAAGAATGGCCAAGAAACCAAAAGGTGTGTATGTATCTGCTGGCCACTTGGACTTGGGAGCTCCTGCTAACTCTTGATTTCACATGAGCCCAGAGCTTAAAAATAAAACAATGTGGGGAACTGGAATCTCGGCAACTGTGACAGCCTGAGCTGTGGGTATTATTAATATATTTCAATGCTGCTCAACTGGCGTTGTGTAGTTGGCAACTGAAAATAAAAGTGAAGTGTTTTCGATTTTAGCATTTATTCGCAAAGATTTTGTATTTATTTTTTTCATAAATATAAACTGATGGCACCATTATTAAACTGTTTTGACTATTTGATGAATGCGCTGGGTTGAGTTGTTTAATTATTATTAATTTGTTACTATTTAATGGCATAATTTAATATGCACATAATGTGTAAAAGCAAAACAAAAAATTAGCACGATTTACTCTTTATTCTTTATTTAAAAAAAAAACACCAAAATATAATAATAAACATTTCCCGCAAAAGTCCAAAATGATTAAACATCAAAAGCAATCTACATACAATGATCGATTCAAGTTCTGTTTCTTTTTTTTTGAGGCGTGGGTATATTGAACAGACTGTTTTGAAACAAAAAATGCGACGCTAAGCAATTAGCGCGATTTCCTATTTGGTTAATATGCAGAAAATTAAAACGGGTGTGCTTTTGACTTTTGTTATTTTGTTATTTATAATAAAAAAATAACAAATAAAAATGTGTGTACGTGTTTCTATTGTGTGCACCAAATTAAGCAAAAACAACTAACAAACAAATTCGGAAGATTAATGAAACTCGAGTACATATCTGTACCATCAGAGTCACAGTCACAGTCAAAATCAGAGAGTCCAATGTTAATGGCTTTAACCCACCCAAACAACAAACATGGTCTCAATCCATCCATCTATCTCCCTCTGTCTGAGTGTAGCTTTTACTTCCGTTAGCGAATAATATATTTGAATTGTTTAATTGATTTGAAGCTGTCGATTCTTTTCTGCACAAACACATACACTTAGCGTGACATTAATTGTTCGTAGGCCTGCTCAAGTAGCATTAGTTGTCTCGCCCTCTTAAAAGATAACTGCAAAAGTATTTATTGAACATTTAATGTAACATTTGATTGATATATGCTAAAGACTTGCAGAATGACCAAAAACAAAAGAATTTATCAACATACATATTCTTTAAAAAATAATTATTACTTTTGCCTGAGGCAAACAGTATAGCTACACATATTAATTGAATTAACAACAAACAATTATGCTGCATTTAAGCAAATTTGCATGAGCAATTAATCAATCATTATTATTATCATCAAATCATTCAATAATTTCACTTTTCTTAAGAACGCAAATAGATGTGGTTTCACTTTTGCTCAAGTAGTTTTTGCCCCTATGACATAATACACAATAGTATAGACTTGCTCGTGTACTACCCGAAAATATATCCGGTTAGAAGTTGTGATTGTGCGAGGAAAACATTTGAAATGTTTACTTAAACACATATAAATTATTAGCACAGACAAAGGCAAACGTAAGATTTAATAATTAAATTTTATGCTGAATGCTAAAAAGTGTTTAGTATTTTATTTAGTGTCTAAACCTGTTTTTAAATTATAATGCTATAAAAAAAACAAAAACCATACGAATTGTACAACTTGAAAGCGATATTGGTTGGGTGTGTAGCTGTTTTAGCAATTGGTAACTGTCTTAAATTAAATTTATGTTAATCTCTTTTGATTGGCTGCCAAAAACTAAAGTTCAAGATTTGTGACCTTAGCCCAAAAACGAGCGTTGCATATACAAGTTCAATTACCTCTAAAACACCTAAAAAAAATGAAGAAGAAATGAATTATAAAATTAAATTATGACGGGACAATACAAACACGTTGTCATAAACTTGCACCCAAAATGCTGATAATCCCAAATGTCAATGCAACAATAAGTACATTTTAAGAGCTACTAAACTGCTTTCATTAGCAAGCAAAGTGTGTTTGAGATTTACCGTTATACTGTTGAAAGCACATCAGAAAAAAAAAATATCAAGCTGACAAGTTGAACAAGTTAAACCAGATCGAAACAGTTGAGACTTATACTCGTTTATCTTTGTATAAGAACATTTAGAATAATATTGTGGCTAGCCAAAAAAAAAATGTTGCTCGACGTTCGCTAAATATGCTTGATTCCCCTGGCAACTGAGCAAGTGCAATAAATATTTTTATATAAATGTAGCCTTTGTTGTTGTATGATTACCTCACAGGAATTTCCAGTGGTCCCAGTGCCAATGTCATGAAATGACCTTGTGACGTCACATCTCCAAGATATTGATACGATATACTTATAATTATGTTGTACCACCAGTTCGAACGGCACGCAAACTGTTGATGCCCATCTTAAGATGAGTCAGGCGACAACAACAGTGTCAACAATTTTTCTTATGACGCAAAAGAATTTAGTATTTCCAAGCAACTGAAGGATATTTGATTTAGTTAATGAAACGGATGGCTCAGAATCAGTGTATATTGCTTGTGACTTGGCTGAGCTGCCCACTCATAGACGACAAGCGTGTCGTTTAAGTTGTTTATTGCAGCTGTTGTTACTGTCTTGTAACTAGTACCAGCAATGCCAGAGGATCGGTATATTCCTATGGGCTCGTTTACATTGTTGATGGGTCTGTGAGTTGGCGTTGGTCATTGCCAACCAATGCTTGTTAACATGATGGGCAGCAAATGGGGCTGCAAACAATGAGTGGCTGAAAGTGAAACTGAAATCGAAACTGTTTCTGTCCAGCAAACCGCGAAAATAGAGCAATAAGTTGCACGCTCTCTCTCTGTTGCTCTGTCTCTCTGTGTGTGCCCCAAAGATGCCTGGACAAAGATAGCAAGCGACTGCAGCAACTGAAGCAACTGCATCAACTGCTCCTTTACAGCAGTACAAAGTTATTAAAGCTGGCGTGACAAAGGCGGGCGCAAGTCGCATTATTTTATTTTCAATTTAATGATGCCTAGAAGCGCTTTTGTCGCCCTCTGATTGGCTTCATTTGGAGAGAACACACTTAAAAAAAAAAACCATTGATATTTGGAGTATTACAAGAAAAAGGCTTAATATGCATGCTTACATGCCCATATATAAATAAAAAAAACTGATTAAAAAACTTTTTACATTTGTTTTTCCAAGTGCAAATGTAACAAATTTGCTGCAGCACACGTTCGAAAACGAAAATGAAAACGCAAAAAGAAGCAAAGGAGCCATCCAGCTTGTTGTCCGTCAGTTGTGACTGACTGTTTAGTTGTCGTGTGCAATTGTTGCGGGTGTTTTCTGTTGTTGTTGTTGCTGTTTGCTGTCAGTTGCGTGCTGTGGCACGGCGTTGGAGGCGTTGCCTCTTTTGCCGCAAAACAATCACCAGAAGTGATCGCGATTGCGCTGAACTCCAAAGCAAAACAGTGTGTAAGGAACAAAAAACAAAAAAAAAAGTTGAAAAGAGAGAAACACAAAAACGGCAACCAAAACAACAGCAACTAACTAACAAGGTTGCAAACAAAGTTGAAGGTCGGACAGCAGCCCAGCCTTATACTTAATATATGTATTAGTGTTTGTGTGTGTGTGTGAACAATATCGATATCGGTCGCAGTCGTCGCATGTAATAAGTAACAAACGCCGCACGACATACGACATTTTTATGCAAAAGACTTGGTCTTATGTTTGATGTGCAGGGAAGTTGTGGGGTTAAGAAAATCCATAGAGCTTGAGCCTTATCGCCATAATTGAAGTAGTCGCATTGTCTATAAATTCTTTTGCCAGCTACGTGGGCAGGCGGCAAATGCGTTTGACTTTGACTTTCTGTTGTCAATGCGTACGCTGAAATATGTAATTAAAACAACACAGCCAGAACTATGGTCTGGGTACTGCTTGTAGTGCCAGGAAGTGGAACACAAATCACGCCAGCAAACAAGACAACAACTACTAATGACCAAGATGCCAACCTTTCAGCTCAAATCCAAATTCGACTCACTGACATTCTAACTCGAAACAAATGCTTCTGTTGCTGGTTCTGCTTTGGTTTCCGGCTGCTGCAGCTGTGCACAGCTGGCTATCTACAGGGAAAGCAGGAGAAGCCAGAGAAGACAGGGAAGAAAAGAATTGTAAGGAAGATTGTGATACTATTTACTTGCACTTAAGTGAAAACATTGATTGCATTGGGGCGCTTAATTAGCCGCCTTGACTGATGACAATGAAATGGAAAACAATCACAGCTTATCGAAAGACAGAAAAGAGGGTGGGGTGGGGTGGGGAATTGAGTTTGTTTAGACACACTTTCAGTGCGCTCGTTAGAGTTTTATCCAAGGTAGTAGCTATCGTCTTGCATGCATCTCTAATTTATATGTCAATCAGGCAAATGTATGAAGTCAGCGAGCGAATAAACTACACATAATTGCATTTTACTTTGGCCCTGGCAAGGATTAGCTAGCCTGATAAGACTAAGACTATGCCACAAAAACGTCCAAGTCCAAATGCAACTGCAACTCTGAGCCGACAACATCACTGAGCCTCAACTTCAACCTTCGTTGTTTGAAATGTTCGCGTAATAAATTGAATTCAACTCTTTGGCTTTAAAGCTCCAAAGTGCAAGGGCAGCAAAATCCTTTTCATACTCTTTCTTGGTGTAGCTTTTGGTAGCACTCCTCATGATCATGTCCAATCCCTGTTTGCATTTACTGGCACTTCTAAGACCCACACACGCATTCGCATGTAGCTGGCCAGTTTTTATAAGCCAGCAATTGGCATAAATATCACTTTGTTGCTCCCTTTGAGCGTGTGGCAGTTGCTGTTGTTGTTGCTGCTGCCCTTTTTGCTGCCCGAGCGAGTCTTTATAAATTTCATACAAGTTTGGTCTAACATTTTTATTCTATTGCCGACCGACACGATGCCCTTGCCAAGGCTCCATGATTGAGTTAACTTCATTTGTGGCAAACGACACGTGCGATTCTGTGGTATGAGAACGTTGTTGTTGTTGTTGTTGTTGTTCGGTCCGGATTTGTGTTTAGTTTGGGATTTATTTTATTGCCTCTTAGGCAAACATGTCAGTTATGTTTGCGAAAGTACATATCATCAGGCTGGACATGCGTGTAGGTAGAGGGATTCAACCAACATACTAACCAACCAACAACAAGCAACAACAACAAAACAACAACAGAACAACAATTGGTAACAAGCAAGGGCACAGCCACCAATAAGACTCAAATACATTTAAAGAAATACGCTCATAGGCAACGCCTGTTGTAGCGCACAAATTTATGGCAAATTTTTATAGTAAAATCTTGAAAGTGTCGAAATTGCAAAAGTGACAGAGGCCAGAAAGGCAAAGAAGTTGAAAACGCAGGCGTCAAAGGAGCGCAACGAGGCGGCGCAACGTCAACAGCATCGATTGCTGCTTGTTGTGAGGTCAACTGCAATTGCAATTGCTGCAACTGCTGTCGTCCATGTACACGCCACACTGCCAGCAATAGTTGTGGTTAGAGCCTTTGCCTCTGCCACTGCCATCGCCATCGCCTTCGACTTTGTGTCTGCTTCTCTTTCCCTTCACCTTGTGCGTTGTTGTCGATAATGTGCTTTTGGTTATTTAGGGCCACATTGCAGGCGATCTACTTGTGTGTGGCGGCTTGAAAAGAAAATACGAAAACGATTACAGCCAAACATTATTATCACAACTTAGCTAAAAGTAAAACCAACAATTTGAAAAATAACTTTTACTTCGAGGAACTGAATGCTGTAAGGATATTTGAATATGTAATCAAGCTATTCAGTTGTAAAATGAATTCATATATATATTGTTGAGTTCACATGAATAAATTTCATTTTTATCCAACTGCAGACTTCTGCATCCTGTTATGTACTCTATATTTATAAATTGGATTAACCTAATATTTAAAAAAAAAAAGAAAACAATTTTTGTTGCTGATTATCAGGTTAGTCAGCAAATGTCTGAAAGTTATTTGTAAAATTTGACCTTGATTTAGTGGCCATATGCAGCTAAAAGTGTATATGCAAATGACGTTAACACCTTCAATAACTCTTTGCTGATTGTGCTGATGGATTCGGTTGGATGCCATCTAAATTGGCGCGCGTAAAACTGTCAAAGCATGTCAAACACTTCACTGGGCGCCTGTTGCCCGTTGCCAGTTGCCTGGTTATTGGTGTTGCTGCTGCTGCTGGTAATGGGGCACCCAGCTGAGTGGCATAAACTCCTCCACACAATTCTTTTGAATATGGCAATTTGACGCGTTCTGACAGCGTTGACCCAGTTAACTCAGTCGATTGCTTGAATCTGCATAATGACAAAGCAAGAGTATTGCAAACTTAAGCTTAAGTATTTTGACCAAGTTTTTGCTTGCCAAAAAGGATTTGGAGCAGTCAAACTGGAGGCCAATGCAGTTGATATTGAACTTTAAAGCCACTTGCTGCAAACGGTTAATATGTTAATTGCAGTATTGTTGCTCTGTTTGTTGACCACTTTGTAGTCGTCAGTCGTCAGTCGTCGCTGTCGTTGTCGTGTGTCAAAGTTGGGATTGGGCGTGGGTGTGGGCGTGTACATGTACCGCAAGTTGTCATTTTGATTTCAAGCTTTAACGTTGACAGGTTGTTCGTTCATTCTGCTCTGGCATTAATTATGCCGCATTTTAGTTTCGCATTCTAATTTCTAGCTATTAAAAATGCGGATATGATGCAGGGCCAACCCCAAAGCTAACCCACACGACAAAAGCAACAACAACAACAGCAGCAGCAGCAGCGACAGCAGCTTGTTCTTATCTCGTGTAATATTTTTATGTACGTGCCAAAAAAAACTATGCAGATTCTGCGATGTGGCTTACACGTGTTCAGTGCTTGTACTGCGGGCCAGGCATGTCCTTAACTTGCAGTCCGCATCATCATGGATGTACCTGTTGCTTCCTGGCTGCCAGCCCACGAGGTATTTGAAGGGGGCGAAGGGAGAAAGAAATTTAGAACCGCGAGAAATGTTTGCGCAACTTGAGTAGCAGCCGCAGACACAAGTCTCAATGCGGCATTTAATTGATTTATTTAAATGCTTGACTCAACAACATTATTTATGATGTAAAACATATGCCACAAAAGGTTTCCAGGCATCGATTTCCTAGTTCCAAGACCTGTGCATGGCCCTGCCATTGACTCGACCTACCAACAATAACAACCACAACAACAACAACAGCAGCAACACTAGGAGATGAAGGCAGTTAAAGAGGGGGAGAGTAGGGTGAGCAAAGCAATGCGCTGATTGGTTTTGAAATGGAAAAATTAGAACAAGTGCCACTTGACGCTGCAACGCTACAACGCTACAACGCTGCAAAATCAACAATGAAAACATTGCAAGCCAACGCGGCCAACAGCAAAAGCAACAATTGCAGCTAGAGACAGAGCTACACAGAAAGAAACGACATAGAAAATAAGAAGCTGCAAATAATTGTTACCGTTTAGTAGAAGTACTATATATATTCAAGGAGTTTTGAATAAGTTTGAGAAAAGTTTTAAATAAACTTCTTCTTGGTTAAAAACAATTCTGTTATTTAGTTGAAAAACGATTGAATGTCTCATTTAAGCTATCATTTTGGATTGTGTAGATATAACACATGCAAATGATGCCACGTCAGCAATAAATTAATGGCAATTTCAGCCAAATAAAATGTTAACGGTGTTTCTACTTTGCAAGCAGGCCTAAAAGCCAGGCTACGTTGGCGGCGTTGACGGCAATGTGCATTTGCCCTTATTCAACTTGGAGCTGCCTGCCTTTCTGCCTGGCCTACCTGGTTTGCCTAGATGATGGACAATGTGTTGTTGCTGTTCCAGCCGCAAGACTGGACCTGAGACTCGGCTTGGACTGCCTTTTAGTATTTGTCACGTTCATCCATTTTGAGAGTCCACGTACATGTTGGCGCATTGTTAATAACTTTATTCGTCGTCGTTGTCGCTGTCGTCCTACTTGTTGTTTGGCCAGACCGTTTGACAATGACACTGCACCGTTATTTATGAGCTGTGTGCACCATGCTCAATTATTGACATTGAACTCCTGGCGCCCGCATCGCACACACACACAAAGAAAGGGAGACGGCACGATTGTTTGTTCGTTTGTTTGTTTGGATTGTATAATCAGCAATCAGGCCCAAATCGTACAATTGTGTCATGGGCCACCGCCAGCAATTAAGTCACATTTGCCGTTATGCAAAATTCTAAGCCAATGCCCAGAGCCAAAGCAAGGTCAACGGGAACACGGGCAACACCAAAAATGGTAGAACACAGACTTGGTTGCGTTTTGGGAATGCGCTGCATCATGCCATGCGCCAATTATGAAATCGATTTATTGATTCTGTGATTCTGTGAGACGATGGGGTGCCAAGGCAGAAAGCAAAATGTTTGATTCCGTTTATTATTAGCTATGTTCTT
The DNA here is from genome assembly GCA_035044725.1 of Scaptomyza caliginosa. Lineage (NCBI taxonomy): Eukaryota > Metazoa > Arthropoda > Insecta > Diptera > Drosophilidae > Scaptomyza > Scaptomyza caliginosa. The sequence goes on along the minus strand of JAWNNR010000004.1, from coordinate 675,140 downwards.
TGAAGTAATGCCTCAGCTGGAAATTATAACAAATTGTTCATGATCTTAATGTTAATATTATTATTGCTGTTGTTGTCAGCAACGTTTTGTGTTTAATGTAAATAATTTCATTGAACAGACGCTTGTTTTTATTGTTGTTTGGTTTAATTTTGTTTTTTTTACTTGACCTGCTTTTTGGAAATTGTAAACAGTGAACTGTTCTTTGCTCAGCTGGAAAGCCCAATTGACGCAGTTCTAACCGCAAAAGCTTTGCCTTGATTTGGGTCATTTATTTGTTGCGTATACGTTTTGCATGCTTACATTATGATGGCGCATTCATTAAGTTGCTGATGGTGGTTTTTTCTTGATAATTTTTTCTTATTATATGTGTGCAGAACCCGTGAATCATCAGTGAATGCCGCTGGTGAAAGTTCTAAATATTGCGATGAGACATGTAGTTTATATAATGATAAAAAGGTGAATAAAAAACACAAACTGTTAATGATAAGAACAAGAACAGATACTAAATGTAAGCACAAACCAGTGTATATAGAGTAAATATGACACATATAGCAACAGCAAAAGGAAATCTGTTATTTTTAAAGTAGGAAAAAGTCAATTTTCATTGCTTTCTGTGCATTTCTTAAACCTTGTGCAGAAAGGGACAGTTTTCTATTCAATAATGTATCGAGTAAATATGACACATATACATTGCAAAAGTGAAGTGCATATTTTTGTTTGGCTAGGAATTTCTAGCCTGAAGGCCAATTGAGTCAACCGTCAAGCATCATGCCAATGCCTTTTGGTTCAGTTCAGCACAATCTGCCAAATCGCAAAATCACAGCATAGCTAAAACTGAAACTGAAACTGAAGCTGACGCATGGACGTGTCCTTGACGCAGTTGTGCAGAATTGGCGGGAAAACAATGGAAATGAAATCATTATTAATGGTCATAACAAAGGAGATACCAGAAAAACTGCTAGTTAAACAACTGCCAACTGCTGCTGCTGCCAAGTTGACGGCAAGTGTAACAAGCACAAAGGCAACAGCAACAACGGCGGCAACGCAATTGTTTGTTTCGAATTTTGCACTTTACAATTATTATTATTATATTTAATGCTTTGTTTTTGTTTTGTGTGTGTGTTGGCTTTACTTGTACTATTATTTTGCGCATGACTAACCAAATGCAATTTCAGATGCCATTCTTTTTGATTTGGATTTTGTTTTTTATTTTAGATTTCAGCGCATTTTGAGGTCTGAATTGTGTTCCTTTTGGTCTGGCTATTGTTCCACTTGGCGGCGAGCGTGTGCTGCAATAAAAATCACATTAAGACGGGCTAAAATGAAACAAAAATCGACAGCCAGTGATCGTATAATCGTAAATTTGTAATCAGTTGCAAGAACATGTGTTTACACAGTCGCCACACCACGTTGCCGTCTGTGCGGTACAGGTTCCACTGGCAATACCACTTGCACTTCCAGTTCCAGTTGGCTGCCAACGTCAAACTGCAACGATTGCTGAGCATTCTGGGGCTTTGGCCAATGGTAAATGGTAAATGGCGGTCATGTGTTAATTGAATCGTGGCCAAATGCAGGGCATTTAAAAATAATCTGACACACTTCTTGTTTATAAGAATCTTTATTTTTGTCCCCCTATTAGAAAGCGACAACAACAACGAATGTGTCAAGAAGGCTTTGTTCATTTAAGCTGATAAAAGATGTGTTCAAGTTTGTTACTTACTTGTTTTGGTTATGAAGTCAGAATTAAATTTATGTACGGGATATAACATTACATTATATTTCATTGATATTTTGGGTCAAAAAGCTGAATAATGAGTGCTTATACAAAAAAAAACAACTAGTGATGTTTACAAAAAGCTTAAACTATTTTTGATAAAGTCAAAGATATAATAATATATAATTATTTAATGCGTAAATAAAATTTTGTTAAGTTAAGCTAAGAAATAGGTTAGTGACAATTTCCAATAGTTAGTTAACTGCCTTTCGAAACGAATTTAAAACAGCCTAAAACTATGCAATGCAATAACAATCTGTTCAAATATATATATTAAATGCAGGCGCAGTCAACTGTAAATTTTTGCATGCGAACAATTAAAAATTTCAGCGAAAACCGAAAAGAAAAGCGAACACAAAATGAGCTGCAGTCCAAATCAACTTAAGAGCACAAAAGCTCCAGCTTCAATATGCGCTCTCTGCTCGCATCGAACTCGCTCTTAACGTCACTCTCTCTTGATCGTCAACTGGCTGAACCACTCTCACTTTTTATATTGCAGTTGCAGCCGAAGACTCTTTGAAGCTTTGTGTGTGTTGTGTGCGCTATATGTTTGTGAAGCTTTAGTTCCCGTTGGCCACACCGCTTTTGCTGCGGCTAGAGCAAGACCGCGATGGCGTGCTGGTTTTACCTGTTTCAGTTGCTAAACACTTTAACATTATCGATTTGATATTAATTTTTGCGCAATTTTCGCAATGCACATTGGTTGGCCGGATAAGGGGCAGCGTGAGTAGTGAGGAGGGTGCCATAAAGTTGGCCGATGTTTAGCTAGAAACATTTGTAATAAAAATTTGCTTTAGAGCTTAATCATGGCTTGTGGCTTAATCAAGCAGTAAAGTTAGTATGTTTATATGCACACACACGCCTTGAACTTACATTATAAGCCAAGTCAAGCCAGCCATTTGCCATGGGACTATGAACCAGTTACTTAGCTTAGTTGTTGCATTTACCCTGCCTGCCATTATTTAAATACATGCTGCTTGATAACACAGTCACAGCGTTAGTTTTATATCTCCTAAGCTTACCTTGGTTGACAGTTGCGTTGACATGCAACTGACAGCACAACATGGGTGCAATACCGTTAGCTGCTGGTCAGTGGCGAAGTCTGTTGTGACACATATGTTGTTGGCAAGCTAGCGGCTTTAATTGACAGACATTGATAGTGGTCAATCTGCAATCAGATTAGCTACAACTGCCCACGCTGCAGAGATTAAGTTCCATTGATGCCACTGAATAGGGCGGAATGCACACTAAAACACACACACACACACGCACACGCACACCTTATTACTCACAAATGTTTGACATTAGCCCGCAATTAATCAAGTTGATGAGAGTTGAAGCGCGTTCAAATTCCAGGGAAGTACGCTTTTGTCAGGACACACAGAAGCGGCATCTGTAAAGACTCTCAAGAAACAGGCTGTTGAAGCATATGTGACCACTCAAGGCCATGTGGTTGTGGTTGGGCCCGGCCAGGCAAGATTTATGAGTTAAGTGACACCCGCATTCACTTGGCCAACAAACGGGTTTCAGTTTCAGTTTCAGTTAGCTGTTCGCTGTTCATGTTGGCGGCAAGTTCTTCGCTCAACTGGTTGTTTTGTAGTTTAAGTTGCTCTTACCCGCTTATCTGCATTAATTAACAATCAAACGTATGCATAAACTTGATTAATACCAAACAACAAGCACTAAAATTAACTTTGCAAAAATCAAAACAACAAAACAAAACACATTTTCAATTGGCCCAATTCATCTTCATTAGTAAGTGTTCGACGAAAGGAGCATGCAGGTGTGGTACATGGGCAGCGGGGTGGGCGTGTGCTAGTCGATGCAAACTAAACAAAACAAATTGCAAAGTGTGCTGCAAGTCGCTCTAATTTGTTGATTTAGTGTCAGTATCACATTGTATATGCATATATATATTAAGCAAAAAAGACTTAGGCAACGAACCTGAGACTAATGCGCCAAATCGCGTCGAAACAATCTTAAGTTGAGGGCCAGCCACGAATCACACGCATCCATCAAGCTCACTGAATGAACACATCAATGCCCATTTAAAGCTGGGCCTGAAACTTGGGGCATTTTTGAAATGACCGACGACTGCCCAAATTAAACCTTGGCGCATAAATTAGTCACAGCAGCCGGCAGAGAAAACTACAAATCTACAAAGTACACATAATATTAGCAACAACAAAAACAAGCAAATGAACACAAAAAAAAGGCCTTCTTTTTATGATAGCCAACGCATTTGTGGCATTTTCACATGGAGTCAAACAAAAATCGCCAAAGATTACGCAATCCCACATAAATTAGACCTCTTTTTAGATGACGACAACAACGATGACGACGTCGACGACGGACGGTGGATGGTGGATGGTGGACTGTGGATATTGGTGGTGCCGCCTCTAATCACAGCTTATATCAAGCGTGGCAAATTGGAGCAGACACAAGTGCGCATTGCTAACCACCAACCACCAACCAAAAACCAGCAACTAACAACCCACCAACCCACTAAACCGACAAACCAACAAGCCACGAAAACCACCAGACAACACCAGAAACAACGACAGCAACTAGCTGAAAATAAAAGTGGCTGCAAACGAACAAGAAATCAACATTTGCGCTAGAAGCGAAAGCAAAAGTTGCCAACTTAAGCTGGACAGCAACTAAAGCTGCAAGAAAAATACGAAATACAAAGAGTATAACAAATAAAACCCATGCTCGATAGTTAATACGGAATACTAAAAACTGTAACTAAAAACTGGACCTGTGCATTGCTCTTTGCACGATAATTGCGCAAAAATATAGCAAAGCATAAATAGCAAAAATAGCTGAACAAGGCGAGAATATGGCTATAAACTCATATATAATTTACGACCATCAATGTCCAGACTTAGCCTAGAGCTGGACCCGTGTCGTGCCTTTGATCGTGACACGAATGATTTGGTTCAAACCTTTGGGTGGAGTGTTTGAATTAGACCACGACTTGAATAAAATAATGTAAAATTAAAAAAAAGAGGCTTTAAGAACTATAACAACAAAGTTTCCAAAGCTTTTATTTTTTTTCCGAGTGCTTCGATTCGAGCAATTAGTTAGTTGCAACAAAGTTAGTTGTGCTTAAAAATATCCATAAAACAAAACAAAAGAGGATTAATGAAATTAATATATGAAGTAAATAAGTAATTCTACGAACGCAATATAAAACATATATGTGCCGTTCGAACTAAGAGGCGTATTATTAATATTATTAACCGTTGCTGCAGGATAAGAGCAATAGTTTTAAATGCTGTTTCTGCCGCTCACTTATGGCTCTGCATGTGAAACTGAAATGGGCAGCTAAGGCCAAAAACCAAAATTCGTGCTGCCTGTTTGGAAAATAACTGTTAAACGGGAGAAAAAAATTAACGTTGATTAAACAAAATTGTTTAACATTTGGTGGGCTGTGTGGTGAACTGTGGTTCAAAGGCGATGTAGGTTAAGTTTGATATGAATTGATTGGAGCGCATTTTGGCGGAAAAGTTAAAGCAGTGGCCGAGCTTATGAGGCCAAATGCCTTAAGTAATATGGGCTTTTAAGGTCGCCATCTATTGTTGTTTGTCGCTTGTGTGTGTGTGTTTAGTATTTGTATGTGGAGCAAGCGTTCACTTTCCAATTAACTGGGTGCTGCTGCATTCTGCAGCGTCTAATTTACGGCACGTCCAAGTGGCAAAACAGCTGCCCAAAATGCCAGCTTAAGGAAAAACACAACAGAGCAAAAGAGGGGGGTGGAGGGTGGGTTAAACGGCAGCCGTTTCAATTTCAAATTAAATTTGTATTCAAATAATAGACCATTGCGGACGGCAGCCTCTGCGTTTGGTTTGAGCCGCCACTCAACTGGGCAATGACAAGCAAATTAACCGCAACTGCTGCGACTGCTCAAATCTTTTGAGGTTGCACCACAACACAAACCACATAGCTTTGGACCCTAGACAATCAGCATAACCAGCACCCAACAACACCAGTCGCTAACTCTAACTGTCGCTTTGTCTGTTTGGCGTTAACTATGCAGCACTGCAGCAACGTGTATCTGCATGCCAGCTTAGTTTAGCCCAGCCCATATTCTGCTGGGACAGCAGCAAGTAACTAAACTTAAGTGTTGAAAGCTAAACTATAAGAATACCCTATAACAGTAGGTTTATGTGGTAGTCTTAACTAATGATTGCCATATTTGAACATCGCCCAAGTAACATTGTATATATAATGTTATTATGTTCTCTACACCAACTGACATAAAATATATACCAAAACTTTGTCTGTAGTTAAAGCTTATTATTTAGTTGCTAAAAGTTTGTATAGATAAAAACTAATAGGTTACAGGGTATTTAAACACAGACATATTTAATTTTCCACGTGTTAACCTTGATTCAAAATTAATTTCACAGTGGCTGCTCGACTTTTGATTTGAATTTGTTTTTGTTTCTTGAATAGAGCATTTGAAATGCAGCTAAACTTACACACTTATACACACACGCATATATAAATCACGCATGCAGACAAAAGTCTTTGTAATTGCTTTGTTGCTTTTGTCAGGTGTAGTAATTAGATTGGCATGCCAAAAAGGGCCCACCTGTTGAGTTGCTGAGCTGTATTAAGCTGTTGCCAGTCTTCTAATGTATTTAGAGTGGCAAACGATTGGGTTTCAATTGCTGCACAATATGTAATTAAAAGCCCATATTTTGGTCAATTATGGCCAGCCAAATTGGCAAACAACAAACGAACAAAAGCAAAGCAAAAAAAAAAAAAACGCAGTTAATTAATTGGCTTACATTTTGCGGCGAGCGCTGATTGAGCAAACGAGGTGCAGAGTCAATGGATATGGGCTTAGGAAAGGCTGTTGCTGCTGCTGCTGCTGCTACTTTGCCATATGGTTGCAACTGAAGTTTTAGCCACCATTCAATTCGCAGCTGCTCGAGATATTTATTTTTGTTATTTCTATAGTTGTTGCTGGTTTTGCATTTCTGGCGCGGGCGGTCGCGCATTGTTCGACGATAATTTTCTATAACAATTTGTTGTAGACGGCGCCGTAGTTGTTTTTAATTGCACTCTGGGCACATGGGTCAGATCTGGTTACTGCTCGACTTTACTCTTTTTTAACTACTTTTTTTTTTTTTGGCCATTTGTTGATTGTGTAATGGACCGCAGGCCTTTCACTCGCAGGCCAACAAACAAAAAGGCCAACTCATTTTTGGCTATTATTTTATTTGTGCGAGCCCAGCTTGAAATGAGTTCAGAAAAAGAAACGCCCACCCCAAAAATTACACAGCACTTGACAACAGCAGCAGGCCCACAAATTGTGCAATTAGTCGTTGTGCAGCACTATGCAACGATGTGTTGCACAGCCAAATAATAAAAAGTGCAGTACAGGTGAAAGGCAGCGGCGGTCTACAAAAGCACTTTAAACAAATTCCATAAGTCGACAAATCCTGTCTAACCAAAAACAAATACACACAAACCGAAAACAATGAACGAGACAATATGATAAAAAAAAATACCACAGCACGCGCTTAGCCGACAGCCACAAAATCCGATATATATATATATATATATATATAAATATATGAATGTATATAAGTAAATATATATATATATCGAGATACTATTGAATATCATTTAACAAGCGCAGCAGCTGTCAGCAACCAGTTGGTGGCTTATAATGAATTGTTAAAGCACATTGTTTCAAATTACATGATATCATTTCGAGAGACCCATTGCCCGAAAAAGCCACAGGAATAACAAGACTAACAATAGCAACAGTACATAGAAATAATTTAACATGCACGCGACAAAGCGTAAATCAGATAGCAAAATTTGTGAAGCCTTTTTTTTTGGTAGCAAGCAAACAGTATTAAAAAGAGAAAAAAACAACAAAAAAAAAAAAACAAAAGTAAAACAGTAGCTAGCGAGGAATTGCAAACGTAAGACTTAGGCGACAAACTTGGTCAAATGTTTATTTTTGTCGTTGTCATGGCAAGAATTGTGGTCAGCTTAGTTACATGGAATGTTACTTAACGAATCATTAAGCTAGCACTTCAAAAGTAGCAAGTTGTTATACTGTTGGCCACAATTGGCTGCTGCTTGTCAAAGGTCGTGTTGTCTGCAGCAAAAGTGCGTCGAATGCAGATGCCTCGCCCATTGGCTGCCTTTTTTGCCACAGCTGGTAAAACCCGTTTCAGGAGTTTCCTGTTGTGGCAAAACACAAAACAGTAAGCATAAATCGGCTGCTAGAGGCGTGCACCAAAACTTTACAACATTAACCCTTTCGAGTCGCAATAAACTGACCCATATCCAAGCAAAAAGGGTTTTTTTTCATAGCCCATTGCGCAATCTGCAGCTGACGGATGCTGCTGGCAGCTCTTGGTATAAGCGGGCCCAAATATTGAAGCTGTTTGTTGGGCTATTTGGTGATAGCCTTCGCATTGAGCCAATGACATCAAATGCCAAAATAGCGCACAATCATTTCATTAAATGATTTAATTAAGCTAAACAGCCAAAGATTTGTATTTGTGTGTGTGCGTGTGTGCATACGATTGTGTTTGTTACTATTAACGCCAATCGGTTCGAGTGCTTTTTAAGTGTGTGACATATTGGCATCAAGTTCACAGCCTGCCCCGAACGATTGAACAAAAGGCGACCAAGTGGCGCTGATCGAGCGACATTGATTACCTGACTGGCGCTGGTTTCTTCGGCTTTGGCTTTGGTTTCGGCTTATGGCCCACAAGAACTCAACTCACTTGAGTTATTAGCGGCTTAAAAACAACTATGAATATGCGTATTATACGGACATACGTGTCCAAGTCATATATCAAACACATCTAATTGCATTGTCGAACTTTTGCAGAACACCAGATACAAGAAACAAGCCGTAAGCAATAAGCAATAAGCAACGAGCAAAATACAATCGCGTGTGTGTGAAGTGTTTCCGTTTTGTAATTGTGTATTTGCCAATCTCTGATTGCTTGAAGGGAAGTGCGCGTTTGTTGCCTCAAGTCTTTTGTTTGCCCGGCCAAGAATCATTTGCCAAAAAATTAATAACAAAAATATTTAACTACGTATTTATGAGTGCCGCATGGCATTGATGCAAACATACATATCTACTTGTATTTAAGCATCGAGTAAACATAAGCATCGCTTGGCTTTATGAATGAGTTGCAGCGTCTGCGGCTTGACGCTTGGTTAGACGATAAGCGTGGCGGGTCAATGTTACCCACATCTTCTGTGGACTTGAACTTTGTATGTTTTTTTTCTTTTATTTTTGTGTCTGTTTTTATTTTCTTTTATTCGTTTTTTACCAAGTGCAAACATTGAGTTTAAATGGGTAAAGCCAAGGCTCGCATTTGTCTAATGACAGCCGTTGACAGCTTACAGCCCTAAAAATGTAGTTTCAGAGGTTTGCATATTACTTTTGTCACTCTACCCTGTAAACATTAAATCGTTAAGAAAGTTTTAAACAATATCTCTTTGAACCATTTGACTTTTAAAACTAATTAGTCAGATTACGCTATATGGCGATTAAATCGTGTATTAATTTAACACAACTTTTTTTTGTCCAGGCCCTACCGAAAATAATCTAATTACAATGGAATTTAGTTTTGGTTTTTTGTCTGTTTTTTTGCTTTGCTGAGCAAGTTTTGTTTTCATAGTTAATTTACACATGCAGCTGGATTTTCATAAATATTTTTAAACATTATAAATGTTGCCTTGTCTTGGCTCTTAGCAAGTTTTTAGCCAGGCTTTGTTTGCTGCTTTACCTTTACCCATTTTTTTTTTTTGTTATCTTAGCAAATTTTTAACGCTCACCCAATTTTAATTACAAATACACGAGGTTGTTGGGACTTTTGTTGTGGCACGGCACGAGGTGTGCCATTTGAACTTGACTTTAATTGGCTTTCAATAAAACAATTATGTATTTCTCTCTACAGCGTATACGCTATAGCGTTTTATATCTAATTAGACTAACGCTTAGGGCTATTTTGTCTTTCACTTGACACCATAGCCTGCCAAGTCTTTCACTTTTCGTTTCATGAACGCGTCCAATCGATTTTCAACTGATTCGTACATCGATTATGTAATGCCGCATACCATTGTTATTAAACGTACTGTTCGTGAATGCCAAACTTTGAATTTCACAGTTAACGCCCAGTTAACGCCGAAAAATATAACAAGTGCAAAATGTGGCAAACAACAAGTTGCTTTTGCTGCGACCATGTGCTGCATGTTAAAATAATCATAATTTCCAGTTAAATGCAGTGGGTCCAAGTAGCCAGCATTTGTATGCTGTACATGCTACGCCCACTCAACAAACAAACAAGCTTTAACTCACAGCGTTTATGATGCCATCATGAGAGTGCTTTGCTCATAACTTGATAATAGTGTCCATTAAACTAAGCAAAAGTGCGCTTAAAACTCTGGATAGCTGCTACTTCGAATTGTTGATGCTGTTTGTGTTGTTGTCGTAATTAGCACCAAACTAAATGTTTATAAAGTGGTCGTGCTTCGCTTTATGCATGTGTCAAAACACACATATACATTCAAAGTTTGTACAAACTGTATTATTAGCTGAGAGAATGATGCTCTAGGTTGTCGTGTTTGTCTGTTTCGGGGGCGATTCGGCGATTATTAGGTAATGCTGGTCGAAAAAATGAAGTCATTTACTTGTGTGTTTGATATTTATTTAAACAAATTAAATGTGTGTGAGAAAATTGTTGAGTGTGCACATGTTTTTTGCTTTTTTTTGTTATTATTGATACGACGAACAATGGCAGTCACAACAAACAAAAGACTTAGGCAACGAACTTGGCTTAACTCACACCAGCCAAAGAGTAAGACACATAAATGAATACTATATATGTATTATAATTTAAGTAGCTGCGATTTCAAGACATTCCCAGCATTGTGGCTGCTGTTTTTGCTGCTGCTGCTTGAACCTTAAAATGTTGCTCCTATTGCTGCTGCTGCTGCTGCTGCGTCAATCATGCTTGGCTAGAACTTCATTTGCTTGCTCCATGTGGTGGCGACAGGTGGGTGCAGCATTGGACAGCAAGCCTAGCTGAAGATATTGCTATAAATGTGAACGAGTTGTAACAAGTAACAAAATACCCAGTCTTGTTATATTAATAAAATTTCTAAATGAAATTAACCTACTCAAAGTTTTTAATAACAATATTATATTATTTTTATTGCTTACAAATAGATTGCAATAGTAAAATTTCTAATTCAACAAAAAACAAATGTTTAAGTTTAGAGTTTTCTTATGGATTTTTTAATAAACGCAAATATGTAACAGCCCCAACTTGCTGGTATTAACTGGGTATCAAAAATTAATTAATCTCACGAAATGCTGCACTGCACTGCACAGTAACAGCGCTCTACAACACCACAACTAATATCAGCTAAGACAACTAGTTAGTGGCTGGCTTCTTGGCCTGACATTTTTAATTGACGCGCTGCCAGCATATATTTGCTTAGATTTTATATTTATTTTGTGTTTGTTGTAAATACTTGGAAACTAAACAGGTTCATATGATAAAGCCAGATCTTAGAGCCAAAGCCAAACTGGGCTGCTGTTCTTTGCATTGTTATGCAAATACTTAACTCTTGTTGTGTTCTAGCTATAATTATAGATAAACATTTTTCTTGTCATATATTATGTATTTATTGCAACAATAGTGCAATTGTTCAGGTGGTTTAATTGCTGTCACATAAATCTTTAGACACAACATTGTTTGCTCTGATTTATGAGGTGGTCTGGTGTCGCGTTTGTCGCCCAAATCTTTTGTTTTTACCGTTCTTGTGGGTGGAATGAAAAGAGCATTTTATTAAAAGCATTCTGACATTTAACGAGCCCAAACATACATTCAGACATATCTTTTACACAAATCGCTTGACCTTCAAAATGCCATTAGAATTAACAACGAATCTAAATAAAAATTGCCGTTATACAAATAAATACATGTCTTTCTGTGCGTATATATTTTGTATTATATATCATCTCAATCTGGTTATTGGCTGAATTGGTTGCTGTGCGCTTTCGGCAAGAGCTTTCAAGTAACGATTTGATAAATACATGTACACGGTTCGGCAAAAACCAACTTAATTTGTAAGAAAAAAAAGGAAACAAATGGCAAAGATCGTCGCATCGCTGGTGATGTAATTATCACGTAGAAAGCTGTGACAGTCTCTCTATCGCTCTGTGAAGATCTGTGGGATCAGTGATTTATGATAGAAATATGCAAATTAGTGGAGTGTTTGTTTGAGAATTATGGCTTTTGGTTAACAGCCTTTTGACCTGTGCGAAAAGAATGTTTATATCGATTGCTCTCTTGCACACTTAAGAGAGCTAAGAGCTTAGTTTAAAGAGAAGCGAACAACTCTTAAGCGTGCGGCCGAAAAGCTTGAGCTTTGGTGCTCTGCAAGCTTCGACACGCTAAATGCTATTAAGCCAAGTTAAGCCATGAAGCTTGAAAACTTGCAAACGAGTACAAAACACAAAACAAAAAAGCCGAACCTGATCGACAAACGGCCAACGTAACCGAACTTACGGTAAGGCCAGCCAGCCAGCCAGCCAACCAGCCAGCTAGTAAGCCAGGCCCAAGACCGTCTTGGCCGTCATCGCCCGTCGTCAGTCGTGTCGCGAAAGTCGTCGAGTGCGTTTGCCAGTTGCTTTTGTTGCTGTCGGTGCGGCACAGTGTTAACCTCGCTCACATACACACACACAACCACTCACTCACACAATAATCAACATCAACACGTACGTACGTCGAGTTGGCCAGTGGCCAGCCAGTGGTGCCGTCTTACAGTGGCTAAAAGCATAAATAAACAAATTCACAAAAAAATCATCATAATAATAAAAGAAAGAAAAAAACAAACACGCAAAAAAACAACTAGCTCATCATCATCATCGACACCGTCTTCTTCGTCATCGTCATTCGCATACACAAAAATTGTTTAGTGAGCGCAGTTGTTATGCAATTGAAGTGCGTTTGAAAAAATCAAAACAAATAGGAAGAAATTTGTGAAAAGAAAACCTCTTGCTTATGCTTCATAAATAGCATTTAAAAATTTCGTGAGATAAGACACAACAAAAAGCAAAGAAAGTACGCTAAAAGCTTATTACAAATTTCAAAACGTTAAATAAACGCTTTTAATTTGTGTTTTATTCAAAAATGCCAAAATAATTTGGTTGAAAATTTTATTAAACCCGTTTTTTAACAAGCGTTAAGAAAAAACTAAAACCAAGCAAACAAGTGAAATGAAAGCATTAATAAATTGTTAAGCAAAAAATAAGGCAACAAGTGGCAAAGTGAAAAGCGCTTAAGAAATTGAAACTGAAAGCATTGCCCTTAATCTCTAACTGAATTATAAAATCATTATATATATATATATATATATGTTATAATAGAAATATCATTGTTACAGCATTAAAAGTGCAACGAAAACAGCAACAATAAAAACAACAACAAGAACAACATTTAAAGCTGGAGTCAAGCGCCTACAAACGTAATCATTGGGAAAATATCAGCAATTTTGCAACAATTTCGACATTGCAACAACATCAAAAACAACAACAACTGCAACAAAAGTAATTGAGCAAAAGGTGAGTAGCATGTCAGACACGCATGCAACGATCGTGGCACCGCATGCAACACAGCCCTGGCACTCGCCCTAAAAAGACATGGCGTATGCGTAACATTTAGCCCAAAGCGATATGCATTCATATTCACACGCCTTACAGCCATGCCCACTTTAGTGCGAGTGTGATTGTTTGGCACTTCCTGCTAAACTTTTTCATTTTACGTCTGTTTTGAAGCTAAGTTTTGAATTCGTTGTACGTTGTCATTTTCATTTAAATATTAAATAATATGTTGTACGTTTTGAAACGAAGACCCAGCAGCTCAGCTCAAGGTTGTCAACATTGTTTTTGTTTTAGATGGTTTTTGTTTTACGTATATGTAAATGAGTATATGTTTTATGAGTTAGCCGAAAACAAAACTGGATATGTTTTTGGGATTAATTAAAACGATAACTGCAGAATTAACAACCCAATGTCAAATAGTGATTTAGACCCCATTTCAGTCTAGTTAGTTAGTAAGTTAGCTCTAGTTGGCCCTGAACAACTCGAGACACACTGACTGATGAGTCGTCGTCGTCATCATCGGTGCCAGTCAGCACGCCTCCGAAAACAAATGCAGTTAATAAAGAAACGACGTGCCTAAAAAATGTAAGCAAATCAAGAAAACACTGAACAAAAGAAAAAACATAAAGAATTGCAGTAGGTGTTGCGACAATTGTCGAGGAAGGAAGTCGCCGTGAATTGCAGTTTGGCTTGATTTGGCTGCCAGCATCAGCTCTTGGTGGGAGTCAATTAGTGTGCGCAAAAATTTAAATACAACAACAAGAATAACATCAGCTGCAACAATAAGGGGCAACAGTTGTGTAGCAGCAAGAGGTGCCCAATTATTCAGCCATAAATGTAAACAATCGCATAAAAGACCTTAAGTAGAAGATGAAGCTGTTGGTAAGCAGAATGAGAGAGACAGAGAAAGAGAGAGAAGGACAGGGCAGAGGAATGGTTAAGTGTTGAAAAATGCACCAAGCAAGATATGCAAAAGTTCACTTGGTCTATGGACCAACCAACTAGCCGACCTCTTCCACACCCCTTTCGTAGCTTCTGTGGCAAGAACTAAAGTACAAGAAAAAAAAAAAGAAACAAACACAACGGCTTTAGACAATAACGTGGCAATTTAATGGGAAATGTCAGTCAGAGACGTACGGCTAACAGTTGACTTCATTTTCTCAGAAGCAACAAAAGAAAAACTACAACAACATTATGCATGAACAAATGAGTTTTCGTGCGCGCAGACATAAAAAAGGTCGTGGCAAACTTACAAACGCAATGACAGCAACAAAATACAACACCAACAACAACACCAACAAAAACACAACAATGACACAAAAACAAACGCGGCGAATGCGCAATGCACAGACAATCGACACATATACTTCGTATATTTGTATATACATATATTTACATCAGTTAAATTCTGTTTGTACCGTGTCAAAGTGCATGACTACAAAACTCCCTTCACTCGCTTACAAATGCAAAGATCGGCAGGCAAGTTGCCAATATTTTAGTGTCAGTTTTGTAAGGTATTACAAAGATAGAGTCTTTCGATACAAAGACATAACAAATATGTAAAGAGAAACAAAAAAAAAAAAAAACGGTGTCACACTTTTGTTCAGCCACATATAATTCTTGTGTTTGGCATTTCTTTAGATACTATTTACAAATGCGCTGCGCGTTTTTATGTGCTGTCAATTCCTCTGACTCTAGTAGCTTTGATTGTGTGTGTGTTGCCAAAGTACAATTTATGGGCTTTTTGTCATTAATAACACTCGAAAATAGGTTAAACAGATGCAGGGAACATGCAAATTTCACCAAATACGCTTTTAATATATGAAGCCAAATCAAGCTTTTCGAGGTATAAATTAAAATAATTCAGAACCATCTTTGTTTGGTGCAAAAACCTAAATTCCTTCTTCTTCTTATTTGTGTTGTTTAATAATCACGTTCATGTTCTGGTTCATATATCGATTAGTTTTCGATATACTTCTGATATCGATGCTTCTGTTGGTATTGAGTCATTGGAGCAAATAGAGTTGCCAGATGGCTTTATTTTTCTTGTGTTAAACTGTTTCTCCTATCACACAAGAGTTAATGGACTTGTTTCGATTTTCTTACTCCTTAAAGTACATTTTCTATTTGCATGCTTAGATTTCGGTTTTAATGGTGCACAGCATGATTTGCAATTATAGCTGACAAACAACTATTTAACCACAATCTTAACTGCAGCGTGTCGAAAACCTTTTAACGCCCGCTATCAAGGGCTAATTAAATTATTATTGTTGCATTACTTAGATAGTGCCCAGGCACGTGGTTTTATTGTGCTGTCGTTGTTGCTGTTTTGTTTTGTTATTGTTAACGATTAGCCAGGTAGGCAGTTAGACAGATAGTGTCGGTGTTGGCTGATGGACTTTAATTGCTTATCGCACAGCAGCAGCAGCAGCTGAAACCAAGCCTAGCCTCAGCTTGTGCTTTAGGGCATCTTTATTAAAACATTATATCATTTGGCATTGTTTCGACGAATATAAATTGCATTATAAGTGCACGCGTAGGCAACAAAAGGTGTTTGTTGATGATTGTTCGTTCGGTTTTGTTGCCAGCCACAATCGGGCAAACAAAACGCTTGTTAAACAAACACACATACACACACACAAATATTATGATCTGTATGCGGTGTTACTTCACATTTCCGCTCATAAACAACAACGACAGCAACAGCATCATCATCAATGTATAATAAATAAAAGCCAAACTTTCGTGGCGCGTTTAAAAAGTGAAAAGCAAGGGAACAAAAAAAATCAAAGCTAAATAACTGACCAGATTTTGCTGCTTGTGGCTTGTTGATTGCAGGCATGTGATAAGCACAAAAAGTCGAAAAAAAAGTGTAATGTTTGTAAATAGTCACTGCTTTCATTCAGATTGTTGTGCTTCATTTATTTAGCCAACTAATGATGGTCAACGTAACTTGGGTAACTCGCAACTCTCTTTGCATCTTTTTGTCTTTTTGTTTGTTTCTTTCTTTAAAATGTTGAAAGAAAGAAATTCAGTTTCGTTTTCAAACTCACTCGCTCGTGGAAAATTTAGTGCTCAACGTTGTTTTTGCTGTTGTTTGTTGTTTTTGTTGTTTAGGTACGCTCAAATTGCTACGTTTACATTGGCTGCACGCCACAACTCTCTGTTGTTGCCAGACAGGCTCCAGCCAGTTGAAGCGTGCAGGCCAAAATGAAAACTGAAAACTGAAAACTCACAACTTACAACTGAAAACGAAAGCAGCCGCCAAACGTTGTTTTCGCTGTTGAATTTTTTCTTTATATTTTTTTTTTGCAAGTAAGTTTTGTGTGTTGATTTTGCTTTGCTTTGCTTTTCACTTCACACAGAAGAAAAACACAATATATAAACTGTAAGTAGTTTTTATTTTTTGGCCAGGCCATAGTTGCACTCGTCTCTTTTGGTCAGCTCAAGTTTGCTGATGCCAAAACGTAACAAATCTAACATACGCGCCAAAAAAAAAATGCGGAAAACTTTTTGCGCAGCGCATAATGAAAGTGTCAACTTGTTGCTGAAGGAAACGTTGCCAACAGCCATACAAGACAGCCCTCTAAACCAGTTTTGATAACACCTGCAGCTCAATGTAAAATGTTGCAAATGTTGCAGCAACCAGTCGCTGCGCCTCAAACAGTGCACTGGTTTTCATTTTCCATCCAACAGATTGATTAATTATAAGAGCGTTGTTCATTATGCAATAAGCCTAAGAGTATATATGATGCAACACTAAAGCTTAATCGTCCGCAAGATAATAATAATCTGATTTGTGTGCACCATATTAAAAAACATATTTTGATTATTAAAGCAGGACAACAGCATATTGAGTCGTTGTATATATTTTGTTGGCACACAACTGACATTCCCTTGTAATTAAGCTTTGCAAGTTTGCGTGTGTTAAGTCATTGGATTTAAGCCGATTTTCAAACCGTTTTAACCATCTCCAAACGTGTCAAGTAATTTGTAAATTTACATTTTAAGAGTTTGCTTGGGCTAACGCAAAAGTCAACAAGATAAAAGAAACCCATAAAATCAATCAACCCTAGTTACAACAGCATCAACAACAACAATGAAACATCTTCAAAAATTGAAATGTTAACTCGTCTCGGATTTTTCGTTTAGTTTGGTTGTTTTTGTTAAGGTTTGATTTTTGTCGCAAGTTGCGCAAAACCAAAAATCACAACACTGACAGTTACATGACACCGAAAAATATTGTAAAACCAAATGATTTAACATAAGTTCATTCAATAATTGCGTGAATGATGAGCAACGCGAGATGTTTGTGTGTGTGTGTGTTTATTTTTGAGGAAATATGCTTGCGAAATGCTGTATGCATACTAATAAAATTTTGTTAAGTGATTTATGTATTTATGATACGCTAGCTGATGCTGCTGCTGCTTTTGCCGTTGCTGATAAGCCTGCTTTCTACACCTTACGCGCTCAGGTGTTAAATAGCCGAAAGAAAAACAAAAACATACATATATTAATAGCAACTGGTATCAAGTTCCGCAAGACATTGTTTTGTTTTTGGCAGCTGCGTTTCTTTTTTGTTGATATTTGCACTATTAGCTTCCTATTTGCACACGCGATATGCTTGTTTAAAACAACAGCAACACCATCAACAGCAACAAACATGTATGTACTAAACACTATTTGCATAATGAAAACCTTAACCCCAAACATCGCACACACAAAAGCCATGCGATTAACTGAACCGTACCATAATGTTGCTGCTGCTTCTGTTAATGCTGCCGAGCACTTTCACGGCGTTGTTATGCAAATTAAATCATTTGATTAGCCATATCCACCAAAACCGTTGCCGCCAAAGTCGAGTGTACTCAAACAATACGCATTTAGGCACCAAATATTACGAATTATATTTTCCATTATGCTGCTTCTCATCTGATGCGTGTGCGTTGATTTTACACATTGCTCGTACGTTTCCATCACTCCGTTTACCATTTGCCAAAGCTTTAGAGTCAATGACTTCTTAATTTAATTTGGCTAGGAATCAATGGCCAATGGCCGTACGTTCGATTGGGTGAATCTTTTTCTTAAACTTCTCTGCTTGACCCCAGCGGGAATTTCGAGCACACTGTGAAAACAATTTCGTTTAGGTTATTTTCTTCCACTGGAATAGATAAAAGGTTTGTTTATTTCTGGCCACGGCCAATCAATCAAACTCCTGCCAGAGCAAAAGCCAACAACACAAATTCATGAGGCTTGTCACACTAGCCCAAAAGGCCACAAAAGAGCAAAAACACAAAATATGAAAAAAATACGAAAGTATCAAATGTATTAGTTCCCAGCTTTAAAGAGCGCTTCATTAGCGTGACTTTCATGTCGGTTCTGGTTACATAATGAACCAAAGAGCTAATGAAATATTGAATACTTTCTAGCTAAAAATATGTTTGACCTTAACATATGGCGGCCTAAACCACATTTGGCAAATGAATTGGCATATTTTCGTTGTTGTTATTGTTGCTGTTGCTCATAGAGCGAAACCTGTTGCAGCTAAAACTAAATTGACTGCGTGGTTGTCATTTGCCAAATGTGATGCCTCTCAATGCAGCACAGACGCCCACACACACACACTCTCATACACGCATACACTTGTTTCGCTGCCAACTAGTCACTTTTAAGCTTTAAGCTGCCCACATTGGCTGTACAGTGTAAACAAATCAGCTACAAAATATGTACAAACATATGTATATGCGTAGAGGCAACAACAGCTGCTGATGCTTTCAACTAGGAGCAGCAAAACCAAAAAGCACAAACACACGTGCTGTCTGTTTACAGCGAAAATCTCGTGACGCATTCGCAGTGCATTTTGAACTCGACACAAACAACAATGACAAACGTTAGGTAAACGAACTGAAAACTATTTGCAACCGGCAAATATTAAGTGAAAAAGTGGCCATCATAATGAGTGAGCGACGACTGCAGCCAATGACCGTTGTGTTGGAAGACACTACAAACAAGACAACAACGACAACGTTTGTTGCAGCAAAATTAGAATTTCTAAGCAGCAGGCCCACTTCACACCCATTTAAAGTAAATTTACATGTCTAATAGAATTAATATGCAAGCCCTGTCTGGCTACAATGCTAACAGATGTCTGTTTGTCATCGGCAATATGAAAATTCTTTATTGATTGTACTAGCTGCGGCTCGGAAAGAAAAATAAAAAATAACTGAAATACTCGGGCTTGATTTTCATTCATTAAACGAACGAGCGAACTTTATATGCATTACGTGAAGCTAGTTTATAAATAATGCATACGTGGCTTATGCCTTGCAGGGACCAGCTGAAGAAAGTTCTGTTCGAAAGTCGTCTGCAACGAAAGACTTAGGCAACAAACTGGCACAGTAGTTTGAAAAATGTTCACACTTGCCCAGCATCAAATTGCAAAATGGTTTACTTTCTATTTCGATGATCATCCATTTCAACAGCGAAAGCATTTTGTTTTATTTTGATTACCATTGCTGCAGCGAGACAAAAATGTCAGCAGATGCCGCGGCCGCGGCCGTGTTAATGAACTCGGCGAATGTTGCGGAAAAAATGTTTAATAATTGAATTGAAGCTTGTTGATGTTTTCTTTCTTTTTCTTTTTATTGATGCAACATGAGCAATCATTGCGTTTATTAACAATTTCAAAACACGCTGCTAATTGTGAAAGTTCATTGGTAGTCAATTTGCATTGAAATTATTAAGCATTTGGCTATGGTTAAGCGTATATGTTTGGATATTAAAATAGTATTTAGTAAGTTTTTAAATTGTTTAGCATTGTTTAAATGAAGCCAATTAAAGTGGTTACTGTCAAAGAAAAAAGTTATTGTTATTACTTTCTTGTGAAAGTTGTCGAATTTTGTGCGTCAATACAAAAAAAAAGTTGAACAAATTTGAAAGTGAATACGCTGGCTGCAATGACATTGAGAAATGCAAGGCTTAATGTTAAATTTTTCACATTTTATTTTATGCAGTCAAAAGTGAAATATAACTGTAAAAGTGCTTAAGCGAATGCAGATAAATCAGCTAAATCAACACCCCAAGCAGCTGATGCTAAGATGTCTTCATCCCATACATTGCCATTAAGTGTCCATCAACACTCGACCCCAACGGCTCTTTTGCTCGTCTTGTGTTTACAGAAGCCCAACAAAAACAACAACAGCAACTACAAAGCACATATCGAGAGCCCCATGAACTAAAACACAAGCAAATTTCCATAGTTGAATTTTTCGCTTGAGCTGTTCCTTCGACAGAAGTACGTCTTTAGTATCAATTCCATCCGCTATGAGTGTGCAGGATATTTTTAAGCACCACTTTGGCACCACTTCAGCATACCCGTTATCAGAACTTTGTCATCGACCATCAGCTGAGTACGTTTCGAATTCCTGTACAATAATGTTCCAAGAACATCATGATGTTTCTTTTAATTTTAATTTGGCATGCCTCATAAAAAAGATGCATAAAACCTCAGCAAAATTGCCATGTATCTTAATTTTGCTTAATATGTTTTTGGCTTGGCAATCAGAGAGATACAATACACTTTTGTTTTACAAGATCATACCATAACATTATTCTATCTTTCTTGAAATAATTTTTAGCTTTTAAATTGAGATTTATGCACTGTCTAAACTGCCGCATTATAAATTGAATATTATAAGAAATAATGCAATCTAAGCAACAAAATAAGGAGTGCTTATTATAGTGTATGCTTGTAATTTATCTATGCTATAACCAATTGCTCATATCATTGGTAAGCTGCACACGTAATCGCTCGGCGGGGCACAAACTAGAACACGTCTGCCCAGAGAACTTGTACAAGTTGTACGTGCCATGTCAGAACAACTGAACGGGAGTAGACATAAGTTCTATACATATACCATACAGATATACAGTAAGTTAGTATGTGGCACGTCAGTCGGATGCATAAATAATAGAATAACATGAACAAACTTTATCTAGGAGAAAACAATAGCAAACAGCAACAGCAGCCAAATTTGAAAGGTGCAAACAAAAAGTGCAACACTTAATGCAGCTCAATAAACTAGCAGAAAACTGGCGACAAGAGTGTGTGTATGTATAGATGCAGATAGATAGATACTATAGACAACGAACGGTGTAAAAAAATTGTCAGACATTCGTACAATTTAACGGCTTTTGTTGCATAAATTTAGCTGGCAACATTTGTTATGCGATTGCAATCTATCGCATAAAATGGCGCCGATTGTTGACAATACTTATCGAGTACGAATAGTATCACTAGTATTCGAAATGGCATATTCGATGGACTACAGTTGCGCAAAAGGCGTTGAAGATTTATGGATAGGCAATAGGCCAATCAGCATCCCCCCAAAAGTCTAGGCTGTCAACCATTCAATCAGTCAATCAGGCATTTTTTTGCTAAAAGAAAGCTGACAGTCAATTATAGACACTAATAGTAAAGATAATAATAATAATAGCAACAACTACAGCATTATCAACAACAAACAAAGCGTGTAAATATGACAACAGGTTAGCGAACCTCGCACATTTGCATACACTCGTACATATATATGTACATATACGAACAGACAGGCAGATAGACAGCCATAGAGATAGCTACACAGAGAGAGTAAGTTTGAGGAAGAGCGAGAGAGAAAGACAATAGAGAGCATACGAAATAAAGGCTAAAAAAGTTTTGTGCCGCTACACGCGTCGATCGGCCAGATGCCAAGACCCCGGAGAGGTGTTTATTATGCAATGAGCGTTTTTTCATCAACTTGACAAACCGAGCCGTGAAAAAACAAACGACCTGCCGTTTGCTTTGTTTTACAATCCACTTCTTTGTTATTTTCTCTTTGTCTGACTCTTTACTATAAGGCCTGCAGGTGATTTTCATTTGTCTGGCCTGCCTGGCGTTTTGGTATCGGAATCGGTATCGGTATCTCTATCTACAGTGCGTAGCCTGAGTTTCAGCCAAAACGACAAGTAATTCAATAAAAAAGAATTGCATGTTTTACATAAATTCTCTGTCTGCTCATATAAATGCCAAAGTCACAGTCACAGTGCACACTGATCCAATGTTAAGTGAAAAGTGTGTACAAAATTCTAAAAATTATGATTTTTTTTGCCTTTTAGTATGGAGTTTTAATTTTGTATGGGGTGAACTAAATACAAATTGCCGCAAAGGAATATGCGCAACTGCAGGTTTATCTTCTTTTGAGGTTAACAGCTTTATTGGATAACAACAACTCCCAGAGAGTTTACACAGCTGAGGCAGAGTCAGACTTTGGATGACTTGTAAAAAGGAAGTCAGGTCATAAACAATATGTGTTATTATTGTGCTTGAGTGCGTTGAACCTTGCTTTTGGGTTTAAGGGTTCTGTTTGGTTTGCAATTTGGCGCTGCACAGTTTGAGGCCTGTCAGCACAAAGATCTTCACCCAAAAAGAATTTTTGACGGGCAGAATATGTACAGTTAGATGGTTAAATACCTGCCAAAAAAAAAATAAAAGGTAAAAGTAAATGTGCGGCACAGATAAAAGCTAAATACATACAATATTGTATTCACAAGTATTTTATGACTTATCTTTGCAGACTCTCCCTCTTTGGACCGGCGACCGACAAAATGGTATCGCGGCGAAAAATATTATCACGTTCACGTGATGATCTGAACCTGGATCAGACATTCACACGGCAGGAGGAGGAGGAGGATGTTTGGTATCAGAAAGACAAACTGTACAAGGTAAGCGCCAAAGAGATGTTAATCACCAGATGATTTAATAAGTTGATGACGCGGGAATAATTAAATGCAATTCATTAGCATGCTAAGTATAGGGAGTATAGAATGTATGTGTGTGTCAACAGAAGCTAGCTGGAAATAGAAGCTATCGAATAATAATATAGCTGAAGAACAAAAATTCCAACTCAAACAGAGGCTTAGCCACAATGGAGGCCATGGCACGACCACAACGATTTGAACAACTGACAGTTTAAGAGTTTGGACTTCCGCTTGGCCAGTTGGGGTTTTTCTATGATTTGTGTCCATTTTCCACTGTGGCTTATTCTCGACACGTGCAACGGCCGCATTGAGGTCAGCGTTAGCATAAAACGCACTAAACCTTAGCCACAGGCGCTGTTTTCTTAAGCCGTTGTTGTTGTTGCGATTGCTATTGCTGCTTCTGTTGCTGTTGCTGTAGTTGTTGTGTGTTGACCAATTGCATTAATTACCGTTAGGCCATCGCATTGCGTTGTGCATTTTTAATTTGCCTATGGCCATTTGGCAGTTGCCTCAACAACAGCACCAGCAACGAAAAAAATAACTAAAAACGAAGACGTCGCACCGCTAAAAGCAACAACTAACAACAAAAATATTTAACGAAATACAAACGTAACCCTAATGTACAAGCCCAGCACGAGCTTAAATTAGTATTAGTGTATAAGTGTCTTTGTGTGTGTGAATCTATGTGTGGGCATTTCATTGATTTGGGCATTTAAGCAACATATTAGACAACAAAATCGTCGCTAGTTTTGCAGTGTTGTCTACAAAGTTGTTTCTTGCTTCCGTCACGTTTATGCACAACTTATCATGATAATATATAAAATCGTTATACGTCATATCGTGACCTATCCGAACTCAACATAAACTTAACTTTTGAAACATAAGAATCTTAACCAATTTATTTCATTAATGGTAGACTTTTCAGAACTATCTTTAAGCTTTAAAAAAAATCCAAGCCATCAGGTATTTTATTTTTGCTACAATACAATTTAAATCTATAAAATAGTGGTTGATTGCTTAAAATTAATATTTTTTTTAATTTCATTGTATAAACCTTACATTTTTTGCCTGATCTCTAGATAGTTTTTGGCAACTATCACTGCTGCCTACACATAACTGTTTTGGCTACAACTTGTTACTGTTGTCATAAATATTATAAGCATTATTTAACTGGGTTAACGGTGGCCAGTAAACAATTTAAACGAATTAAAACTGCACACATTTTATGCCCCTCTTCTCCCAAATTCATGTTGAGTATTTATTGTTCAATTCAAATGGATTTACATAAAGTCCGTCGCACAATGTTGCAAAAAGTGAAAAGCCTCGCGACACCATTTTTGTCATATGAAGCGTTTTAGGTTCGGAAAATGCGACCGCCCACGCGTTCGACTTGTAATCTCCTGCTGCATTGTGCAATTGGCGTGAGCGTCTATATAATTCCGTTTAGCGCAATACAAAAGGCGTATAGTTTTTCCCATGACTGCTTAAAAAAAAAAAAAAAACAAAAAAAATACAAACTAAGCACAAACACAAATTATGGCAGCATTTTCCTATTGTCGTTGCCTAGCTTTGAGAGCCCTTTGAAATGGTTTAGCTACAGTTTCTTTTTGTGGATTTTTTTTTCCTTTTGCTGCAAGGCATTTATTGAGCAATCTGTGCTAACTGTCGCTGTTGTTGTTTGTAATATTGGGCCAGTACTATTTTCAATATTGTGAACAAATTTATTTGCTGGGAACAAAAGTCGGAAAAACAGAGGTGGCTTGCACGAGTTGCTGTACCATACGCAGCCAGGGCAAAAACAAAAGACTTAGACAACAAACTTGTTTGGCATGCAAACAGAACTTTAAGTGCGCATTGGCAAAGTGGTTGCCAGACTAGCTGCTGTTTTTTCTTCTTCTGCCTTTCCTTCTAACCACTTTTCCACACAGACGAAAGTGGCATGAAAATGAAAGTTTGAATTTCGGCAAAAGCTTGCAAGTTTTCGCTTCGTCTCGCTTGCTTATGTATGTTGCTATTTGTTGTTGTCTTAGCTGTTTTTCTTTTGTTTTTCTCTTGTTACTTCTGCCGTTTTTCCTCTTCCACTTCCATGCGCACTCGTTCACCTGGTTTCGGTTTCGCTGCCACGTTCGCCAGCGAGTTGTACAACAGGATTGTCCGCCACCGCCAAACGCGTTGGCGCAAGCAGGAAAAACCGCACAACCAAAAACCCCACACACTTACACAAATACACACATGTCACCTGGCGTGTAATTTAGCTCTTCAGTTACAAGGGGGGAGCCCACAATTCAATGGAAAATTTATTCGCGCCGCTTTTTTTGCCACTTATTAACAGTATTTTTAATATGCCTTATAAATTGGCATTTTTCCTTATAAAAATCAATGACTGCGTTGAATTTCCTGCTTGGTGAAAACATATTGATTGATTTGCATTGTGATAGCCGCTGACGGAAGACACCGCCGGCTATTGTTATTATAGCTCCTATAACCAATTCATGAAATTAGCATAAATTTGTTTGCCTCATGACAAAAAGAGATAAGTAAAGACAAACGTTCATCCACTTGAAACGCACAGCTTTAAAATAATATTTATTTTGCCATCAAGAGCGAACTTTGAAAATGGGTCAGATGACATTTGAAGCTCTGCGCTTGAGGGCTAATCCAAATTGAAAATAATAATAAACATATCAATGATAGCATAATTTGCAATTTCTCTTGCCAACTGCAACCTGTCACAGATAAATAAATTTATCAAGTTGGCAATTATTCGAAATGATGATTATATCTATTACAACAAAGCTTGCCGCTTGATCGTTCGCTTGCTTGCTTGCTTGCCACCAGCTAAATTCATTTTATTAAATGTCAACTTTGAGACCCAGGCGCATCTGTTGCCATCTTCAGTTTAAGCTTCAGCTCAGACTTCAACTCTAACGGCAAACTTTGTTTGGCAGTTGCGCCAAAGTCGTGACTGCAAAAGTTCAACAACATTTTACACAAAAAGTGCAAACTTAATAAACTTAAAAGAAACACAAAACATAAAACAAGATTCTCAAGAGTGCCTCAAACAACGACCTGAGCAAACTTCCGCGCTGAATTGCACTTGTGCACGTGTTTTTTTTTTTTGTTTGTTTTTTTTTTTAACTGTTTTTGATGCTGTTATTTCATATTTCTTATGCTGTTGGGTGTCAATTATAGAACTTATTAAGCCCACTGCAGTTGCAGTCACAGTTGTAGTCGCTACTTTAATTACACCTTAATGGCGTTTGTGCCCTTTACAAAACGGCACACAAAAGTAAATGGAAGTTTATGCAACATTTACTGCATAGAGGCGTAGCAGAACTTATGAATTATTTGCCCAGTTAGCTTTAATAGAACGTAAATCACATGCACCTTAGCTAATTTAGAATATTTTTGTTAAAACTCTTTATTTTAGTCAATATTTAGGCAGCTGCCATTTTTTTAAATGTTGTTTTTTTCTTTATCTCTTTATGCCTTTCATAAGCAATATTTTATTTGAATTTATATAATTTTGAAAGCTCAGGCAAAAAAAGAACGCCTCTTCTTAGTTATTCACTTAATTATCGATTTGCGTCACAGCTTGATCAATTTTAAAATATATACATGTGTATATCTGTAGGAATATTTTTTCTTTTGTTGCCTTAAAATATCATGCTATACATAGTAGATTGGTTAATGATTTGCATAACAAATGTGTGCTTATAAAAACCAGTTCAGTTGCTTTTTTAAGA
Source organism: Scaptomyza caliginosa (assembly GCA_035044725.1). Taxonomy (NCBI): domain Eukaryota; kingdom Metazoa; phylum Arthropoda; class Insecta; order Diptera; family Drosophilidae; genus Scaptomyza; species Scaptomyza caliginosa. The sequence goes on along the minus strand of JAWNNR010000004.1, from coordinate 648,160 downwards.
ATCGATTGGCATTTTGGCCAATACATAGACAACACAGACATTTACTGCACACAAATACTCCATACATCATATATTTTAAAGCTGTGCTAATTTTTTTATGCACAACAAATGTTACGTATACGTAGCACACAACCACGCGCCAATAGTTTGCTCTGTCGTGCTCAGGCCCAGCCCAGCCCAGGCTAACCGAGCTAACCAGGCTAATTAGAAGCAGTTACAATGGCAACAACAGCCACAAGAACAAAAATGCATTTAACAGCAAAGATAAGTAGCCGAACTAACCGAATTTGTGCTTGCTAACTGAACTTTGACATTTTAAGGTCGTCTCATAAAATTTGAGGCAGAAGAAGATGGCCTAGAAATATTGTACGAAAAAGTTTAAGCAACAACAGCAAAAGCTTGTAACTTGTTTTGGCCACACGACACTTGAGCCTACAAGATTCTTTCTGAGCGTAGCAAAAAGAAAAAATGTTTGAAAAACCTGTACAACAAAAGTGAATCTGCGCAAACGGCTAAAGCCGGAGCTAAATAAAAAAGAAGAATCTACGCGAGTTTGAAGTGAAATCAAAAGTGCTGTCGACTCGCACATACAGCAGTAACAAATTAAAGCTAAAGTACGCCACACACAAGCATACATACTTAAATATTTGTATATATAGAAGTATATATTGTATAAAGCCAAAAGCATACGAAAAGGTTAACAAGTTTTACTACATGATTTATTTGCATTTTTAATGTGCGGCCTGGCCCGCCGAACGAAGTGGCAGCAACTGAGCAGCGGGCTGCTTAAACAACTTCACCGCTCACCTCTTGTCTGTCCTGGCTGTATAATCAACAACTACAACTTCTCTATGTAGAACTTAGCCAAAAAGCAACGTTAGATACAGATTTGCCAGCCAGAGTTTTCATCATAATAGTTTTTTGTTCATTGTTGTTGCTGTTTGTTTATTAAGGCAAAGCTGAACTCTGCCCGAATATATGTGTGTATAAAACTGTGGGCATGTTGGTTACTGGGCTAATGGCTTTGTTTATGACCCTGTTCTTTGTTCGGGTTAATTGAACTCTTTTTTTTTTCTCTCCTCACTTAAAACCGTTCGCCTGAACATATGATAATGTAGAGGCATTTAATTGCCAGCTGTGCGGCACTTACAGCCTTGATAATACATGCATATGTATGTTAATACGAGACTGGTACAATAAGTACTAAAGCATTCCAAATTCAAAGTGAGTTAACCAGTTATTTGTGCTCCTTACACATTATGTATTTCAACTTTTGTATTTGTGTTAATGTTTGAGTTAAATTTTAATATTTTTATATTAATTTGTATGGCTGCTAATTGGTCAAGATAAGTTGATATTTATTTTATACATTTAAAAATAATATTTTCGTATTTGAAGTGAAACATTAAACGAAACATTTGCCGATCAGATTATTACGAAATTTGTTTTGCAATTTTTTTGTTTATAATTGCTGCAAAATGTGATAACGATTTTATAATTTATAAAACTGCCCCTTTAGGCGCAGTACAATACATATGTACATAAGTATTTTAATAAAGTTTACGTTTACGTTTGCATGTAAAACTATATCAAAATCTAAAATATGCTCTGTGCACTTAGGCATGACGCAAGCGCAAGCGCAAGCGCAAGCGAGTTGCATTTTCATTTCTTAGTGCAATCGAAAGCCTTGCAGCACTTTAAATATCTGTGCACACACACACACACACACATATGCAAAAGTGTAGCTGAGATATAAAATAGCAACAATAAAAACTGTAAACGCCGTTGTCTATAATTTTATATGTCTTGCTGCACCACGACTCGCTTGGCGCGGCAGCTTCGTGCCAGCATTTGCTCCGATTTGATTTTAACTTTTATTTAACGAACTAACAGCAACAACGCTTGTAATGGCAGCCAGCAGCAACAACAAAAAAAAAAAACAAAAGCAACAACAACAGCAAAAGCAATAGTAAAAGTAAAGTGAGTGAAAAACAACAACGTGAAAAATATAAGCACAAACGCAAGCGCCCAACAAGGCCGTTCACTTTAGCTGGCAAAAAAGTCCAACACACACACACATATAAGTATACAGCGGTGATGGAAAGTGAAAATTGCTAGCATTAGTTTGAATTTGCAACAGTTGCAGCAGTTTTTTTTTCGTTTTTCTTTTGTCTGCAGCAAGTTGCTCGCCTAAGTCTTTTGTTTGTGATTGCCAAAGCAGTCGATGTCATTTAGCACGCTCTCATTTTAACACTATTTTTTTCCCTCTCGCTCTCTCTCCTGTAGGAACACATACAGGAAGTGCTGGACAAATGGACGCAAATCGATGATGAGATCTGGGCCAAAGTAATTGTCTTTGAGCGCAATCGCCGAGTGGCCAAAGCATACGCACGTGCACCGGTGCTGACCATCAATGGCTCTGACGATGGCTTCGATGGCATGCGGTAAGTATGCAAATATAATTAGGGCTACCTTTTTTTTAATTGCACACACAGCAAACAATCAAACAAAGGCAAACATAAATACTTACAAAATATATAAATAAACAATAAAGTGGTAAGGTAGTGAAAAAAAAAAATAAACGCACGCAAATGACGCCTTTGAACTTTTGCGCAATTCAGTTTGTGGCAAATGCCCTTGACCCACTGGCAACGAAAATTGGCAGCAGTAGCAGCCAGGGAGTTCGTTTTTGCTAACTTCTTTTTATTTAATGCGTTTTTTTTCGTTTGTTTTTGTTAACTGTCTAATAAAATAACACCTGATGTGCTCCCAAATGAAACTTTGCCAGGCATCGCGTCTGCAACGCCCATTAAATTGATGGTTTTGGGTATTACAATTGAATTGCCAATCTGAACTTGTAATTCCAAGAGATTTTTAATAGAAAAAGAAATCAAGTAACAAATACAACAATTACAAAAGAACCTTCAGCTAAATTGTCGACGAATGCGAATGCGAATGCAAATGACGACATTTGTGACCTCACTCACTGGCAACAATTTGTAGCATGTGAAAATGACCGAAAATAAAACAAGCGTCAAAAAGACGAACAACAACAATGACATTAAGTGAAAATGTTTTAATAATTGCGCGTATTTCAATAAAATTAGCGATTTCCGTTGCGCTGCAATTTAAGTTGCCGTTTCAAAGAATTTTTGGGTTTTTTGGTAACTTAGCTAAGCAGTTAGTCGGTTTTGGTTTTGATTTTGATTTTAGCTGCAGTTTTATGCATGCGGTTGAGGGAAGGAACGGAGGCAGGCATTTGCTGCATTTGCTGCATTTGAGGCTAATTAACATATTCCGTCTCAAAATGATTTCGTAGTTGCGTGCCAGAAATTGCAAATGCCAAACGCTTTTGCCTCAATTGCTATGCCAATTTTCTGCACGGCCCACACATTCTGGCATTGAAGTGCCCAACTCGCATACTCCCAGCCAAATGTCAAGAAGTCTGCATAATGGAGTGGAGTTTACACATACAGACACATATATGTACATAGATAAACACTACAATGAGCATCGAATGCATAATGTATTAGTCTATAATGTTGCTGATTAAACGCATAGCCAAAGAAAACGAAGAAAACGTAATCTGGTCAACAGTAGTCCCAGTAACAGCGGCGACAGCAACAACAAGATAAGTAATGGGGCCAAAAAAGGCCATTGCATTCAATTGTTGTTGTTGTTGCTTGGCGGCTTCCTTTGTTTGTGCAACAAAAAAAAAACAGTGAAATGAAGATGCTGCCACACAAATGTCAACAACTACAATAATACTGAACAGTAATAATAATAACAGCATAAACAAAAACGTTGCTGCCAAAATCAAACAAATTACAAATAATTTCCTTTTAAATGCAATTCAAAATTCACTTGAAAATTATTCAAATATTCCAAAATTGTTCAACTCTATGAAATAATAATCACAAATATGTATTAACGAACTGCAATTTTTACATTCACTCAAAACTGATATTTTTTTGCACAAATCTAATGAGCGGCAGGGTAACAAAAGTCAAACGAAATTCAAAATAATAACGAAAGTCATTCGTTTGTTCGTGACGAGGTCATCAAAGATTTGCAGATGCAAATTGCAGTTGTCATTTTGCTGTTTACGATGCTGCAGCGGCTCCTCTTTCTTTTTGCAACCGTAGCAGCAACAAAAACGAGTGTTGTTGTTGCCGTTGCTGTTGCTATTGCTATTGCTGTTGGCTACTTGTTCATGTCAATTGCAGGTTAAATATGCCTTGTCTAGCCCAGGGGGGGAAAGGGAAATGCTGTGGAAAATTGAAACTGATTTCGAGTTGAAAGTGTCAGGTTAATCAATTGGCATGCCGCTAACTTCAAACAACCGACTGGTTTTAGTTAGTGTGTGGTCTGTTTCAAGCCCTTGTCGGTTGTCTATTTTAGTAATAGGTGTAACAACTAACTGGAGTCTTGTTGTTGTTTAATTAGCAAACAATTGCTGCTTCTGTCAGCCCTTGTTAGCATCTTGGAATATGTGATTTTTTTTGTTCTGGCTTTGCTTTTTTTTTTTTGCTCCATTCCATTCATTTAAAAATGGGTATTGCATTTGAATGCAACATAGATTTGGCTATCATATGTGCTTAGCGCACTTTATTCCACACGCAACCTTTTTTCACTGGAAATCTGCTTGAATGCAAATGAAATAGTATCGCTTGGCACTTACTTGCTTTGGGTATAACACAAATCTAGCAAGCTTTTGGCAAAGTTTTTATTAAGTTATTTTAATTCTTCAAGTTAACATTCCAACTTTTTTGTATGGCAAACCTGTTTTAGTTTAGTAGACTTTCACTGCAAACATGTTAAACAGCTATCAAAACTTCCTGAACTATGTATGTTAATGCGTATTGGACGTGTTTACTTGTTTCTCACTTTGAAACTTTGATTGTAATTAATAGTTAGCCACGCTTTGGCACGAAAAAAAACCAGTTTATGACAACATGGCGCACAATTTGGGAAAACATAATTTTTTAATTTCATGCGAATGAGCAAGAAATTAAAATTATTTAATTATTATTGTAAATAAGCACAAGGCAGCTAGCTACCAGTCCCGAAAGTGAAAATCATATTCGGTGCTATCAAATTGCCTAGCGCTGGCTTGTTGCATGTTGGCGATTGGCAATTTTCACACCTCGCATCATTTTATAGCTATAGAATGTGTTGCCATCGCTGCTGCATGTAAATTAATTAATTAGACTGCTGTGGAGGCGTTGCGCCAAGCGACACGCAGCAGAAGGCAGCTAAGGACCACACATTTGTGGCAGCATCAGCATGCAGCTGCAACGCAATGTGTGCAACAAGCAGATTTAATTAATGGACAAACCCTTTAAACACTCATGGCCAGACCACTTACATGTCTGGCCATTATCTTGTGCAACAATTGAAATGGCGCCAATATAAATGCTGCTGCTTATGACAGTTCGCGGCTGCTGTTGCCTGTTCCTGTTGTAGTTGCTGCTGTTGCGTGGGCGTTGCCAATCAAAAAATTTGCATGTCTCTGGTAAAATCAAATCATAATTGTACTTGCGGCATTATCGGGCACAGCGTGATATATACCGGGCACCGTTCGACGACCGTTTGATTGCAACATTTTATTTCGTGCGAGTCAAAAGTAAGGCAAAAAAGGCGCGACCCGCCTTGACTGGCCAAGGCCACGCTTTAATTTATAGCAAACAAAAGACAGTTTGTTGTTTGTAATGTTGCTTTTTACTGATTTTCTAGCGATTTTTTTTTTACAATTAAAGCGGATAGGATTGCTAGCGATTGCCACAAAAACGTTTGTTTCTGACACACGTGCCAATTTTGTTTAAGCTGCTTGTTTTTTTCTAAGCCCAGAACAGTAGTCTAGCTTGGCCTTCACAGTGTTTAAGGTGCGACCAGTAAGTTGTCTACAAGTAACTAATCCAATTGGAGCAAATTATAATAAACTATGCTCTGCATTTCAGCAACTGTCACGTTTGTTGCCTAAGTCTTTCGTTAAAATAAGTTTTACTTGCATTAAATAAAGCGTCTGCTCCTCTGGATTTCTCTTACATTTATATGCATGCATTATATTTAGCTCAACCGGTTGTTGTTGTTGTTGTTGTTGTTTTTGTCAGCTTTATTTTGCCGTTGCTGTCCATGCAAAACTAGCCGCAGTTCAAAGCTGTGCCAGTGCCAGTTTTTGAAGCGCTTGGAAACCAGTTGCCGTTGCCGTTGCCGTTAACTGCACTGTTGCTGTCGCTTCCTTGAAGAAGCAGCAACTACACCACTGCCAACAGCAGCTTCCCCTCGTGCAAAGTTTGACCCACTGCACACGTTTAACTTGAACTCCAAAAATAACATATTTTGTGCAGTTTCTCGCATAAAAAACCCGCCACAACTTGGACTCTCGCTTTCATTGGCAGCCATAAAAATGCAGCACAAAGCGCAGACTTTTGGCTGTTGGCTCTGTACTGCATACTGTGCCTGGCTTGGCTTTTTGCCTTTCGCATTTTTAGCTCATTTAGGCGTGTCAGGTCCAGTTTTGTTTTCTGTGTTTTTTTTTTCGTCGTTTTACTTATATATGCATTTTTTTATGTGTTTTATAGTGGACGACCTTGCAACCGATATGTATAAATAGCTGTATGTTGGCCACATCGAAGTGAATGCAACTGTTGTGTCAGGCCATGAATTGGTAAACTAGCAATGGGTTGCTGTCAGGGGTTGGGTTCTCTTTTTTGGATACTGGTTCATCTTATGCTGTGGTCGTTCTTTTTCTGCATTCCATTTTAATAACGTTTATCGGTCTGGCTGGAACTAAACGAAGCATTTAATAAAAAAAAAAGAAACCGAAAACAAAAGTACTGCAAATCCGCTTCGTTTAGGGGCAACCTTGAAAGGCACACATCAGCAACATCAGCGGCAGCAGCAGGCAATAGTAACATCAGCACTAGTCCATGTCGATTTCATTTCATGGAAAACTTTGACACACATTTCAACGGTTTTTACAAGCATTTAGCCAATAAATCAACGCCAAGCAGCCTCAACGTCAGCGCCAACGTCGCCGTTGGCAGATGTTATGCGCAGAACTAAGGCACATGGCCAAATGCCAAAAGCAATTGCTGCCGTTCTTTTGGCTGATGTTGTTATTGGTGTTGCTGTTGCTATTGTTGTTGTTGTTGTTGTTGCGCTTTGGCTGGCAGCACAGGCAGCGCTTCATTATACAAATTAACATAAAACATAATAGTGACAGAGCGGCGTCAAGTGAGCTTGGCAGCAGCAGAGACAGGAGCAGTGCAGATAACAGCAGCAACAATGATCGCTACAACAGCAGCAACTGTTGCTGCAGGCAACAACAACAGTTTGTGTCAGCCGCAGTCATGCGGTGGCCTTTTTGCAAAAGACAATTACAATTAGCTTCGTTTCATTGTTTTGCTTTCTGTTAGTGCTGCTGCTTCTGCTGCTTTGCCGTTTGCGGCTTCCTCTGCAGCTTCTTGTTAGCATTTTAGTCGACATTTGATTCGACCTTAAGCTGAAAAAATCTAAACAACAACAAGAGCGCCAAGTGTTGCTTCCTGCAGCGCAGCATAAAAATACAAATACATACATTCATACATAAATGTTCAAATTTAGCTTGACAGTATTTTTTGGCAAGGCTAAGCAAACAAAAGACTTAAGCCACAGACTTGAGTATCTATTGAACATGACTCAGCTACAGGCGCGTTCAGCAATTAAACACGCCGATAAATATAATAACAAATATGAAAAGTTTGTAATACATATTTTTCGGCTGCAGCTGCCACACATTGCAGCGAGCACATAAATCACTGTCAATGCGAATTTGTGGCAGGCGAATGCACAGTTATGTTGCTGTCATCTGGGGTGGTGTTGCTGCTGCAAAACGCAGCAAAATGTTTTGTCAAACGTTTAATGGAACAAAATACTGCTGCAGCAGCAGCAACAACAGCACTCAAGTGACTCATACACCACTCGAATTGAAAAAGTGAACGTGCCACAAAGTGCTAAATGTGACTGCCACTTTTATTTTATTGTATTGTATTTAGTATTTTGCCTAATGCGGCAGTTGATTGATTTGCAATTAATAAACTGTTGTGCGCTTACAATTGTCTAACTGTACATATTTGAATTTTTGTTTCTTAAGCATTGGCTTGTGCGGCTTTGACAATCCCATGCGAGATCAGAAGACGGACGAGATGAAACGCGTCATCGGCCAGGTAAGCGTGAACTCAACTTTATAGCTCATTAAATTGAGCGACACAGTTTTAAAAAAAACCTCTTTTTTTTGCATATATCTGATTATAACAATAAACAGAATTGATGGGCGCACAAAGTTATGGCATACAAGGAACAGCCATTAGCAGTGTGCCACCTGTCAAAGCGAACATTGAAATTTACAGCTAAGTTTTATTAATTATATATCTATTTTTGTACTTTACATAGGGCGTTAAAATCAAAATGGACGATGCTGGCAATATACTTGTGCGTCGCTATGCGAAGAGCAACGTTTTTGTTAAGAGCACCGCCAGCAATCCTAACGAGGAGACCTCCATTGGTGCTGAAATATTAAAGCTGCCAAATCAGGCGCTCGAAAGCGAAAAAATAGTCAAGGTAAGTTATTAAACAACTTCTTTATAATGTTTTGTGGCAAGTACATATATTTTTGTTGTTGTCGCCTTCAGCTCTTCGACATGAAGAAGTTTCAGTCGAACGTAAATCGTGAACTGCGCCGTGCCTATCCAGATCGTCGTCGCTTGGAGACGCAATGCCTATCGGCAGTGGCCTTTGTCAAATCGGAGAATGACATTTTGGAGTGCCCCATTTGGGTGCTTATTGTGAATGTGGTAGCCATGGATATGCTAAAGAGCAAATTGCCGCCAGGTGAGTTTTATGCACAGGTGTTTATTTGTGTGTGTGTGTTTGTCACTGTTGGCATAAGTTTATAACTATATGTTCTATAAGCCTTTTAACAACCATCTTTAAGAAGAAGTTTATTTTAGCTTTCCCCGGATGTGCGTGTGTATGTCGTATTTGTCTGCCCACTTTTGTGGCTTTTATTGATTTATTGTAGCCTGCAATCTTTAACATTCAATTTTCTCTATTTTTACTTATTTATGTGCTGCAGTGCAACGTCCCATTGTAGACATTAAGAATCGCCCGCGCATCCCCATACCCGATGAGGATCCTTACAGCGTTGCCGGCAATGGCAGCAATGGTAGTTCAGGCAGCTCTGGCTTTGGCAGCGGCCACCAGCAGCAACAGCTGCAGCAGCAGCAGCAACAACAGCTTCAACAACAGCAGCTTGGCAAGCATTTGAATAATGGCAGCAGCAATGGTCATGTGGCTGCCACTCGAGAGCAATTGTTGTTGCAAACGCAGCAATTGGCGCATAAACGCAGCGAGAAGCCACCAAAATTGCCACCCAGGGATAATGTCTATGCGCACGATTTAATTCCAAAGGTGAGACAATTAGCACCTAACTATTTTATTATATTAACTTGAAAAGTTGTTAGCCAAGTTCCACAAGTATTTTGTAGCCAAGTGTTGGAACAATTGTTGTACTAGCTAAATGTGCGCGCAAGTTTCATACATCAATGTATGTGTGTATATAATGCGAGCAAGAAGTGTGGCAACTAGTCCAGCAGCAGCAGCAGCAACAATAACAATAACAGCCACAACAAATAACAGAGACTATGCTTGGCTATGCTTGGTTACATGCGCAACGCGAGCACTTGCAAAATGTTTTACGGCTCTGGCTATGAGCCCTGAATTCTGTCTGGCTTGAAAAAAAAAAGATACCAGGCCACTTGTTGCGGCGACGATTTCGCCTTTTTGGACTTCGTTGAGCTCCACCAAGCATTTGGTTTGCATTCAATAATATTCGAATTTCAGCAGCAGCAGCAGCAAAAATAACTGCAAACGAATCGCGTGTAATTAATATGCACGGAATGTTGCTGTATGGCTGGCTGCCAATGGGCCCAACGACCGACCAAGCTAATGCTTTGGGCCTCTGCCTTACAGTCTCACAGTTATGGCTAACTGTAAGCGACGCACTAATACAACGCTACATACAATACATACGACGTGTGCAGCGACGATTGCTGGCGCACCTTGCGCAAAGTGAAGCCAACGCGTTTGTTGCCCAAGTCTTTTGTATATTTTGATTGGGTTTTTTTTTGTTTTCATGGACTTTTAGGCATATTTAAATACATTTATTAAAATATAATACTGTTAGTTTTTTGTGGTGATAAGTTAAAGAATTTCGAGCAGAAAAACACAATTGTTTATATTGTGTAATAACTATAATTAAATACATATAATTTCATAAGCCTAGCATTGCATAAATCGGGAAACAAAATTTTTAATGTATTGCATGTTTGATATTATAATTAAATTGAACATAATAAAACCGCTGATAAATGTTAGAAAACATTTATATCTTTTTAAAAGCGATACGATTTTTATAAATTTTATTTATCATTTTGCCCAACACAGCCGGACTATGACGACATTGATTTGGAGACCAGAATTAAATTGTCTCGCGGCAAGTCCGACAAGGGCAAGGACAATAAGAAATATGGTAAGACATCATAGGCAAACAATATTTGCAGCAGTTAACAGTATTAACGCGCTATTTTATAGATGATCCCTATTACTGTGGCTTGCGTGCACGCGTTCCCAACTTTGTGAAGTCATCCAAGTCTAAGGATCAAAGAGACGGCAACGGCAACAACATCATCAGCAATGGCAATGGCATTAGCACGCTTACCCAAAAAAAGACTTCTATGATACACAATCATTTGGCTGGCATGCATTCGCATGGCCATCACATCACACAGCAGCAGCAGCAGCAACTGATGGCGGCGGCGGCAGCAGCAGCAGCGGCGCATGCCGTGCACCACCAGCAGCCATCAAGTCATCATCATCAGCAGCAGCAGCAGCAACATCCACATCAGATCTGGCAGACGCGCAGTTATGAAAGTGGCATAGGTATTTATAATAATAAGAAGGGTTGCTATCCAGCCCAGCTAAAAGCACCACATCAACTGCAACAACAACAACAACAACAACACAATACGCACGCTCTGCAAATGCATAAAATGCAAATGCAAATGCAACCACAGTCACTGCCAACGGACCTATCAGCACCAATAACAACAACAACAACAACAAATGCAATCGCAACAAACAACAAAACACAAAGCACCTCACTGGCGCCGACAGCTAAACACCACCACAAAGCACGCACTAGCAACCACCACCAGCACCAGCACCAGCACCAGCACTTGCACCCACATCCCAACCACCAGTCACACGGGCACATGTTGCACCATCGACATCAGCAACATCACCATTGTCAGCATCGGCAGCATCAGAGCAAAAACTATTACCCCCCAACGGAGTACTATGATGATCTTGAGGCAATGGCTGTGCGTCAAGGCGCACGTCGTCCGTCCATGCTTCGCAGCCAATTGACATCAGAGAATGCATGCAACTGTGTCAGCTGCTATGCGCTGGCACCGCTTTGTGGTCAGGTGCCGCCACCACGGCCACAGCGCAGTCTCAGTCAGCAGCAACTGCGGCAACATCAGCGATTGAGTGGCGGATTGTTGAACAAGCATGCTGGCGTGGCCAAGTGGTGCAGCGAGAGCGATATATCGGTGCTGGAGCAGGTGCAGGAGGACATTCCGACAATATACGATGAGAACAACTACGAATACGATGACTTCGACTTGGACTTTGACATTGACGACAGCATGACCATGGACAACACCGACAGTGGCTATATGCGACAAGACAGCCACCTACACTTACACCATGTGCAGCATTCACGTGCCGTGCACAGCAATGAGGATACGGACACTTATGTGGATCGTGCCCAGCTGCGTCAATTGGCAGCGCCAGCATTGCTTGCTGCACGCAACAAATCCCAATCGACGGAAAGCTTCTTCGAGCAGCCCAACGAGGAGGGCTCACTGTACATGTACGGCGGAAGGCGACGCATTGTGGCCAAAAAAGCGCCAGCAGCAGCCGTCACGCCGTTAGACATCTATGAGCGTGTGCCCAGCTCCTTGGATGCAGATGTCGGCTTCCAGGCGATCGACAGGCGGGCGCAATATTACAATAAGCCAAAGTTACCAGCGCCAAGTTGGCGGGGCAAACGTCAGCAGCAACAGAAAAGTGACAAAAAACCATATGACAATACCAATAGCAACGACAACAGAAACAACAACAACAAACGACAGCTAACAAACAACAACAACATCACCAGCAGCAGCAATGCCAAGAAAAACAATGATGAAGTCTTGAAAAACAACAACAAAAATAATTTCACTAGTAAAAACAAAAGTATAACAACCAGTTCAGCAGCAGCAGCAGCAGCAATAAAGAGTTTAGCAACAGCAAACGCAGCAGCAGCCGCAGCAATATCTGCAGCACAAACAACAGCAACAACAACAGTAGCAACAGCAGCAACAGCATCGCCACCAGCAACAACACCAACACAAACAACAGCAACAACAAACAATGGACCGCCGCCTGCACAAAGAACTGGGCGCACTGCCAGCCGCCTTGACATTAGCGACATGGAATCCATTTATGGCTACCTAAAGCCACGCAAGCCGCGCAGCCTCAGCCTGAAAAAAATCCAAATACTCGACTATTGAAATAGAGGTTATTTGTGTTTGGGTTATTGTAACCATTCAATCCACGATCTGGATATGCGCTGTATATACATATACTTTGAAATGCAAAATTTTAATTTTGTGGCTTACTAGGACCTTATATACCTGGTTTAGCTAAACCTGTACGATTTGTTTGTAAAATTTATACTAACTCTTACATTAACTTGGACCCTGGACGGCAAACAGATTACCTTTACCGTTAACATTGTACATACGTTATCATAATCCATACACTTATCATTATCATAATCATAGAGTATATCGATATAAAAGTACGTCTGTAAAAATTTGCTAATATCAGTTTGATGCGCTTCTTGTAGATTCCGAGCTTGTCGAATCCCCATACAATCACATCTATGGACGCCATTTACCGCTGCCAACTCGCGGCTATGTGCCCACACCACGTATGTTTATTGGGGAATGGGACTGAGACGAGGTGGTGATGGATGAATGGATAGATGGAGAAAGCTATATGCAATAAGTTAGAAACAAAACACACACTAAAACAAAAACATATAATCGCACTACAATCAGCCGTACGAGCGTATGGCACGAAATGATTTTTGTACATGTAACTTAATACAGAAATGATTATTATGAGAGTGCAGCAGTAATTTAAGTCAACCAGAGCTGAGCAAGCAAGAACGTTTTAAATCACTTTTGAAAGTTCATTAATTAATAAATTTAGCAAAATACTATGATATACAATTAATATTAGGCTAGACTTAAATGCTTACCACAAAAAAAAACCAGTATACATAAACTTTGTAAAATATAATATTATTATTATACTTACGATTAATAGCTGCGCATACTTTGATTATTATTTTTTTTTTTGCTCTTTTATATTGAGATTACAAAGCGCACATTCAAATGCATGTATACATACTTAAATACATGCGTACATACGTGTATAAAAAATATCAAAAACACATATTCACACAATAACACGCCATTACATTGTGTAGTTTGTAGGAGTATTTTTTTGTACATTTATTGTGTTTCTATTTGTTGCACTAAAACCGATTCAAAGCATAATTTGCATGAATTGTTTGTGTTTTATAACGTCACATTGATGATGTATTCAATACATTTATGTTAGTGATTAGGCTGACTTGTCTGTTTTAAATGTTTATGTATTGTATATGAGCAACAATAAAATTATATATTTTAGTAACAATAAAATCATATCGCTTTTTACCAGTCCAATTTTTATTTCTGTTTAATGAAAAACATCAAAACTAATGCTAAATGTTAAACTAGTGATTTGATATCAATTCTATTGGGCCCACTGTGTATAATATTACATGTAGTAATCGGGGTTCCAGTTTGGCGGACGCATGTGATCTGGATTTGGCCCCATAGCACCAGGGTTTTGTGGGTTTAACGGATTTAATGGATCGAAACGCGCCAATCCTGGATTTCCGGGAAACGGAAGTAAATTACCAGAGCCACGACCAAGCGGATCCAAATCCCCACGACCGACATCTGGAAAACCGAACGGGCGTGGTTCAAAGCCGTGCGGCATAAATGAACTGCAATAAACATTACACGTTAATAATATGACAAAATTCAAAGTCGATTGTTTACCCCGGACGTCTAGGTTCCCCAATGCGCAAAGGATCTGTCGTTTCAGCTTGTACCGGCTGGTTGACTTGGGTTTGTGTGGTTACCTCACGTGAGTTGCCCGTAAATATCTAAAAAGACAGTAAAAGATAAAGATATCTGTCATTGATTTTTGGTTTTGTGCAGCTGCTTACCGGATCACAAAGTTCCTTGCGAAAGCGTTCAACAATATCCGTTGCAGTTGGCATAGTTTTTGTAATGCCACCTTTTACCTCAACTACCAAAGATTCGGGCGAAATGCATATATTGGACACATTTTTGGTATTAATGTCCAGTAGATTAACAATTAAATCATTTTCCGTAATGTGCCCCAGCAGCAAATATAGTACCTTATTATGTATATATCGCAATGCGTACTTTGTACTGTCGCCATTCCAATTATCCGGCAAGAGTTCACTGCCCACTTCGTCTTCTTGCAGAGTTTTCTAAAAGCATACAGTCAATGATTAATAACAATATTCGTGTACATGCTAAGTAAACGGATGCGGGTAACTTACATCGTCGCCAATACCAACGCAGCGGAATTTATAATGCTTGGTTAGTAAGAAGTGACTTAGCACTATTAAAACATCAGCCTTCTTGTTGATTGTGCTATCTACGGTTTTGTATAACAAGTCCCAGCCATAAAAGAAGTCGGAGTTCAACGCGTCAGATGCTGACTTAGAACTTGAGGGTTCCATTTCGGTAACGGCTGTGAATATTGTTTGAACCTGATTTTAGTTTAAATAGACGACATTTTACTTGGACATGTTACTTAAATATTTTTAAATTCACAGTGTGAATGACAGACAGAAAATACACAAATGAAATATATTATCAAAAAGTCGCATACGGATATCACATTTAAATTAAGTCGATAGCTAAAAACTGCTTTTCGATTGACCGAGCTTTAAAGATTTTCCGCTTACAAGGAGAATGTGTTGTCTCTGTCAGATAGAACTATAAATAAACAATAAAATAAAACAACAAACCAAATTTCAACACAATAACGATAGTCAATGGCTTGCAAATACTTGAGTGGAAAAACATATGTTTATGACGAACAATATATGAAAAATCAAAGCAAACGCTGCTGGGTAGCTTAATGGCACCAAGCATTTGTTGCTTAGTACCCGCTGTATAATTTATCTACCCACTTAGCACTTACTTTAATACAACCTTTACACCGCGGCTTTGTATATTGTTAAATAGATATTGAGGTTTCCTTGCACACACGATTTGTTGTTATAGCAGGATTTGGGTAACTAGAGAATGAGTTAACGCATTCGGCAAACAAATTTATCAGTGATGCACTTTTTGAACAGTGTTGGCAAACGATGATATTTTTAGACGATTGTTTGAGTAAAATTTTAAATATTAATTTATGTAAATATTGGTAACATAAGCTTAATTTATATTAACGTTTGAGGTTTACCTATTGTTTGAATTGTTTTAACGAATAATTTGTAGGTTTTGTGTTAATAGGTTAGCGTTCGTGATTTTATGAAAATAGCATAAAAGTAAAAGAGATGGCACGTTGGTGATAGGGCTGCCAACTATAACATTCCAATTTTTCAAAAACTTTTTTTTCGCATTTAAATCGGTTTAGTTTTTTTGATGGAATTTTAGTATACAAAAACGTATTTTTTTCAGGTTGGACCTTATTTCATGTTTTTTATATGGATGCGATCAGTAGCAGCTGTCCCAAATATATATTATCTGCACCCTGTGTATCGTTAAGGGACAAGTAATCTATATACATATGTACATTTGAAGAATAATATATATTTTAGATTTATCCCAATATCGGCTAGACTTTCGGAAAAACTTGATGTGTATGCTTCGTAGATACCGCTCGTGTCGTCGGGCTCATACGAAGTGGCCGCCATATTGTAAACGATTACATACGATAGTCGTCGTATGAAAATAATTTCTTCGCTATCAGCCAAGCAAATGGCAAAATTTTAAAAACCACCATAATATAAGACGCGAATTTGTTGAAAAGAACAGAGATCATTTACCGCGTTGTCGATACCCTTATATATGTGTAAGGCATGCGATGGTGTTAGTGTTATTTACAATTGTTAATAAAGAGCACATCGCGTAAAGACTGCTGCTCCTGGCTTTGCCAGCAATTTGCACCAGTTTGTGCCTGCTGTCTGTGTGTGTGTATGTGTGAACATATATACATATTATAAATTTTAAAAGATATTCATTTGCTGGAAATCTACTTGTGGCTATCAAAGTATTTTAGCCGGCACGCTAGAAAATGAGCAGCACACCAAGCGAAGAACCGCCACTGACGGTCACGTTGCAGGCAACACCAGCGACACCATCGCCGTCCCTAAAAGCATTTGATTTTGATTTTTTATGTAAGTTTGGGGGCTCCGCTGTACAATTCTTGTTGTGATTTTGTGTGTTTAATCTTAACACATTGTTTTGATTTTGTGTAGGTACTAACTATGAAGTGGACGCAAGCGTTTCAGAGGAGGAGCGGCGCTTCTATCATAAAATGTACCCATCCGTTGATGTGGTTATTCAGCGTAAGGTTCACTGCACTGTTTGTCGAACACACATAGGCACAGCGCCCAGCACAGAGAGCAACATCAAAATGCATCCCATACTGCGAGTAACGCATTGTGTCAAATGCCATGATTTTTACAACAGTGGCGAGTTCTCGAAGGGTGAAGACGGCTCTGAACTGTATTGTCGTTGGTGTGGGCAAGGTGGCGAGGTTTATTGTTGCTCTACCTGCCCGTTTGTATTCTGTAAATCCTGCATCATAAAGAATTTATCGCGCGGCGTAATTGTAGACATTGAACAGAATGAGAACTGGAATTGCTTTAGATGCACATCTAAAATACTTTGGCCGCTCCGCGCACAGCACTGGGCCCTAATCAACTACATTGATACACAAAGAAAGTAAGTGGTCAAAACTATGGAGCTTAAAAAAAAGACCTCAGCATAACATTTTTTATTTCTTTGATAGGGGTCTGCAAGCAATGCAGTTATCTGAACCGGAATTGCGAAAACAATTGCAAAAGGACTACAGCACATGCTGTCGTTTGGCCAAAGCAAAGGCCAATAGTCTTTCTGACTCGATGGAGAGTCTGGAGTCAAATACTTCTAAGCGCAGTCATGCCAGTTCTGTTCAGTCAATAAAGAAATCGCCGAAACCACATGTCCAGACAGTAAGCAAGCGGGCTAAATTGTCTAACGATGAAGTTGTCTGTACGCCCGATTTGCTTAGCATGCTGGAACCTGATTGCCAAATCTCAGTTTCACAAAAGCCAGCACCACGTACTCCAGTGCAGGCTTCCAATAAAACAACAACACCGCGCATTGTAACCGTTCAACAGAATTACACTGGCCCCAGTCCGAGCCCTACCCCCAGTAGCAATGGCAGCTTAACTGCAGGGCCGCTGAGCAGTTTGCCACCGCCACTGGTACTAAGCAGTTCGGGCATGCGTTATCGACAAACCCCGCCCAATAATGCAATTGTACGACGAACCGTTGTTCCAAATGCCATACGCAGCGCAGGTCCCGTTTTCCATACAATAAATGGCTTTCGTGTTGATCTTAATAGTGCTGCACAACAGGAGTCGTATCGCCTGCCCAACGGTCGCCTTATACAGGTAAACACATTTGACTACTTCATATTTTGTGCAGGAATATTTTAACAATTATCTTATCAAACCTTAGGTAAAACGTCAGGTGCCACCCAATACTCAACCCTCGACAACTGTGACGCGTAGTCCTGTTGCGATGAATCCACAGGTTATTATAAGGCAACAGACGTCACCGGGATCAGTGCCGCGGATTGCGCACAACAGTCCCAGTTTTGGCTCTAATATGGGCATCTTTAATCCACAAACCAACCAACAGCAACGAGCACCGCACGTAGTGCGTGTCAATAATGGCAGCCAAATGCATTCGATGAATATCTCCCCAGCACCAGCTTCGACATCAACACCTGTTGGCAGTAACGGCGCCACAGCCATAATGATGACTCCAACGCCAGTGCCCAAGATTGCCACCCTTGTGCGCCATGTATTTCCACCACATGGCATTGGCCGAGCGCGCACACAGCTGCAAGATCAAATCTTTAATGCAATGGAAATATGCACGCATCTGACTGGAAAAGTGCAAACGCTGACCCATTCCAATGCGTACAATCAGGCACGCAGCTATATGGATCTCAAGGAGCTCTACATACATTTGTCCTATCTAACGACTTATGCCATTGGACGCTTTAAACAATTGCAGGATAAATGTCTTGTGGATATGCGCGAAATGGGCTTTAAGAACGATGCAAACAGTTTGGAAAACGGACAACTGGCTGCCGGTAAGTTTTTACTAATAAGTTTCCTCGTTTTTAATTGAAAACGTTTTAACCAAGCTTAACTGTGCATTACCTTGTTAATCGAGATCAAACTCGAGTTGCATATCTTAACTTTTATTAACATCATTCTCAGTTTCGTCTCTTTTTATTCTTTTAAGTTTGCCTTTCCGAATTAAGTTTAACAAACCATCGTGTGACCTATTAAAAATAAGTAGAAGCTTTACAGGTCGCCGGCGCCTGTTAAAGCTCCATGGTAATAGTTAAACTAGTGTGCATTGTCTTTTGTGAATATTTAAACACATGGACGGGTGTTTCTTAAAAATAAACAAGAATACAAATCTTAAACGGAAAGTTTATAAAAATAGTAAAAGTACAATATGATATATATGATCTGTGAGAGCATGTAAGTATCTTTTGTTGTGTTTATGAAAAACTCTGCGAGTTCCATTCCCTTGGCTTTTGAATTCAGATTTACGTTCGTGTTTAATTGGCAATTTGATTTGAAGTAGCTCTTGGTCCATGTGTTTGCAAAATATCCAAAAAAGGCAATGGAATTGAATTCAGCAGCAGTTTTTCGCTAAAGTTTTTCTTTTCCTCTCACTGTTGTTTGATTGCAGCGGTGGACTACGTTTGCTACGGTCAGCTGGACGATGTTGATCTGTTTAATACTGGCTGCAACAGTTTTCACAATCAGGTTTACGAGTACCGAAAAAGTTTGCAAGCAAATCTTAAAGATGGCCAATGCATTGATCCGCTCCCACCATTATTGCCGCTTGGCGTACGCGCCGAAGGTGACCCGAAGGATGAGGATGACGATGACCAAAAGAATAATGGCGAAAATAATAACGATAACTATGAGCATGATGTTTATGATGATGAACTGGATAATGATGCTGATGATGTTGACGATGGCGAAGACATTGACGATTTAGATGATGATTACGATGCTTTTGGCACCGAGGAAAGCATGAATCGCAATGAACAGGCGCATGCCTACGATCGCAAACTGACTCGTTTGCTGCGAGAATATCCCTCGATCTGGTGTACACGTCATCCGGACTATGGCAATATGGATGTGACACGGAAACAGTGGCGCGTTATTGCTAGTCATTTTCCACGCGGTGATGATATCAAGCTACGCTGGAAGAATGTGCGCAAACGTTACGTGCGCATCGAGCGACTGCTGAAGCAAGGCAAACGATTTAAGGGGTACTTTGATAAGGCAACCAACTATTTGGCCAACAGGGACTTGTCCCGCAGTGAGTGGAAACCCGTCGATTGTGGCGAAGCGGACGGCGATAGCTTTGAGCGTAAGCAACTGGATGCCATTGAGAATACTATACATAAAGAACAACCGGCTCTAGAAACTAAGGGCAAGCAGCGGTTTCCTGTGCGTCCTCTCGACGTGCGTCCCATCGATATGCGTATTATTAATTTTGCAAAGAGTCATCCGGTACTTTGGCGAAAGTCTGCCGATCCGGAATTCAACAGTATTGACGAACAAACACGGAAATCACTCTGGCTTAATTTTTGGAAGTCTGCACCCAGTAAGTAGTCTAAAGATAATGGATCAAACGTTTGAACTTGCTTTTATTTTTTTTAGATTATCGCTGCGAGTATATTGAGGAACGCTGGAAACAAATGTATGAAATGTACAAGTCCTTTCGGCTAAAAACTATTAAGGACAAAGACACTTTTGCGAATCTGGAGTTGAAATATTCGAAATATTTGGCCAATTTGTACTTTCTCTATAAGATTGACGAGCAAGATTTACGCGACGAGTTCGAACCATTGCAGGATTGTGTACAAAATGGTGCAGTTGGAAGTGGCGCCTCCAGCCAAGCAGCTGGAAAGTTGAAAGACATGCCCGATGATAAACAATTTGTGCAGCAGCTGGTGCTAGCTATGCGTGCCTATCCTACTCTTTGGAACTCTCGGCATGTGGACTATAATGATGTTGGCGCTCGCGAACGTCTATGGGCTGAAATCGCGAGGCGATTGCCGCGCTTTCGTCGAGACGCACATGCATGTAAATTGCGCTGGCAAATGGCAAAGTTTGCCTACGAGTGCTACTCTCGCGAAATGGAACGGCAGCCACGGCCAAATGAGAAAACTTTGCAAAAGTTACGCACCAATTTCCCTCTAGAGGAAATTCGATTTCTTAAAATATAAGCTTAAATAGTTTAATAATTTTATTGCCATATAAGACCGATTATGCTTACAACTGCCAGTCCTAAAAAACATTCCAAATTTTAATAAACGCGATATTTTTTCAAGAACTGCATCTTTATTGATAGAAACTTAAATAACACTTATTATTATCTGTGGCTCAGCAATATTTAAAAACTTTAAATATATATTTTTAGATAAACAAGCCAGCGACGATGAAGACAACGAAATTGAAATCGTGGAACCCAAAACAGATACTATCACCATTGATTCAGACAACGAAGAGGATACTGCTGCAAGTTCCAAAACTACCGAACACGGTGGTTTAAAAATTACATCCGTTCAATCGACGGCCCATTTACCAGTACAAGCACCAGACTCAGCACCAGCCTCGGATTTAGCTAAGGTGGACCCGGTAACAGCAAATATAGATCCAAACACAGATATAGATGTTGCGGCATTCAGTTCATCTATTTTGGCCAGTCTATTAGAAGTGGATATATCAGAAGGGCCTGGTATAGTTGCACCAAAAAAACAACCGCGTAAAAAAACGACAAACAAACCGAATCCTGCGCTTCTTCATTTAGAACGGCAGCGCATTCAGGAAACAAAGCGAAATGATGCAAAACTTCAAATGAAACTTATCATTAAATTAAGACGTGCCGAAAAAGATTTCGAGGTTGCGCGAAAATGGGTTGAGGAAAATACTAGCTTGCAAAAATCAGAAAGTGAAGTAATAGAAGACGAAGAGATGCAGTCATCAGATAGTGCACACAAAATGATATTTGATTCAAAACCAACGAAAAGTTTTACCAATGAAGATAAATGCGAAGAGAAACTATCTAAAGATCACGAGCATTCATGTGATAACAAGGTGCTCGAGAAAGTGGAAACCACAGATGACATTAAAATGTTAATAGACGAAAAAGCTGTGGATAACACTGACACATCCAATCCGTTTGATGAACCGAGCATAGGCGAAAATCACAAAATGTGTAACAATTCTAGTGCAGATGAAAAGAAGACTCTTACTTCCAAAGACCATAGGGCCGAAAAGCCGCCAAATGAAGAACTTACTCAAACAGTGGAAATGATTGGAAAAGACTCTGAATTAGAAGCAATGCAAGTGATGGAAATGCTAGAAACTCTGGAAAAAATTGATGTACCAGATTTAGTTGAGTCCCTGAATGCTGCTTCTAATTTGGAACCAGAATTAATAAGAGAATCAAATATACCGCAAGCAGCATCGACTACTATGTTTGATACCAAAGTAGATTCCAAAACTGTTATATCTGATAATAAAGTTGCTTTAACTGGCGATGAAACCAGAATATCGGAAGAAACTAAATTTCTAACAGGCGAATACTGTAAAGATAATTTGAAAACTAGTAAATGTCAAAATGCCAATAGAAATAAATCCTCTACAGTTAAGAACCCAGAAGCCGATAAGACTGCTGATATAGAAAAAATTATACCTGTTAGCCCAACAGATAATGATTTAGAATTACAAGAAGCTATGGAAGTGATTCAAAGTATTGAAAGCGACGTCGCAATGGAAGTCACAGATATAATTGCATCTTTAACAAATGAAATGTTTGAAGATGAGCATGGGACTGAAATGGAAGACACCGCAGCTTATAAAACGGTCAGCCCATCAGATGCAGTACCAACAACTGACACTTCCCATCATGAAAGTCTCGACATATGTAATAAGGATAAAAGAACAGGAATAGTGCCTGCGGAGCGGGCCGCGGATAATGAAGTTTTAGTTGGCGCGGAGATACCTAGAACGCATGAATTAAATGAGCCAGCCGAAGTCGTTACGCCTAGCAATTCGACCCAATCAAAATATATATTAAGTAAGACACAAAACATTAAAATGAACAGCGTAGACACCAGCAATCAAATCGCTGTTCAAGAATCGGACACTAATGATAATGCAAAACGGTTATATTGCTAGTTTGGTTGCTAGACACACTTTTTTGTTGCTGCAATTCATTCGCTTAAAGTTATTAAGCTCGAATGTGCTTTGTTATTATAGTTTTTAAAATCATTACGAATATGATTCTCCCAATTGAGAAACCTTATATATAATAATTATTGTAATTATCTAATATGATTTTGCATTTAGTTGCTTATTGTCTAAGTATATTATGATTTTGTTTAGAAATAAAATACGTAACAGAATACCATGAAGGTCGAAATATAGCCCACAGCAATAACTAACACTCTAAAAAAAACTACTGCATCAAATATGACTAATAATATTTTCATTTATTTTTGAATTGTAAATAAAAAATAAATACTTGGCGCAATGAGATTGACGAACATATATCTTTTTGTCTTTGTATATTTTACATATAATAATGGTAAAGTAAGTAAGCAGAACGCTAAGCGATCTGCTTATTAAATATCAACCAAAGGATAGAACACGAATTCTGAAAAAATTACATTTATGAGTATAGTTTGTTTATATAATTATCGGTGCGACACTGTCTACACCCAAAAAGGTGACATGGACAACGGTCCGTACATTGTTTTGTTAAATGTTTAATTTCTATGCCCTTATATTGCATTTCATGTTTATAAAACTGAAAAAAAAAACATGTACATGACATGGAAAAAACTATTTTAATCGCAAGATTGCAGCTCTTTAAATAAATAACATCGGCACACAAAAAACGATTCATTGAATCTCAACTGTTAGGCGAAAAATTCAATTTAAACATAGATTAACAACAAAATTTCAATCAATAAAAGCTGCACAACAAAACAGAACTAAATACTTTTTAAATTTACCGGCGATTTTGAAATCTCCTACATAATTTATCAAATTTTTATTTGTCTGTGTATGCCGTTGTTATTAACGTAACTTTAGGAACAAATATATTTGGATAAAGTTAACTTTGCGTTTATAATATGAGCGCGAGTGTTTGTGTCTGAGTATTCAATGCAACAAATAATATTATATTATTGTTTTGTTTGTGCTACATGTCTAAATGTTATAGATTCTAGGCCAGTTTTACTTAATAGGCCATCTCACAGCAATTGTTCTAACATAGATTGCGATTTCGCAATCGTATATGATTTAAGTATTTTCCCGGTGGTGGGCACTGTATGCTATAGTTCGATACGTAACGCCACGCTTCCATCATGTTCTCCTCCTTCACTTGATGCTGTGTTATGCTTCCCTTAAAGGCGCATAAATGACGTGAATGTGCGAAACTAAATAGCGCATGATGTTGCCGCTTAATGTTTGCGTGATTTGCACAGAGGCCTGTTATATAGACATCCTCGAGGTAAACAAGAGAAGTATTCAATGCAGCCTCAAAGAGTCGCTCCACAACATCGATGGACATCAGATATCCTGCACCGGACAAATACTTGGGATATACCTCCCCCTGGAACATGTAGTATGGCATATACCATTTACTGGTTACATCACTCACGGGAACCACATTGCAGAATTGATGGCCGCGCATTACAGCGTTGGTGGCATTAAGACGATTATGCGGCGACATAACCAAAAACGATCTACGATCATGATAGTCAAGAGTATCGTTATACAGCGGCACAGTGCCACCAAGCAGAAAGTGCAAGAGATTCGGCACATTGACAAAAGTGTCGTCATCGCATTTTAAAAAGTAGGCACAAGTCTTGGCGCAACTTCTACTTATGTGCTTTAGTGCCATAACGGACTTTAGTGTCAGGTTGTTGTACGTATCAAAAAAATTTTCTTGTATTATGTCATTATATAGTTCGGCCTCGTTATGCAGACGCAATAGCGTTTCGTTGCCTAGATGTGCTTCATAATTGCTGCGACCCACAATAAAGATGACTCGTACGCCAGCTGTTAATGTGTCACCCTTGCCGCTTAGATAATCGCCATAGAGTTGCATGCGTGCAGGCATTGCCGGTAGATAATGTCCCTTCATATGGTTATGTAGCCGAGCAAATGCTGCATAATTGAATTCTGTTGTATTGCCCCACGTTTCACGGATCGTTTGTCGTTCAATAAAATTCTTTAAATCGGTGCAGACGCCAATAATTAGAAACGTTTTGTTGCGGCAGAAGTCACGCGGTATTATTAGTGCTGTGTCCTGCTGAGCCTGAATGTAGTCCTTAATGTCTAGCGACGTGTTGAACGACCAATCCGGCAAGGACACTGCGAGATAATTAGAGATAGCTCTAGAACTATCGTACTTTACTGTAACTTACCATGTCGCTTTTGCACATCCATGTAGATGTTAGGCAGGTATGTGTACATAAGTAGAAAGAAAACAATAGCGAACAGTATGCAGAACCCATATCGCCTTAAGCTTCTGGGCAGCGGGTAGCGCTTACGCTGCCACCGCTGTTGGCCTCTTGTTGTTCCACGAAGTTTTTGCTTTACCGTTGGAACATTGTCGAATGCAGTTGTGCCTGAACTTGATTCTTCCAGCAATAAGCACTGCTCCTCTTGGTCCACTAGGTCTCGCGCAACATGCACCATGTTGTGTGCCCTGTTCGAGGCAGACCGGGCTGAGGCGTTTTTAAATACAACCCGCGATTTTTTGTCAGTTTGCTTTCGACCTTATACGAACCGTATCAATTGCGCATATGCTGCCAATACAAGGACACTTGCCTATGGTTAGTATATCACCGGTGATCAATTTATCACAAATCATCAGCAAAAGATTTTAAAATACGTTTTTTAGATAACGTTTACATGTGCATAGATATGCAAATGTATTTGCACATTTTACAACAGCCAGCAATCAGCTGTTCTTAACTATTTATATCGATAGGTATCTAAACGTTTCCACTGTTGTTGAATGTACGTTTTAATGCCGTCGTTTCTTCGAACATACAGCATTCTTATATTTTGTTTTCAACTATCTTAAAAACTGTTTTGAAAGTTGTGTAAATCAAATTAATGTCGAATCATTTAATTAAACATTTTCTATTTATTGCGTATTATCTAAAAATTTATTTAAAATGCTATTTACAATGATAATTCGATAAAGTAAAATAAATGATAGGATTTAAAATAATGTCAAGTGATAGATTTCGACTTTTTAGTGGAATGACATAAATGATAGTTACGTGTATATACGTCAAATAAAAAGCTTAATATAAGGTACAATAGCAAAGTGTTAAGTATAAATTGATTTGCAATGCTACAATTACACCCGGGACCAGCAGCTGTGAGGATAGCGTTACATGAGCGACACTAAAAGTCAGCATCAAGTGTAAATACGTTGTCCAATCGGTTTGAGGTTACGCCCATACGCTGATATTCACCCACTTTTTTCTCGAAAAAGTTAGTTTTACCATCCAATGAAATCATTTCCATGAAAGTAAACGGGTTCTTTGTATTATAGACTTTACCCACACCGAGCTCTACCAACAAACGATCAGCAACAAACTCAATGTATTCCGACATTAGTGCGCAATTCATGCCAATCAAATTTACCGGCAAGGCGTCAGTGAGGAACTCCTGCTCAATGGTCACGGCATCCGAAATGATCTCAATAATGCGTTCACGACTAGGACGCTGTACCAAGTGTTGGAACATCATAACTGCGAAGTCACAATGCAGACCCTCGTCACGTGAGATTAGCTCATTGGAGAACGTTAAGCCGGGCATGAGACCGCGCTTCTTTAGCCAGAATATCGAGGCGAAACTGCCGCTAAAGAAAATTCCCTCCACGGCAGCGAAAGCAATAATACGCTCTCCAAAGTTGGCAGCCTTTGATGAAATCCAAGACAGCGCCCAGTCAGCCTTGCGCTTCACCGCTGGCATTGTTTCAATTGCATTGAAGAGATAGTCACGTTGTTGAGGATCACGAATATATGTATCAATTAGCACACTGTACATCTCTGAGTGCACATTCTCCATGGCAATTTGAAAGCCATAAAAGCATCTCGCCTCTGTAATCTGCACCTCCTGGCTGAAGCGCTCGACCAGATTCTCATTGACAATGCCGTCGGATGCGGCAAAGAATGCCAACACATGTGAAATAAAATGACGCTCATTGTCTGTTAGGCGTACCCAGTCCGTCATATCTTTGGATAGATCCACTTCCTCCACCGTCCAGAAAGATGCCTCGGCCTGTGCAAAAAAACAAAAAAAAATTATAGAAAAATGATCATATAACAAAGTCAATTATTATCAAATGCACAACAACAATTGCATCAATTTTTTGTTTTAATTGTTGTTACTGTTTTTGCTATTACATCTTATGCTAACAATCAGTCACGGTTGCTACGTGACCAGTTTTTGCCGCGTTTAATCGGAAAATTTCCCGCCCTTTTCATCAAGCCCTTCCTATTCTACGAATGTGTACATATGTATTAGTGTTCGTATGTATGTAATATACCTTTTTGTACATTTGCCAGATGTCATGATATTGTATGGGGAAAATGACAAAGCGTCTCGGATTCTCGCGCAGCAGAGGCTCAATCGTAGGATCAAAGAGTGCAGCAGTCTTCTCCTTTATAGCGCCGCCCTTGGACTCTTTGGTGCAGCCATTGTCATCATTTGGAATGGACATTTTACGAACGTTGGTGGCGTTCTCCGTCAAAATTTTCTTGCTAGGGCTCTGTGCACGGAGACAATACAAAGGTAAAATTCACAAATATGAATACGAGACATTTATAAATAGCCGCATTGACATTTAAGTTGCTTCGAAATTTCCATAAAAAGCACTTAATTAAGCACATGTACATCTACGAATGGTATGTACATATATACCTAATGTATTAAGAAACGTGTCTTGTACCTTTAGCGAGAACTTTTCCATGTTGTCTGTAATGTTTTCTTTGCCGGCAATTTGAGACTGTGCCATTTTGCTTTATTTTGTGGTTTTTTTTTCTTTCACTAATTCTTGAAATAAATGCGCGTTAGTTAAAGCAACTCAGTGGTCGATAAATAGTTCTAGTTCTGCACGCTATGGAGACTCACCAGGCAATGATTCAGATAACTATTCACTTTTTCTTTATATGCATGGCGCGTATTTTACGCGTACAGTTTTCTTTCCCGCCATTGATGTTTAACAGCTGTGTGCACGCAACAAGTGAATGCCAAAAAGTGCTGTAAAGTGAATAAAACGTGTCTTTTCCAACCATGTACCCTGCAGAAGAAACTGCACCAGCTGCACCATGAAGTCCACTGTATTTAAAATGTTTTTGCTAATATTAAAAATTATTTAAAACCTAACAAAATACTTCAGTAATTAATAATATATAATGGAGTTGACGCCAACTGAGCATCACAAACGTTCTGAATACTGCACTACAAGATTGCAATATCGACAGGGTCGTGAATTAAAAGCCGTAAAGGTATGTATGTTTAAAACGTCTTTTACAAAAAATGTATACCATTTAATAATTTTAGGTTTACACAGTTGTCAGTGAGTCAAGACACATGTTGGTCTTTGGAGTTCCTAAAGTCAATCTCCATAACGATATCAAGAACAAGCTGCAATGTTTTGGAAAACTTCGATCCTGCACTTGTGTCACTACAGAAATGGCTAAAAGAAGTTCGTGACAAAGCGGCTATATATTTAAGGCGATAAACTGATTAACTAAGTATTGTTTTGTTTACAGTGGAACTGGAAGCCTTTACAGATGTTTTTGCTGTTCATTTTGATCGGCTGGAACAGGCGCGGCGAGCTAAACGACAGCTGGATGCTAAACAATTCTATGGAGGTATACTACACATCTCTTACGCTCCCGAAAGGGAGACCTCCGAAGAGCTGAGAGAAAAGTTTTGGCAACGCCGCAAGGAGATAGCATATCGCTTGCAGCGCAACCTGACGGAGCAGTCAACTGCAAAGCTAAGAAAAAAAACAGTCGGGTAGACAAATCTTAACTTTTTGTTGTCATTTTATTAAACCAAACGCAAGACAACACGAGGCCCAACAACATCTGTGGACATACCAATGCACGTTGCGCCTCAAAGTTTAGTTTATTATTTCTGTTTCGTTCTGCGTAGTTCGTGATAATAATTAAGCAGGCCAATACGCTTCGCCCAAACTTGCGCACCATAGTGTGCCCAAAAACTGTAATATAATACCATTAGATTACCTTCAAATAAATAAATCTACACAACTTACATGCCGAACATTGCGCCCCCTAGATGGGCTGCATGATCAAAGAACTTCCAGCCCATGACGCAGCCAGCAAAGTCAATGCCCATTATAACTTTGATAGCGGCACCAGCAGAGAAAGTAACAGCAGGCAGGAACAATATACTCAATTGTGTATCGGGATACTGTGCGCAAACATACGCCAAAACTGTCATGATAGCGCCCGACTGTAAATGAAATGTAAGTAATTGATACCAATGTAATTTTTTTTTAGAGTAGTAACAAACGCACCGCGCCTAGCGACATTCCCGGTTGCCTTGTTCCTGCTTTGTAAAGGATGCTCATTAGACTGGAGAAGACGCCGGCACTGAGGTAAACAGCCATAAATTGCTCCTTGCCCATGGACAGAACGGCAGCATTGGAAAAACTGTGCAGTACGTACATGTTGGCAAATATGTGCATGACCGAGTAGTGACTGAATGTAGAGAGGAACATAGGCCAACAAACAATGCCTGCAAAAGATAAAATAAATAAAAATATCGCAAATTAAGCTAGTTTCGTTTACTTACGCGCTGCAGGATTTGATGTGAAATACTTCATCATAGTATTACGCATGGCAGGTACACGCCACAGCCCAAACGCCAGCAAATTGCAGACCAATATCGGCGCAAAGGTCTTATCACCGGGTGAAAGTGAATCCCAAAAGCGTTGCACGTCTTGCTTTATTTTCCACATGCTGTCGCGTTCCACAATTGATCGATTTTGCCAAAAACCAAAACGAGCCTGTTTAGCTTTAGATATAATCATGCTACGCGTATTCTCATATTCCATAATCGTAGCACCCGCAAAGCAGCCAATGCTAAACTAAACAAGGGGTAAATGCAGATCAGTATGCAGGTATAAGAATTAATTTACTTACGGCACCTGTGAACGCTATCGCCTTGACTATGTTGTTTGATGGTACCGTGCCCTCCGTCGCTGTCACCACTGGCTCTGCAACTTTGGGTTTGATATTGCTCCACCGGGGTCTGCAGGCATGAAAGCGACGCACTGTCGGCTGCCATGCACTTTGTGTATACAGACTTCCATGTAGTCTATATCTATCGTAAGTTGGAAATAAATAACTGTGCAGTTGGCTATCTTGCTGCGTCCTTACTTACGTCACCTGAGTTAGCCAATTTTGACACAGCGCACGATTAACAAGCATAGTAATACGGATTTCAAGAATTTTGCATAAAAATTGAATATAATGTAACTATTTGCGTTGTGCTTGCCGTAAGGCAGAGCAGGTTGACATAAAAATTTATGTTGTTATGTTTCTGTGGATTCAATCTACCAAGATACCCTCGAGTACCCTAGTTTGTGTTTGCCCACGTTGTCTTGTATTGGGGCGCTATCGCTAAAGCCGGGAGATGAGTTAAGCCGTATATACAGTTGGTTTTGTTGTTCTTATTATTTTCCTTTGTCCACACTATAGCTGTGGAGTTTATCTTAAAGTTTCGCATAAGGCAATAAACATTTAAAACTACTTTTCACTTGTTTATTTTTTTTTTTTTGATTTGCGTTTTATTCTTCCATCTGTTAAATTAACATTTTACAAAAATGTTATCAACAGCAAATGAAACACAGTATTTTTAAAAAAAATTAATATGTGTCAGTTGTTTATTATTGACGAGCGAGTTATGGGTAATATAACGGTTTAAATAAAAGCTCACGTCTAGTTTTGTCACAACTTTAATAATATTTACACCTAAAAGCCGCTCTCTGCCTCCAAATTATTGTCTCTAATAAATTGATAACAGCGACACATTGAGATGATAATGTAAACACATTTAAATGCTGAAGGAATTTAAATGAACAAAATATTTTACAATAATTCTGTTTTTGCTTAAGAATTAGCTAAGGCTTTATCGTTTATGTAAAGGTGTATTTTTTACTAATATAGGCAGAAGAAAAACAAAATACAAATGAAACTATTCAATAAATCGATTTAAAGGAAAGAGAAATTGATAATACCATCGCTAAGACTATCGAGTGTTATGACTTGGTTATTGGAACAAATACAAAAATGGAACATGTGGAGCCGGTAAATAAGCAGAATCCTGTTTTGAATTGTTAATTTTTATATATTTTGCTTCTTACAGCATATTGAAACTCATGATATTCTAAAGAAAATATTAAGTTTGAGAGTAAAGGAGAATGATGAAGAAATCACGCAGCTTTTGAAAAATTTGCGCTTACTGCTTACACAGAGCCATGAGAGTCAAATAACGTTGGCAAATAACGCAGACTTCTCACAATTTGTGCACCACGTCGTCTTTAATTCAAATATGAGAACACAGCACCGTGCAGTGCACACACTGACTCTTCAAGTTCTGGCCAACAGCGTTGTTAACAACAAGGAATCACAAAAGACTATTTGGCAAACGCATGGCACCCAAATTGCAGAGCACTCATATACACTTCCGCTGGGTAGCTCCAACAATGTTTTACTTATGATAATGTACAATATATATTTGAGCTTAGGCGCACCGCTGGTAAGTGATATTGTTGTGTTTCAATCATGCGTGCGCCTATGGAAGGCAATAAACGAGACGCGGTCGGAATACAACTTTGAATATTTGCACTTTCTGCTGGAAAACTTTTTAGTTCGGAATGGACGCAGTTGTGTTGTTTGCTATCAGCGTTTGGATTTGGTAGAGGAGCGTATTGCCTTTCTAGACTATGTTGCCAATTATTTGAGAGAAAACAGTCCAAATGGCGAGCTTAACTCTGCGGTTTTGCAGTTCTTTGCAAAGGAGTTTCGACTAAAGTCTGATTGTATTCTACGTGAAACGATAAAACTGGGTAACCAGCTGCATCCGCGTGAAGTGCACACGCTGCTGCGCATTATAGCAAGCGCAAGTGGCTCTGAGAAGTACGACAAAGTCTATGCCAGTGACCAATCACTTTTTATCAATGTGAGCAGCCTGCTTCGGTGTGTGGTTGCCGCTGATAAGGAGTCCAAGGTTGTTGGTAGCCTGGACAAGCCCATGACAAAGCTAGAGGAAGTTGCATTAAGCTCCGGCATCGATGCTGGGTACGAAGCCCAGGTGTCCTTTGAACTTAAAACGTTACTTGTGCGCTGCACGGCCAATTTGCTATACGAGAATCCGGCCAACAGAGGCTACTGCTTGGACACACAACTACTGCCGGCGCTCTTAGAATGCACCAACATGGATGCGCGTAATCCATGTAAGTGTGCACAGAACCACAGAACAACAGAACCCTAAACTTTTAATCTTATTTATTTACTGTCACAGTGATGCGCGAGTGGAGTATTCTGGCCATACGCAATGCTTGCATCAATTGCCCAGAAGCGCAACAGGTGATTGCTGGCCTGACCAACCAGGGAGCCGCTCCAAATGATGTATTAAGCGAATTAAATTTGGATATGGGAGCTTTGCGCATTACAGATCGCACAGATAAACAATTATAAATAGGATCATTCTTAAAATGCCGGTTTTTTTTAAATTTAGAGATTTGGATATTCGTGCCTGCGAGAGTTCACTGTATCTGCTAAAAATCCATCTGCCATTTGCCAAATAAGTACCAACAAGTGGTCAGCTGTAGATTCCCGCACGACGTCATTTGTCTGGCTGAATGATGCGCTAATGGTATACGCCAAAAAAGAAAATAATATAAAAAAAGATCTAATAGCATTCATAAAGTTGTTGTCAGCGTTTAATAGCATTTTGGCCCCAAAATTCATTTCTGTTTGGGGGGCTGCAGCCGCGGCAAATGCGTGCTGGCATGTACGATTTAGTTATTAATAGTCGCCCATGGCTTGTATCATTAAAAAATAAGAGAAATGCCTAAATTCATCAATTTCTAAATTTATATTGCTACACACACACACACACACGCACACGCACACGCAATGTTGATGCTGTTGCAGAGAGTTTTTATGGCTCAATTAAAAAACAATGACGCAGAGATTTGAAACAATGCAAAGAAAGAGAAAGAGAGAGAACGTGAGCGAGATCGAGATAAAGTTCAGTGCTTGGCACTGTTAGCTTGTTGGGCTTGGCCCATTAGCCAGCGCCTTTGACTACTTCTGCAGGTGGCCATGCATTGGTTGCTGTCGCGACGAGCGTTTTTGTATGTACGTATGTATGTGAAATATATGTATTTATTTTTATACCCCTGCCACACATGAGCTCCTCGCCCTATATAAATGTATTTAAATTCTTGTATTTAGAACGCGCGACGCCAACGCCAACGCCACATTTATGTTTATGTTGTTGGGGGCCTTTTTAGCGCTCGCAAATCAGCGCCGCCGGCAACGACCAGCACAACAACAGTGGGGTCTCCTTGTTTGCTCACACAGGCCTTTTGTATTTAATCGTGCTCCCATCATCGCGACCAGGGCAACCACTGGCGCTGTTGCCTGGCAACGCTTCTGCTGCTGCTGCTTTTGCCGTTGCCGTTGCTGCTGCTGCCGCTTCTACATACATACTTCTAGCAGTCAGTCAGTCTGTGCCTGTGCTCTGCATCAGCCAGCAGCAGTAGCAGCAGCAGCAGCAGCAGCAGTAGTAGTTAGCGGCGGTATTCGATCTCGACGTAGTATTCCGTTCGTCAGTTCGTTGGTTATTGTGTAGCATTGTTTAACGTTTTTGCGAACTCGCATCCGTGCCGCTGTCTGTATTTTTAAACGGTTCATTTATTTATTTATTTGGCAGCGCTTTGGTTTTAATTGCTTCGGAATTAGCAAATTTCAGTTTTCGCATCGTAAACACTCCATCAAATAACAAACAAATCAAATACAAAAGTTCAACAATTCGCACGTGGAGCATAAGTGTAGTTTAGTGCAAGATCGCTCAAAGCTTTAATGGTAAACATTGTTGCACTCTCAATGGTTTTTCTGCCTTGTGCTTGCTGCATTTATATAACAATTCACTTTTTTTGGCTGGCAGTTTAGTATCGACCGTTGCGTTGTGCATTCAAATCTGACACTGTATTAAATAAAAGACAATGTTTGCATATAATATTAAATAAATAAAAAGTAAAATGTGGCCTACAAATCTATCTTTATTTATCTCGATTTAGACCAACGAATGTGCTTTTGCCTATATACGAGTATCTTTTGCAAAGCATACCTATGTGCGCTAAACTATATTTATACAAATTTCGCCATGTCAAAACTGTCAATATGCGCGGCCCCCAAGAAAAACAAAAGACAATGCGTTTCTAGAGATTTTGTCATGCGGTCGGTCGGTCAGTCAGACAGAACTGTAGATAAATAGACGATTGCCCACACATTACCTAGGCCGCAGGCAATGTGTATGTATGTATGTGCTTGTTTGTGCAGACACAGCTTGATAACTGAACATATTGTCTAAAAATACGAAATGTTCAAGACAAATTTGTTTTTTTTAAACAAATGGCGAGCGCGCCAAATGCGTAAAGTAAAGATTTCAGATCGTGCAAAATACTATGTGAAATAAATAAATAAAATAAGCAAATAAACCAAAGAAAATATATATATAAATATTCGTATGTATTGTTGAAACAACGAAAGAAAAAAATGTTGCGGGTGTAATACAAAGTGTGGCAAATGACGCAGATGCAACTCCCAACTGCAACAGAGGCAAACTCATTCAGTTCAGCTTGTTTAAAAATAAAACACGGAAGTGTTGGCCACAAAAGATGAAAGGATTCAATCAAAAAGAAAACGGTTGAGTGTGCTTGTGTAAATACAAAATGTTTTGGGGATAGCCCGCAAATCATAAAAGCGACATTCTTATTACACTGTCTACTAATGCGCAGTATAAGCCATATTTCTTTATTACGTTGGACAACGTGGTAATTAAAGCACTCATATATGTATCTAAAATAATTTTTAAAAGTACACACTAGATGTGTTTTTAAGTAGGAAAAACCTGACAATGTGCACGTTATGTACACATGCCCGACTGCTCGATGACACTTTTACACGCACACACAATACGAGAGCCACCCGCCCACGCTGCCACACCTTGCTTTTGCCAAAATATTTGCAAGATACATATGCCATGTATATAACAACAATATATATATAAATATAGTCTGTATATATTGTTAAAATCTTTATGAAAATACTTAATAGAATGGAAGATTATTTTGAAAGAATTCACATTATTTAGTTGGTCGTTCGTAAATGTCTTTACTAATTTGCTTAATTTCTGTCAAAACGTGAACAAAAACAAATCACAAAACAACAAGAAGAAACAAACAAAAAATAATAACGATTTTCGAAACGTTTTCGTTGCCTATGCGACGATGCCAAAAACAACATGTAAATAAATAAATTCTCCAAAGCAGCATAATTAATGGCTTATGCCAGACAAATGTGCACAAAAAAATGTTGTTGTTTTAAATATTGAACCGCGGCCAGCTGAAAATAGCCAAAGGCAAAAAAAAAATATAAAAATAATAATAATAATCGAGATGAAAATCGCGTAAATTCCGTTAAAGAAACACCTGCTGATTTATAATTATAATGATGAGTTTCTCTCACAAAATGTTTTGTGCCACGTACAACTATGCGTATACGCAATATGACTTCATTTATCCAAACATTTGTCACATTTAAAATGTAATTTTTTTTTATACCTTAGGAACATACCCTGTCCCATGTGCGTGTGGATTTCCCATTGGTATCGTCCAGAGACCGCAAACAGTTGGCACAACTGCAACTGTTAAGCCCGTAGAAATTAGACGCAAGTTGAAGCGTTAAAATGAAGCGAGACGTGTCCACCTCGACCATTGGCCGAGATGAGGCTAGGCGACCGTTAATGGAGGCATATATGTTCCAGCGTCGTGTGTTGCTTGGCTGCAGCCTTCTCATGGTCATATCGCTGGTTGTTTGGATTGTGGCCATCTCGACGGATCACTGGATAATAATATCTGGCGAGCCAGGTGGGCATAAATATTTATTTTTCCAATTTTTAATTTCTATTCTAATTGGTTTGTTTATTTTGTGTTTATGTGTGTCGTTAGGCATCTTTATACCAGAATCACGACGCTTTTTTATGAACTCTCATTCGGGCTTGTGGCGCCATTGTCGCAATACAATTGTCCCTAATGCTCTAAGCAATGCGCAGGTTGTGCGCAATTTTAGCTCCATGTCATACACATCACAGACGTACATTAACGATGCCAAACGCAATCTTACCCACATGGAGTTTATCAAGCATTTTGCTGCAGAAAAGCTCGATGATTCTGGTAATTTTACGGAACCGGCGCGTCGTCGCATGTTTGCGCATTGGGCACGCGGCGAGGAGGAGGAATTCCAAACGTTTCGAAGCGCCTTCCACAAGCTTGTCATGTCCACAGAGACAAATCAGCGAGAGTTTAATGCAACTGCCGTCAAGCCTATACCCATCGATCCACTCGATGTTAGCGGTATCATAAAGCGTAGAACATTCGGTGCGGCACTGCAGCGTGTCAAATATAACAACACTTGGTCATACTACGTCATACCGGAGGTGGCACAACGGTCCATATTTAGCAACTGGACCGATTATCCGCTGGTCGTGCGTCTCCTTGGCACCTACATACGTGACATTGGTATACCAGCTTTTGTGCTTAACGAAGAGCGCGTCATTTTGATATTGGTGCCACCACTGCCGCCCAAGAAGGGCGGACAGACCGCCTACTACAGCTATATACCATACCGTAAGTTAAGAAAGTGACTTTTGTTCACATTAAAACATAGCACAAATTGTTTAGAAAAAAAACTACGTGGTTTAAGGCAGATGATGTTTTATTATTATTCAGTATTAATTCAAAACAGCTTAGTTCCAAACTAGAACCCTTAGTATTCTCTACGTAAAGCTGAGAGTTTGTTTTAAAGGGGTTCAAATATTCTTTAAGATGTGTTAGTTGAAAAAATATTATTCTAAGTTCAATTCGATAAATCTTTTAATAAATACTGTAGTATATAGCAGAAAGTATTTATTTAAAGGTCAATCTGTTATACCTGAAAGACCTAAGTACAGTCTTAGATATTAAAAATGTAGATCTACATACTAAGTACTAAGAATGAGCGACTTTGAGTAAGTTCTTGCTATTAATCCGCTTAAGTGGTTTAAAACCTTTCACTTTGAGCTAGCGTTTCTCTAGCATATGTACTGATTTTATTCCTTTTTACCATCAAATACAAATGCAAATATGTTTTTATTTCACTTACCAGCTCGTTGCAAGTACATCGACATGTTTCCCAACTCCAACACACTGCGCAATGAGCCCGGCTTTGATGATGAATTGATGGGTAGGTTTTCGTTTTGACTATAACCCAGTTTGGTTTTGTTTTGTCGTTTTTATTTGGTAGTGGCTTGGAACTCTCTTGCAGATTATATTAGAACGCAGGCATCCTTTGCCTGCATCACGCTTTTCGTCATGAGCCTGGGCGCTGTGTTTTCCTTTTACACGTTTATGAATCCACGATATATGTTTAAGCGCTTGGCTGGCGGCATACATCTGGTTGCTGCATCCACAGCGCTTGTGGTGCTACAGGTTTTGTTCTCATCTATTGACTACACTAAGGATCATTTATTCTATGCCTATCCAGATGGTGCAGAATTAACGTAAGTGTGACATTAACAAACAACAATTATCTTTTAACTGATAAATCACAATTTTATTGTTTTTGTTCAGCTATGGCTACGGCGTCTATTTAGCGTGGTTTACTTTTGTGGTAAATATTTTATGCGGTGTTATGTTCCTGTGGTATTCGGGTAAGAAGAAGGGAGCCAAGGCACCCACTGATGAGATCGCAATGGCTGATGAACCCACCATAATGGGTAGATAGTAGTGGCGCCAACAAGTCCAGCAATCAAAGACCAAAGCAATCCAAACCAATCATTGTTGGTTGGTGTTTTTGTTTAAATTTTTGTTATCTGTTATCTTAATAATAATACACATGTATAATTTGAGTGTTGGTTTATAATGGTCTAATGATCTTTGCAAATAAAGCAATCATTTGTTTACCTGTAAAACAACGCGCATTATCATTTAAACACAATTTGAAAGCACTTGCTAAATAGCTTGAAAAAAAAATAAGCGGGTAAACCGGTGGCCAAGCAAAATTAAGAAAAAGACCGATTAGTTTGTGGTTGAGCTATATACCTGAGCAGCATTTATTGTTCTAAGCCTTAAGTCGATTTTAAGTTCTATAAAATAGGTATTACCCCGCATAATGTTATAACAAACTCTGTGTGTGCGCGCTTTGATTTTGGCTCGTGAATTAGTTCAATTGAACTAAATCAGAACGATTTTGAACAGACCGGTTAGAGATGCAATTTATCGCTTAAGTTTATCGGCAACACGCGCTGCCTTCATTTGTTTTGGTTTCTAGACAAGTAAGGCTAAACATAAAATATACACGAAAAATGGAAGCAGACATATTTACCACATTGGCAAAAGAGCTATCCGCTTCTGAGCTAGTCAAACTAGAGGAACAAAACAAGCGTTTGGTGCCCGAGTTCAAAGCAAACAAACTAGAAATTGATGCACAACGTCATTGGGATCTATTCTATAAACGTAACGAAACTCGCTTTTTCAAAGATCGCCACTGGACGACACGTGAGTTTCAGGAGCTTATAACCGATACGCAGTGCGGAATCTCTAACCAAAGACGTAGCCTTTTGGAGGTGGGATGTGGTGTGGGCAATTTAGTTTTTCCACTGCTGGAGGAGCAATCAAAGCACGACAATAATAATAAAAATGGTTTTTATTTCTACGCCTGCGACTTTTCACCACGTGCCGTTGATTTTGTGCGCGCCAATCCACTATACGATTTAAAACATATAACTGCATTCCAGTGCGATATAACGACGCAACAGGTGCATCAGCAAATTCCAAGCGAGAGCCTTGATGTATGCACAATGATCTTTGTGCTATCCGCCATACATCCGGATAAATTCGCAGATGTCGTTCAGAACCTGTGGAAGCTACTTAAACCAGGTGGTCTGGTGCTCTTTCGAGATTACGGTCTATACGACATGGCACAGCTGCGATTCAAGCCGGGTCACAAAATTGCCGAAAATCTTTATATGCGACAGGATGGTACTCGTAGCTATTACTTTGAGGAACAGCAACTGGCACAGTTATTTACCTCGAATGGATTCGAGGTATTAAGCAATAATTATGTGCATCGGCGCACTCTGAATCTCAAGGAGGGCATCGATGTTCCCCGCATTTTTTTGCAAGGCAAGTTTCGAAAACTGGCAACAACACATTGAGATTCTTAGCCGTTTCAATTATTTGTAAATATATACATATATTCATTTGTAGTTTAAATCAATAATTATTTCCATGCTTTTAAGTCAACGTTAAATAATTATGTATATGTTGATACATATGTGTGTTTGTTTATGTCTTGTATAAGTTGCAATACATTTATTATTAATATTAAAATGGAATATTAATAAATCAACCTGTAGGACAACTAAACCAGCATCTTTAAAACAAAAATTTTTTTTATATCTGCTCGGTAATAAATTCATAATGAGGCCAACTGTTAACTTGGCTATGTTTATGTTAGGTTATTTAGTTCGTTTATATGTATTACTATGTGCTTAGGCCTAAACGCAAATTACGTAATTAGTAATTAGTTCAATTATCAACAATTCGAATACTATACAATAATACATACGAACTAAGAAGTGACAATCAATATTCAACAAATTTTTGTTATTAACAGTTTTAAGTATTGTTGCAGTACATTTTACAAATTTTATAACGCCCATTTTACAAAGTTTATACCCCGACTAGGTAACGTGCAAATACATACAAACATACGTACATATATAATTGTATACAGTATTGATATAATAAATATGCTTAAATTTGGCTAATTGGTTTGTTGTTAAACTCTAAACAGAGAAGACGCTCGCTATTCCAGACCATGTTCGGCCAGTTTGCCACCATTGCTGGTGCTGTGACCCATTGTTGTGATTTCAACACTGGAATCAAAGCTTTTGGTTAGCAAATCACTGCTCGTAATGGAAGTTGTGTTGCTGCTTGCTGGAACACCGCCGCCCGGACCAGCCAAGATGGCAATGCCATCGTTCATGTCGCTCTCAATGCTAAAGCTATTGCTGCCGTTCTCGTTGATCAGCGAAAGTGTTTGCATTGGCAGCATGTCGGTGGGTTGCGCATCCGCAACGGCATCGTATGTCTTCGACTTGCTCACCGACAGTGGACTCTTTTCATAGTCAATACCTGCGGCTTCTGTTGTTTGTGTTTGCAACTGAAGCAGCGAATTGCGCTGTGTATGCTTGTCAAATTTACGTTGAGGTGGTTTTGGCGGCTCCTTATCCTTCTCCTTGTCCTTGTCTTTGGACTTTTTAAAGCCGGTAATGGCTTTGTGTGCCTGCGCTTTTATGCCTTCCATACTAGGCCTTATGATCGAAGTGCGTGTGCCGCTGCTTTCTTTGGTTGAAGGCGATTCCTTAGCACCTGGCTCTGTTTCCTCCGTCACACTGGCCAGCTGCTGCTGTGGTGCCTGTGGTATGGTGAGATCCTGAACCTGTATTGGAATGTCATCAGGCAGCTTTTTCGTACGGAATGATGCGTTTGTTATCATCGATTTGGAGACTGACGTTGTTACAGTATTTGTAGCCGGTGTTAACGCAACGCTTAGCCCCATTGGTCCATCATTCGGTTGACCTGATGGATTTGCATGTAACGAGTTGCGAACAGCATTTGTAACCAGTATAAGCTCCGTGTACATCTCGTAGCAAGCACGATTATGTATATCCTCCAATGTCTGTATAGCTACTGTGCCGTAGCCATTAAACATTGCATAATAGATCGCATGCACCAGTTCAATAAGGAAAGATGCGGAGAGTGGTATACGCGGCGAGGATGGTTTTGGAAATGTGGCACCTGTAGCTGGATCCGATCTGATTAACGTGATATAAATAATATAAAATATTATCTGTTGCTTGTTTAAATACATTTTATTTAGAACATCTCATAAGTTTGATGTAGTTATAAGGTCACATACCCATAGCTCATGCGATGACCATGCCCGGATTTCGTAGTGAAACCCTGATTAACCAGCTGTGACGTCACTCGACATAGATGCAACAGTGAGGACTTTTGCGTAAGGCTCACCTGCTGATTGTAGCAGAATAGCAAAGCAGTGAGTATACGCATCCTATTTTGAGCATTAATCGATTCAATGCGTAAATGCGGTCCCCATTTAACTTCACGATTGCAGTTCTCCTCCCAGCGCCGCAGATCGGTCATGGGCAGGTTTTTTAGTTCATGGTAGACGGATACCTGGGCAAGAATGGGCATGCGAAACGCGACCACCTTTTGCCCCCCATCGTCGGTGGACACCTCGCCGTTATAAATGCAGATCAACAGCGTCTCCACACCTCGCGACGCCTTCTTATCGCCAGCCGCAACAGCGTGTAGGTACGTGTATATCAAAACGGGTAGGAATTGCAAAGGAAACTTGTGCAGCGTCACTTCTGGTGCCCGATAAAAGGACAACAATTGCTGGCAAATGTCGTGCACCAGGTCCTCGTTGCGCTGTCGTTCGTTAAATATTGTAAAGATGGCCTCGGCAATTTCGGGATCCGTTTCATGTTCAACGATAAATGCCTCTGACTCCGCTGGCTGAAGACGTGCGCGCTGATAGTCTGCCAGCCAGTCTTTTACCAATTCGGCCATTATTATGTATTAAAAGTGCTTAATTAGTTTGCTAGAGGCTGACTTTTTTTTATCTTTTTCACACATAAACCTTGCATTTCTGCGCAGGGCTACAAGTGTAAGAAATTTATTTGTTCGGCGGAACTAGCTCAATTGTTAACAATTTGGTTAATTAACAAACTTACAAATAAAACTTGTAATCGACACTGAAAAGCAATATTGATATCACAAAAGCTATATTTAACATTTGTATGCAAACAATCCTCATGAAATAAAATCAGTTTTAACCATCAATCATACGGGCATCTTTGCCGCCCTGACCGATTATACATACAGCAACTCTACGATGTTCTCACCAAATGAATCAAGTCCAATTGGAACTGCGAATATGTGAGACGCACTCACATACATACATTGAATACAAACTTACAGATATATATAGTTGTAATTATTATTAGCCATTTTACGACAAAAACAACCTATTAAATAATACAAACCAATATTTAAACATAAATGCCAAACATTATTTTCAAACGAGAACAAGTACTGAACATCGGTATTGACTAAAAACGCGGAAGCGAAGCATTTGATAAAACAAAAACGAATTTCAAGGAAAACAAAGTGCCAAAACAATCATCGTCCAACAATTTTAAATGCTTAAAGTAACCTCTAAAAAAGCCATATAAAAAAGTAAACTTTTTTAAAGAGACATAAAGAGAGAGTTTTAAGTGAAATATGGGTAACGCGGGCAGCTCCACTGTGCATATGAATCGTGAGCGCCACAAGTCGACGGACCTCTCAACACCAAATTCTCCCGCACACTTTCGCGACTCAGTGTCAAGTGCTGGCGCTGGAGGTGGTGGTGGGGTCACTGCAGTTTCGGGCAGTATTGGAACAGGCAGCAGCGGTAGTGGCGGCCAAGCTTTCTCGTTCGATAAAAAACATACGGCAGTCTTAAACGAGGGCTCGTCGCAAGAAGACGACGACGAGTATTTGCCGAGAGCGGGCGCCAAGCGCACAGCTGATAACGAAACAACAACAACAACAGCTGACAAAGAGCAAACAATGGATGAGAAGAACGATGAGGAGCTGGAAAAGGCAACAGGATCACTGCAGTTGGGCGAAGATGAATTTGAGCTGAAAAAAACAGCGCTGCCTACTGTATTACGCTGGGATTATGGTGGCAAAAATGTTACCATTTCCGGTACCTTCTCCAAATGGAAGCCCATCCCGATGGTACGCAGCCATGGGAACTTTGTGACCATAATTGATCTTGCCGAGGGTGACCATCAGTACAAATTTTGTGTGGATGGCGAATGGAAGCACGATCCCAAGCTGGTAAGTTATTTTGTTTCATTTTAGTTTGGGAAAATCGATAGCCGCGCAATGTTTACATTTTCTGCTGACG
Source organism: Scaptomyza caliginosa (assembly GCA_035044725.1). Taxonomy (NCBI): domain Eukaryota; kingdom Metazoa; phylum Arthropoda; class Insecta; order Diptera; family Drosophilidae; genus Scaptomyza; species Scaptomyza caliginosa. The sequence continues at coordinate 605,200 of JAWNNR010000004.1, read as the reverse complement.
CAGTTGATATTTTGCATACCCTGTTCAAATTGAAAGTTATGCGAAATGAAGTCGTATTTGAATTAAGTAACTTAAATTTATATCATTAAGGGGTCGTGTATTGGGTATTATATAGTCGGGCAGTCTCACATACAGCATGCTGTTTGCCATAATACGTTGTATAATCACTGTTGGACTGTAAACAAAACGAGATAACAGCTTTAAATTTTTGGTTCAGGGCTGGCAATGATTGAAACTGCTTTTACTTGGCGTTCTAGTTAGAATTAATTGTATATCGATTGTATTTAACAGAAAAGCGTAGAGAACGAAGATGGCGATAAGAACAACTTAGTATCTGTGCGAGCCTCAGACTTTGAAGTATTCCAAGCATTGGCTAAGGACAGCGAAAATGTGCCCAACTATGCTGAAAAGGAGTACTCACAGGAGGTGCCCCAGGTGAAGCCTTGGGAGAAAGTCTCTGGACCACCAGTGCTGCCGCCACATTTACTGCAGGTCATACTCAACAAGGATACACCACTATCGGTAAAAAAAAAACAATTTCTGAAAAGTAAATTGGTATAAATTATTGAATATAAACTATTTTTCAGTGCGAGCCGACATTGTTGCCAGAACCAAATCATGTTATGTTAAATCACCTGTATGCCCTGTCCATCAAAGATGGAGTCATGGTGCTCAGTGCCACGCATCGGTATTGCAAGAAGTATGTTACAACGTTGCTCTACAAGCCCATTTAGGCCAGGCCCAAAAAGAAAACCATTTTTTTATATTTAATCCATAAAACGTACGTGTTTAGCTCTAAGCGGTTTTCAATTGTTCGCTATATTCGATTTACAAACTATACACTAAAAAGCAAAGTAAATATGCATATTCTTCTTGTTAAGCGTTCTAATTTTTTATTAGTAAAATATATATATATTTATGGAATTAGAAAATATATATATAGAGTAAGATTATTGTTCTGTGTCATATTTTGGTTTGAGTGCAATTTTCATTGTTTTTTTATTTTTATTACGAACTGCTTTTTGTACTCACTAAATTATTAATTAATATTTGTAAAGCTTTTGGTACACTGTTCCAATTTGATATGTGACTAATACATATTCTATCAATCATTTTCAGTTTCTAACAGTGGTCTAAAATGTTTTCCAAATCTATTTAATTTAGTTATTTGATTTTAGTACAACACACTTTGGATTTTGTTCAAAATTCATATCACAAGTCACCAGCTGGCATTGAGTACTGTCTCTCAACAAATTATCTAGGTGATATGGGTATTTGCCAGCGTGCTGCTTAGCCTCTTCTACATTAGCTTTAGTTTATGTTGTGCAATCTGCTGGACTGGCAGCAGCACCGCTGGCGCTGTATTCAGACTGATAGGCAATTTTACGATTTGCTTGGCCAGATAGCGTTCCTGCATATTGTTGGAGGCGCGTTCGAATTCGCCATCCTCGTCGAACAATGCTTTGGTAAAATATTCGGTAAATAGACGGCACATATATTGGTCCTTGGACGATGGCCACCAGCCCTCAAGAAAACCAATGTGGCCTCCACGTGCAGTAATTATAATTGCCACATGAGTACACTGATTGGCCGCCTTAATAGGTATGGCTTCCAGCGGTTGAAATGGATCATCTGCTGCGCTCAGGCATAGCAGCGGCACAGTAATGTGATCCAATTTATTATGCAGCGTGGCATCCGTGTAATAATCATTGACATGGGCATAACCAAATTGTTTTGCAGTAAAAAGTGCATCAAATTCCTTGATCGTTTTGCACTAAAAAATAGAAAAATAATTAAGGTAAACACTTGTTCTTTTTGTATCATAATAACGAAATGCAACATACACTCAATATACGCTGCATATCTATATCAGACTCTTGATAGATATCCCTGTAGACCTCCAAATGATTACGCAGCGTGCGACACAAACTGCTTGCTAGATGACGTCCCAGTAGATTATTAAGGACAGGTTTCTCTATGCTTGCGCTGCCCTTGTGCACATCCCAAGGCACTGATATTATATTGGCTGCCGACAAATTATCACGCGCCTCGTCGCTCTTGCGCGCCAAATAGTTTCCTGCATTATTAAGAAATTAGTTAAGAAAGACTTTAAATATTTCCACCATACCTAGTATAAGGCCACCCATCGATATGCCGGTGGCGCCCAGTTTGCAATGTGCTGGAAGCGTGCGGCGCACATGTTGCACAACCTCGCTCAAATCTTCACAGTTGGAGGCGCAATAAAGACGTGGTGTCTTCAGCTCAATGCCGCCAAGACCACGATTATTAAACACAACCACACGCATAGCCGATTGCTGGGCGGCAAAGACCAGACACTTAATATATTCTGCCTGCGATTCGCCAGTCAGGCCTGGCAATATTAGCACGCAAGGTGCCCGCTCGTTACAGCCATCCTCCATCCAGTCCAATGCCACCTCACCGCCATCCTTAAGTCTGAGTATTTCGCTGTGTGTGCACAAACAAAAAAATATTTTATTAAACTATTTACATGAATAAAACATGAAGATTGTATTATGCTGTTTGCTCAGAATATTTAACATATACGTAGGTCTACATATCATGGCAAGTAGATTCAATTTATGCTTCGAGTTTGCTTATGCAAACGAGTAAAAGCGGCTTAAGGCTCTTTGTTTATTAGGTTTTTCTATTTAATGAATATTAATATTTACTATTTAAACTAAGTCTGAGTAAGTTTACAGCAAAAGCTTATTAGAATTTTTTTTATCGCTATTCTTTTATGTATTTCCATTTAACAAAAATAGATAACACAGCTATCTTCAAGATCTCATTCTATTTATTTCATTGCGTTCAATAAAACAAAAAAGTGCAAAAAAAGATTATGACTGAGCGCTGTCAGACGGGTCGAGAACTTTAGACTTATGGCTTAATGACTATGCATAAAAATAAAAATGACAAACTAATGCATATTTGTAGGTTGGGAGGGAGGAAAATTTAGGTAAATCAAAGGTCATTTTACCAAGCAACAACGGAACAACCGTAATGCGAACAATAACAACAACAACAACAACTACTTACCGGCGATAATTGACGCGGGGTAGACCCTTGGAGCGCAGCAGGCTCGCCATTACGGTCTGGGCTCGACTCTCCACACACCAGAAGGTTGGCCAGTATTTGTTCTCCAGTGTTGGCATATTTTTGATTAGATACTGCTTAAACGGTCCATCGGCACAGGCAATAATTGGGCGCTGAGGGTTTTAATAGAAATAGGTAAATGACCAAACACTTAGGCGGAAGTTACGCAAGTAAAGCACTCACCTTTACCACCTGAATGAGGTAATAGACAACATAGGCAAATATGGCTAGGGCGAACGCATGCAGGCGAGGCAAGTGCGACAGATACGCATGCATCGAATAGAACATGGTGACTGAAGCGGTCTCAGTGTGTATTCCTCGCAGTGCAAGCTTGTTACTTTGATCCCGAGCGGGGCGACTGCAAATTAGGTAAAGGCGTGCAAATTACAATGTATGACAAAAGCACGCTTGTATTCCAAATTGCTGAATGGGAACTATCTACACGATTTGATATAATATACTTGTATGCATACATATACTATAAAAACAAAAATACAAAAAAAGGCAGTGTACGGGGCTTATCTTATCGTATATGACTTATAGTATACGTTACTTTAGTGTATCGTTTTCAATTGAGAGCTGGCCAGCTGAACCGGTCGGACACTCGAACCCGCGACTAGTGTTTTTTTTTTTCATTCTTTCGTTGTTATCAGCACACGAGTAGTTGAGGAGATGGTTACTCATATAATACACAATTTCAACTAGTACCCTTGCAGAAAATATTAGAATATCTTTAATGTCTTTTCAGTAATCTCAGCGGAGACACATTATACTGTTTTTAAACAAGCGTATGTCATTTAAGTTATTGCAATACGTCTGCAAGGGTATTTAAAAATTCGGCAACCCGAAGATCTATGTTATCTCCTCTCTTCAATCACTGTCACTCACAGCAGTTCCTTTTTAAGACGTAGATTTTGTTGTTGTTGTTGTTGTGGCTGCTGCTGTGGTTTATGTTGATAACGGGACAGCTGTTGAGTTAAAGCTGAACTCGCGCTTCTGCCGTGATGATTAATCATGAATGCATATCTTCCAATGCTGAGCAACTCGTTGCTCAGTTTTTGGTTATGTTTTTGAGTTGCCGCCTTTAGCGGCATCTGGACAAAGGCGTACAGCATGATTTGGTAGCAGGGGCAAAATAATTTAACTAAGGCTTATCACACTTTCTGGCCAAACTAGCACTAGCATTCAATAAATGGTTTTACCGTCTACTAGATAAGTTTGTATATATATATATTGGCACTCTGTTAGTGTAGCCTTGCATAATATTGGTCCGTGAATTGTGGCTTTGTGCGCTTACCTTGAAGAAAATGTAAAACAATAAAAATTTTAAATCAAAATTTAGATAATTTTTGTGTGTTTTTGGTGTCACAGCAACTTAAATCAAAAGTGAAAAATGTTTTTTATAATTTTTTTATCAATTTATATATCTGAGTGTACTGTTGCCAATGGCTTACAGTTTAGCAATGAGCCATGGTTCTGCTTCTAGGCCGATGGGCTTGTGTTCAAAAGCTAAAATGGCCGTTGAGTCTATGGCATACACCTACACAGTTGAACTTACATACACACACGCACACTATCGTAAAAGTACATGTACACACAATACTTACATATCTTATTGAGTTTTTGTCTTGGCATCACGTGCAACAACAAAATCGATAGCCAGGGCCAAGGGTATGTGGGGTGAACCTTTGTGCTATTTTTGGTGAATGTTAAGGTGGGTGGCGTAATTACATTGCCAATTATGACGCACGCATCTTATTTATAATATTATTCAACTTGCCTTTACAAGTTGTAAAGATAACGACACTTTAGTTGTTGTTGTCTTCGTCGTGTTTTGTTGGGAGCAAATTTTATTTTTCTTTGAAAGGAGATGTAGGTGCTACACAGGTGTACAAAAACAAATTATATAATAATCGCATCGATAACATGCATTTAATGCGGGATTTATAAATGTGGTCACAGAATTAGACAGGTTTTTTTAATAGCAAACTCAAATTGTAAACAAAAACAATCAGCGCACATGTAAAACTAACTGATGTTGTTCAAGTGAACTAGCTAGTCCGCTCATCAATCAACATGGCGTTTTTCTGTTATTAACAGAGAGCGAATCTCTTACTTTTTTTTTTTAAAAAACAGTTACATTAAAAATTTGTGTAAAAAAGCGCGTGCACTGTTTTTAGTAAAAAAAAACCTGCAATGCAATTTATAATTACAGCATTGTTACATTGTTAGCGATAAATTCTTTCACAGCTATCGATAACAAAACACAACAGCTGACTGCCAAACTTAGGTATCGAGTATGCAGCATCGAGTACAAGTGCAACTGCTGTCGGGGTCGGTTCGTCTGAGTCGTTGCGCTTCTGTTTTTGTCGTTGAAAGTGTTTTTTGTTAGACTATTTCGCATGCAAATAAGTGTGCCAAGTGTATCAATAAATGTTGGGGCCAAATAAGACGTCCAGAATCAATTGTACAGTGGTCTTTAAATAGTTTTAAATTGCAAAAGCAGACGTAATAGCCACATAAAAACAATGAATGATTTGATTCAATGACGTCGCGAAACGAAATCGTGAATCGTCAAAGAAAAAGAGCAAGAAGAGAAGGGAAGAAGAGTGTCAGCGAACAGCCGCCTATAATTTGTATGTTTATGCGGGCTGCTGCTGCTGCTGTTGACACTTAAAAACATATCGAAACCAACAAATTAAAATTGTTAAAGTAGAGTTATCAAAACACAAATCAAATTAATTAAAACATGTGCTAAAAACTAAAAGAAAAAAATCACAGATGGGTTCACGTATCAAGTGAGTATTTTATCTGCTTACGAGATTTTCAACTGCGACTGGGAAAAAAATATATACATACAGTTTGTCAAGAAAGTGTTTTCGCGTGTAGAAAAATGTATGTTTTTTCACTTTACAGACGAAAATATAACTGTAAAACGGCACAAAAATTTTTTTTCAAATTTTTTATGCATTATTTATTTATTTCTTAATAATATATTTAAAACAAAATGATTATTCATTAATAAACAAAAAAGTTATAACAAAAACAAATTAACTCTAACTAAATTTGACTGTCAAGAAAGTGTTTTCGTCTTTAAGGATCGGGTAGTAACATAAAGCTAAACTTATGAAAAATATTTTTAATATTTAGTATAATAGCCCTTGGCTGTAACAACAGTGTTGAGTCTTGAATTCATTGAATTAACTAATTTTTCTATGTATTATATTAGTATACTGCTCCACTCTTCTAAAAATTATACTTTTTAACATGGGCCGTGATGTGGGGCGCCTTTGTGCGACCTTCTTTTTTAGATATGCCCACAAATGTTCTATTGGGTTAATATCTGGGCTCTGGGGTGGAGTTTCAATAACTTTTCCGCAGTTATAAAGCAGCCACAGTCGCACATTGGCAGCTTTACGTTTGGGATCGTTATCCTAATAAAATTTAAAACTGCGATCAAACCCAAATTTAGAAGCGCTGTTCTTTAAATTTTGCTTTAAAATGTTAAGATACTGAACAGCATCCATTGTGTTTTCAATAAACACCAAATCGCCCACTCCCTTGCTTGAAAAACACCCCCACACCATGACCGACAGTTTGCCGTATTTCACAGTCGGTATAATGTTTTTCATTTCTAATGCTGCTAATGGTTTCCGCCATACTTTATTGGGTCCCTCGTTGTAATGCAGCATTACCTTAGTCTCATCACAGAATATAACATCATTCCAATAACATTGCGGTGTATTTAAATGTCCAGAAGCGAAGGAAAGGCGTTTTTCTACGTTCACTGTAGACAGCATTGGTTTTTTCCTAGCTGTCCGGGACGTGAAGTTTTGGCTTATTATTGTTTTTCGGACTGTTTCGTGAGAAACATTAACTCCACACTCTAGTGTAGCCTCAATCGCCAGAGTTCTGGTCGAGATCATGGGGTTTTGGCCAACTTTTTGAATTATTTTACGCGATGCTCTATTTGACAGTTTGGGCGGTCTTCCACTTGCTACCTTATTTTCCAGTCTATTTTCAGTGTTTGCCCGACGTATTATATTTTGCACAGTTCTTTGTTGGAGCTGGAGCATATTGGCAATGTCTTTTGTAGATTTTCCGATGGTATGGTTATAATAAACCAGTTGAACGACATGAAACGGAATTCTTTTACCTGGCATTTTAATGAATTTTTAACTACGGCTGTAAGTGTCTGCGCTCAACTAGTACAATTTTTAAAATGCACAAAATTTGCTTTAAATATGCGCACATGATGACCTGCTATGCAAAAATAACTGTAACTATAACTGTACTAGCAAGAAAGACGATAGAATGCAAGAATAGCAAAGACGAAAACACTTTCTTGACAGTCAAATTTAGTTAGAGTTAATTTGTTTTTGTTATAACTTTTTTGTTTTTTAATGAATAATCATTTTGTTTTAAATATATTATTAAGAAATAAATAAATAATACATAAAAAATTTCAAAAAAATTCTATGTGCCGTTTTACAGTTATATTTTCGTCTGTAAAGTGAAAAAACATACATTTTTCTTTACGCGAAAACACTTTCTTGACAAACTGTATGTATGTATGTATGTAGTATGTTTGAATAAACGTATATATGGAGTGGGCGTAACGCTTGGCTGAACAGTGAAACTTATAACAGTTGCATCTTGTTATACCCCGTAACCAAATAATTCGGATTGTAGATAACATAACAGCTTAATGCAGGGTGCAAATCTATCTTATCACTCTTAATGCAATGTAATTATACAACTTTTTCTTCTTGTCCTCAATCACAGAAACGACGTTAAGAAACTCTTTGAGTTTTGGTGCGAAGTCAAGCCCACACGAGGCCTAGATCGAGGTACCGTAAATCGCAATGGTGGAGCTGCCGCAACACCCGCTGGCGTTATTATAGAAAGCTTTCCGGAGGGCTTTCGCGATAAGGAGGTTCTTACCGGCATCCCATCGTTTGCATTTCCCTGCGATCTCGAAAGGTGCGTCTGATGCTGCAATGTGTTACACATACTTACATACATGTATTACACATACATGTTTCCGGTTTATTTTGCATTAGTCATTAACAAGAGCCAAAAGACAACAAAAACAAAAAACACACACAGCAACAAAAAAAGAAGTGAAAAAACCGTTTGATGTTTTGCAAGCTACAGTAGTGAATCGCAAATTAGAAAACTTGGGTTCCAGTGATAATACCAATTTCGAAATATTTGCTAAACGCAAAACTCATACTATCCTTTATCATGGGTGAAATCTAAGAGTATTATAAAAAGTTCTAAAAGTTCAAGGAAGTCTTCATTGTTTAGCGATAACTGTATTTGCTTTCTGAATGGGTGAATGGTCGACAACGACGACGCTTATGAGTCATGACATCAGCGGCAGCAGCAACAGCAGCAACGGCGTCGACCACTTGAAGTTTGTCCATGAATTGTATAACCTGTTGTGTAGTTTTTTGTGTTTGTTTACATATGAACGCGCCAGTTTGTATGGCCACCACATTGGGAATTATTTCATTCGGATTACGTTGAACGCAATTCGTTTTCGCACTATACGCTTGTTGTTTTCATTTTTATAGTATTTCCTCACTGTATCGGTTACACACATGTGTATACAAATAAATGCGTCAATTCAATTGTCTCCTGTTAGTCACGCCGAAAACATTTCTGGTTTATCTGTGCAGCTGTGCTTAAGACGAGGCAACAAGTTGTCTTTGTTTTCAATTCCTCCCCCTACCCCCCAACATTGATACAAATATCGCATTGCAAACAAACTAATCAATATAATTTGGAAAGTGAACGAATGCTCGCCTAATGAATTTGTTGCAGAAATCTGTCCAAAACGAAACCAATATTAATTGCAAGCATTAGCCATAAACAAAGTTGGTGAAAATGAAAATAAAAAAAATAAGCAACAAATGGCACATGTGTATGTATGTAAATATGTAGGCATACGCCAAGCACCGTTACGGCATAAGGCAAAACAACAACAACAGAGATAGCCTCCAGCGCTCTCACTTAATTCAGAAGCTTTAATTCTCTTGTGCGTTTTCTCGTTCTCTCGCTCTCTCTATCTTTCGACTACTGTCATTATTGTAATTAACAGTTATCGCCAAAGTCAATGCACCGACATGTACAGCTGAAGCTATAGAAATATGACTTCCTTGTCATTTGTTGTTTTTCGTCCAACGAATGCGAGACGATTTGTCGCTTGCCTGTTTTACATATTTTAATAAATATTGCGGGCATCTAACGACTTTACGTAATCGGACGCCTACAACAAACAATACAAACATAAATAACAATAGCACGAAAGTGTCCGCGAAATGCAAAAGAGTTGCAAAACAAAACTAGAGGCCGAGCGACTTTGCATTGATAACGGAGCTCAGTGCAAATTGTTATTTCTGACTTTGATTGTCATTTAGTCACATAATACGCATAAACAGACAGCACAAAAGCAAGCGCCGCTTATAGTATTCTGCTGTTTGGTTCTAAAGACTTTAAACGTAGCTTCACAACAAAGGTTTTGTTGCTGTCGCTGCTTTCAACTTTTACTTGTGCTGATGCTTTAGTCGTCTGCCAAATGTTTTTTATTTGGGTTAAGAGGTAACGCAGACCTGTTCATCAACTTTCCGCGCCAACGGGCAGCATAACTCAGTTAAATGCTCAAAGACGAGCTGAGCGTCTTTATAATTTACCTGATGTTTGTATGTACAAACGCGATGAAGCGTTTCTTGAATAAAACCCAACTGATGTTGTTGTCAAGGTCATTAAATTGATGTCGTTGCTGACCGGATATGGTATAGTAATCTTTATGTACATTTATAACAACACTTATATTTGCGACACAAGTGTCCAATTCCAACAAGCAAACTGATTGAAAAGATTTGAATGAAACAAATGCTGGCTGTAGAGAGAGTATTTTTGTGTGTAAACATTTAAGTAACGTTTACTAATCATATTATATCTGTATTGTAGGGGCTTCGTGCAATCCTATTCATTTGTGCATACTACCGGCGATTCAAAATGGCGTTTTGGCTTCTGCCGACACGATCCCAAAACCGAAACTGCCATGGTGCTAATAACATATTTGCCCTGGCATGATACCTTCCTCAAACTATTAATTGTGTTGGCCGAGCTAAGGCGAACAGATCGAAATGGATTCCGAACCTTCCTTTCAGAAGCCTACAACAGAGGAGTACCTGATTCAGGAGGCAGTCTCACGGTATTTTACAATAGTGGCCAAAGCGTAAGGATTCATTTAAAAATAATAACTGTAGCTTAATGGTAACCAATTTTTCACTATTTACAGCATTTTACATTCGAACGGCCGTTGCAGTTTCAGCTGCCTAGCATACCAGAGAATGTGAGTCCAATGGTTTTTAGGATTTTGTACAAATATAAATATTATTAAATCTATTGCAGCACAATCTGAATTTGTATTATAACTTTGTGGATCCCAAGGAAATGATAAGCGTATTTGCCGCCATGCTAGCCGAGCGTCGCATTATTTTTACATCTAGCCACTTAGATCGACTATCGTCCTGTATACAGGCGGCCAATGCATTCCTATATCCCATGGTCTGGCAACATATATTCATACCGGTGTTACCCTGGGAGTTTAAGGATTACCTAGGTGCTCCTATGCCATATCTAATTGGTGTGCCAAAGCCAGTGCTCGAAACTGTGAGATAAAATTGTTTAAGGTTTCATTGATAAATTATAAAATGTTACCTTGCTTGCAGGTTTCTGCCGATGAGCTCGGCGAAGTTGTGATCTTAAACTGTGATACGAAGCTGTTCGAGAGTCCATTTGATGATGTGCGCGCATTGCCAGCAGAGATTGTGTCACAGCTTAAGAAATACCTGACTCACACACAGGATCACATTGGGGATCGTGTTTCGAAAATCTTTTTGGGCGCCTTGGTCCAGCTGATTGGTGGCTATCGGGATGCCGTTGAGTTTCACGATACCTGCAAAACGTTCAATCATGACAAATTTATTGAATCTCGACCTGCGCATCTGCGTCCCTTTCTTACCAAAATGATGGAGCTACAAATCTTTGCACAATTCGTTGACGATCGATTAAAAATGTTAAACAGTGGTTTGGGCTTCTCAGATGAATTTGAATTGGAAACTGTGCGCTATGCGGAAAAAATGAAAAAGCGTGGACGTAATTATGTTTTCCTTAAGCATGTGAAAGACAAGGTAAGCAGCGTACAGGATGCAGCATATGCTAGCCTAGTATCTCGACTGCTTTAACCCACCTACTCATAGAGCCATTCCCACATCCAGCCACCTCCTTACCCAACCTCAACGACCGCCATTAGTTGTAATACACTATTCTTTGAAAATATGTGATTGTAAACCTATATATATATACACTTTTTGTGGTTTGGAGTGCATACATGGATTGAGCCCTCTGCGCTGTCCCGTTTCAATATTTCGTTGCATATTTTTTTAATATTTCATATGTTTACGATTTTTTAATACTCTTTTTTTTGTTTTGGTTTATGTTCAACAACGTTTTCTTTAATTTCAATTTAATCTATTTCGCAGTATTATTTGGGAAAGCGCAGTGTTTCGCGAGTGTTTGCCCAGAACTATATTTAGACTGATTGCCACCATCCACCACAAAAATATGAGTAGAATTTCTACACACACACACACACAAACACTCAATCACTCTTCTTTACAAACGAAAAACTCAAAAAGTTAGTTTATTTGATTTATATTTTTGTTTAACCAATAATTGCACCAAAGAATTTTAATGGCAAAACTTAACGATTTTTTAAATTTTATTTGTTTGATTATTGTTTTTAATGTAGTATCATGTTTTTGTTAGAAAATGATTTGTATTATCCTAGACTTGTTAAATGGTAGTTAGTTCAGCTGCAGCTGCCTTTTAAAAACCATATATTATTGACTGCAAATCATAAACCATTTCACATAAAAAACTTTAAAACAAAACAATTAACAACTGACTCTAAATGTTACACTCCACATTAATCCAAATTAACCAATCTTCATGATCATATTTAAAAATTTCAGGGCTCATGCTCGTGTATTAGTATGTGTGTTATTAACATTCTAACAATTATTTTTAATAGTAGTAGTTTGATTGTAATATTTGTGCTGCTATTCATACCCATTAATATAAACTTAGTACGACACACATATATCTCATTTAATTTTTGTACGTTGCGTTGAAACGTGTCTTTTCATATATATGCTGCTTGGAAATCTCACGTTGTGCTTCTGTGCTTAATGCTCGTTCTCTCTGGGTTATATACTGTATTATCACAATATGCGCCTAACTTTTGCAGACTAATCCAGCTGTTAAGTCTGCCGTCAAATCGGTGAGTGGTGGCCTTTTTTAATGCCTAGCTGTAGTACCTTCTATATTTAAATATATATACAAATATATATATATCGAAAATGTCACATATGTTTTAACCGAATTTATTTTGAACATTTCGCTTAAGGTTAAGGAGAGTTCGCGTGGTGTTAAGACCGCCTATAAGAAGTGGCGCGACAACGGCACCCAAAATCCCAATTCCAATCATCACTTTCACTTTGGCCTCAGCTCGCCCCAGCATTCGGATCGTCCGGACGGCAGCAACGGCACAGCGGGCTACGGCCGCAAAGTCACGCATCGCTCGGCACCAAGTTCGCCGGTGTGCAGCAAGCGGTTAGAGCGTGAGATCAATTTCAATGGAAGCGTCATGCGCGATCAGCAGCAGCAGCAGCCGACGTTGCAGCTGCCCACGCAAACGCGACGTGGCCCAGTGCCGCTGGCCATGTCCAGCTCCAGCAGTCACGTACCGCCAAATGGTAATGCGCTGGGTGCGCCGATTAATGCTCATTTTGATCATGTTGTGGGTGCGTCTCCTGCTGTTAGCTCGGCAAGCTCGATCTGCTCATCGGAGATGAACCTGTCGCAGGAGCTGCAAAATCATCCACTCTTTAAAACGCCCGCCGTTGATCGCAGCGTAAGTAGTCTATTGCGTGACTATGAGAGGCGGCTGCAGCTGCTCTAGCTTCAATCTTAATGCCACTCATAACATTTTTTGTGTTTGTCATTGTTGTTGTTTTTGTATATGCAAGGTTTTTTATGTTTTCATCATTCTTTTCCATTGACTTTTTCATGTCTTTTGTTGTATGTGTTGTATCTATATCTGTCTGTTTGTTGTCGCTTGTTTGCCTCATCTTCTTGAAACTACATTGCACAAATACCAATCATCGCCAATCGCCACTGCTACCGAAACCGCTACACAACATAAAGCTGAAGCCAAACCAAGCTGAGCACAGCAGCAACGGCACACGATCACGCAATGGAGTACCACCCGCGCGACCACCGCCACCCAACACCAACACCACGCAGTCAGCACAGCAGCCCGCCTCCTACTACAATCATCCATATGCGGCGGCCAACTCCAGCATCAACAGCAACAGCTCCGCGCATACACACCTCAACAACACCAAGCCGCCACTCCACACGCCCCCGGCCATCAAGCTGCAAACACCATTAGCCACAACAGACTCTAGCTTTGACAGTCCGCCAGATGTGCAATCGCCACCAATACCGCCTAGGCGTCAGTGCAGCGCCAATGCAGTAGTAACGGCCACAGCAGCTGCTGTCACCGCTGGGATAAATCGCTTGGAGCGCAATTGCTGGGAGGATGAAGCAAACAATTCATTGCGAAGCTCGAACACATCAACTGCATCGGCATCGTCGTCGTCGTCGTCGTCGTCGTCGTCGTCATCATCATCGTGTTCGTCTGCGGCTTCGTTTGTGACGGCTGCGTCGAGATTTTCACAGCTTAATGTATCCTCACCGGGCTCCGAGGGGGCACCAATACCAACGCCGCGGGCAAAGAGAGAGGTACAGCAGCTGCGCGCTAATCAAGTTAACTTAAATAAAACTTCCTGGTTGCGGTCCCACATCAACGACTAACACATATCTAGACCCTGTTATAGCTATATATTATACTAAAGCCAACTTCCTGTAGTAGCTTTTCCACTAACTGGCTTGCATTTGCCATCTGTCATGTTGTAGTAATCTAACTATGTAGCACGTCAGCCAAGCTTTCTGCCAAACTAACTAACCCCTTTCCCATAATTTTTCAATCCGCACAGTCGCCACGCAGCACACAGACGCGACCGGAAGATAGCATGAACGATCTTATATCGCTGGACGATAGCAACAATACCAGCTTTGATTTGGAAGACTTTGATCCACTCAATCAGAATGCGCGACCGCTGCCGCCACTGGGCAAAAAATTTACCAGCAGCAGCAATAGCATAAAGTCAAAGTCTAGCACGCTGCCCGTCGGCGTCAACAGTAGCGTTTTGAACCAGGTCAATAGTGTCAACAATCCGCTATATCCTTATTTTGCGCCCAAGCACATGGCAACGGTGGCGGCAGTGACGAACCGTGTAACACCGCTACCGCAACAGTTGCAGCGCAGCGGAAAGCCTGAAGATGATTTTGAGCTATTGCGAAAATATGGACTGGATCAGTTCTCCCTAAATGCAGCTCCAGCTGCGACTGCTCGGGCTCAAGCTGGCACAACGCCAGCTTTAACTGCTGGTTCTGGCGTTGGCAAGGGCATGAACAATTGGACGACCTTTGATTAGATTCATTTAATCTGCTTAGCGCTTGAAAGTATACCAAAATAAGTGTAATTAGGTTTATGATTGTGTTGTATATATATATATAGCTAGGCGTAGGGAAGCAGGCAAAGCAACCTGCAATAACATAATATTATACCAGACAAACCCTTAAATATTATTTAATGTTGTTATTGTTTGAGAAAACATAAGCAAAATTTTTGTGTTAACTAAAAAAAAAACAAGCAACTAGTTAAAAAAAAAAAAACATCATAAAACAAATACAAATACAGTTGACTTCCAAATCAAGAAAAGACAAGCAAAAAGTAAGCATAGCAAGTATTTAATCCAAATAAATAAAAAGTTTAAAAATTCAAAATATATTAACAAAAACACCATAGTCGCTTAAAGATGAAATCTGCCAATAATTAAAATATTCATATTAGTTTTATGCTTATGCCAATTAAGCTGTTGCTTTAATTTTTGTGCTCAGCCATGCAGTTTTCTATGCGTTGCTGAAGAGCCTGAGCACCTTTCAGATTTACATCTTCATAGTTCGGCAAAGTTTGCTTCATGCGCTCAAACCAGCCACAGATTTGCGGATAGCGCTGCTTATCCACTGGCATAAGCAGGTCCAGTGTAATTAGTGTGGTGTGTATGGATATATCGGCCACACTTAATTCATTGCCAACTACAAAACTGCCTTGCTCAAGAAACTGTTCTAGAGTGTCATAAGCACCCTGGCACAATTCCAGTGAGCGTTTGTTGAATTCCGCCTCGCCTCCATAAATATTGCGCGCCACAATGTCTTTGATCGCCTGGAAGAGTACACCGCTTTCATAGTGCAGGCGATGATCAATGTGCGCTCGACGTTTTAGATCCTTGGGATAAAGTTGATCGCTTTTAGCGTACTTTGACACCATAAAACAAATTATTGCATGACTAAACAAAGAAAAAAAGAATTCAATTAAAACGGGTTTTGCAAATATTTGCTGCTGTGGGAACAAAATACACCTGTCCACATAAACTTCACCGTCGGACGAAAACAGGTATCTGGTGCTGTGGATTTATCTGTGTATTTAAAATATTATTGGTTAGTTAATATTACAGTTCTTTTGTTTGTTTAGGGGTACATGCCTTAAGAAAATCCTTGCTAAAATGCTCCTTTTTAGAAAAGTCAACGGCTCTGTTGAAAAAAAACAGTTAAATTATGTTTATAAAATGATCTTACTTAAGAAATGAGCTTACTTAAGCTCCACATCTAGGCCGATAATGTTGGCAGTTATAATGCAAGCTCTAGCCGGTGGACTAAAAAGTGCGTAGTACAAAATCGGTTTTTGAGACATGTTCAGGCTTAATTCGGTTTTATATAAAATAAATAAACAAAGGTATGCGGCGGCACTCTAGCAAATATACTAAGCAAAAAATTTAGTATTTTTTTGCCAACGGTCACTCTGTAAAAGTGAATGCCAACTGCTTGCAAAACAAAACTCAAAAGAGTGGCAACGCTTTTACGCACAGCTGTTTGCCGGCATTTTGTAACGGACAAAATGAAATTCAATTTAAAATTTATTATTGATATACATAGACCATGTACTTGTTTATTTGTTATTTGTTCTTAACTAACTTATAAGTGTACATAAATGTTATGTTATGAGCTACTTAATTAATAAGTGAAAATCGTGTTCTGTGCCCAAAAACATAATATTAACAAAATATGCTTAAAATCTTTGGGAGCTCTTTTTTTTTAAAATGCTTTATGGCGAGTCAGAAAGTTCAATAACGGAAACTTCTTTCTTATCCGTGTCCGCCTCTCCTTTATCTGCAAAAATAAAAAAACATGTTTTATATGTAACACAATTGAAAAAATTGTAAAAACTCTCAATGAGAATTAGAACTAATATTAATAAAAAACAAGAAAAATCAAAAATATTATCCTAATCAAAAGGATTTCTCCCGTCCGCTGTATAAGTACCATAAATAAAACACACAGTTGTTTTAAAATATTATTTAGCTTTAATTTGCAGGTTATAATGACTTAATTATATATTGTGTACTATTATTCTCTCATGCAATGGTTCTTGCATCAGCGAGTGTCTATCTCTATAGGGTACAAAGATTATATATATTGATTTAGTCACTGCATAGACATATATGTATGGTTTTTGTACATGTGTGCATATTGTGCGGATTTTAATGGATATTATTGTATGGTCCTATGTATATGTATGTATGTACGTATGTATTTCACCTTCTAACGGGCTTAAAATAGAAATCCAGCGTGCCTAAATAAATAATTACAAAGATGAAGCAGTTTAATATACGTTATTAAATAAGCTTTATTTGTTAATGAGTAAAAATGTATATCTTATTTATGTTGCAGATGCATACTTTTTTTCTTCTTCTTCATTTCACTCAATTCAAAAACAAAAAAGAACACATTATTTAAATACATACATACGTAATTCTATCGATAAAACTGAAGTTGGTCTTGCTATTTGTTTTTTATTTGCAAATAAATCGAATGCGACTCTAAAAACAACTTAAAAATTAAGTTTTGCACGAAAATATATATATTAAAACCTAAAATCGATGCGATTCTCTCCACTCCATGTCAATCCGTTTGCTTTGTATGAATAGGAATTATTGTAAAAGACTTAAATATTAACATTTGTTTTCTATTTTTTTTGTAAGTATTATTCTATTGTTGCATAGGCCTAACAATTTGTTTGTGTACTGTATTTTATTTTGTTATTAACTAAAAATACATATATATATGATAAAATAGTTTGGTTGCTGCCAAACAACCCAATCATGTCTTCTTATTTAGTTTGTTGGCTAAGTAGCATTTACTGTATGTGTGTGCGAGGGTGTAAGGTGTGTGTGTGTGCGTGTGTGTGTGTGTATGGATGTGTTCATTAATCGAGACAAGCACAACACTCTTAAATAAAATAATAATAATACCTAACTAAAAATGTATATATTTTAAGTGTAGAGGCCTAATAGCAAATCAATAGGAAGGCAAAACAAGATTTAGATATAGAAAAAGGATATAGTATAGTTTGTATAGTATAGACTAGGAACAGCAGCATTTCGAGGGGGCAAACAACAGACCGCAACACAGCTGCCTTCAACTGCGCCCTGCAACACAATCAAAGATTACAAGAAACGAAACAAATATTGTTTTTGTCTGCGTTCACACTTTTATTTGCTTGATGTGTTAATGAACATGAAGAGAATGACAAATGATAATTGAGTTAAATAGCCTCTGAGATTTTGGATATGTGTGTGCAGGATTAAATGCCAGCAATAGAATGACAAAGACAGATCAAATGGCAGCGGCAAATAAAGCTAAGGCAAACAGAAAAATGCCAAAAAAAAACTAAAATCAAATCATGTCCAACGTTATGTAAAAGCACAAATTTTGTGTTCTGTGTAAGTGTACATTGTTACATATGTGTAAGAGTGTGCGTGTGTGTGCATGTATGTATGTGTGTGTGTGTGTGTGTGTGTGAGAGTGTTTGTCTATGGACCTGCATTTGGATGCTGGGCTGAGGCAGCAGCAGCGGCCGCCACAGCAGCCAGATCCAAGAGTTGAAAATGCTTTTGATCCGCTACTGCAGCAGCCAGGGACTCCAATAGACTGGCATGGACAGCAGTTGACGGATGATCTCCAACAAGCAGTTGATGTTCATGCTGCTGCAGATGCTGCTGATGGTGTTGTTGTTGCAGCGAATGCGTTTCAGGCGATAGCGTTACTTGCTGCTCGGGGGAATCTTTCGTAGAGTCGATGGACGAAATAAAATGCAGAGAAGAGAAGAGAAGAGAATAGAATTTACAAAAATATATATATTTACAAATATATATATAAAGAAGTTTACAAATAGGGAAAAAAGAAAGAAGTAAGAAATGGGGAGAGAAAAAGAAAGAGATATGCAAAAGTTACTCCAAACTGTCGTCAAAAATATTTTCTTTGTTTTGTCAAAACTTGTTGAGTAAACTCAACTCTTGTGAAATAGGAAAAGGGAAAACAACTTAAAAAAGCGTTTTGGTAAATTGGTTACTCAACATGAGAACTATTAACAAATTTATTAATGAGTTACATTGCGTATACAGATGCGTTTGACAATATAATAAATACAAGATCAGAAATAAACAAATAAATTTAATTGATAAACATGTGATCGGAAAACTTGTACATTAAATCATTTGGATTTGAAACAAAACCATTGAATAATTTGTATTCATTATGAGAATGTCCATACGAGAAAGTCACGGCCTTTCCTTGTTAACTGCTCGTTTACTGTAAGTAATAGTACATGTGCGCACATACAGATAATCCGAGTTCTATGAATTGTAAAAGAAAAAAAAAACTGGGCAAGCAACATACCGTTGGCGCAAACCTACGCGAAGATCAACCCGCATATAAAGTTGCGTTGGTTTCTGTTTAATGAAAACATCTATAAGAAAATGGTACAAATATGTACAAATAGTCATTAAGGGAATTGCATATCTAACAATTGAGTGCTGAGCTGGACTGAGCCGCGTCAAGGTAACTGTTGGGGAAGTATTAACAAAACTAGTTAAAGCATCTAAACAAGAGGCAAACCCCATTTCGTTACCGCTATGCTTAAAATAGTAAAACATTGAAACATATTTATAAGTTAAGTCAAAACAGTCAGGGTCACATTAAAAAAGAACACCGCTGGCAGTATAAATAACAAACGTTTTAAATAGCTAAGACAAGTTGAAATCGGTTACTGGTAAATAACACGTAAAGAAAATTCAATGGACATTCTAATTTTTCTTCTTTTTTTTTAGATTAGTTTGCGAGTGTGATGGGTAAATGAGTGTAAGAGTGTGCGTAATGATGTAGCATATGAACTTTGCTTTATGTATGTGAACTAAGCTATAGTTTTATAAAATATTTGGAGAAATCTTTTTATGCTATACATATTATTCAACACATTATTGTTGCCTGTCTGCGTAGTTTGCTTCATATTACAAATATGGATCTAACGTACCAGTTTTTTGCGGCTGCTGTTGCTGCTGCGACGAGGCATAGGCACGTTGGGCTGCGCCACTACCATTTTGTGTGGACGTTGTCGTCGCCTGCTTAGATGGTGGTCGCCGCTTGGCCAGCGGCATATCATCATCCGAATCACTTAGGGTAAGGTCCACCTTCGTGAAGAATCACAAGTTCATAAGAATCAAATAAATGATGGCATGTGGAATAGCTTACGGTTTCACTGTTTGACGTGGATGTCGGCTGTTCTTCAGGCGCTGGGGACAGATCAGACTTCATCGGCTTTGTATCATCTGTAATCAATTCTGTCGAAAAATTAAATATAAGTTTGATGTTCAATACTAAGATTAATATATGTGTTCGTATAAATGAGAAACTAACAAATTGAAAAAATAAACACCTACACTAAATACAATTGTGAAAATATAATGTGTATAACCTACCGACATCATCCGAAATGACCTCAACTTTTGAGATTTGTTTCGATGGTGTATCTAGTATTTGAGTCTCAGTGCGCAGGCCTGGTGTGCTCCACGAGCCATCCTGATGCAGCTGGATCTCAGTGTCATCGCTTTTAAGCAGCGAAGAAAGTAATACCTCTTGGAAATAGCTGTAGAATAAACGACATATATAAATTTGTTATGAACTGCACATTATTTAACGATTTTAAACCTACCCATCGATTACTAGGTTGTCGTAGATGGCCGGTCTATCGCAGACTGGACAATTCCAGGTTGGCTTGCGCTCATTCATTTGCAGGTAAAGACTGGCATCAAAGCACTGCAAGTGAGAGCAGGTTGATGCACGGCACGGTAAAGACATTTTCATTTTGCCCAATGGACAATTAAGCGAGACTTTTAGCATAGTAGTTGCTATTTCGCAGTCAGCGTCCTCAGTTAGTTTCTCCTTAACTGCAATTGATACAAGCTAACTTTAGTCACAACTAATTTAGTATGTTTGAAAGCTACTCACTTAAAGCACGTGTGTAATCTGCAGGCTTGACGCCCTTAGTCTTCATGCGCTGCAATAACTGTGCAGATGTTAGTTTCTTAACCAAGTAGACGGCCAGACAGTAGCTGCGAGTGTAGTCGGGGCACCACTGTACCATTATAGTATTTGTCACCGTTGGCGAAAGTTTTACATTTGCTGTTACGTTCACTGGGCGTGGTGGACGCTTTGGCTCAACGTTTGGCCGATTTGTAGGAATGACATTCTGTAAAAGACAAAGAGTTCAACTTAATAATTTTCTTTATATATTTTGTAGTTTTCTATAGCAGCTAACAAATTGAATCAAATTAAGTTTTTAGATTGACCAGACTAGTTTGCTAGGCTTGTTAAGCCTTTCCATTTACTTACAGGTAGCTGACACAATTTGTTGTTAACTTTTACGTTGACATTGGGTGGAAAGCAGTCCTCCTGGTCGCAAGAAGTTTCGACAAGTGAGAAGCGAAGTTGCACTTGAATAGCGTGCTCCACCTTTGAACTGTTGCGTATATCGCGATTAGTGGCAATCTCTGTAGCCTGTTGCGGCGTAAGTGTAAAATAGAAAGGCACCTCCTGCACACGTTGCGTGTTTCGCGGCACCAGTGTCGATGGCTTGATAAGAGTGCCCAGTACATCGTAGAATGCAAGCTTTTTCAGGCGCACATCGGGATGAATGGGCATTTGGCTATTCATACTGTGCGTGTGCAGGAAGTTGGGTATCATATTATGCGATGCACCGCCAGCAGCGACGGGCATCTGGCCGGGATTAACGCCACCCACTGATGGCACCTGTGTTCCGGGTGCACCGCCAACGAGACTCGCATTATTTGCCTGCACGCTGGGCAGCTGCATATGCGAGTACATTCTGCAATCTATGTACTGCAGTGTGGCGCTTTGTTCTTGCACGGATTGAGCGTAGACTTCTTGGACCTTGGGTGCGAGCAGCTCGAGGTTAGTGCGCAGGAACGATAGGATACGACCTTGCAGATCAGTTTTTCGTCCAGCGAATGAAATGTTGAGAAACGATAAGATCTTTTGTAGTTCTACGACTCTTAGCATCTGCACCATTTGCTCACATTCCTGTAATGCAAAAGTTTGTTAAATAAGGAAATTGACAGTAACTTTCAATAGACAAGACGCCGCACACACACAAACAAACACGCACTTACACGAACACAGACAGCAAATGACAATTGTGTATGCAGCGTTCATATACTTCTGTATGTGTGAATAGTTGTGTGCCGAAGTGTAAAAAAAACACAATTTTACATGTGCATGGCCTACCTTAAATTTAAAAATTGTTGCAAAACATTACAAATAATACAAATAATAAAAGCCGGTCATACAATGTGTACGGCTCAGTGCAAAAAAATATAAACGTTAAAGTTTTATTGAGATAGACCGACTACAAACAGTGAACATAAAATCGCATGTCCCAAATGTTTTATTACCTTGAACGGCGCGAGCAATAATGTCGTTCAAAGGAAGAGTCATCTTAACACAATCACAACTTACGCTTTGTAGTGCGTATTTTTTGATTAAAACATTGCTTGATATTCAACAAACACTCGTTACATTAATTCCCCCGCACTAATCTTTTTAATCGCACAAATTTGTTTTGTCGGAGGAAATATGGCGGATGACAGTGTTGTAAAATATGCGTAAGGTTTTCGGCAAACGTTCGCGTTAGTGGCACTAGGAGGCGCTGCAAACGGGGCTTGCCTGCGGTCACATTGTTTTACTTATCAATTGTTTTTTTTCTTCCTAATAATAATGCATTGTTTTTCTAAATGCAAAATTGTACTAAATTAAAGGCATATGGATGAGCTTACCTTGAATTTGGCCTCATCAAATATGTTAACTGCTATTGGTGCTGAAGATGCTGACTGCTGGTGTGTAATTGTAGCGGCATTTTCCGCCTGAGTTTGCGAGCGGGTCTTTCGCATCACAATAGTTGTTCTTATTTTAATGCAGCACAAAATATGCAGTCTCAGAAGCTCTTGCACGGATAACGCCAAACAATTAAACAAAAACAATCTTTCAGCATATTTAAACAAAACAAAATCACCAAAACTTTCCGTAGCGTTAGCGTCTGACTTTTTTTTTTAGCGATCAGTGTGGCCGTTTTTACCAAGTCCAAAAATATTGAAAAACTCAACGTAACAGTTTGATGCTGATTGTTAAAGTTAATTCCGATTCTTACGTTTTGCTCAACAGTACGGAGTTACCAACCTACAAACTTAGTTAAAAAAAAAAACTGATTTAAATGACAGCAACAAACTGAATTATATTGTTTAAGTAAGCGTACAAATTCTATATTAATTCATTCGAAGCAGTTTTACTGGTTATTCTCTTTGGTTTTCACTCTCATTTTTTTTTATTTATTTTTCTTGCATTTCAAATTGTATTTGAACTATTTAAATGTACATTATTGTGTTTTAAATTTATAAATTTTCTTGTGTTTCAACGCTTTATATAAATACCATCCCCTTAAACTGTGCTTAAGCTTCCTTAAGTGTTAGGTTTAAGAAATATTCTGGTTTTTCTGTTTGGGGACCACAAAATTGAGTACAATAATAATTGTTAAAATTTGAAATATATATACAAATATATATATATATATATATATATACTAGCACTACACTTTGTAAAATTTGCATATTATTTAAAGTTTAAGCTATTTTCACTGATTGTTATAAAGTTACAATTTTTGTTTTGCTTAGCTTTTTGTTTTTTTTGTTTTTTTTTGCTATATGAGTATATAAAATGTTAAAAAACTTGCATTAAACATTGTGTGAGAGAACTTCGGTGAGTTTTACAATATTTATAAATTTTTAAATGTGCAACAATTAAAATGACAAGTACAAATTACATGTATTGTGCTCGCAAATGTTTTTTCTTTTGTTTTCTTAGCCTTTTGGAGTGGCAAAAAAAATGTTTTTTGTTTTTGTTTTTTGTAAAATGTTCAATTAAAAAATTATAAGTACAATACGTTAAATACATTTATATAATATACTTAGCGATATCACCACGATTTGTTGTTATTGTGCTCTTAAAAATCATGTAACAGAAAAGTTGTTATATGCTTCATTAATTTTACATTCATACATAAAATATGTATGTAAATAAACATACATATATCCACTTAGTATGTATATTTATTTAATTATATGTTTATGGTAAATGCAGTAAAAATACGCTTGCGTCTAAAAAATACATTCCCGATTTTTCTTATCGTTTTTGTTCTATGTGTGTGACTTTCATCTTCTTAATCGTTGCTCTAAGGTAGAAACTACAATGTTGCCAAATCTCATTTGTGGCTACTTCTGTCTATGTATTTGTGCGTTTGTGTTTGAGTGGGTGTGTTTGTGTATGTGCGTGTGTGTGTGTGTGTGTGTGTGTTTACGTGCTGAGTTAGGCAACTGGCGGTGCTTTGGACAGCGAGGGTAGTAAAATACTTGTATTTGTATAAATGCAATGTGCTCGGGGCACATCTCGACCCTCATTCTTGAAAATTCTTACAAGGTACAGTATTCCGTTAAAATGGGTATCGATTTGAGTAGCTCGTTAATATTATGCTGTTCGAGATGTGCGATCAGCTTCTCAGCGGTCTTGAGCAAATTAATACAATTTTGCAGGTTCTCAACAATTTCCTTGGTCATGCTATCCGAGGACTTGCTGATAAGCTCTGCTAATTTAGCACCGACATTACATTTAATAAGCTCATCCTGTAGACGCTGCGCCTGCTCCAACTCACTGCGCTTCGACAAATAGACCACGGAGAGTATACACAATGCAATCAATGCCTCGTTTTGCATGACCAAATGCTGTGCCGTCAGCATGCTGACCATCGCTTCGACGGTGCCCTCGTTTGCTAGAAATTCGCTGAGACTGCTGCGATCATAGTCCTGGGCCAATGGTAATTTATCTGCGATTTGCTCGGCGGGTGCATCACCCTTGCGGGGCAGTGCATAGGCAATCTTGCTGAGGTACGCATGCTTAATGAGCCAGGCCATCAGGCGCAACGATTCGCCAGTGACGCCTGCATAGTCTGACGATTTGCTCCAGTGCACCAGTTGCTCAATCAGTGTCTTGTTCTTAAGCAGCTCCAGCGCCAGTTTCTCTGTGCATAAGTAAAACAAGTAAAGTTAGAGCTGAGCAGTAGAAGGTAAGCAGCTTGTTTAGACTTACCCTGGCCATCTACGGTCATGCGTAGCGTGCCAAGCAGCTTAAATACTACTGGTGGCTGATGGATTTCCAGCATGGGCAATATAGTTTGTACCAGACCAGCCTGAATGACTGCATTCTTGTTTGGCTTGGGTATAACCAGATTGCGCAATGCACTGAGCAACGCATGCTGCAGACGCACATCGTCCTTGACGCCATTGTTCTTGGCCAGCACTTCCAGCAGTTTGTTCATGGTCTGCTGCTCTACAAAGTATATGCAATGGCTGTCGGTACGCGCAAAATTGCCCAGCGCTAGAACTCCAGTAGTAAGTAGATCAATATCTGTCGAATCCAGCCAATCGACCATGTTCTTTAGTAGCGGTGTTGTGTATAGATAATGCATAGATTCATCTGAAATGTACATGTATATTATATATTAATTCAATGGCAAGTTGTTATGTGATGAGAATGCCTTACCGCCAGTTAAAATGAGCACAATAAGTTCGCAGGCCAGTTTCATGAGAGCGCGCGCTTCGCTGGTGCTAGCTAAGGTCTTATATTTCTCGAGTAGATTGTAGATTGTCTCACAGAGACCTTCCTTGGCCAGCAGCAGTTTGACCTCATCGCTCTCGGCCTGATAGTGCAACAGTTCGAGGCACATTTCAGCCAAATCGGGATTTGTGGAAGCGGCTAAAATGCGTGACAGCTGCAAATTTAATTGAGCCTCAAAGTTAAGATCGGCAACATTTTCGGTGAGTATGCTGAGCAGTGGCAATGTGTTAAGCAAGAGATCCTCATGTTGTTCCACATTGCTGGCGCCTGTATCCACAATACGCTGCAGCTGCTGCATTATGCCCAACTCCATGGCGCGTTTCGCCAGACCCTCGCCACCCAGCAGATAATTGGAGAGCAGGCCACCGCGCACCTTAATGAACTGTGGCGCGTTGGCTGCATCCTCAATGGTGGCAATGTCCAGCAGACGCAGCAGCACTGCATCACCTTGCAGCTCCAAGATGAGGTCACGCGCCTCATCGTTCAGGTAGCAAATGTTGCCAAGCGCACGGCATATCTGTATGGGCAGCTCCATGCTGCCATCTGGCGCTGGCACATGACGCAGGCACTCAAGAAAAGCAGCAATAATTTCACGTGTGGTGAACTTCTTGCGTTGCACTTCCGACTTGGTTATCTCCGCTATGCATTTGGCTGCCTCTTTGCGCACACTTGTGTCCTCGCATTGTGTCAGACGTAGGAAGCATTCGGCCAGTTCGTGCTTGTCAAACAGCTTGGGATCCTTTGTGGCCGATATCTCACACAGTAGCGTCGTTGTTGTATTGTCCAAACTGACGCTTGTCGTCTTCAGCTGTTCAATGAGCTCATCCATTTCAGCTAGAAAAGTAAAGAGAAAATAATAATTTTAGTAAGGTTTTTGTTTGAACATAAATAAATGTATAATTTTTTCCTGTTTTATTCTCTAGTGCAAATGAACTAAATGCTTTGGCTTTAATATCTATTTGACCATTATCCGGGCTATGGCCAACGAGACAATTAAAGTGGAAGGGGCGAATGGCTCATCACATTCTGCTTTTCTCATTGTTAGCCATGCGAATTTATTGCTTACAATTCCGGTTATTGGCTACCCAGGAAAGCTCGACCCTCCAAAATGTAATCCCATTTATTTGCGAATTGTCAGCCCGTCGCAATTTAGTTCAAAAAATGATGTGCAGACGCTTTAAGCGTACCCCATTGAATGTTCATTTACTGGGCGGGATTTAAGGATTGCAGATTGAGTATATTGGGCCAGAGAATTTCTTGGGGCAAGAGACGGACAGTCAATTTGCATAAGTTGCGCAAACGCGCAGCTGGCAAAATAAAAACAAATCAAAAACCATGCTGAACAAACGAAAAATAATAAAGGGAAACGAGTGCAACGAATATTAAATACACTCAATTTAACCATTTAAACGAAGAAGCTCTTTACAGGGAATTTTTCAACTTATAAAAATAGATATAATTGTGAACTTTACTTTATGATTTCTGTTTATTTTCTCGGCTATTTTCACATCATAAATCCCTTTACAGAACTCGTCATCGTTCATGCAGCAACACTCTCAACAAGTGATTATCCCTTGGCTTGGAGTTAGAGCATGAGCATTAAAATACACAAACACATGGCTCCAGCAGTCCCCCCGGCTAATGCTATGCTGATAAGCTTTTTTCCCTGCAAAAACCAAAACGTAGTCAAGCGAAGCGAACCGAGGGGCACGGGCCAGACACGACCCGCATCCCTTGCAGGCTAAGAGTGGCAACAACAAACAGCCAACTACACCAATGTGGGCGACAATAACAAAACAACTCGGTTTGCTATAGCGCACAGAAAGGGCATTGAGGCAGCTTTGTGGAGCATACATAATGAATAAATGTTGTACAAAACAAAAAAATGTGGCAGCAAGTATGATTTTGAATTAAAGTTCCACGACGTGCATACTTCACGTTGCAGCCAAGTTAATATTTTCAAACAATAAGCGTTCTGTCATACTACTGAAAGTAAGTTATATACATGAAACATGCATATGTTTTTAGTGTAGAACTTTAAGAATAAACACATCGTAAGTAAAACATAACAATTCAATACATTTTTTTTAATAAAATATATAATAACTAGATATTGATTAGCGATAATTGTCATACTTGTTTTATAAATAAAGAAAAATCCAAACACGTGGGCGGAATATATAAAAGCAATTAACAAATTCTTTGCTCAAAGACCCGAAGCGGTATTACCATTTAGTAAATAATTATAATCAAAGTGGCCATCAAAGTTGCCTTTACCTTTGGCTATTGCCAAAAATGTCACACTACAAAAAATCAAACCAATTCATCAGAAGGTTATACGCAATATATACACACATTATGGCCACTGTGCACACTGGTTTTTGGTGCACATCCAATAATTCTGAATGTCCATTTGCCAGCTTCAAATGCCTGTTTGTTTGCTTTAACGCAAAAAATTTAAAACCACATTAACAATTTTTATTTTGTCCGTAGCAGCAGCAGCAGCAGAAGCAGAAGCAGAAGCAACAGACAACAATTTGCGCCGCCGGAGAGGTGAAATTTTCGGGCGCTCCGTGAGCTTTTCTTGTTTTCTTTTTGGCAGCGACCACGACTACATCGTCATCGACATCTGGCCCACTCATATGGACAAAAAAATTGCTATAAAGTACTAAAAATACAATTACCGTGAGAAATTTTGCGCTGATTTTGTGACTGATTGTGAGGACGTTTATAGTCGATTTTTAGTGACTGGCTATGTTCGACTTGGGCAATTGCTATTGCTGCTCTTGTTCTTATTATTGTTGTTGTTGTTGCTGTTGTTGTTGCTTTTGCTCTTGCTTAAGTACAGTGTATATCTGTATCTATATCTAAGTATATTGTGTAATTGTGGGTGTGTGTGCGCTGTGTGCGATGTGCTTTTTTTTTTTTTTCGTTTTTTTCCGGCGCTGCCCGATTGGAGGTAGAAGAGATGAAAATGACGTCGCGTCATTTGTGTTCTGTACCACTTTGTTCTAAACGCGTCTGGCCAGTCTCTGCCATCACATTCCAATACCGAAAAGGAAGCAAGGGAAGGGGTTTCTTTTTCTTTCAATTCGTTTCTTTCACATTTTTTGCTTGTTGTTGTTGTTTTTTTTTTTTTTTTTTTTTTGTCGTATTTAATAAAGCGTTTCGGAAAAGCCAAACCAACAATAACCAAACTTGAAGGATGAACATGTCGAGATGGGTGCGCGCGCTCTGCGGCTGTTTGTTGGAGGGTTCAGGGGTGAGGGTGACGTATAGCCCACAAAGCATATTTTGTTGTTTATAAATAATGATTTTGGCCAGACGATCAGATTAGTACACGTTCGCGTTCCAACGCAGCAACTCGTTCTCCTTCTCGTACTCGTACTCGTTCACGTACTCACATTCATAATCGCATCGCGGATCGGAACGGAACGGAACACAATCCATTAGCAGCAAAATGGTACGCAATTTTGTTATTGGGCTTGATTATTATATCATACGGTGGTGTTGTTCTAATGTTCGCATTTGATGCCATATTTTAGGAGGACGATGAGAAAATGGACATTATGCGCAAGGCATTCCAAATGTTTGATACGCAAAAGACGGGCTTTATTGAGACTCTGCGTCTGAAGACCATCTTGAACAGCATGGGTCAAATGTTCGAGGAAAGCGAACTGCAGGATCTCATCGATGACAATGATCCGGAGGATACGGGCAAAGTGAATTTCGATGGTTTTTGCAATATTGCTGCGCATTTCCTTGAGGAGGAGGACGCCGAGGCCATACAAAAGGAGCTGAAGGAGGCATTTCGCTTGTACGATCGTGAGGGCAATGGTTACATAACCACATCCACGCTCAAAGAGATTCTCGCCGCCCTGGATGACAAACTCTCATCGAGTGATCTTGATGGCATCATTGCCGAAATTGATACCGATGGTTCCGGCACCGTAGATTTCGATGGTATGCCATGGCAAATTGAATTTTCATTTATCTAAACCGATTAGCTAATCACAAACTTATTCATTTTCAGAGTTTATGGAGATGATGGCGGGCGAATAGGTGCGATGCGGACGTGTGCACATTATAACATGTGGTTTTTGGTTTTTTTTGATAAGATATTTTTTATTATTTTTATTGCTTAAATAAAGTTACTAGAGATTGGAAAACTTTAGCTGCTGTGGAGAATAGAGTTTGATGCTAGTATTAAACAGGCATCATTATTCAATTGAAATATTTTACAAAAGTTCCAATTATTGTATACTCAGCGTGTCAAAGGTTATTAACGTATTTTTTTTTTAAAGTTGATTTGTATATTCAGAATCGTTGTCTAAAATATGAGTTGTTCAGTTCTATTACCAAATGTAGCAATTGAATCTGTGAAACACTTTATTTTATATATTGTAAAGTGTTTGGTTACATATTTTGGCTTAATAGAAATATCCCACTATTTCAATTGCTCACAGGTCATATGTTTAGAACATACAAAAACGAACGCGTCAAGTGCTGTACAAGCATTTGGTATAGAAAGAGAAATAATAACAACTAAAACTGGATATGTTAACCCTGTAAAACCCTCTTAAAACCTGCTACACATTGAAATTGTAACCCTTACGCGTGGAATAACTGAATGCAATCCATTGAGAGAAATTGTTGCATTTGTTGTTGAATGTTGCTGAATTGCAATTGGACAGTTGCCACCGCTTGAGTGACAGACGTGGCAGGTGCAGCGTGGCACTTCCGCCTGTCTACCTGCTTGCCCCAACCCCTGACTCCTTGTATGTGAATGGAACGCAACATCAACAAGGTAGTTGTTATTGTTCATGTTCGTCTGGCTCCTTTAGCGTGCTTTAGCATTTGTTTGGTGATTTTGCTGTAACTGGTACTCGTTGGTATTCCGCATTCAACATTCAGTATTCAGAGTATGCCTCCATGCAATGTGGCAAGTTCGTTAGCTTTTCAGTACAGAGTCAAGCAGAGCCGAAGGGCATGGCATGCCAGGAGGTGTGGCAGCATGGTGAAGTTCTGTGACTATGACTGTCGGAATTTGTTCGCTTGGAAAATTGTAGGGCAATTGCTTTTGGGCCATTTCATTTTTTCTTTTTTTTTTGGTTCTTGTGGGCGTTTGTGTTTGTTGATTTGTTTTTTAGCTAGCCCCGTGCAATAGCGTGCCATTCTGAAACTGGGTTATAGGAGCGCACAGGATAATAAATGTGTATTCGGTAACCGCATCATTAAATTATAATCATCGTTTGTCTTCGAACGATGAATTCGTTTGAGATTTTCAAAGTTAAGATATAGAATCATGTAGTAATATAGTAATAATAATGTTTGAAGAATGTAAACAATTGTCAGGGAAAAGGTGATTATTCTTATAGATTATACACTTTCATAAATTCCCAATTTTAACCATAAGAGTAAAAGAGTTCATTTATTTAACTGTATTGTCTATTTTATTTTTGAAAATAATACATAATATAGATGCTTTCAATACATGAAATTTGGTCACAATTGCTATTTTTTAGGCTCCGATTCTTATGAGTTATTGGCACCCGAGTTCTTTTTCAAAAGGGTCGGCCCATAATTTAACTGTTCCAGTTTGATGAGAGCGTGGCAGGCGGGCATGGGCATTCTAAGAGCATGATCCCGTAATTTCTCATTGTTGGAGTTGCGAGCACGTTGGAACAGCTTGTCGCCTGCAACAAAGAATGAGGAATGAAGAAAATATTATAGACAACAGAGAAAAAATAATACTACTTACGCAGCTTACGCTCCTGCTTGCAATTGTACTTCAAATCCGACACAAAGAACTTTTCTATCTCGTACTCGAGACGCTGCTGTTGCTGTGGCGTTTGGCTTTCCGCAAACTGTGGTGTCAAAAAGTAGGTTATCCGATTTAGTCTAGTCACATGCCGTACACTGTGTGTGCTGTATTGAAGGTGAATAGAATTAGGAGTTCGAAACGAAAATCGAAAATCGATTGTTCAGACTTACCTGGTTTGCGTAAAACTGTAATTGGGTGCCATGGCCAAGTAGTGAATGGTAATAATGATAAAAACAAGAGCAGCAACCAGTCCAATAACCAGCTGTTCAGTCTGGTAGAGCGACTGGCGTTGCGGCACACGCATATTAGCTGGTTGATAGCAACGTCGGGGCTCAGAATCCTCTGGTTCTGGTGTAAGATCCCTTGCCTTGGTGGCAAAACACTCCCCGACAGCAATTAGCATATTGTATTCAATGCGCTTTTGATTATCCGTTAGCGTATCGGCTGCCTCGTTGATGCGACGAAATGCCTCCTCGGATCCGGGCGCACGATTCTTGTCGGGATGCAGGCGCAACGCAAGACGTTTGTAGGCACGCTTCACTTCCGAGTAGGTGGCATGATGCGAGATACGCAATACCTCATAATGATTGCGGCAGCGCAGCACCTTCTGCACCACATCAAGCATCTCGACGCTGAAGCTGTGGGGCAGCACTTGCGACTTACATGTCGGCCCAATTATCTGATCTGCGGTTTCACGCTTCAGCCGCAGTCGCACCACAATGTTCTTCAGTTCCAGCAGGGCTGTGATCTCCTCATGATTGCTGCTACTGTTTTGCATTGCTTCATTGATTCTGGTCATGGCCAGATCATAGTTGCCCATGCTCAATTCGCTGACGGCTGTCGTCAGGCATTTGGATAGCAAATTTTCATCCTGTTTGGCTTGTGACTTTTGTGTTGTTGTTGCACTGCTCCTGCGTCCTGGGGCAGCGTGCATAAGCAAAAATTTGGACTTGATATACATGTGTGGTACAGGTATGTTAGTTGGTGTGGAAAATCAGACCAGAGTGCAGTGTTCAGGTTGAAACATTTAATTTGGATAAGATTGCACTAGAAACTTATGATGACTAACAGTCCTCAATTGGCTTTGTTTTATACACATATATCACAATACAATTTGAAATTCTATAACAGAGCACTATATGAAAGCTATATAAGCTGCTCTACACTCCATCGGGTAAGCTTACATATAAATAATACTAAATTAAACTAGAGCGTTTTGCTTGATCTTAAATTCAAATAATATGTTGTCACATGTCTTAAATTATAAGTTAATAAATCGTTATGAATAGGAGGAAACATTTATTAGATAACCTTTAAAATTTGCCCAAATGTTAAGCTCTTTCAAGTGCCAAAATGACACAAGAGCAGGCTGATTGTAAATTGGCCAATTAACTGACATCTGACAGCACTCGTAAATCCCGAAAGTATGCTTCAAACTTTTTCGGCCTTTGTCTTTGCTTCATGTGCCCTTCGGCTGCAACTCAAAAACTTGAGTTAATTGAAATTAATTTCTGTGCCAATTTGAATGGGTAGCAAACTCAATTAAAATAGCGCACAGTCTTTGCCACACTCTCCACACTCACACTCTACACTTAAATCTCGCCTCAAGGCCATTAAGAGCAGACCGAAATCTTATTAGCAGTTAAGGAAGACGACGAAGTAGAAAGGAAAATCACAAGTCGCAACTTAACAACATTTGCAACAAAACTAAGGCAAGGCCCGTCTGTAGTTAATCTGCAGCGAAAGCTGTGTGAAACGAATGGAAAAGCCCGAAAATAATAATAATAACAATAAAGAAGAAAAGGAAGAACCCAAAACGCAGCAACCCAAAAATTTGCTACGCAGGGTGTTTTGGCAAGCGATATGCCTTATCAGTATGCCCAGGCGGTGCGGTGCGGTCCGGTACGAGGGGTTGAGGCTGAGGCACAAAGGACCACTTAAAATCTAAAGTGAGCGCGGGGTGCAGCTGCAACCAGATAGAGGGTAGAAGTGGGCTGTCGTGGGTGGTGCCGCCACCAAATGTGCGTTAGCACGTACAAAAGTTATTTTAGTGTGTATGTTTGTGTGTGCGCGCGTATATTTGTTGTTGTTGTTAAGCCCTGGGGGGGTTGCATGTTTGTAATGCCGGTAAAACTGGCACCTCATGTGCCGCCACCGTTTGCCGCACAGGAGCATATTCATTTATTAATGGGAGTCGTTTGTCGTCGTTGTCGTCAACTGTTGGGTTGAGTGGCTGATGCTAAAAGATGGATTGTCAGCTTGGGGAAATAATTGGGATTAAAAATACTGAAATGTAGCATGTAACAAAACGATCAGTGATACCGTGCGACCAGCGTTAGGTGTAACTCTTTAAGTTGACAGATGCAAATAAGTAATAATAGGCATACGATTGCTGTGATTAAAGCTTATGTACATATTTTCATTCTCAATGAGGTTTCCTTACTAAATTTTAAGTGTGACCAGCAAAGAGTTTCGTCTTCTACTGATCTACTTGCACAGCACTGAAAAGAGAAGCAAATACCACACAACAATCGATTCTAATCGGAATCACATAACAGTAAATATCCACTCAGATTTGCTTGCAGCTGATATCGATCATCATGCGTAACCTTTGGTTGAGGTGGTCTTAAAGTTAATGCTAAAAGAAAATTTAAATAATCACGACCGACTATTTTGCGATGGAGATAACAGTTAATCAATTTCAAATTGAAGTGTATTGAATTGATATGGTGATCACTGACCAAGTGTGATCAATTTACGTTTGGATTGTAAAGTGTTCAGAGGGAAGTGCAAAAACATCAACAACAACAAACGGTAAAACGCGTAAATATTGATTTTCTACACATGACGCCCTAGACACAAAGGTTGTTGCAACGGCAGTCCTAACCCGAAACCCCGGCAGCCACTACACTTGCCGCAACTTTTTAAGCCGGCAGTCAGACAGACAGAAGTGACAGCCAGACGGATTTGAAGCACCTGGTCTGGCACCGGGTGCATGTATCTGTTGTGCATTCAGAAGCAGTTCGTAAAAAAAAGGTGCACATAAAATGCAGACATTGCCACACACACATTCACACACAAGCACAATGATACGCATGAGCTGCATTTGTTTATGCTAGGGCACGATACACAAAGATATGTATGTGTGTTAACGTGCTGCTGAAATATTTTAAGAGCTGCCCTGGTGTTCACATAAAATTCAATAATAATCTCTTATTCTAGTTTTCTTATGTTGGTTATATTACTCACTGGCCATGTTGTTGCTGTTATTATATTGTTTCCGTTGCTTGCTACTGTTGTGTTTCTTCTTCTTCCCTTTTACGCCGCCTTTTATCTGATTTTTTTTTCCTTTTTTTTTTTGTTTACCATAAAATACTTATTGGCAGGCACAAAATGATTTTCACCGAGTCTTTAAATAATACAAGGTGGGTTAATCAAATAACCGAACACATTTCACAGCTTTTGTATTTCGTGCTTCCAATAGCCACTCGCGGTTTTTTAGAACAAATTATATCAGAAGATTGCGACGATACACTTTATATCAGTAATAGATGTATATACTCAAACGCTTTTTGTTATGTTTAAGTTTTTATTCTCGCGAACTTTTGACGCGCACCAACAACAAGACGCAAAGAAAACTCGACTGCAACTGAGCTGGCTTCTTTTGATGATACTATCGATAAGAGTCGCCTTCGATACTTGCCAGGGCTCTTTAGAGCTAAAGTGGCGGTATAGCGATAGCAGTTCCGAATTATCAGCTGTTCAGCGCCTTAGGGCAAGTGAGACAACTATAGGAGTTGCGAAGTGCAGAGTTGCCAGCCCGCATTTGCTGCGCACAGCAAATTGTTTATTATTTAGAAAAGAAAACACAATAAAACAATTACAAAGTGCACAAAAATCGAAAAAATTTGGACTCCTTACCGGCAGTGTTAAAATACATGTCGCAATTGGATCGCACCAAAAAAACAAAGAGTGTGGCGCACTCAAAGGCGTGACAACACCAAGCCCTTTGTGCATAAAATATTTCAGTTTCGGTTTTAAGCAATTTCTTTTGGCGTTCTCGTGTTTGCCTAACACAATTTACGCGCCGTGCTGCGGTCATATAAAGCTTATAAAATTGGCAAGATAACTAAGCATAATACAAAGATGCCGCCAGCATCTGCGGTGAACAATAACAATGCGGCTATGCAAGCAGCAGCTGCAGAACGAGCTGAAAAACTGCGAGGGTCACTCAAAGGCTTCATTCTAGCTGACCGTCAACGCAGACAGGAAGGTATGCAGGTTTCATAATATGAAATCAAAATTAAAAAACTAATATCACCTTAAATTGTGTCAGAATATGAAAGACAGTGCGAAGAGTTGCGTCTGCGACGAGAGCGTGAAGCCCGCGAGCGTGAAAATAACTTGGCACTCGAGGAAACACGTGCACAAATAACCATATTGGATGAGCAGTTGGCCGAACTGCATCAAAAAAAGGACCAACTGGTGGTGCAATTAAAAAAAGTGCTTAACGACGACGAGACGCGTAAGAAGCAAGCGAAAGAAAATGAAATGGTTGCCCTGCAGCAGGTGCAGGCTATGCAGCAGGCGGCGGCTGCTGCAACAGCACAGGTGTTTATGTCGCCAATGCGACTGCATCCTCAACTGCCACTACTTCAAAAGGTTTGCCAAAGCAATTACACATTATGTTAGTAACGTTCCTTAATATGTGATAATATATATGTAGCAGCCAGCGTCTGGTAGTCTTTCGACGTCTGGAAAACGCGGACGTAGTCCTTCGCCGCCGAGTCAGCAACATCAGGCGTACTACAAGAGCCCCGCCAACTATGCACAACAGCAGCAACAGAGTAAGCAAGGTCTTATACAGTGGCAGTGGAAAGGCAAGCAGATCCTGCCTGATTTCACAAGACACTATTGTGTAACCAGTTTCTTGTAAAAGAAAGATGTAGACAGCATTGAATGTCTAACCATACAGTTTTTTGTATTTTATTAGATTCTTGCTAATCTGTAGAGAGTTCAACTATATTATAGTTATATAATAACGTATAAAACAAACCCTTTTTTTACTATAATTCGATTTTTGGCGTTTGTTAGAAACATCGTACATGGTATATAACTAAGCTTAAGTTCCCTTGTATAATTTACACTTTCGCATCTAACCCTAGAATTAAACCACATAATTTCTATAAATTTGTACCTGTTCAACGATAATGGCAATCTAAGACTGAGTTCAAGTGATAATTGACAAGAGTTTGTTTAATTTGATTTGATTAACACCTTTAATTACTAAACTACCTGTATAATTTATTTTCCTACCCATTTCGTCAGTTGTGTAAAAAACGCGAATTAATTTTCTAACCTGCACAGACCCACAATTTATTTTTTATTTCGTTATTTGTTTTACAATTCGATTCGCAGAACACGATGACTACCGTCGTGCGGCGGACTATGCGAAAATGTCCTGGAACAGTAAGAATTTAAATCGTTACGCTAAACTAGTTCATAATAACAACGAAATGACCAGTTGAGCTTGTATCATATTTATTTAAAATTCAGCCTTAACAGTAATTCTCTTTATCTTTCCAAATTACTTGCAGAATCGCCGGCACAGTACCCGAGTACGGGAACTCTGTTTTATCAAACAACAGCGGCGCCGACGACACAACATCAGACCGATACACGCCTTCAATCCATTTATAACTATAGCCTGCCACTGCGTCCGACCTACCATGTGGAGCTTCAGGCCGGGCCCAGTGCAACGGTGAGCAAAGCACCCGGCTCGCAATCGCCATCGGCAAAGGCTCAGCCGATGCAGGTGCTGCACATTAATTTGGATCAACCGCAAATCACGCAGTCAGATCTCGTTCAGGTGCAGACTGGTGCCAGCGGTCTGACCGTGCAAACGTCCAAGCCTCAGGTGACCATGGAGAAACTGCCAGACCGTTATCACATTGAGGTGAAACATGAGGGCGGGCCACAGGGCCATGTGCCACCGCCACCACCGCATTTACTGCCCGAGGCCATTTACAAGCCTTTGCTAAGCGAGCTATCACTGCATCCTAATGTGCTGCAGATCAGCACTAGTCCAGCACAGGTAAGCTGCTCCCCCAAACACAATACGTGCAAAAGGATTGTTATTTATTTTTTTTTTTTTACATGAAGAATACCAAGGCAACAGGCAGCATTACGCAAGGCTATGCACCGGGACGCGGTTCCAGTGTCTATGAACAGCAACTGGCCAGACAGCAATTGTCCATGCTGCCGGGTCAATCTAGCGCTAGCTCCAATGCTGGCCAACAGCTACAATACAGGGGACGCTTGTATTAATTCCGTTAGTTATGTATTTCTGCTAAGCACACTCATCAATTTACAATTTATAACTGGACATTAATTCGATTTTTGACTACGCTGATTTTTTGCAGCAGCTCCAAAATAAAAAGCACACAACTATGGCGTCCCTATTTTCCAATTGATAACGATTACGTTTTTTATTTATTCTTAAGTCTGTGAAGATGTAGGTGTTTAAAGAGAAATATTTACAACAAGATATAATTGAACTTCCTTATAACGAACTTTCTTATAACAAAACGTTCTATAGGAATTTAACAGTACATTATTATGAAATGGCAATCAACGTTTTAAGGTTAACATTTTAAGTTATTTAATTTTAACTAAGCGTAAAATGATATTAAACAGATTAATTATAGATAAGCATTAGTATTGACATTTACCATTTGCTCAAATGTTGTTTGTTCAACTGTAGCTGTAGAATTCTATGTGGAATAGTCGATTTAAGTTGAGAGCGGAAAAGAAACGCTTTTGCGTAGCCAGGCAATTTGTCTATTAAGCTATAGCAAATTATTTTCAATTGACGTAAGCGCATTATAAGATGGGAAATCTTCAACTTAATAGCTGGGAAATAGCATTTAATTGTGAATGTCGTTGTTATTGTTTTAATGCTAAATAGAATTCTATCTACTAAAATCTTGCTAGAATTTGGTTTGTCATCTGGTTCCGTTTCTGTTTGAGCGGTAGAAGTAAACAAATGATTCATAAAATACATGTAATTTACATTATTTGTTAATAATTGTGCTAAGTTGTTTGTCTGCGCACATACATACATACATATGTATGTACATATGGCCGAGGTTAATTGTACAGTGCGCTCTCGTTAATTCGATTTGGTGACTGTGACGGCGCCAATAAAACAAGAAAAAGGAAAGAGAGAGGGGCATAGCAAAAGTTTTGTACACACAAATTTACTGCTTAACTATTTGTATATGTATGTATGTATAAGAGTTTTTAGTTGTGCGCCTTTAAAGCCACGTTTATTCGAATAGATTACGCAAGTTACAGGGGCTTGTAAACCAGTTTTGTTGTTGCTGCTGCTGTTATTGTTTTTGTTGCCTTTTTGTTTTCGGTGTCAAGGAAAATAATCTGAATTGAAAGCACCAAGTTCGAGTGCAATTAAAGGCGGAAGCTCCCAAGCCCTTCCAGTGCGGTATTGTAATATAATATTTAATACAAGGTATTGGTTAAGCGGTAATCTAACATGTTATATTATATGTACGTACAGATGTCACTAGATACCCCAGGTGCATATAGAAAAAAACAGCACGTTTTAACTCTTGGCGCGCAATCCAAAACGCAGCCACAAAATAATCACGTTCAAAGCCAAAACAAAATAAAGCCATTGCGCATTTGCATAAATAAACAAAGGGTTGGCCAGAGAAAGAAAAACTAGTTAGTTAACGTGAGAGAAAATGCCAATTGATGTAATTATAAAATACACTATAATCGATGTCATCGTCATCTAAATGTGTCGGGGTTGGGGAAGCCATGAACAAAACAAAAACAAATATTACGCGCCTATACGGCAATACGGTACGCAGCAATATTATGTATATGGGAGACGAGTGCCAAAAACGCCAACGTGCCCATTGGTCGCGTCGGTGTGTATTTATTTGTATTTTGTTTTTTTTTTCTTCATACGTGAGAGACTCAACCGACCGCATATGAAGCAACAGGCGGTTGTTGTGGTCGCTGATCTCAGTCTGTAACGACAACGGCAACAGTTCATAACGTAGCGCGCGCAAATCAACATCTTGATAACAAAACGGATAATATCACGCTAAAGGTGTGTGTGTGTGTGGTTGTGAGTTTTTGAATTTCATTTGGCTCGGTGTGTGTGGGCGCATCTGTATATCTATGCGCGTGTATGTGTGGATCAGAAAGTGTTGCAAGACGAAAACTTTAAAGTGTTGGAAAGCACATAGAGATCAACAAGCAGCTAAGCAGGCATCTCTTTTTCACTTAGGCATCGCCGGCATGCGTAAATGTCAAAGTTTGTGTGCCTGACGTGAGAGTTGTTAGTTGTTTTGTCGTCTTCTTCGTAAGAGAAGACCTACGAATGACAACAATATTTTCTTAAATAGAATTAGCTAGAGCGTCGCAAACTTCTGTGTGTACAAATTTACATACATACGATATAAGTAGTTTACGTATATAACCAAAATCGAAACGAAGCGGTTGGAAGACGACGTCGCAGGCGGTTAATAAAGTAAAATGATGTCATAAATAAATTGCATAAATTACTCAACGTTCCCAACCTTCCACCTTCGCACAATTTTAGGTGCTTTAGTGTACTTAATTGCAATATTAAAAAAACGAACGAAATGGACGACAAGAAAAGCTATCTCTTGGAGAAATATCACGGATTATGTAATTACTTGGAGCGCGACACAGTCGGCAGCGAGCTCGCCATCTACGGTACTTCAACATTGATGCTGATCGTGGCGTATATGAAGCGCAAGCCCGCATATTTAGTGCGCCAGTTTAAGCAACCGTCACACATCCCGGAACGTATTATCAATGAACGGATTATGCACACCGGCCAGATACGCGGCGTTCAACAGCGAGATCAGGACACATTGCTGCTTATCAAGCACCGCCCGCTGATACCCATCTTCACAAGTCGCGACCGCCTGCTTCCCGTCAAGCTGCCGGGCGTGCGCGTCAACGCCAACGGTTATGCTTGGCTGCAGCAGTGTCTAGTTGGACGAGATGCGACCTTTTTACCGTTGAACAAAAGCAAATCACAAGACTATGTCGTCTGTCAGCTCTGCCTAGTGCATCCGCCCAAGGGCAATCAACTGCTCGATGTCTCTGAGACGTTGCTTAAGCTGCGCTTTGCTCAATTCGCACAGGATATGGCGGCAGCTGTTAAGCGAAACAGCAAATACTACCAACACTTACGCCAGGTGGAAGCCCGTACGGCCAGCAAGGAGGCCTGGCTGACTTGGTTAGCGCGCTACCCATTCATTTGGCAGCGTTTCAATCAATTGAAAGCATCGTTGTTGCCTAAGCAAAAACTTTTGCCAGAGCTAGTTCGTTAGGAAAGTGTTAATACCTCTTTCCTTGCCACTCCCAAAATCCTCTGCACGTAGCTGTACATGAATTGTATACGTTTCTTAAGCGCATTGCAATTGAAACGTCGAACGTATAAGCTTGTTAATGTAATTTTAAGTGAAACGGAAATCCCAAACCATTTCGAGTCATGCTAAAATCGAAGTGAAACAAAAGCAAGAAATGTTATAGATATTATTTCTCTTATGAATGACATCTGTTCGTATATATGTATATATAAAGTATGTACATATGTATGTTTGTATGCGTGCGTGAATGTGTTTATTTTGAACGCCAAACATATGATGCGTGCATTTGGCCTAATATATGTTTGTACTTTGCTTCTGAATAAAATGATACAATAATATATTTTTATCGTATATATCTGATAATTTTGTTTTCGTGAATCTGTGAACACAAAAAAAAAAACAGTTGCAGTTCTTCAGTCATCCCCACGAATCTATAACTCAATCAAAATGAGCTGCGGAATTTCTATGGTCAAATATATACTATTTATATTCAATTTGCTGTGCTCGGTGAGTAAACTGATTATTAAGTAAAGATAATGTTGTGAATTTAATCAATTTAAACATTTTCCATTTGATGAGACAAACTCAATTTGCTTGTATGATATCATAATTTTCCTGTAGTATTCAGTTTACACTCGAACCGGTTTCTTATGTACAGTAAAACCTGTAATTAATACAACCTGTGCATATTTTTGACAGGTACAAAAACACACATTTAAAATGCTGACCGTTGTTGCTAGTCGGGCTTCACTGTTGCTTATTTTACTTACTGACGGTAGGCCTAAAAACCGGTTCACCCAAAAAAAAAGAAAAACAACAAAATATATCTGCGGCAAGTCGCAATTTTCGTTATATAAAGAGGGGGCAACCTGAGATCACCAGAATGCAAAACTTGTTATTAAAATTGGGCTACCAAAAGCTGTTAAATTCATGACGTAGCACATTCATTTTGTATTTCGTTGGGTTTTTTCATATTGTTTTGATTCCTGAGTTTTTACAAAACGCTTAGAATGGCTAACAGCACGAGGTTAACCAGTTGCAGCAACTGGTTTCTAACTTTACTAAACGGCAATGCCATTTTAATTTTTTTTGCAATTGGTTGGTTATTTTTTCATCTAATTATTCTTAAGCAACTTCGAACTTCCATTAACAAGAACTGTACCTCGAAACCAGTTTGCAAGTCAAGAATTTTCATAGAAATATGTATATTGTTGATTGTGAAATGTCAAACATACATACATATATGTATTTATACAAAAAAGTTTTCAAAATATTTTCTAGTCTAGTCACGCAAACATAAAACACCCACCCAAAGCAAAACAAATAAGTTTTGCAGTGTGTAAATGGAAAATTGCGCAATTATAGAGACGCTAAGAGCGAGGGTGTATCCACGCCCAAAATAGCTGACTTAATTATAAATGAACTTGGGCACACAGTCAGACAGTCAGACAGTCAAAACTTGGTTCGAAAACAACATTGCATTCACACACGCATGTTGTGGAAGTTGGGGAAATTGAAATTAAAATTGGGTGGCTGACGCGCTGATGGCGTTGGCGTTGACAAGCACACTTGAACCCATTTGCTCGACTTATTGTTTTTATGGGGCTATAAATGAGAGTGAGTACTCGCAGTTATTTCATTCATAAAAGCATTCGTAGACTTTTGTACATAAATTAGAGAATATGATCACCATTTAAATAGGTCAATATGTGAGTTCAAGCGCTCGCGTTAATTGATACGGAAGTGGGTTAAAGATTAAGATTATCTTAACTGAAAACCATACACACATTAGAGTAGTTTTTATGCTTTGCAGTATTTAACTTATTGGTGTTATTTTGTTGACGCATTTTTCGCATGAAATCAATGCAAACAGTTGCTCTTAGCATATTTATTTGTTATGGCTATCACTTAATCTAAATTGCTTAATTGGATTGCATCAATCGATTAGATAGTATAGCCATTGATGGGTATAAGTAGTTGTTCTAATAGGCGGCATCATATAAAAACAGTGCCTAAAATTAAACCAACGAAAGTTTGTATAAAATAAGTAAGAAACAAATATTGATTGAACAACTTTTGAAAATTAAATTCGTTTAAGAAGTATTCTAAAAGAAATAAAAGAAAAACCACAAGAGCCAGTGAATAAAAGTAGTTAAAAACTGTTACATAATAATAGAATAAAATTGAATATATATAGGATATTAAGGAATTACTCTAAGCAAATACTTAACATGAACAAAAGTTTAAGAAAATGTTTTGGAGTTCAGCGGTTTTTGTATTAGCTAAAGCTTTAATGTGTCCAAAGCAGACAGCTTTTCGTTTTGTTATCAAATAAAAATTCAATGAACGTATTTTTACGTTAGAGCTAACCAAATATCATTTTCCACAGATATGCGGCATTCTATTAATCGTTTTTGGAGCCCTGCTCTTCAGCAATATTCACAACATCGATGACTTTGGCG
Source organism: Scaptomyza caliginosa (assembly GCA_035044725.1). Lineage (NCBI taxonomy): Eukaryota > Metazoa > Arthropoda > Insecta > Diptera > Drosophilidae > Scaptomyza > Scaptomyza caliginosa. The sequence continues at coordinate 562,025 of JAWNNR010000004.1, read as the reverse complement.
AAGCGTTGCGCACCCAACAGGTGCCCATCACAATGATTGTGCTGGGAACGGTTATATTGTTGATCTCTTGGTTTGGATGCTGCGGGGCCATACGCGAATCCTACTGCATGTCCATGACGGTAAGTGCCTCTTAGATGGAAATATAAATGCTTGTGCTATGCCGTTAATAAACTGTTGCCTTTTAGTACTCGGTATTGCTGTTTGTGTTGATGATTGGACAATTGGCCCTGGTTGCTTATATGTGGCTGCAAAAGGACAAATATCTGGTCATTATGGGCGATGTGGTTGAGAAGGCATGGGAGCGGCGAACACGCCGTGCCGACTACATGGATGCCATACAGATAAGTGTAAGTAAAGATAAAGAGAGACCCATTGCATGTTGAGTAAGGCTTTAAGATTCAATTGCATTTTTAGATGGAGTGCTGTGGTCGCAGCAGCTTTGCTGACTATGCATTCCAAGGCTACTTCCCACCCTCTTGCTGCAGGGACACAAACAATTGTCGCCAGGAGACCGTTTATCGTCGCGGCTGCAAGCAGGCCTTCGTTGAGTTCTGGGACAGAAACAGCGATATCATCAAGTACACCGGCCTGGTTATTGCTGCGATTGAGGTAATGTTTATCAAGTTTGTATTTATTTTTGTTCCTGGCTAACACCAAGTTTCCCTTGCAGTTTGTCGGCTTTGTGTTTGCCTGCTGTTTGGCAAATAGCATTCGAAACTATCGACGTCGTGCGGATTATTAATGGAGTCTATCTCTATTCTGGGTCCCGGACATTGAGGCCTTACTAGTTTTAACGCAAACCGAAAGTACGAAAAATGTTGCCCAATTTTATGCAAATAATACATAAGTACATGCAATCTACAAATTAATGATTCAGATGGCCATTTCAATAGCGACATCGACATCGACAACGTTTCTCTATTTCTATTTACTTTAACACCTTTGAAAATTATATACATATACAAATATTTTCATAATCTGCACTCTTTTTCATATAACAGTGCAACAATTATTTTTTTTTTACTGTACAAACGAATCGTATTTGTAAAAGTTTTATTAATTTATACACAATGCAATAAAATCTTGAATTAATTGTATGTTTTTTGCTTCAATACGTAACAATGTTAACTGGGCCTTAAAAAATAAAATTTATCATTTCACTATCATTTGATATTATGTACATGTATGTACCGCTCTTATCGCTTGTGTAAGTCCATGCAAGGTACTTGGGTTTTTTTTCATTTCGTTTTTAATGCACAAGTGCTGATAAGCTGCACCTATTTTATTGAAATTAGGCATGGCAAAGAACCATTATTGATTGAATTATCTGTAAGAAAATATCATTTGGATGACGTTTAATTAAGATTTTATTTATTCATAGATCTTTTGCTGTGGAATGTGTGTATTTAGATTTTAATAATGTATATTTAATTAACTTTATTTCATGCTGACTGGTTAACATTGGTTAACTGACAATAAAGTAATTAAGTTGGCTTTTGAAGAGCGTATCGAAATACTATTTGGCATAATCGATCAAGCGTTACTACTATTATTATTCGCTTTGACTATTAATAAATAATATCACAAAGTGTTGGGGGACTCCCGATGCAATGGCTCTAAAAAAATAAATAAATAAATAAATAAAAAATATTGCACCTGATAACAAAATATTTTGACTCATGTGCTAGGTCGCTAATGTACAAAAAAGATAATTCGAATTAAGCTTTGATAATCGATAAGTTAACGTATGCAGCAGAAAGCCAAAGTCACAGCAAGATGAATCATTAGCAGCCTCACCAAACCCCTTGAAGACCAAAGCATACAAAGTTTATGCACTGATAATATTCGACAGTGAGTCACATTGTTGATGTACATTTAGTATCTGTCACATTATTATTCTACTAGGTGCAAAAAATAAAATGGCCCATATATACAGGTGCCGCCCGTACACACATATAGTGCAAACTAGTTACCTGTGAAAATTTTTTTTCTGGGTACAATCTGATAAGGTCCATTGATAAGCTCGCTAGCTGTTGCATGCGCATTGTTTTTGTTGTTGCTGTTGGCAGATAATAGCCTAAGATAAGCTAGCCCAATACAAGCCAGTTGGCACGACAATTCCATTATTAAGGCCCCAGATCTCAGCTAGTACGTTTAATAACGATTTGAGCTCCCGCAGCGAACGGATCTCCACCAAACGAAGAAAATAACGAATCCATCAAAATGAATTGTCTCTCCTCAACGTTTAAGTACTTGATGTACTTGCTCAATATAGTCTTTGTGGTAAGTCAAACGGAATGGAAAACCAATCGGATTACCTAACTTATTGAAACTTACAGGCTGGTGGCATACTGATGGTAGTTGTTGGATCCATTATACTCTCCAGCATGGGCACCTTTGGATCCTTCAGTGATACGGTTAATGTGCGCACCATTCCCATTTGCATAATTGTCATTGGCTGTGTTATCTTTGTGGTTGCCTTCTTTGGCTGCTGTGGCACTATTCGTGAAAATGCCTGCTGCACTACAATTGTAAGTATTGGAATTCTAATTCTTAACAGCAAGTTTTACATTGACTTTATTACAATCATTTTTGTAGTATGCCGTTTGCATGTTCGTTTTGTTTGCTTTGCAATTGGCCTTGTCCATTTGGATTTTCGTGGAGAATAATGCTTTTGTGAGCACAATGGGTAATCTGGTGGACACTGCGTGGAAAGAGAACGATGCCGCCAATGGATTTCCCATGGATGCTCTCCAGCTATCTGTGAGTAATTGACTGAGACATTTGCTACTAGGAAAAATAAATAATTCATTTGCACATTTTAACGGTGCAGTTCAAATGTTGCGGCAGGAACGGCTATACGGATTATATTGACAATGTTCCAGCTTCGTGCTGTGGCTATACGGATCGCAACAAAGTCTGCGAATCAAACATCTACAGCCAACGTCCTGGTTGCCAAGGCGAGTTCACTGACTTCTGGAGCTCAAATGTGGACCTCATAGGCTGGAGCAGTTTGATAATAGCGCTCTTTGAATTGACTATCTTTGTGATTTCCTGCTGTTTGGCCAGCGCAATGAGAAAACGCTAAGCAAAACGCGAGCCAAAATGTTCATCATAGCCATAAATAAAGAAATAGGTTAGATACTTAATACATTTAAAAATTTATTTCTATATTTGCTGTCGAATTTATGATCTATTTACTTACAAACATACTATACGGATATACTCGTATGTGTTGCAGTTAACTATCTTATCGATGTATATTATTTTTAGTAGTTTTTCATGGCTAATATCAAGCACTAGCCAGCTTGTATACGAGTACGAACTTAAACAAAAGTTCGCAGAACTTATTATCAGTTATTTCAATGTTATCGTTTGGTGAAATTGATAGCCGTTGGGCTCTCGGTGCGTATTAGGTCATAATAACAACAAAGCTGATTCATTGCTTATCAATGAATCAATTCCGTCTACAAAATACATGTGTACCCAATTTTCCATAGTTAATTTTATATATATTTTTTTTTTTGACAAAGACTTAGTACAAAGTACTTAGTACTTAGTACTTGTTTGTTATCATTGCCCCCACTGTGTCTTGTGTTCCCGCCACTTACCATAGGCGAAATTGGCCATCTTTTAAATAGAAAGTTAATGCAACTTCCATAGCGAAAGTTATTAAAGAACAAAGAACTTTTTTGGGTTTTCTATTTATAAAACCATTTTGAGGGCACAACGTCCTCTAAGCGTATGTTTCTGTCATAAAATCAATATTTAAGAAGTTTTCCTTTATAAAGTATTCTTACAACTTCGCTGTTTAGTGTTTCGTTACCATTTTAACATTATAGGCAATCTACTGTCAATCTTTCATTAATGTCGAGTTATCCTCATTCGCACTGGACTCAAAACATTTTTTTTGTTAAATAGTAATGATCGCTATTTGTTTCGCGATATCTATAAAAATGTTGGCATGTTATGACTTATTAGACAAGACCCATCCGATTTGCCCACAGTGCTTCAGAGCGATAAGATACACAAATGGGGATTCTATCTAGATATGACAAAGCCTCGATTCATTTATAATGGCCAGCACAGCTTGGTAGCCAGTCGAATCGAACGACAGTAACCGACGCGCAAACAAAGCGCGAGAAACAAACCTTATAGAAACAAATTCATAATAAATTTAATTCAACATTCCGTAAACCCTAAACGAAAAGAAACGCCTTCAACATGGGTTGCATTTCAGGAATAATGAATATCCTTCTTTATATAATAAATATAGTGTTTTTGGTAAGTTTGTAACAAAATATTTTTGAAATCAACAAAAGACCAAAGCAGATTTACTTACACGTCTTAAAGTGCTTATACGAAAAGATTTAAAAGATGTTAATTGTATATTTTAGCTTACACATAAAGCTATGTTAGTTGTATAATTTTATGCTAACTTTTGCACTTATTCTTAGTGAAAAAAATGAATATTTTAATGTGAAGAAATGCTTTAAGAAAATTTAATAGTTTGTGCTTAAGCAAAGCTGTAAATAAGTACCTTGCAAAAATATATACTATACATATATTTAACTTTTATATTATATATGCTGCTCATGCGACTCAGCTCATAGGCTTATTTTATACCATATTGCATATTGTTGTTATCACAAGTCATTGTCAGCATTGTGGAAAAAAAAAACAAATAACAAAATTAATGCTTTTGAGTCATATGCAAGATTTTAGTTATTGTAATGGAACACTTGTTATCAATGATGGATTATGTCTACTTTTGCACCAATGATAAAAATAAACCAAGTATTAATCATACTGTCACAATACTTAATAATAGTACAGTTTTAAAAATATATTTAAAAGATATAATTATATAAGGCCAAGCTCATTGAGTTAAATCAAAACTTCCACTTTTTGTACCAAAATCATAGCTTATTTTTAATTTTGTGTTTATTCCAAAAGGTCGTTGGCATCTTGCTCATTGTGCTGGGCTCCATAATGCTATCGAATTTTAGTCGCTTGACTGAAGTGGAGCAACTATCGAGCGCTGATACCATACCAATCTGTGTGACCGTACTTGGTGCCTTAATATTCATTGTATCCTTCTTTGGCTGCTGTGGTGTCTGGCGCCAAAATGCCTGCCTGACAGGCGCGGTAAGTTGTTATTTCTCAAAGATTCCCTTGAAGATAAAATGGCCAAAATGGTTATATTGGATTTATATTTTAGTATGCAACCATGATGTTTTTGCTGTTCGTGTTGCAACTAGTGCTGACCTGCTGGATCGCCGTCAATGGCAAGGACTTTTTGCAGGATATGCGTAAGCTGGTAACCACGGTTTGGAACGAGAACACAGCAGCGAATGGCTATCCAATGGACGTATTGGAGCTAACATTCAACTGCTGCGGCAACCAAGGCTATTTAGATTATACCAACGCTAGTATACCTGTACCCGGCACCTGCTGTGGCTACACAGATCGTCAGCGGACTTGTCGGCCATCCATTTACACAACGCGCACGGGATGCAACAAAAAATTCTACGACTTCTGGGATGATCATAACGATCTGGTTCTTTGGTCTGGTCTGGGCATCTGCATATACGAATTGATTGTCTTCATTATTGCCGGCGCCCTGGCCAATTGTATGCGCAATGCAAATTCCGGTGGACAAGTCTACAGCTAAATGCATTAATTTCTTTTGATTTTCATATGCTAACAAAAATATACAACAACGTTATAAAGAAAGTATTATAAAATATACAAATTTTTTTAAGGCATCTATCTATATGAGTACAATCTTTAATTTTGTACATACAATGTATTTGATTTTATATTTAAGAATTGTTTATATTAAATAAAAATAAGCTTCGTTCAACGTACACACACATATTAACATTGCACAATATTTTATTAATATTTTCTTTATTGGTTCAACGCAAAATCTTTTGAATTCTACTAACCGCATTGTTTAATGTATGCCTAAGAGTATGCAAAGCTTTTTTCTGCCTTCCAACTGGTTTGAAAAATGGGTTTTTGCTCCCGTTGATAGCACGTGAATAAAAGCTTTCCCTAAGATTTTCTTATAGAACATTTGTAGCTGTTGAAATAATATCAGTCAGTGGTTAAGTGCGAAACTGTTCACATCAACGTTAAATATATCACCAGTTAGTCACAGCAGAAAATTCAATATGGATTGCGGTGGTGTTCTTGTTAAATATATACTTTTCATATTTAATATACTATTTGTGGTAAGTTGCAGTTTTTTTTTTGGGTTGCATATCAATGTGCATATATATAAACACATATGTATGTGTATGTATCTTATCTCGAGAGGGTAAAAAACAGTATTTGTCATCTTTGATATGACCGCACATTTGTACATATCGTATTACGTGAAAACTTTTTTTGTCGTATGTACCTGTACGATCTTATATCTGTTTTTTCTTATCGGCAATTGACAAAAAAAAAGAAAAAGCTTCTCATATAAGGAATTTCGTGTTTTTTACGTTACATGCCAATGTAAAGCGTAATTACATTTAATGAGCTGCAGCAGATGTTTCGAAACAGTGAACAATCGAGTGATAACGCACAATGACTAATACTTTAATGTGATGACTGGACCAGTTTTATTCGAAAACATTCTGACATTCTGAGGAATACTAATGCGTAATATTTGTTTTCTGTTTCAGATATGCGGCATTTTGCTGATTGTTTTTGGTTCGCTTATGGTCTCGCAAATTAAAGACTTTTCGGGCGTTGGCGAAACATTTACTGCAAATAGTGTAGCTATCATTATACTGATTCTAGGATGTGTTATCTTTCTTGTTGCATTCCTAGGATGTTGCGGTGCCATTCGCGAGAACTCCTGTGCACTTACAACGGTAAATCATCAATAATCCTTGGAGTAGTATTAGGTTTGCAATAGCATTTGATTCGCCTATCATTTCATAGTACTCGGTCATCATGTTGGGTTTGTTCATGTGCCAAATAGCACTGATTGTCTATGTCTGGATTAATCATGTGCAAATACGTGAGTCTCTCGACAAAGTCGTGCAAACGATATGGGATCAGCGCAAATCATCGGATAGCATTCTAATGGATACGCTACAGAAATCGGTAATTATACATTACTCATTATCATAGCCAATAATAATAAACACTTGGTACCTCCCATATGCATATATAGTTGAAATGCTGCGGTCTGCACAAATTCTCCGATTATGGCTTCAGCTATCCCGCATCTTGCTGTGACACGCCCACAAATGGTTCTTGCAGCTTATCGTCTGTTATGTTGAAGCCGGGTTGCAAGTCTGCCGTTGATTCTCTATGGGACACAAATGCAAATATTATTAAATATGTTGGTCTTGGTGTAACGGCAATTGAGGTACATATATAACTGTTTATTCGTACTGGGAACTTTTTATTTAAAATATTTATTTTCATTCCAGCTGGTTGCATTCATATTTGCTTGCTGTTTGGCCAACCAAACTCGCAACAATGTAAGACGTCAGAATTATTAGTGTCCTCCAATTCAGTTATGAAATGTATCTCTTAATTATTTAAATACATATGTATGTATTTCTTTATCTATGGTTTTGCAACCTTTTAACGCTAGTGCAATTTTTGCTGTTATCAATAAAACCAGTGAGCAAAAAGCTCTGCAAAAATAATATGTATTTTTTGTACTGTTGCTTACGCTTTCTGTTATACGATCGACGATCTGTTAGAAGAAGAAGAAAAGTTCCAGGGACTCAAGTCTGTGCTGCTGCCTACTATTTGCACTAACCATACAGAGTTCTAGATATAACAGTGCTGTTAATGTTATGGAAGACGTTACACTTTGAATCAGTTACCCATGCTCTGATGCAAATAGATCTACAGCGATGTCTTCTGCCATATTCAGCATTTGACCAGTAATTAATTATTTTGAATATTTCCAGCTAACCCAGATTTTGCTGCGCCGTGTAAAAACCAAAAACTGATAACGTTTATATGTAAATATATATATTTTTTTTGGGAATTACACATTTAAAATCTGCTAGTATGGAATAATGAGCCTTTATATACTGTTCATCGTTTGACACAATCGTAACATCGCTAAATTTCTTTGATTCAAGAAGAGGGCTGAAACCTTTATCCAATATATAAAAATATATAAAAATTTTAATATATATTTGATTAAATTAATGTTTTTGATGTATGATTCTTAATTGCGAATAGCCGTTATCACGAAATACAAGCAAAAAGTGAACAATACCAGGGGCACCATAAAAAAATAATAACTAGATTTGGGCATTAGCGAAAAATACCAAGAGTATATTTTCGTATTTTCCATTTGCATTTAAGTGATTGCAAACTTTGGTCACATTGTAAACCAGTTTTTGGTTTTCGCTCCCTCTATTTCTCGAATCACATCAAAAGCAGTTTTTTGTTGAATCGGACGTGCGGTACGCGTATTAATTTGAAAAAAAAAAATAAACAAAAATATAACCAAAAAAGGTAATTAAATAAATTGGCAATGTGCAGAAAACCGAATAAGTGAATGCGCTATTAATGCTTCCGTACATATATACACATACCTATGTATGCTCTTATTTTCTCAGTACTAATTTGTTTTTGAGTACCTGAGATGCTGCAGCTGCAATGGCAGCTGGTCGTAACAGACGCATGCGAAAGTGGTTGAAAACGGAAAGTGCAAAAGCACACTTAGAATTAAGACGACGCACTTGAAAAGTTAGTTACTGTGTAAAAGACAAAAGAATTTAAAAAGAAAGACGAGAGCGTTTAATAACAAGAAACTGACAATGTCTTGTTAATGTTGTTGTTGGCTGCTGCTTTTATTGTCCGTGATCGAGTGCAGTGACCTATTCACATTTTCCCTATCAATAAAATAAATGTACATATGTACATGCATGTATGTTCTACATTCATGTTGTTGTTGTGGTTGCCAAGACAACATAGATGTATGTTTGTATGTATGTATGTATGTACGTGCGAGCAGAAAGAAGGGATCAGAGAACTTTACTGCGTAAAAAAGTCTAAATGCGCAATCATAATTTTAGCTAAAATAAAATTAGAGAGCATAAAAATATAAAGAATTACACTACCAAATCATCAGTTTAGATGTCGGATTATTAATTTTAATTGTTGGTTGTAATTGTTTTTTTCTCTCTCGTTTCCTTAGCGTCAAGTTTAAACCGGTTTTTTAGAGGCTATAAATGCATATAAAATGTATAAACAATACAAAAAATAATTAAATCGGCTAAAAATAAGAACATAATCATGACTCATTAAAATACATATTGCTTTAAGTATATGCACAAAAATATATAAATTAAAAAAAAAAAAAAAAAACAAAAAAGAAAAGACAACACAAATAAATACTGTTGAAAAGTATATTTTTCCTTCAATTTACGCAATAAAAACAAATCTGGTTTTGGTTTTTAACTTTCCGCTAAATATAAAAACAGTGCTGCATAAAATTAATTAGCTTAATCAAACAAAAATCATGCGCTTATGAAACGCCTGATATCTTCCATTTATGTTAACTTTGATTTTACATAATTTGAACTTGTTCAACAACAAATTCAATGTATGTTAACTTTTAATACATAACGTTTATTTGTTGCATTTGCAGGAAGCAAACGCAACAGCAAAATGGATTGCGGAACGTCTATGGTTAAATATATACTCTTCGTATTCAATACCATTGTGTCGGTAAGTTAAAAAACAAAACATTGTATTAAGTACGTACAGTTATTGGGCATTAAAAAGCTTTTCGTCGAATTGCAAGTGTCATTTAGAAATGTAAATCCTATGCCGATCGCAATTGTTTCCCAAGCTAACTTGTTTTATTTTATTTTATTTTTTTTTGTGTTGTCTCTGTTGGCCAACCACGTTTTTGGCATCGCTTGTTGTTTGTGTATGACATCATCGTTTTTATATAATATGTACATATATTGTATACAAACATGCGTATGTATGTATGTATTCAGCTTCCCAACAGAGTAACTGCACAAGTATCTGTGAGCAACATGTATATGTATATCGAGCTGCTGATGTAGGCATTTGCTTGTTGTAGCTTCAATCAATTTTGCAGTGTTTTCTTTCTGCGCTTTATTTGCTTAGTTTCGTAAGCTACTCTAAACACAGAATTGAATTTAGAGCTTAGAAATTGTGTAAATTTTATGAATAAGACGCACAATATCGCTTGACTTAGCATTTAATTGAATATGCCTCAAATCTGTTATGCATGATGTCATATAAACAAATGAATCAGTTTCACACCCTCATCCATTTCATGATAAGATGAATGCTAACTGTGCAATTCACGTTAAAGTACTTTCGGCAGATACAAATATTATTGTATACAAATATGACTCAACGTCATCAAGCTCAACCTTGTTCGAGTTGTTTCGAGACCTTAGACGTAGATGTGCATTTAAAATATTAATTTGTGCAAATATTTGTGAAAAGAGAAGCGTACCTTTAAACTCACTAAATACAAAAACAAAAAATTATGTACATGTGTTAGCAATTTTAAATTAAAAAAAAAAAACAAAAAAAAAACTAACGCCTCAATAAAGCAGAAAACAGCGACATGAATACGAGCACACAAGCTTCAACAAGTTAATAAATAAATGAATAAGTCAGCAAAAAAAAAACTTGTTGCAATGGCCCAGCAACTGGTGGAAAGAACAAGCAGTCAAACACACACACACACACACACACACATATATATATCGCACACAATTATACGTGCAACTTGGCTCTGCTTGTTGTTTGCCTGGTCTTAATGTTAATGTGTGTGTGTGTGTGTGTGTGTGTGTGTGTATAACACAAATACACATCTGATTCAGCTTGTCGCTCTCTTTCTCTCTCTCTGTATGTGTGTGTGTGTACATAACACACTTGACAGTTAAGTCAAGCAAATTAACAGGCAACTAAAAAAAAAATGCCGCCTTTGAGTGTTGCTCAGCCTGGTTGAAAAAAAAAACATTAACACAAAAAGAAACCAGCAAATAATTGTACGAAAAATGTACACACTAACCTAATAGTCTAAACTAAATAAATCATTTTAATTTTTATCCATAAATTAAACCTAATAATTTAAATGCATTACACATTTCATATGTCATACCCTTTTTGTAAGTGACCAAAAACAACAACAAGAAAAAAAAAGAAAACAAAACAATACAAAAAGCAACGCAACGCTCGAGAAAGCAAGAAAACATTGTGCAATTCGCTTGGTTAAATACAAAAGGGAAAATACAGGTACAAATATACATACATGTTTGTGTTTTACCCAGATTCATTTACCCATTGGAGTATATTGTACATACATACATATGTCTGATGTGATGAATTTGTATTTTTCACACGTCTGACTTAAAAGCAATAAATGTGAGCTAGAATTTGTGCTGCAATCCAACTGAAATATCTAATGACAAACTCAAGTGAGTTCTAGTATATATATGTTTTTTTCAAAGGTATATAGGCATAAACATATGTGTAGATATGTATGTCACAAGCTATACATTTGAAGTTAAACTTATAAACTGAAGCAGCTTGAAAACAATTTTGTATCTAACCTATTGTACACGTTATTTATCTATTTGCTGTACAGTAATTTAGTAGTTGTTGAAATGTGATACAAATATCGAAAACCTGTTTGCACATTAAATATTGATTGGAACACACAAACGCCTATTTACTTGTAAAGTTTTTAGATTTCATTTCATTTTAGTTGTGTATTAATTTAATTTCGCCCTGAAATCGGATTGGCATGTTTGGCATTTGAAAATGTAATAACGTTGTGTGTGTGTGTTTTTTTCTTCTTCTGTTTTTGCGTGTGGAGAGTGTAATTATATTTGAAATTGCGATACGCTTTCAATCAAAATGTCACATGTTGTTGAAACCGCAGCACGCATACGTCCTGTTGCACGATAATAGTAGTATGTATCTGTGTGTGTCAGCAGCTTGTACTTTTCTACGACAATATCTTATTTGGCACTTGTTGTGTTCTGCGACTTGTGATAACTGCCGAGATATTTCGTTTAAAAACGACAACTTACTACAGCGACAACAATTCGGCGCCGTTTGGTCGGCCAAAGTTTATGGGTGTGGCGCTCATACACACACACACATACACATACACAAATAAACATTGAATAAGTTTTCTCTTTGTGCGAATTTATGTTTATGTATTGCAATTGATAGGCAACTAAAGATGCTTTTGAGGCTTGTTGAGCTTATAATTTGCTTGTTTGTTACCCTGTATCGTACAAAAGGCATTCACAAAGCGTTTCGTGAACTAACTATATGTATGATTCTGGATGGATAGTGTTACTTTTGTTTGAGTATCTTTAAGTGAAGCACTTTTGTGGCCTGTTTTGCTCAGAAAGTGAACAGAGTATTCTTATTATCCCACTTTGTTTACTTTGCCAATTTGCATTTGTGGTATTTAAGAGCCATGACGTCATCGTTGGCCAACAAAGATGTAACACAATGAAAGCAGGCAGCTGCTCAAACTCCAAGATTCGTCGTAATATCTGTGTGATTATGTTTTTATGTGTATGGGTATCTCTTATTTGTATCTCAAAGAATTTGTCATCTTAATAAGAGCTAAGAAATAATATCTTTTTATGCGGGTATGCTTTTGTTAATGAGAAAGTAGAGCAATTAACTGCCTAAATAGCCGAATGCTGCTGCTATTTGGGTCAATTATGCTAGAATTTGAAGTTTTGCCAAGCTAAGTGTGGCTGCTTCCAAATAATTGAGAATTTGATTTAAATTTTAAACGCCCACAAAACCTGAGAAATGAAGCAGCCTTCAGTGAGATATAGATGCAAGATATAGATACGGATACAGCTTATACAAAAAAAAAAAACAAGCGTGCAAGTGTGTGTGTGTGTGTGTGTGTATAATGAAATCAAGTAAATTCAATTAATACCAGGGCAACGACAACAGCAACAACAATTGTTTGCTCCCTGCAGCGCAGATTTAAATTGAGTGAAAAGCATTTTGTTGCAACAGCAACAATAATGATGACAACCAATATAATTTCACAAATTTGCATAATTTTTACGTAAATTGCTTTTTGCCTTGAACTTTTTGGCTTGTCTGACAGCTGTTGGCAGCTGGAAGCGTACAAAAGATGCGACTTATCTTATCAACAGTGCGACAACCTTGTACCACTGTGCGTATGCTAAATGCAAACAAACTAGGAAAGAGCTTACGAGATGCCGCGTGCCCAAACATACTATTTAGATAGTAGTAGTACATAGTACATACATATAATATTGCTCTAAAAATAGTTGTTTTTCTTTTTCATTCTTTTGCTTAAATTAAAACTAAACTAACGCAACTAGTTAGTTAGCTGCTTGCATTACGTAACCATAGCCGTAACAAGTGCATATTTTTATTTTAATAGCCATTAGCCACGTACTGTGTTCCCTGTATCCCTGAGGTCAGAGTGACGAGGGCCGAGTAGTAATTAAGAATTTGTTATAATTTATCTTTGGCATGCTAAATGCTCCGCACCCTCATCTCGCTTGAACCCGTTTGATCACACTCTTTCAATTAAACAAAATTAGAGCGACATTGTTCAATGAATTCACAGAAAAAAAAACCAGCTGCATTAACCTTACGCAATTGCAGTCTGATGTTTGTGTTGTCCACTGTGTGAGTTGATGTGCCATTTATGGCACCTAATATGAAGTATTTACAATCGAGTTGAAGCAACGAATGCTAACAAAACTGTGCAAAGTCTTGAACATGATTCATTGGCAAAGTGCAAATTTAGTGGAATTGGAAGTGGGGCAACGGAAATGAGTACGCCAAACTATGAACTTATAAAAATTGGTTTAAATTAACATTCAAGAGTATATGCATATATTATTTGTTATAACTTAATTGTATTTTGTCTTTTTAGATTATCGGCATTTTGGGCATTGTTTATGGCGTGCTCATCCTGCAAAGCATTGGCACCATCGAGGTCAATGGGCAAGTCGGCTTCCCACCGCAGGCAGCACTGCCCATTATTATGATCACCCTGGGATCAATTGTAGTGTTCATCTCGTTCTTGGGCTGCTGTGGTGCCATACGCGAGTCTGTGTGCATGACCATGAGCTATGCTGTATGCCTGCTGGTGCTGCTTATTCTGCAGTTGACAATCGTTGTGCTATTGTTTACCGAAAGGGAGAAGTTTGATACCGCCATAGGTGAAGTGATTGACAAGGCCTGGCATTCGAGGGAGGCACGTGAGGGTGGTGTCTTTGATGCCATACAAAAATCGGTATGTCTGATTAAAGTGGCTAATGCTTAAAACAATGGCTAAAGCTTGTACTTTCAATAATCTTAAACAGCTGCACTGCTGCGGACGCGATGGACCTCAGGATTATAGGATAACCGTGCTAACCCAGGGATTGCCATCGAGCTGCTGCGAAGGAAGCTGCATCAATCCCTTGAATATTTATGGCGGTTGCCGTGCCAAGTTTGTTGACTTCATGTCTAGCAGCACTGAGAAGGCTAAATTCTTTGGACTTGGATTGATTGTAGTGGAGGTGAGTCGTCTCAATTATTAGCTCTGAAATATTTGTTTATAAAATTTGGTTTTTTGTCTGTTATTTTTATAGCTGGTTGGCTTTATCTTCGCCTGTTGTCTGGCCAACAATGTGCGCAACCACAAGCGCCGCAATGGCTACTAAGACAAAGGCCACAACAAACACAATTATCCATATAATAAAAACACGCATACACACAACATACACGGCATACACAAACACAAACACAAACACAAACACATTCGCATTAATTCTTTTCTTTAATATATATTGTCGTAGAACGCACATGATGAGAAAAAAGAAATAATGAAAAATATTGAGAATATATTTGAAGTAAACCATTTGGTTGGAAAAATTTTTAAGTTATTTGTTTAAAAAATCGATTTTGCTGCAAAATGAAAGTTTAATTAATAATGAGAAACACAGTATGTAAGGCACTTTGATGTATTCACAGCTTTTTGCGTATATTTGCTCTAAAATTTATTCATACGAATCCAAAGTCGTTGTATAAAGCTACGAATGGCAGTAAACAAACACTGGAAAAACATAAAATACGACATCAACATAGTTACAACTCGATAATAGCAATCTCTTAATGCTACACAGTTTTTTCGATTTTGTTTTAATTTTATAAATTTATATTTACATACAAACTATGTAGTAGTGTTAAAGCCCTATGCTATATTTGTACCAGTTGACAAAAAACAAGTGTCCAAAACAATATATATTATATACGTATACATTAAAAGCTGTTCATAATTTAACTTGTTCATTGGAATCTCTTGAAGTTAAAGCAACATTTGGATCGAATTGTAAAATGCATAACCAATTATACAAAATGAAATAAAAACTCAGATAAACTCGAATTACATATAACGTGAATGAACAAAGCATTTAAAACGTATTTATATACATATACAATAATATTAATAAATACAAAAACCTAACGTGTTTGTTTTAATAATAACATACAAATACCCTGGTGTGTACCCTTGCCAATGCCTCGGACTGTACCTAATTGCCATGCAAATTACTCTCGCATTGCAGCAGCTTTTGTTGTGCCCTCAACCGTTGACATGGTAGCTGGTAGTTGTGACCTTCAGTTTTTTAAACATTTTTTTTACAGTGCAACTGACACATATGTGTATAGGTATGTATATGTATTTACCTTTGCGATAAGCTTGTTGTGTATTCACTTTGGCTACAAGCTTTGTGTGACATGGATTTGCATACGTTAAAGTTCCCCAACATCGACATCCAACTCTTGTTACTTGGTCAAGTAACTATTGATTTTTATGTTCATATTTTAAAGGCACGTTATAGTTTTAACAGAACTATACGTATATTTTATAAGAACTTAACTGCTTTAATTTGATGAGTGAAAATGTTTACGGTTAGCTTGATGATAAGGAAGAGAATAAGTGGATAAATATAACTAAATAGCAGCTTAGACCCGAATTAGATAAATAGTTCAATTAATATATTAATAAACTGCCATTTATTTAAAGCGGTATATTAAGCTGCATTTGTGCTTGTAATCCATACATTTTTATACACTTGTATTTTGGTCGTAGAGAACTAAATATGTGTTCGAATTGGAAATTTGTTGGCGTTGCAGCACTTTCAGATTCCATATTGTATAGCTTTATTATTTTGTTGGTTGTTCTAACATTTGTGCTTCGCTGCTGTGATGATTGTAACAGCGGACAGCCAGGTAGAATTGTAACCAAATACAAATCAAATGATTAATTACATTTTAATAACAACATTTGACACAGCCGCATACCCGGAGGACTCTTACAGCACATTGCCATATACACATTATACGTGCCGACTGTTTTCGCTGCTCCATTTATAACTATAACCGATGGAAATGTAAGTACAAACTCAACATATAGAAAGGATTGCACTTAGCTTCTGAGTTGACTTCATTTAGAGCATATACTACTTGCAATGGTGGCTTCTAATCCATACGGTTCTCACATGTTGTAGCTACTAGCTCTACATTTGCTACAGTTCCTTTTACACACCTTTGGTTAGTGATATTAACATTCTTGATATTGGTAAGATTTTATCATTTTCTTACGCTAATTCGTGAGCCGAAAACTGAAAACTCATCCGAATCAAATGCTTAGTGAAACTTGTAAACGTCATCTAATGATTTTACGTGTGCAAATACTGTATTATAATCAATTGGATTAATTGTAATAAACTTGTGACTACACAAATCTTTTGATTTCTTGCATGCATTTTAATGTATTTAATTACACAAAACATATTACCATCTACTAAAGTTAGGAAAATTTAATTGCGGATACTCCCTTGCTGTAGTTTGTACAGATCCAGCAGGGCAATCGGATCGTAAGACACATCCAGGTATACTACTATCTATGATATATCCTTTCTTGCATACGCATGGCCCACCACAACCACGAACGCAAACTGAGGGTATGATAAGGCATGTTTCAGGACAGGCAAAAGAACATGAAACGAAGGTGCCGTTAACACCGCAGTCCACCTTTCGCGTAGCCGACGTGCTGTAACAAATGGCAGCCAATCTTAACAATGCAAGAAACACTTTCATTGTGATGCTTTTAAATGTATTCGATATAGTACTTTGAAACTCGCTTCACCAGCTACCTATAAAGAAAAAACGAACAAAATAAAATTATCCAGTTGTATATTCATAAATATTTAAAATTAAAATGAAAATTCGTAACAAATATAATCAACAGAGTAAAAGATTTAAGCTGTACTTATTTCGTCAGTATTTACAGAAACTATCCTCTGTGAATAGATGCGGGTTTTCTCTTAAATATATCAAATAAATTTATATAATGACCATATAATTATTTCTGTAATGATAACTGTCTAAATGAACAGCTATGCCATTCAATGGATCCAGTGTATATTCGAACACTTGGCATATAACATTTAAATTTCTACACCTAGGATGTGCCGCATAATTTTGCTATTGCTTTTTGCAGCATTTATTGCTTATAATTTGAGCGTATTTTATGTAGTATCTTTAACCCTTTTACTATCTAACGAGTCTGACAATGACAACGAAGAAGCAGGTTTAATAAAATATTGTTTAAATTATTTATAAATGCTTATTTATGAAATATATTTAGAAAAATCCCGTGATTCCCTATTCGTTCTACAGGGACTGGCGCAGTTGACAAATGCCTTCTATGGTCTAACGCTAGTTTGTTCTAAAGTTAAGGTAAGAAATTTCCATTTGTATATGTTCATAAACATATGTAAAACTAGTTTTGTACACGCCCAGATGGAAATCGTAGTGCTGGGATGGATTTTAATTGCCTTCGTCATGGTATTATTGTCATCTAGTTGGGACATCTGGTTTGTAAGACAGGAGACATCGCAAATCGATGCATATGCGCTCATCACTTGTATTTTCATTAAAGGTATAATGATTTTGATATGTTTTTTAAACTATTTCATAATGCATTTGCTTATTTGTTCGAATAGTATTTGGCATTTGCTCATTATATGTGGTATCAAACTATTATCGGGAACATGTCGTCGATTCGAAAACCAATTCTGTATTCTAAAAAATACTTAAAGCTGAACGTATTGTAATAGTTTTAGTTAATACTGTTTCTGTTAAGCTGCAAAGCTTTATTTTTATTCATTTGCACACTTTGAAAGCTTTTTTAGTTTGTCCCAAGAATATAGCGCGCTAATATTTAAAAAATTTGCTCTGCTCACAAAGAAGAATAAAACTTGTTCTTTCATTTAAATGAACATGCTTTTTTTGCTATATTAATTTAAAATGTATGTTAAAAAAATCTAAGTGGTTTAATGCATATGCGTTAAGCAATTGCTCATATTAAATCAAATGATAATCGGTTTTTAACATCTGTATCAAAGGACATACATCGACTTCTTCATTCAGGTTTTAAGCAAAAAACTATTTTGCAATGTCGTCTTCAGTCTTATTCTTTAGAATCTCAGATTATTTTTTATACAACTAGACAAAAACATTTATAGCATTAAATAAGGTCTAACTGTTTTGAAAACATTTTCTCAGCAGTAGAGGAGGTATAACTTAAAGAATATATGTCCAAAAAACACATAAAGATTTAATTTTTTCCTAATATGGTAAGTTCCAATATAGGGTATATGATACAACTACGGACATAAAAAATCAGATAAATAAAAACTGTATAAACCACCTATACCTTTGAAAGATAATATAGTAAGTAGTATTTATATCACAATAAAATGTTTAAGTTAATGCGAAAACAAAACATTTGTACTACGCACTGCAATATTTAAATCAAGTAAAAATACTTATTTCATGAAATTTCTCTTTCTATATTAATTTATTTAGAAACTTTACAAATTCATAGATTCATTAAGTAAAAAGTGGAAATCGTACACATAATAAATAACATGAATCATTTACGACAGCTTCTGTTTAACGAAAATTAAGAATGACATTCTCGACATTAGGTCATTCCATATAATGAGGTATAATGTATTGGTTCAAAGTCAGTAACAATAAGAGTGTGCCAGCAATCGCCGTGTTACCTGCACGCACCATAGTTCGAAACAATTTAAGGTCATCAACAGACAAGCGCAAAAGCTCTAAGATGTGCATGTGTGACGTCATGCATGAGAGCGCCAACAATCGTCTTGCACGAAAAGCTCATGCCGGCAAAGTCTGCTTCTCGAGCGCAAACAAACAAAAAGTTGTGTACGCTCAGTTATTCGTTGGCAATTGTGGCAAACGGTCTTGAGAAACGTCGCGGCAAATCTGAATACTGTATGTAGTATATGTGTATGTCTATCTATTTTGAACATAGACGCACCTATGCAATATGTTAATGACCTATATGTGTATACGCTTGCATAGAGTGTTGTTCACATAAAGTTTGTGATTTAATAAATAAAGCGTTGACATCATGTTTCTTCGATTTGTGTACATTTCAATAAATCATTTTTGAAAATCTACTGGTTTAAAAAGGTTGTTTCATGATCTCATATACGCATCATCATCTAATGTGCTGAGTAATCAACCAAGAGTATCCGGAGAGAATCATAGCGGCTCGAAAACGAAACAAAAAATAAGCAAAAAACAAGTTTTTATTTTGTCTTTTTGTGGAGCACTGCGCAAGTTGCTTAGCATTGCTTCGCTCAGGAAATTCAAGAGGCAGATATTTAATTTTTCAATTTGTGAATATATAGAATGGCATCCACATCGGGATACAAGGTGTTTGCCTATTCGCTGCACATACTTTGTACGGTAAGTGAAAAATATTTCCATCAATTTTCGTAGACAATTTCAATTTCATGTTTGTTTACTGTGCCAATTATGTCAATAAGCTCAATTGCCGTCTTTGCATTGTTGATGTAAACGAAAGTTTAAACCGGCCACTTGACTTAATTCTTTAATGCTGTATATGTATGTATGTACATGTACACACATTGTACATTGTACATTGAGTCGATTATGATGCCGTGACAAATTCATTATCGCATTTTCAAAGCAATATAGCATTGGCCTTTGATTGTCAACAACTGCCAGCAACATTTGCTTTATTAAATAATTTTCCCGCTTACCCAAACAGTTATCTACATTCACCCGGTCTGTCATTAGAATAAACTTAAATGTAAACCATTTTAGCACAATAGTTTTTGAATAAATAAAATGCTGGGTGATAATGGTGTCAAACGAACTTTGTCGGTAACCCAAATTGAAATTGAGATTATTCCAAATTCATATTAACACAATGTGCATTTAATTATTCTACGCTCAAAGTTTTGTTTGTTAGTTTACTTAACATTTTTAATTACAAGCAAACGCGGAGAATAAACACATGTTAGTTGGACCACATATATTATATATATCTACATACATCAAATTATACACCTATGTATATTTACAAAATATGGTTTATATCATCTGCAAATAATTTCGATGTTTGATTTGTATCAATTAATACGTTAACAAAATTCACACATAAAACCTGTGAAAAATTTGTACATTGAATTCTTCAGATAAAGATGAACAACCAAACAGATGGACTGTATCAATATTTTCTGTCCTTTAAGTTACTAACGTATCTATGAATGCTTAATGAAACCCAAAAACTTAATGTATATAGTTAGTAGGATTTTCTGTAAGTAAGAAATTTAATGCTGTTCAGCACTGTTTATTTGAATAATTTATTAAATTATCAATGCGATGTTTGTGTGTCTCTATATAATTAAAGGACTTTGTCCATGTGCTTATTTCTGTTAGAATTTATTGCTTATATGACAGTAAATCTAACAAAAAGCAAACAAACTAGCAAACAAACACACGCCTATGTCCTTACTGTTTGTGTTTGTTTTGTCTACCCTGTACTTGATTTTGGTATTAAAGGTATTTAGAAACAGTAAATCTCACTAGAGATTCCAAAGTGTAAATTTGAACGATACAGGGTATCGTTCGGTCTATACATTATGCCCACTCAAGTATATTGCGTATCCTTTTGTTCCTACTGCTTGAGTATTTCCTGACGCCAGCCAGACTAGTCTGCTGGACGCCTATGTAGCCTGTAGCTCAAGCAGCCATTAATATCGTAACATTCACACCCATCCTTACATACATATGTGTGTGTGTGTGTGGTGTGTGTGTGTATGTATATGTGTTGAACGACATTTCTGTTTGGGTAAGGTCAAAAGCATTAAAGTGGAACAAAGTTTGAGAGTTGCCTTTTCATTCGGGGATTTTTTAACGCTGAAGAGATTTTTATTTATTTATGTGTAAAATTTGTTATTTGTTCACAGCTGCTGGCACTGGTGCTGATATCCTTTGGCGTCTATGTCCTGGTGTCCTACGATACAAACGAGATTGGTGCTCTGGCAGCCTATTCCTATGTAGGTATAGGCGGTGCAGCCATTATTATCTTTCTATGGGGCTATTTGTCGGCTTGGCGGGAAAATGTCTGCTGCACAGTGACTGTAAGTAGTATGACATCAACCATAATAGTAATTTAAATGATATGATTAATCAACCTTTGCATTGCAGTTTATTACCATATTGTATGTGGTCATTATTTTGCAATTGGCACTTTTGTTTTTGCTCACCAAAAACGAAAGTACAGCAGCCTCGAATTTGGCCAACTCCTTGGAGACAACATGGGAGGAGGAATTGAACAGTCCTGGCGCCATGTCATTGTATGAAAACTGGGTAAGTGTTATCACTTAACCGTTAACTTGCCTAACACTAATAAATGTCATCTGGCTTGTTGTAGTTCCATTGTTGCGGACGCGGTAGTCCCCAGGATTACATTGTTAACGAACGCCTGCCGCCAGCTACCTGTTTCCGGGATCATGATCGAAGCAAGGCGGATAATCTTATTCATACGGGTTGTCGTGTAGAGTTTGAAAACTATTGGCAGCATCTATTGCAAATTTTCAATATTATCGGTTGGATCTTGGTCGCTGTTGAGGTAACGATTTCCGCATACCACAGTTACATATCCTAGTTGTTTAACACGCTTACTTCCCTTCTTGCAGATTATCCTTAGCATTGTTTCATGTGGCCTGTGCAACAGTATTCGCAATGATCATCGTCGCT
Source organism: Scaptomyza caliginosa (assembly GCA_035044725.1). Classification (NCBI taxonomy): domain Eukaryota; kingdom Metazoa; phylum Arthropoda; class Insecta; order Diptera; family Drosophilidae; genus Scaptomyza; species Scaptomyza caliginosa. Next base: position 539,876 of record JAWNNR010000004.1, on the reverse strand, counting down.
CATACTACTAGGAAGATTGTTTGTATTGGAATTTGCATTTGCATTTGTTGAAATTGAATTGCTTCAAGTATATACATTTACTATTATATGGCGTTTAAATTATTATACTATTTTTATATGATGTTGAAAGTGAGCAAAAAACTAGCCTTATGAATGTACCTCAATTATGAAATCAGTCTTGCAAATATTGCAAGTTGTCAAGCACTTCCGCTCGCATTTTGCTGATTATTTTTGATGTACATATACGTTTATATAATATTTGATATTGCTATGAACGAGTTGCTTATTGTGCTTCTTATAGGATAAACACCAAATATGAACACAGTTTTCAATGTACACCTAGTTTTAAGTAACACAAAGAATTAATTTATTTGATTATAAATTTGTAATAAATACTTATGAAAATGAATATGTTTTTCTCTCTATCATTACTAGCTAATTCTCTTTAAAAATACAATAGATGCAAAACTAATGAATCATTATGTGAAATGTATTATGTATATGTATATGTATACGTTAGTGTAGCATGTGCGCTGAAAAGTATGTAAAACAACTATTATAAAAATAGCGCAACGCAAAAGTTGTTGTTTCGAATTTTTTATACAAAATCTTGTGTCTTCTACAATGTAGATTCCATATATACAATTGAGCACGCGCATCAAACAGCAATGGAAACGATGAAAACGAAACGAAATAAACTTAAGCCCCTCTCTGTGACGCCCATGCATGACGACGACGATAGCGCGCAATTTTTTGTTTCTGTTTCATTTCAGTGTCGTTCCGGCGACCGTTTCGTTTTCAAAGTTTTGTTTTTGCTTTTCGCATTTAAGTTTTCGCTATCAACAAATCAGTTAAGATTCGTGCGCGAACATGACGGGTTTGGTTTCCAGAGCGACCGTTAATAGTTGAAATAAATATTTTGAATTTCTAACAAGTGTTTTTCAATTGTGCGTTGCCAAGTGCAGCTGAGTGAAAATCAAATACAAAGAGCTAAATTTTGTATTCAAAAGTATCTGGTGTTGGAAAGATATCTAAAAATAGCACTTGAAGAGTGCATTTTGGCAAAGCAAGAAAACAAGAAAGTAAAAACAACATACAACATACACAACAGGCAAAATGGCGTGTTCCACTAAGCTATTGAAATCATTTGCCCTGATCTGGGATATTATATATGTGGTAAGTCTTCAAGAAAGGAACAGAAACTTGAAAAGTTGACTTTAACCAATTGGAATAAGGGTTTGGTTTGTTGGCGGAAATTCTACAGCGTAATACTTTATAGGCAAAGAACTTCTTTTGAAAGCTCAGAGTGTTGTAAATGCTATTAAAGCTTATAATTATAATAGCATTAAAAGATATTATTACACAAAACAAGACAAGTTTCATTAGCTACGGCTTAATCGCTTCAAGTTTGCTAACCCCGAGTTGAAAGTTGCTAACAGATCTAACTAGTTGAAGGTCTTTTGGTCTTGACCGTAATATTTGTACTTTTCTAACTTTTTAATAATTACATGGTTTACATAAGATCAGAAGCTAGTTGTTAGTACGAATAGTATTTAAATGGTTCTATAATTACACAGTTAGAACATTGCCATTTGGTTATGTGTTAAAACTTTAATGTACACAACATTAGCCTTGACCTCATCACATATATAAATATTTATTGATGTTGTTGGGTTGTGTTGTGTAATTAATGCGCCCGAAACAGAGTCGTCGATAACAGTTCATTCAAGTTGATATCGCTAAAGTTTAAACAATTTGTGCTTACATATCCAGATAGAATTACAGTTTGATTGAACAGCTTAATGTTTTGCTAGCATTTCAATTACATTCGAAGGTTTTTGTTTAGCATTAAAATAATAACACGCTGTTCTATTCTTATGTTAATTTGCTTCGACTGGGCGCAGCTCATCGAGTTTCAGACATAAAATTTAGAATCAAATGAAAAAGTTAATTTGGCGGCATTAAGTTACTTTATACATACACATAAATGAAACTTAAGGAATTTAGAAACCGAAATTTGCAAAGTGTTGCTGCTTAAGTTTTTGTTTTAAAAGTGGTTTATGCTTTTTTAAGTAAAACTGCAAAGTAAATATCATTTTGCCTTAAACCACATGTCAAAAATTGTTCCATGCTGAACTCACTTTATTTATTGTTTATTTCTTTTACGTACTATATAATTTTTTAAAATAAACACACTTTTGCTTATGCGTTCAGAGGCAAAAATAAAAATGTACAGAAAAAGCAAGCAAACTTGGTCACCCACGCCATAAAACTTGGCCCTGAGCAAAAGGCGGTCAAAATGTATGTTTGTGTATGTGTATGTGTTTGCACACACAGAAAGTCGCGTCATTGCTTCTAGCCATATAGAATATTTAGTTTATTTGACTTTTGGGTGTAGAAATAAGTTTTTGTGTTTGTGCTTCAGCAACTGAAAATTTGTTGATGTCATTTTACAGACGATCTGGCGTTGCAAAATTTTGAATATACATATTTTTCGGCAATAACCTTAAAGAAAACATAAATGTGCCACACATACACGTGAATGCCAAAGGAAATGCCGTAAATAAACAGTGCTCAACGTGGCGTATGAGCAACTTTTCCGCATTGGTTCCATGCGAATAAACTTTGATTTACCGATCAGCAGCTCTACTTTGGCTTTTCATGTTGTTGCTTTAGTTTTCAAATTCTTCATTCTTTATCGCGGCGCTTCTATTTTTTTCTTTTTTTTATTAAATACCAGCTGTGCCTATAGGCTCGCCATGCATTTGAGGTAGGGCACAACCTTTTTTTGTTTGTCAGCTAGATACATGCGCGTTTTTATGTTGTTGAGTCTGGGCTGTCTGTAAAAAACCCACATAAATCTCAAAGCAAACGCTCTGTGCTCAATGACATTTTTGTAGTTATTCTAGTTTAACGTCGCTTTTTTTTTTTGGACCACATGCTGTTTGCATTCCCAACTAGCTTGCTGCCCAAGTAAGTAGTGTGTGAGTGTGTAATTAAGAACTGCTTTTATTGGTTTGCTTTGCCTTAGCCTCTGTTCAGCCTCTGTTCTCTGTTATCAGTTATGGTACATATGCAAATGAGCATTTGGCACTTGCCATTCGGCTGGCCTTGCTTTCGCGCTTATTTAGATGTCTAATTGATAATTGCATTTAATTGTTTGTCTGCTGGACAAATTAGAGCAAACGTTTTGAGCACAGTTAAGCAAAAGAAAACCAGGTCATTATAAAGACGAATATTTATCCAATATGCTCATTCACAATTCAAGTTTTTATCAATTGTTCATTAAGTGACTTTTTTACATATGCTTAAAGTAAAGTGCATGTTTTATTGCTTAATCTAACAAATTTGAAATCCCTTGTGGTATAAACATTTTCTGTTGCTGTGCGACATTTTTCATTCTTATCGAAAACCATTACTTAGACGCATGTGACATTAAATATTACCTATTATTTGTTTATGATAAACTATAACAATGCTTAAGTACAAGCACAACAAACTTAAGGCAGCGTTAACTTTTAAGTATATCACAGATTGAGTCTGATAGAAGTCTGATATGTATGTATGTGTGTTTAGATTCATTGTCATTGCCACTTTGTTTCTAAGTTCTATGCTTGCTTGGCCGCCCATTCAACACTCCAGAGTTATGTCAGCGCCTTCTGGGCCCTTAACATTTGGGCGCCATGTACGATAAATAACAATTAAATGGCGTTGTGCGTGTACATAATGCCAGATACCCAAAAGGCTAAGCATTTAATTATGTTCATGCTGTCAAGTGTGCGGCGTGTTCTTGTCTCTGGGGGCTCATCATCCTATGCGTTATTTACAAACAACATTAAGTTTGGCGGCATACAAATTGCTTTTGCTTTAGTAGCCATTTAATAGTTGATGTTTAGTCATAGATTTTCTTGGCCATATTTGGTTGTGGCATTCGTTGAAATGCGACTCGTTAAGCTACAACATTGAAAATTGTTTGTACTAAGCTATTGAATAATTTGCATAATTGTTACTCAAGTTAGAGAGAGAGAGAGAGAGAGAAATAGTCAGTTATAATGGACGACCTTAATTCAATTACACTATTGAGCCTTTAAAGGCACAACTCGGCAAAAGATTAACCATGTATTTATGAAGACATCGATACCAGTTATGGCAACAAACTACAGCAAATGCCAAATGCGTTTGCAATAGACAAGCCCAAAACCAAAAAACAAAAAAAAATATGTATACAAACATGATAAATCTCACAAATCAGTCATAATTACCTCATTGGTAAACACAATTTTGGAGCTGGGGCTTTGAAAAATCTACTTAACGTGACATTCAAAGGGTAAACATTGAGCGAAACTATCGATCACGCTATCATCTTTAGCTCAAAGTGTCAATTGCTTAGATGCTTAACTGGTTTCTTACAATTGTAATATTATTCACAACGGTGTTGACGAATTGTAAGCATTTAGCAAGCCAAGTGTGCAAGCCAAACAATGTATAAATAATTATTGCGCATTTATTTAGGTATGTTGAGTGTAGTATGTGCCGATCGCCGATAGTTCAATTGGTATATATACAACAAACATAAAGCGTTTGCCAAGTGTGCCAAGTGCCAAATTCGAAAACTGTTTCTATTCGCGGTCTTGTGTGAAATGTTCTCATACAAATGACTCATTGAAAATGCAACTGTGGCAGAGTTGAGCTAATTGTGCAGGCAAAAGTCAACAACAAATTGTACATAAGCTAGTGAAAGGGTAATGCGAAATGAAAACGTTGCGTATGCGTGATGCATTATTAACTTGCAATTGTATATTAGGTATAAGTATGCAAAATGCTAGAATTTAGCAATAGAACTCTAAAAACATTTGTTTTACAAATGCAGATAAACTAATCTATACCAATTGAATACTTACAGCTCTTTGGCCTGATTGTTATTGCACTATCTGTACACATATTTCTCAAATTCGAGCATTTTGATACGGCTGCCTTTGTAATTTTTGCTTCCGGCATTATCATTGTGTTGGCCGCGCTCTTTGGATTCCACGGCGCTGTGCGTGAAAGCAGTCGCATGTCCAAAACGGTAAGTCCCTTACCTATGACAAGTTCTTAATATTAAAATAAGAAAATTTCTTTATGTTTGATACGCAAAACAGTTTGTGGCAGTTGTTGTTGTATTGATCGTACTGCAAGTGCTTACATTGGGATTCTTTTGGCTATTCCAAACATCGTTGCTCATCAATGTGGACAAGACATTCGATCAACTGTGGCGTGATCAGCCCGTTCCCATTAAGCCTGGCAATGTTAGCCAAATAGCGAGCATTGAACGTTGGGTAAGTATTGATTTAAAGCCCATCTTTAATTAAGTTTTAATTGTTTCCATTTGCCTTTGTCAGCTCGATTGTTGTGGCAATGTCGGCTATAAGGATTATATTTTGCCGCCAAACAGCTGCTACAACAGCAATACAAACAAAATGAACATGGAAGGATGCCGCCAAAAGTTTTTGGACTACATTGCGGAACGCTGGACAACTTTCAATATATTTGTACTTGTTCTTGTTGGCGTAGAGGTGTGTTTTTTAGCAAATCTCTATTTTTTTGTTGTTTTTAAATAACATTTTTTTTCTTTACTTAATAGGTTATTTGTGCACTGTTTGCCTATGTGCTGGCCAATAGCATTGTTAATCGCTGGAGACGCTCCAAATACTTTCCAAAATAAGTTATTAATAAACAGCACAAGCACACCTCATGATGCGCACACTCAAGGCCAAAGAATTCTCAATACTGTGCGAATACTACTTACAAACACTAAACTAAGCAATCGAATTTCCATTCAATGTACTCGTTTGCATACTGCGGCGTTTGCTAGTCTACCTCATGTTCATCTTCACAAACAAAAAAAATCAAATAAAAGATCCGATTCTGTCTGTTTCACAGCTCAACAACAGGTGCCAAAAAGGTGCAGTTTTCAAGCCGTTTTCGCTGTATACATATATGTTTATTGCACAATATATTTATATGCATGTATTTATTTCTTTTAAGAATATTACAAATGTTTTTCTTATATTTTCCCATTTCAAGCGCTACACAGTGCCTACGATAAGTAATCAAGCGATTTATAACAATTTAAGCAATAAAGCAAACATCTACATTTTGTATTAATTCAAATTATTTTCTACTTCACCAGAGTTATAACTTAACCTTTTTTTTTGCTTCAGGGTATATGCTGTTTAGTTTATAATTTATGTGATCGACTGCTGAGCACCCGCTGCATTGATGGGCAATCTCAATGCTAAGTAGCCAGAATATTAAGTGCTTAGATCAAATTTGGTTTGTTGACATCATTGTTTGGGCCAGCCTCTGGTGCTGGCAGCCCGCAGTTTCCGTTAGCCAGTTGTCTTGTAGCATCGCGTTTAAACCATATGTGTATATCTGTATATTTGTGTGTATTCGTGTGTATGCGCGTGGGCGCCATACGCTAATTTTCATCATTTGTGTTCTTTGTGCCGAGTTTTCTTTGATATTGACTTTGTGTGTGTGTGTGTGTGTGTGTATATATAAAACTATACTATATACTATACACACAGACAAATATGACAAGTCTCAGTGTGGTTTGTTGTATATTTTGGCTATTGCATTGCCATACATACGGCGTATGACGACTGGCGACAAGAACTGTAGGTTAATCGTTCAACTGACAGCGAAGTCGTCGCAAGATGCGGCCAAACAAAATCAGATTATGAGTCGGTTCCCAGTATTTGCCGTGTGACCATTGCCGATGCTCAAGGTGCGCCAACGACGATCACAACAAAAAAGTGTTTTTTTATTTATTAAAAAATTCGTGTTGTTAGATATTATTTTTTTTTGTGCGTGAAACGTTAAACGTAACTAATTATAAGTGAACATTTTATCGTTGTGTGTCATGTTTTACTAGCAATTGTGTCTAACTAACAATGTATTGCACCCCACGATTGCTGCGATACATTTTGTATGTCATCAATTTGATTTATGCTGTAAGTTTAACAATCAAAGCTGATTCGGCCTGCCTAAAAATTTGACTCTAAACAGTGCAATACAATTTTTGTTTGTGTTATTTGTAAAAACTTTAATTGTTGTTGTGTATTTAAATTTAAATCCTATTTCCTCAAATAGCTTAATGGCTGTCTGCTCATATGGTATGGCAGCTGGTTACTAAATAGCATTGCCGAGCAGAAAAATGCCGTTGATCATGGCGAAAAATTGGCATCCTTACTCTGCATTCTGCTGGGTATTGTCATCATTCTGGCCAGCATATTTGGCACTGTGGCCCTAGCCAAGGAATGCAAAAAGATGCTTATTAGTGTGAGTAATTGTGTAAAAATTATAATGTACATGCATTAATTTTTCTTTCTTTGCAGTATGCAGTATTGCTGTTGCTATTGCTAGTTATACAGTTTATTATGTTTAGCATTAGCTTTGCAGCTAGCAGAGATGCTTTACCAAAGAGCTTGAGACAGGGCTTCGATGAGCTGTGGGATCCACTTAACATTAAGATGAATAGTACACTCAGTACATATGAGGAGTGGGTAAGTTTCTAAAAAAAAAAAATAAGTAAAATACAACACTTTAGGTTATACTTGAACATTTTGTAGCTGCAGTGCTGTGGTCGCAACAATGCCGAGGATTACCTTCTGCTAGAACGAGAACTTCCTGCAAGTTGCTGTTTAGAGCGAGATTGCACCAAGCACTTGAATCTGTTTATGGATGGCTGTGAGGGCAAATTCAAGGAGTATGTCAGCAAAAAGACAGCCAACTTTCATACAATTAGCTGGATTTTAATGTTAACCGAGGTACGCCGCAAGCTCAGCAGACCGATTACAAATTTTATATTACATAAAAACTATTTACTTTTGCAGTTTGCTGGCTCCGTGGCCACCTGTTATTTGGTGGATAGCATACGAAATCATCGCGATCGCGTGCGATTCTATAATTAAGTTTAACTGTTGATTATTGTCGCTATATACCCGTATTACTATTATGTTTAGTTAGTTTCGTTGTGTGCCATTGTGATTTGTAATTAAGAACAGCTACATACGTTTTACAAAGTAAATAAAAATATTCTACTATCATTATTCATTGATAAAAATATCAATGCCAGCGAATCGATTTGAAAAGAAAAAACAAAAAATGTTGTTAACCAACTCCCACGTCATGAATGACAACAAAAACAATAAATATAATAATAAAACCTGTTGCTATTGACTAATTTTATGTTGACTGCTAGATAAATATTAGAAATACAGCAAAAATATCTCAACGTTAAAATGAGTAGGATTTGAATCTGATGGAAACGTCAACAACAAATGCTACACCGGGCATGCCAAGAGATAAAATAGAAATAAAAAAACAATAACAAAAACACAAACATACTGAGAAGCGCCTTCGCCTTTTCCAATAAGAGCAGAGATGTGGGCGATGATTTTCTCGAGCTTTTCGCTGCTCGCTGCTCACTGCTCACTGCTCGCTGCTCGCTGCTTATACACAGATCATAGAATATATATATGCATATAGAGTCTACTGCTTGTACTAGTCGCATTTTTGAAAACCAAAACATACAGACAATGTTTCAGTTGATTCATGCCAGTGAAACACAGCGGTCAGCACAGATCTAAATTGGCGTATCTGTCGTATACTTATTTCGTATATACGTATTCTCGTATTCGTATAAAAAAAGCGCGCACCTTTCCCAAAACTGGCTATTGCCTTATACGTAACACTTAGTTAATGCATTCTGCTCAATTCTGCTGATTTAAATAGCCAAACCTACAACCGACAACCAGTCAGCAACTTTAGTCGGTTACTCAGTGCTCAGACAGCTGCCGCAGCTTCGTCAGCTTCATCAGCTTCTCTCAGTTTTCGCTAAGTGCAACCAGTAATAAGAATAACAACCAGTAATAAGCAACAACAAAATGGCCATTTCAGAGACTACAGTAAAGCATCTGGTTCTGCTGCTCAACTTTATATATGCGGTATGGAGCAAATTGTATTCATATTGCTGCATTTAAAAAATTCAAATCTGATGCGCAAATGTTTCTATTAATTACAGGTGCTCGGTTTGCTACTGATTGGTTTTGGCGTTTTCTTTCTGTAAGTCATGCATTGAAGGTCTATATCATACACAAGAGTGGGTGGAAATCGTTAAAAAATATATAGCTTTATTTGGTTAGCTGCTAATCGTTAATCCAGTGTAAAATTTGTTTTTTAAAAGTCGAATGAATTAATGTTTTAGTCATTTCAAATTGAAATCAAGATCTAGATTTTGTTAGGGAATCAAAACGCAGTAAATTGGTAGTACGAATAAAAAGCTTTTACCACCAAAAAAGGTTATTTTATTAAGTTAAAAAAATGTCGAAATTTATTAACAAAATACAATTAATGCGAATTATTTTTGCAGAGCATATGTAACTACTGTAAACATTGGTGAAAATGTAGCTGGCGGCTTAATCATCGGCCTTGGCATCGTCATCATATCAATTTCCATCTTTGGCTGCCTTGCGGCCATACACGAATCTCCCAAACGTCTGCTTATTGTAAGTGCAACTATTTTGAAATGCAATATTTTAATTCCTATAAATAAAACCATTCATATTCCTTTTTCAGTATGTAATAGCTGTGGTTGTGCTGATACTGACACAACTACTGTTCCTAAGCATGGTCTCTCATGGCACTCAGGATGGCATTTCGGGTAGCATTAATGAAGGATTCGAAAAGCTATGGGATTCTGAGCGCAATGAGACTGGCGCCTTAGGCTACTACGAGTCCTGGCTACACTGCTGCGGCGTCAATGGCTCCGAAGACTATGCCGTAATTAGTCATGCTATACCCAAGAGCTGTTGTGTTGACTCCAAGTGCGTAGATCGCTCCAGTATTTACAAGGTGGGCTGCAAGTCACAGTTTGTGGAGTATCTGGATGACAGGCTGTTGGTTTTTAAGATTCTTTGCTGGCTGCTCATTGTGGGCGAGGTAAGTGTGAATAATATTTCAAGTTGACAGCAAGCAAAGTTAAACTTGTAACTTTTTCAGTTTGTTGGCGCAGCTTTTGGCTGGCTGTTGATGACAGGCTTGAAAAACCATGAACGTCGCATTAATGCCGTTTGGATGTAAAATAATTGTAACATTAAGCCTTAAGTATTATTTAAATTGATAAACACTAATAGTTAAATGTTTCATTATTAAAGCCACATAATTTTAACAATGCACTCAACTCAAAGCTAATTATTTAAAACCTCAATGTAGATATTTGTTTCGACGCGTGTTACATTTTTCCAGGACCATCGTGTAAAAAGAGCATAGTGTCCTCTGGACAGCGGCAAGCCAGAAACTTTCTTTGATATATCCGTGTTAATGACCTTATCAATTGCTAAGTACTTGTCAGTCTGAAAGGTACAAATTGTAAACATTTTTGAAACACATGAAATAAACTTAAGTCATACATAGGGACAGGCGTGATTGAGATTGGTATGACCATCTATAAAGCCAAATAACATTTTGGCCAGAGCATTATAGCGTGATCTCCAAAAGCGGCAGACATCCACATCAACAGAGTATATAAATGGTTTCCAGCCATTGCTTCTAATCATGAACTTGAAATGAAACTGTAAAACGATTTTTGGCAACTTATCGAAATAATGGCTGCATTTTTGCAAATACTTACACCAAAATCTTTTTGAATAGATCTAAAGATCTTATAGCGCAAACTCATATAGTTTTTCAAGCGATCCAACTTTCTAATGTAACAGTATTCTACTAAAAAAAAATCAACATCTTTGCTTTCACAAGTTACATTTGTGAATTTCAGAAAGATGCCCTAATTTTAAATACAATATTGTAGCCAGCTTAATCAACCAACATAATACTTACTTGCGTATAGCTTATACTTCCGAGACATACACAAAACATTGTTAGCCAATAATATTGCAATTTTGACCTGTCCATTTGATTGTTTTTTAACGAATGTGATCGCTGATCAATGATCATTTTCACAGAACGAAAAAATGTAAGCTCTAAAAATGTATTATGAACCAATTGATACTACGCTCTTTCTTGGTCCTAGTCTGGTGAAACTTTTTCTATTTTCTTTTATCTGTTTTTATATTTTGATCTGCTTAACTCAATAAACTCAGTGTTAGGAAAAAAATGTATAACTTTACAGTTGAGTGTGCTCAAAACGTTAACGCCATAAAGAAAGGGCTGCCAACCGTTGTTTCTGATCATGAATCTAAAATTAAACTGCGGTTTGATTTAGAAGCAAAATCGTCTGGGATATGTAGGAATTATACCATATAATCCTTTTCAATTGGTTTTTAGCAACATAAAACGCACACTGACATAGTTAGTAAGACGGTTCACATGCCTCAAAAAACAGTTATCCACAGAAGTCACCTTATTATCGTTACTGTCTCAGGTAATGTTTGTAAATTTTATAAACATGGTATGTGACATGGTAGGTATAAATAAAGTTTTTAAAATTTAAGAAATACTTACTTGCACATAAATGATATTTATGAGGCATATAAAAAATATTTTTGGCCAAAAGTACTGAAAGTTTGACTTGTCCATTTGATTGCTATTAGGCAAATAATATGATATATAAATTTGTTTGGCCTAATCAAAAGTTTATATGGCGTATGCTAGATAATCAAATACCCTAACATAATGTAAAAATGTTTGAGGCTATAAAAATAATTAGCTAAACACAAATTTTTTATTTAAGCTATAATGTATTTTTAATTGTTGTTGCTTTCATTACATTCAGTTAAATGTGCAGTTGATTATTGCTTATTGAATACAAATTTCCATTTTTTTACATCTTAATCATGAAGAAACTCCAGATAAATGTGCGTCTCAATAATTGTTATATTATTTGATGACCAGCTTGAGTAAATGCCATAATTTCCTGGTCCAATGGGCATACTAGGTAATCCTTTTGATATTTCCGTATTCATTACCCTATCGAATGTCAAGTACTTATCATTCTAAAAAATATATATATGAACTTATATTATTTTTTGCGTAATACAACTTCGTTATTCTTACCGTATAAGGGCAGCTATGATTTAAATTGGTGTGACCATCCAGAAAACCAAGTATCAATTTTCCCAAAGCGTTATAACGTGACTTTAAAAAACGGCACATATCCAAATCAATTGCATACAAAAATGGTTTCCAGCCATTGCTTTTAATCATAAATCTTAAATGCCACTGAAAAACTTAACAGTAAGAAGTTCTCCAAGTTCAAATTAATTTTGCATACTTACAATTACATTATTTGGTAAAGGCTTAAGCAGCATATATCGCACACTCACATAGTTTTTCTGTTGACTTACATGCCCAATATAACAGTACTGTACCGAAACTAAGCTCCGATCCTTGCTCTCGCAGGTAATATTTGTGAATTTAAATGAAAAGATGCCCTTAATTGTTTCTAAATGAAATAACATTTTTAGTACGAAAAAGTGATAAACTTACTTGCGTATGGTTTATATTAAGCAGGCATATAGAAAATAATGCTATTAGAAAATGTATTTGAAAGCTTGACTTGTCCATTTGAATGTTATTGCGCAAATGGAAATGGAATTGGTTTAAACTGCCACTTCTCGTACTTTGACTAATCTAAATCTAATGGTTTTTGGCCGAGTTGAAACGGCTAGCGTATATCTTGCATTCACAAAAAATAACAAATATTAGTTACAAACATGATTTTTAGATATGATCTAAATTTTTACAGCATACCTTTTTTTCAACATTTTCTATTTATTAAATACGTTGTATGTTAAGTGCTCATTATTTATATATAGTCTTAAGTTAAATTTATTTTAATCTTTATTTTATTATGACATGCTGCTTACTGTGCAATACAAGTTTGATCTATTCTGCGCCACTTTTCCCCAGCAAAAAATACACTGTTACTCTGCCAATTGGCAATTTCAATGTTTGCTCAATACTTTTATTGAACATGTCACCCTGTATACCAGCAGGTAAAGCGCCTGCGCCAAACCTCTCGGTCGTTGGTGTCGTTTCACGACTAAAACTGATGCTGAAACCGTGTCAGCTGTCAGCCGACTGGCAGTGTTCGGGTCATACTCGTATGTGACGGTTGTATTTCTGTATTTGTCGTAGTTGCAGGCGCGGCAGCATAGACATTAGGTTCACTGTCATTGTCGCAGTCGTTCTTGTAGCATAATTGCCTAACCTGCAGCTAGTGAAAATCATTTGTAGGTGTATAAACGTTTCCCATGTGACTAATTAGGAAGTTTGTTTTGAGCTGCATCTAACTATGTTTGTTGTTCTACTTTTTGTGGCTCTCTAACATAGAGTATATAGTGTTGGCTTGCTTGCAACATGGAAAAGTCGTTCGACATAACGCCCTGGAAATATGCGCTGTTCACAACATGCATACTAATTTCGGTAAGTTCGTAATCATGTCATTGACCAGAGACAAACAAATGCCCCGAAGGCCGTTTCGTCTATCCCGTCTATCGACCGGTCAGACAGAGCGTAGCCAGAACCCATTTCCGCACAACGGATTTTAGCGAATGCAAAAAATCAATAATATTACAAATGCGTGTAAATTAAAGCTATCGATGCTATAAGCAGCTGTCAGCACATGGTAATCAAATACTTTTGCGTTCATTTACTATACATGTGGTATACGTAATATGGTAATATATTTGCATTCATATATATAATAATAATTGCTACCACGAAATTGTTTGTGTATTTTGATTGGCTAAATGCTAATAATTTTCCCGCCTAAATTTGGTTAAGTTAAACTTAATTTCATAATCTAGCTACTGAATTAATGCATACAATATCTGTAAAATATTTTTTTTCTCATTATTAGGCATTTAACATCTTGTTCTTTTCGTGTGGCGTTGTTACTTGGGGCTCAGCTTCTTCGATTGCTGGTGGCTATGCCGCCGCCCTATGTGGCCTTTTCACATTTTCAGTCGCTTTTCTAGGCATTTATGTGGCCCTTAAGGAGTCCTACAAGTTTTCAACATATGTGAGTACTTAGCTCTAAAAAAATGTTGGCCAATTATAATCAAAGTTATATTTCTTGCAGTATATGGTGTGCACCTTTTTGGCGATTGCTGTACTGGTTTCCTACTTCTTTACCTTCTTGAACATGAAGAGTCAGTTGCTGCTGCAGTTTGAGGAGCGCATTAAGCGCCTGTTCGATGAAAAGTCGCAAAGTACTGATACCATGCAGCCCATACACAGTTTGTTTCGCTGCTGCGGTCTGCAGGGGCCACAGGACTATCTGGCCAAGGAGAATGGTGCTTTGCCGGCCAGCTGCTGCTATGGCTTTGATTGCACAGTTGTTTCGCATATCTATGAGGAGGGTTGTGCTGTAAAGGCCACAAACAATTTGCAGTTCCAGGCTGAAATCAATTTTTACTCAACCATTATCATACTCGCACTGCAGGCAGGCAATTGATTGAATATTATTGTAATGTGATAATTTAGATACTTTTTGTTTGCAGCTCTTGAGCATGCTTTTTGCATTCTTTATGGGCAAGGCACGCAAATTGTCCAAGATCAAGGATGATGAGGCACCAATCAATGAGGATTGATTCAAATGCTGCACACACTCCTTGTCTAATAAAGTTAGTTAAATTGTACTTCGAGCCATAGGCAATGCCAAGTTAATTGATTCAATATCAATTAGTTAATTTGTGGTTTTTAAAAATAAATAACTTAAATAAATAGCGAATACATGGTAAAAACAGATGTTGTTTTAATTTGGCAAATATTATTCAAATTCCAGCAACTCGACAACACTGCTCGCCGAAATACAAAAACAAAATAATAAAAAAGAAGAGAAGCTATATAAGTATTGTTTTGAAGACGATTCGTTTTTCGTTTGGCATCATTCGGGCTGTTGACGCCGATCCGATCAGTTGTGCTATAGATACAATATTTGTTTAAGCAATTGTGTTGTGCGAAATCATTATGGGCTGTACTTCCGGTTGTTTTAAGTGTTTCCTCAACATACTTAACACACTTTATGCGGTAAGTTTAAGAAGCTAATACCAATATTTATATGTGATTTGCAACAAGAACTAATGGTTAAGAGATATATTATTAAATAATACATACTTATCTATTTGCACATATACGTCCATCCATATACATGTGTGTGCATGTATTCAAGAATGTGTTTGAAATATCAAATAATAGCCGGTTTTATGGCTAAACAACAACAAACTGGCACATTTGTATTCGAAACAGCCGGAAACTTTTGTTGTGCATATTAATAAGTTCGTAAACATTGTTTCTACAGCAATAAACACGAGAATTCAAAGTTGTAATATTTAGCTGAATAATTTTGAAAAATATATATATTACTTAAAGTAATAGTACTAATATTTAAAATATGCTTATAGTTTCGACTAAAAACGCTGATATTGTTTGCCATGCTGAGTACAATGATTAAACTTAACGAAATGAATACTATCCATATACTTTATTTGCAGCTTTTTGGCCTGTTGATAATCGGTATAGCAACGTTGAGTCTGCAACAAGCACCGACTGCATATATTATCTATCTGTATGTCATTGGTGGCGTACTGTTTGCATCGTCTATTATCGGCTGCTGTGGCATCTGTCAGGAGAGTGTGTGTCTGACCACAACGGTGAGTGAACTTGATAAGCAAACCTTGCCAGAAGCACAAACATCATATTATTAACTTTCTTAACTCCTGTTTGTATAATCGAAACCATTGTCGCAGTATGGATTCATTCTGTTGGCATTACTCATAGTGCAATTGTTGGGTTTGTTTGGTACTAAATTCGATGAGGATTATATAAAACGCTTTGCGGTTGAAGATGTCGATGCCAAATGGAAATTGGAGATGGTCAGCCCAGGCGCAATGGATAAGATACAAAGAACGGTAGAGTCTTTTAAGACCTTAGACATCTTTAAGTATTGACTTTGGTTTTTTTGTTTTTGGTCTAGTACGAATGCTGTGGACGTACTGGACCTGATGACTATGTCAGCATAGGACGCCCCACACTGCCTGCAAGTTGTTATCCTGATGAGAAATTCAATATACCCTACTATACCACGGGTTGTGTGAATGCAGCTGGCGATGAGTTCCTTAGATACTTCAACTATGCCAACAATAGTAAATGGGGATCATTTGCTGTAACTGTGCGTTTATATGAGATATGTCAATTTTGACTTTTATTTAACTCTAACATTCTTTGAATTTTTTTAGGCTCTTTTGTGCTTCTGTTCGTTCTATTTGGTGCAACGCTTTCGCAAGGATCGCCAAAGATACAACTATCATTATTAAAACGAATTAAACTTAACACATCTTTCTCTTGCATTCAAAATGCATAATTAAAATGTGTCAACTTGATGTTTTTAGACATTAACGAATAAACAGTCGATGAACTAAAGCAAATCTAGTAGCTGTACACTTATAATAATTATTTATTCGTAAACTAATTGACTGAGCTGGCGTCATTTTGTGCTCATTCAACCCATTCCATGCTTAGCTCAGCTACTCAACTACTCATGCATATGTACTTCAATCAATGACGCAATGTGTTCAATAATCACAGCGCATTAATTTCTAGAATCTAATGATCGCCATAGAGTTGCGTGCTCCCTCGTTCTCGTTCTCTCTCTCTTCCTCATTTTTTTGCCCCTCTTTTAGAACCCAGACGCTCAGTCATAGACTCAGTTCCAGAGTATAATACTTGGAGCTTGGTGGCCGCGCTCAATCGTTTTGCTCTCCGGCTGGGTTAGACCGCCCGGCTGTTTGTTTGTTTGGCTTCCGACATCGCTCGAGACTTCGGTATATAAACACTTACATATACACACACACACTCACACAGTCAAAAGCACGCAATATATGTATAGACATTGACTTTTGATTTTGGCTTTTTGTGCTTTTGCTTTTCATGTTTGTTTACTGTCTTTTTGTTGTTTACGTTGTGCTGCTCAGTGGCGTTGTGTTGAGTGCGAGCTACTTTGCCGCCAGCTTCGGCGGCCGCAGTTTCAGTTTCAGTTTTTAGTTCGTTCGTGACCGTGCCTGCTGTAGCTATAGCTCGCAGTTTTTGTTTGAATTTGAAAATAGAAAAAAAAAACCAAAAACAAAAAAAAAAAACGAGTATATAGTGCAGTACCCCGATAAAAAAAAACATTTGTTTTTTTTTTTGGTTTCGACAAACTGTTGCACGTGTCGGCCATCAATAATAATAATAAGAACAACAAATAGCACGCTTACTACAATAATTAAAACAAATTTGGTTTATTTGCAACAATGGGTTGCGCCACAGGCACTATTAAATACTCATTATTTCTCTTCAATGCATTATGGGCGGTAAGTTCGATGAGTTTCTTAATATAACTTTGAAATAAAACATATGGCAATTGGAAATTAAATAAACTATATACTGGAAATTGCATTTAGCAAAGCATTTAACAGACAATATGTGCAAATATGTTTCCTATATATAAAGGAAACCTTTTGTAGCTCTAGCTAGATGATATCATCTTGTCTATGCGTGTTTAGTTCACGACCATTATTGTTAGTCCAAAGGCACAAACACATATATATTCTCATTTCTGTTAGCTCTCCGAGTGTGAATGTGTGTGTGCGTATCTGTGTCTATTGTCTTAGGTTTTTGCATTCCTTGAGCCGCTTGGAAAGCTTCTTTGTTAACAAGCAGCCAGCGACGACGACGTCATGCCTTAAGATTTAATATAATAATTAAATATATAAAAGAAATAACAACAACAAATTTGAAACCGGATTAGAAAACACACAAGACACCAATTTCAGCACCCGGCGATGAAAGCGGCTAAAATTGTTCAGGGAACTTGAAGCAATATGAACTGACCGTTAAACTGTTGACTTTTAAAATTATATGACATCAGTTGACGAACAAGTTAAAGAACGAGGCATATTGCATATTTGGTAGTAAGTCAGAATTTTTGTCGAAGCATTTAATTAAGTTATATAAAGGTTCGCATGATGTCAATAAAAAAAGCTATAAGCTCGTATTTTAGGATATTTTATATTGTTCCTACGCAATTTTAAAAGAACGCCCCTTATTTTAAAATGAGTCAACTTAAATTTGTGCTTTTCAGGTACTTGGCATATTGGTCATAGTGTTTGGGGCCCTAGGCTGGGGTGCCATGCCACAGCAGTATGCTATCGGCATAATGGTATTGGGCGGCATTATACTGCTGATATCTATGTTTGGCTGTTTTGGCGCCATTCGTGAATCGTCGCGCATGCTCTGGACGGTATGTACATGTTAATTAGATACCATCTACAAGATTGCTTACTAACTTTGAACCAAAACATTATAGTATGTGACGCTGCTGCTTGTGTTGCTAGTCTTAATAGCTGTCTTCATCTTCTTCAATACCCGCGATGTGTTCAAGAAGTATGCGGTGCAAACGGTGGAGGATCATTGGCAACTGGAGTTGACCAAGCCAGGCAGCATGGATCTGATACAGAAGACGGTGAGACTGAAGTGTGGAAGTGTTGTTTCTAAATTTAGTTAACTTGTTGTGTTTAGTACTCGTGCTGTGGTCGCTATGGAGCTGGGGACTACATTGTTATTGGTCATAGGAATAATACGGTGCCCTCAAGCTGTTGCAGGGGCAACAATTGCCTGAATCCATTAAATGTCTATGCAGATGGTTGTCTGAGCAAAGTGGAGGCGGCCTTCGCTGATGAGGCCATCACATCACGATACTGTGAATGGGGCCTGCTGGGATTTGATGTGAGTGTTCCACAGCATGCATTTTAAGTCATTAAGTGCATTACAAATTTGTCTTATTTCAGCTTATAATACTTGGACTGGCTGTTATACTCGCCATACACTATACGAATCGAAGTCGTCGCTATAACTATTAGCTAGTAGCTAAGACAGTCGAAACGTACCTCATCTCTAAGTGTCACCAATGTACCTACTTAAATAGTGCAACTTTAAACATCAGTACAGAGCACGATGTGTTCACTTGCCAAGCAATTTATTCAATGCCTTAAATATATAAATACAACTAAATTCGAATATACGTACAAATAGACCAAACATACTGATTTCATTTAAAACTCAGCCATTTTGTTCCACTGTGCAGTTGACTCAACATTCGAAAGCTCTTCAAATGATTGAAACGTGGGGGCTTTAGGCCAAACACACTCAAGCTTCAATTATGAAACTCTCCAAAAACCTTTATCAGGTGTACTGAAGTTGACACCCACGGCTATGATTAACAACGAAGGGAGAGGAAGTTTCCTAAATTTAAATTTTAATGATAGCTTTGTTGTTAAAAACCTGTCTTTGCGTGTCTAGGTATATCTGTATATTTATTTTGTTATTTTAACTAAGTCAAGTAATTGGATTTTCCATTAAATCTCTTTCGAGTAACAGTGGAACTTAAACGATGCAAAACTATTTTAGCAGGTAAGTTTTATCAACAGAAATTTTAAACTGAGTCAAAAATAAGTTTATAAAAAATAAACCCAGCAAGTAGTAGGCACAAATATAAAGAGCACAGTTGTTACTTGTACATCAAATGGAAATGTGCTAGAAATTATTTTCATAGTAAGCAAAATATGACAAATATTTGAAGAGGGTTTACTTAACTTAAGAGAAAATAGCAAAAGCTTTAAGACAACAAATCAAAAATCATGGTACGCGGTTTTTGGGATTTTGTGTGGTTTGTACTTAACTTAATGTGGCTGGTAAGTTAAATGCATCTTAATTCCTCATCTATCTACTTGGTAAGCATTTCTATAGATATTGTTCTTTTCAAACAGAGTCTCGTTGTGACCTTTTCAATGATAATCTTTGAGTCGGATAAGTTTCAAATCTTAACCCCAGTTATGGGTCCGACGGGTCTACTAATTATTTTCTTATTATTCAGTGGACTTATTGCTTCTGCAACACAGTCGATAAGCATGATTTCGTTGGTAAGGTTTTGCATATAGGGCATACCAGGGCTGCAATTAGGTATAGAGACTTTCGAAACCGAATCCACAAAACAAACTGAAGCTAAAATTGGTTTTAATTATTTCGTCTAAATAATGGCCTTGATCAATTTAACCTCGGTCAATCGGTCAAATTTGTATTTAAAGTGTTGCAGCTCTAACTTCATAAGCCAAAACTATTAAAATCTAAAATGTTTTTTTTTTAACATTTTTAGACAACAAACGTAATATTTTTTATAAGCATTCTCCAAGGATGCGTTATTTTGCTGTTTTGGTCCCAATTACCACCACAAATGGACGCATTAATGCTTATTTGGCCCGTTTGCAGAGTTTGTAATATGTTTAGTAAGTTTTGTAGCATTTCGAATACCTATTTTACCATTATTAATATAACTAAAATTATACAGACATTTTATCAGATATGTATAAGGTTCTTTGTATGCTTGGATACGTTGGATACTATGAAAAGCATATTTTTAATATATCCGGACTTATATTTATTGTTGGGGTATGTGCTTGTAATATGTTTTTTTATGTACAAATAATATATAATACGTTCTTTTTTCTATTTGCAGATTGCACATTTTATACTGTCGAAAAAGCTTAAGAAATTGAAACAACATGTGATGATGGTACAAGTTTAGAGTTTGATCGTATCGATTTGGTTAACCTTTTTGATGTTATAAAATTTAATAGAGTTTTATTTATGGAATTTTTGAATTTGGTTCTTCTAAATGTATGCTTAAAACCCAAAAAAAAACTATTAAATATATGAATATTTCGGATTGTAAACAAAGTTCTTAGACATTTTCCATATTCTGCTTGCGCTTGCATAGACAATATTAATAAATTTAAAGTAACACTATGAAATCCCGAATTATCTTTTGTATGTACTTTTTGAACTTGATCAATATATTTAATTCAAATAATTATGTGTGAAAATTATATAGATTTTCAACACCTTATGTACTTTATTTGCGCCTTTATTTTATAATTAACTTCTTATAAGAATTTATTCAAAGAAACACTATAAAAACAAACATTTTCCCCTAAAGTTGCGGAACTAATCAAACTTTACCTAAAAATGGTACAGGGACATTCATAGGAATTTGTCAGAAGTTGGTAAATAATTAGCAAGATATAGAATTCAAATCAGAACTCTTCTTATAATATAATAACATAATGGGAAAGAGAAATAATTATCTTGCTTAACTAAATAAAATTTAAACGATGTGACGTATTAGGGTTTAATGAGACTTACGTCTTTGTTAGTAACGCTCATTTGCGCGAGCGCATTGATTGCTCTCTTTCAATTAATGTACTGTGCAGTTGAATCTTCGTGTGTGTGTGTGTGTGAGAGAGCTTATGTGGGTGCTTGTGCGTGCGTGTGTGTGTGTGTGTGTGTGAGTCGTTTTAAATGTACAAAATAACGAACTTTAATTTTGTTTGGATTCAGTTTGCAAGCAAACGTTGAACGCGCCAGTCTCTCAAAACGGATTCTAGAACGAATAACCAAAATACCGAAAGGGCAACGTACAGCGAGCATTTATTTTGCTGTTTCGAAAATAAACAAAAGCGCTTTATTGTTGGATGTCAAAAGGTTAAGAAACTTTGTGCAGTGATACTGTGTGTTAATCGAGTATATTTTATGTGCCTAATGAGCAAAGTTTATATGCACAATCTCAAGCAATTTAATGCAGCAATAAACAAAAATAAAACACTAGAAGTTTGAGTAATTAAAAGAAATTTCTGAGCAGATTTCCTGCAAGATATTATAGAAAAAATATTTAAGATATTTTTATAATTCTCAGATTGCCAAAAAGCGAACTTCGAAATAAAAATGGGTTGCGCCACGACAAGCGTTAAGATTACCTCCATCGTGCTGAATGCGATTTTGGCGGTAAGTTATAATCTACACACTCACATACTGTATAACTTATGCAAATGAATACAAACACAAACACACACCTCATAACTTATATGCAGTTGTTTAGAATGTAATGACATTTCACTGATGCATACAATTGAAAAACGAAATGGTATGAATGATCCACTTGCAAGCATGATGTCATATGCTTGAAACGAAAGCGAATAGAAATAATGTTTGGCAATCTAGCTGTTTTGACCATAATATATGTCTAGACAAGAACAGCAGAAGCAGCGGCAGCAGTTCTGCAAGATGCTAGATCAGTGTACAAATACCCCTGCACATGGCCTCCAATGTCATTTGGCATCCGCACCTTGCCTCCGCCATCTCTTCACTTAGCGTTGGCCATGTTGTATTTTTAATATTTTTTGTCATTTGTCAGTTTCACACACTTTAGCCACGGCGACGTCAGGTCTTTGGCCAACTAGCTCACACACACCCCTGCCTCTGCCCCTGCCTTTGCACCAGTACTCTCCTCAGTGTAACCATGACAAACATGTTTACACTTGCAGCTTTTGTTTTGACGGGGAGTCAAGTATTGCGCTCGCAGGAAACGGGCGCCAGTGCTGTACAATTGCAGCAGTTTCTGGTTTCTGGCTGCTCGATGATGTCATGCCACAGCACTACTTACTTGTAGTTTGACCTATATATAGCGTTATCCGAATCCAGGCATAAGTCCCAACCCTCAATGCCATTCGGGGTGTTTTTGCTACACACACCACATCATCTTCTTTTTATCGACGTCTTGCTACCCTTGCTAAAATTTTGCAAAGTAATTGTAACATATTCTGATTTTGGCTTGATAAAAGACGTTAGACATGTTTTTGCCTAAATGTAAAGAGCATGCTAAATATGGTTAAGTCAAGTAAGCATAATAAAAACAAAATATCAAATATGAAAACTTTACTGTTTAACTAAGTGGGTCATTAACTAATTAGCAATGTGACTTTTTTAATCATCTTAATTATAATTAAATCTCTTGGGATCTCAAAACAAAACGCACACAAAACCCTTTTTCAAACAGTCAGCCAAAATCGTCTTGGTACTTGACCTATGGCTTTATGTCAACTTTATAGCTTAGATTTGGATACCATTCACTAAGTGGATATATATATTTTGAACTAATGCTCTGCACAATTTGTTTCATATTTATCAAACTCTCTGCGTGGAGTATACAAGTCACTCAAATGGCAAGCTTGACATTTCTGTGTCACATTCATTCAATATAGTACTATATCGTTTACAAAGCCGCAATTAAACCACAATTTAAACATATACATATAATTGATATGCAAACAGCGTTTCGATTTCGACTCATCTCATAATAAAGCTTGTTATCATTAAAAATGCACTTTGTCATGCAAATACGACTCAATGTGAGAATTCCCAGTTTGATATCCGTTATACTTATATCTTACAGTTCCTCGCAGTGGGTGCGATAGGTTGGATAGCCTTCAATGCGGATACGGAGAGCGAGGAGTTTGTCATTGCCGCCTACGTGGCCTGTGCCATAATTGTGCTGTTTGCCTTTCTGGGCATATTTGCGGCCATTCGAGAGTCAGTGTGTCTTACTGCAACAGTAAGTTTATTGACCTCTTCCCACTTCAAATGTAATGGCATCTGCTTGACTCTTAATAGAGTGCTGTGTTTCTGCTGCTGCTGGCCATACCGCAAATTGTGAGCACCTGCATCTTTCTGCACCAGTTTGAGGTGCAGAGCGCTCAGAACACAGTGGAGCTCGCCTGGCAGGCCAACAACATGGACGGACTGCAGCAGAAGTACGAATGCTGTGGCAAGACAAGTGCCCAGGATTATGTTCACCTCAGTCAGGTGATTCCGCCCAGCTGCTATGAGAATCTGCAGCAGACGCCCGATCATCTGTTCGTCGACGGTTGCATTGAGAAGATTCAGAGTCAATATGAGAGCGATAAGCAACGTTTTATCATTGTCTCGTGGGTGTTGGTGGCCTTTGAGGTGAGAATTATTGATCCATTTCTAAAACTAGATACTAATTTGAAACTTATGGTATTTGTAATTAACTGTGTGAACATTCTCGTTTGACCTGCAGCTGTTATGCTTTGTCTTGGCCGTCTTTCTGGCCATCAGTTTCCGCAACAAGCAGCGTCGCATGCAATTTTAATGGCCAACTGCTGCTGACAGGTGACAGCGATGCCGTGAGTACAAAACAGGGTCAAACCGTGGGTTTGAACAAGTCACGCCACACCCGTTCAAGTTGGGCTGAAGGATATTTAGTATTTCGATTTGTGCTTTGCCTATTCAAGTATGGATTTTATTTGAAAACCAAAAAAAAAAAGAAAAGAAATATGCATACAACATTCATAAGCAACCCTTTTACTACAAATGCTACAACATACATATAAGCTAAGTACTTAGATAATTTATGTAGCTCTAACTATTTATAAAGCAAATACAAATATATATCTATGTGTGTGTGTTTAAATATTGAGGCGTTTAACTATTACCAACATTTTTTCTATGTTTTTCCTTCTCTAATAATAAATACTGCCCTTTTCCTATCTATAAATATTACAAGTACAATTCCTTTGCTCAATCATCTTTTGTCTTGGCTGTTTATAAAAAGATCAACGTCACGTACTCATTGCCAAAATACAAAGAAAAAATGGGAAAGAAAACGGCGAACTAGCTAGCCAAATGAAAATGTACACAACTTGTTGCTCATTTGAATACCTTATACCTTGGAACGAATGTAAATTTGTATCTACACATGTAAAGATGTGTGTATATATATTTTTGTCATATTTATGTTTGACTTTTTGGTATGCAATTTGGCCAAAAACGAAGGCTACCTAATTCGTAAACAAAACACGTAGATTAGGGTATGAGGAAAATGATGAATTCACAGCAAGTTCATTGAAAAAAATTATGTTGGTTGGGATTATTTCCTTAAGTTGTTTTTTATGTATATATGTATTAAAATGCATTTTATTTAGTGCCTCTTTTTGGTCAACTTATAGGCGTAGCTAATGCGATAGATGATTGAATCTCTGCCAGGATCGATGTTTGCAATTAAGTAACTAATAACTGCCAGAGCTAGGCCAAGTCCCAGACCTAGCCAGAGAATAATGTTGAACACAACTGGATAGTCAGCGCTATTGATATCGTCAAAGGGATAAGTCTTTTTGTTAGAAACTGTGCCACGCATCGCGGCGTCTTGGGCCAAACGTTTATCTGTGATTTGGACAAAGAACAGCGTGTTGGTGTAGTTTTTTGCCGCAGTTAGCAAATGATTTACGGCATCACTTATCAGTTGCTTGGCCTCGTGTAGAATGATGTACTTGGTTATTTTGGATAAATGTTCAATAGATAGACGGAACATTAACACATGACCCGGTCCAAGGAACATTGTCAGATTATTGGCGATTGCATGCATATAGGCGATTTGCTCCAGAAATTGTTGATGGCTCTCGAACTTGGCAGGCTCAAAGTTCTTCGATGAAGTATCAAGTTGTACTTCAGCATTTCCCAAGTAGAACTGAAATGCTTCTACACCCTTGGAGTGATTATTGAAGTCGAACTCAGTTACAAGTTTGTGATCAACTTGATTAACAAAGTTATTAAGGGAATTCTGTGTTTCCGAATCAATCAGTTCGTAGGTCTTTACTTGTTCAATTGCTTTCGCACGAATAATACCCTTGATGTGCACAACAACCACAGTTGTATTCGAAAGCGAGAAGGGATTGTGGATTACCATGCCGGACCACTTTATGTTGCCCGTGACGGCGTTGCCCATAGATGCTAGGATTACATCGCCAACAAAAAAACTCTCCAGCTCCTCATTGCCAGTGAACTCAATGGGTTTGGGACTATGCAGCACAGTAAATTCGCCGGTTGACTGAATTTCTGTAACGAATAGCAAAATTGTTAGTAACGTAAACAAATACATTGCGTCAAGTTGTGCGAATGAAAAGTAAATCACAATACATGCAAAGGGATATTCATTTAAAGCAAATGTTGCTTTGTTCACCTAATGATGTAAATAATATCCTTTTCTTAACTTAATATTGTTTACAAACGGCATTTTACTGCGCACTTTATCCATGAATTGTTATACTATGTAGGCCAAAAGCTCCTTTGCAATCGCGTAACGGTAATGCCAAAAAGCTTTTTCACATATTCGTGACATCATACCACCCACAAATTTTGTGACCGCCAAGAAGCACAACAAGTCAAATGTCGCAAGGGAAAATTGCTTAAGTACCAGAATACCCTGCAGTATGATTTTAAGAAGTTTGACTTGAGTTAAGCCCAAGAATCTTGTTAAGATAAAGTATAAACTCAAAGTTACATTGTCACGAGCCCTTAATAACATTTTTGCAGCTTTAAGACTTTGAAATAACGCTTGTTACAGCGTTTTGCTAGCCCTTGTGGTAGTGATCATAATTATAGGGTATAGAAATAACAAAAAGAGGAAGAAACTTTGAATCGTTGATTTCCTTTGAGAAGCAACCAATACTAAATAGCTTGCTAGAGTGTCCAACTGCTTGTCTGTCTGGTTCTGGTGGCTTTTTTGGGGGCGCCATAATTTCAAAACAAATGCGCGTCGTTTAGTCGCAGTTCATCGTGTAAGGCAAAAGGGCTGGAGAGCTAAAGCTAGCTGAACGTGTTTATTATTTATACTGTTCACAGTATATATTCAGCAAAGCTAGCTGTGCTACAAAATTGAACGCACTATCGATTGGATTACGCTGTCAAAATGTCCTGTGTCTATGGTGTATCCTGTCAGAAAGTTGTGCTCATCGTTTTGAATGTGTTGCTATCGGTGCGTATGCGTAATTATCCTATTAACTATTATGCGATTTTTGGCACTGTCCAGCTGATTTGCAGCTTGTTGGCGTAACGCTAATTGCATTATCCGTCTACGAGCTGAACAACGTTTCCGCTGGCAGTTTTGAGCACATTGCCAATGTGGTGCAGATCTTTGTGGGTTCTTTTGTGGTACTTAGCTCCTTTCTGGGCTGCTATGCAGGTGCACGCCTCTCTCTTGGACTCATTTGGAGCGTAAGCCTAATGGAATATTTAAGTATATGCTTGAGTTGTAATGATTTTTATTATTTATAGTATGTCAGCTGTATGTTGATATTGATAGGCCTCCAGGTCTATATAATTGTGGCTGCTCATGTGACGGACTATGTGGAACGAGCTCGTGATGATTTCGTAGCTCTTTGGGAGTATCAGCGACGTAACGCCGAACGCATTGCCTTTTTGGAGCAGAAGGTAAGGCTAATAAATGGCTGGCTATATTATTTTCATCTTCTTTGTTTTTTCTATGTTAGTACTCTTGCTGTGGACACAACGGACCGCAGGACTATATAATCCAGGGAGCTGGCTTTCCACTCAGCTGCTATGGCCAAAGAGAACGCGTGCAGAGTCAGCTGTTCAGCGATGGCTGCTTGGATGCTGTGCAGGCTCATGCCACAGACAATGTCGTTTTGGGTCTGATCATCAAGTGGCTGCTGTTTGGTCTGGAGGCAAGTTTTCTATATGCTGACCCTAACTCAAATAGGGCATATAATTTATGGCTGGCTTAGCTAACCCATAATAAATTTATGAAATATTTTAATACTATTTTTTTTTCTCTATTTACCTTCTGTCTTCCATCTGTACAGCTTTGCGCCTTGGGCGCTGCCACCCACTTGGGCATTGCAGTGCGCAATAAATTGCGGCGCGAGCGTTTCTGACAGCTTTCTCAATAGGTCATTAGCTCGTAATGCCTTCAATCTTACTATACCTAAAAACAAACATATATATATCGAGAAAAATTAAATACTTTTTCAATTGATACAATTAAATGAGCAATATGTGCTATAAAGTTTAAAAACGTTTTGTTTTTGTTGCTATTTAGCATTTCCAAACAATTTATATATATATATATATAAGCAGCAGATAAGTAGATATATGGTCTGCCTATAAAGACACATAAAAAACAATATATATGTGAAAATTTTGCCTGACTGTCTGTCGCGCGGTGCTAGGGGTAATGATTGGGGTTTGGATTGGGGTATGGGTTGATTTTGCCGTGTGTGTCTCTTGAGTAACGAGCAAACCGCCCGTCTGGCCCGACGTGGCGGCAACCACTCAACAGATTTGTAAACATTTCGCAGTTTTTCCTCATCCAACTGAATAAGTTGAGTTCTCTATTTTGGCAGCCATAAAAGCATTAACAGTTTGTGCCGACACAAGAAGCGCGCGTTCGTGCGGCATACGTTGGAAAATCCACAACTAGAACGAATGGAACATTAAAAATTCATAAGAAAGAAATAATAAGTAATAATTAAATAATATTTTAGCACAATTTTAAGCAAGTAGCTGCACAACAAAATGCCCACAGTGCAGGTGTGTCTGCAATGGACAGCGGTGGTTTTTAACACATTTACTTTGGTAAGTTTTATCAAACTTAAGTGAATACATCCAAAACAAAGGAATATATAACTGTTGTGCATAATTTGAATTTATATTTTAATAATTTGTTTCACGCTTGACTCACACTGCGTATGTGTAATTTAATGTTGCACGGCTACTGCACTCAAAAGTACATGTATAACAAATTTAATGTACGTAAGCTTTTTTTTAATTATTGCTTATTTTATATCTGGCCAATTTGGCAACATACACATCTACATCTACTTCCATGCGGCCGTCAGACAAGATGTCACTTTACTTATTTTTAATTATTCCAACATATTTCGTACAACAACTTGCCTGTGCTTATGACTAAGTGAATGTGTGTGTGTGTGTGTGTGTGTGTCTGTTTTGTGTGTCTCTGTGTCGGCCTGGCATTTAAAAATAAAGTCAAAAGTAATTTCATGCATATGTATATTGTGTTTGTTTTTATTCTGGTTTTTTCTGACCGACAAAGACAAGCAATTTTTAATTTAATTATTTATTTTGTTTTTCACGGAGATTTTTTGTTTTTAATTTGATTTTTGTGACGTTGTTAATTCACATGATTGTTGAATTCAATTGATTTTTCACTTTCTATATACTTAGATTCTTGGCACCTTGGCTGCCCTAGCCGGTGCCTATGAGCTGTTCTATCAGTTGGACGAAGGATCAGCGGATCATGTTGATGTGGACAAGATTATGCAGTTAACTATGGCCGGCACACTTATACTAGCTGCTATCATTGGCTGCTCGGGCGCCTTTCTTGGCTCCATCAAGGTGCTTGTTGTGGTGAGCTGGCAACTTCTTTTTAAGTGCTTACCACTGTAGTTAATACTCTTTGATGTTGATAGCATTTGGTGTTGTTGGTGCTGCTGATTGGTGCACACATCTGGCGACTAGCGCATTACAATGAGTCCAAGCATGTGGATGCCACAGAGGTCTTTGTCATGGGCATTTGGATGAAGGAGTTGGTGCATCCAGGTGCAATGCATCAATTGCAGCGCAGGGTGAGTTTCAAATATAATTTTATGTTATGTTCGTGCACAATTACATATAATGGTTTCTCTGCTTAGTATGAATGTTGCGGCGACAAAGGCTTCTCTGACTACACCAGCTTGGGCATGAGAGTGCCACAAAGCTGTTTTCACACCAAGGATGGCGTGCATGCGCTCTATCCCTATGCCGAGGGTTGTATGACAGCTGTAAAACTTGCGCATCTAAACATGTATCGCTACGAGAAGTGGACACACAGCGCATTTATTGGCTATGAGGTAAGAAACCTTATAGAATACGTTTTTGAAATAATAAAACCTATGTTTTTTTTTAACTATAGATTGTGGGCATCATTTTAGCCATAACGCTGAGCTGTCAGCTGACAACTAAAACACGCCGCTATGCCTACTAGTACTAAGATTGATACGCTGCATTTGCTATACAATAAACGATTTAAGTAGTATGATAAACAGCGGATTGAGTCAGTCAGAGTCTCGGATGTTAAACGTTTTCTAGCAGGTGTGCTCGGGAGCCTACATGGTTGGAACGCGGCTCTCGGCGCACACCTGGTGGCACCTGTTGACGTGCATTTCGTTGCCTCTGGCGCATCTTGTGTAGTAGCAGACTAAGCACAATGGTCTGCACGAGAATAAATATCTAGGAAAAAAAAAGTTCAAACATTGTTTTTTTTAGTAAGGAGCATTGAACTGAAGCTGTGGTTGCCTACCTCAAGGCCAATAATGCACCACATAAAAAGCTTATCGCGATGCTCTATGTGGTTCTGGCTGTGGTTTAGTGTCGTCTGGCAGCCGCGAGCAAAGAGCTTCTCATTGCCCGGGTGCTGATAACAGCTATTTGGTATAGGCAGCTGCAAATTCTTGTAGTCGCTGGCATTGTGGTAACCGCAGCAACGCTGTTGCTGCTCATACTGTTGCATTCGCTGTGGCTGCGTATCCAAGTTATTCCAGGCCATAGACAGATCAAGCTGTTGCCAGGCGCCACTGTATCGTATGTGCGGCTGATAGTTGTGCAGTTGTATATACTCCACGCCCATCATGATCAGTATAAAGCAGGTAAACTGAAAGATTTTAAAAAGCCATTATCAAAAACTTGATTATGCAGCAAACTTACTGTTATATTAACACTAAGCAGATCACAGACAAGTCCATAGCAGCCAAATATGACAATTATGCAGATGGTAGCGCCAAGCACAAGACTCTCTACAAAGTATGTGTGCTCCGCCGTATTTGGCTCAGCAATTTGTAGACTCAAGCCCGCTGCAGACATCACGCCAATAGCCAGCAGCTGTAAAGGATAAGATGTTTAGTATTTACCATATGTGATAATAACGTACTTACCATGTACAGAAAATTGGACAGGAGTCCCGTGTACTTGATTGTGTTATAGCAGCAGATCATTATGTGAATGCGACAATCTTCAGCAGATGCGCAAAATTTAAAGCTACAGTGATATTGATAATCTACAATGTGCACAGATGTATACATAAACATATGTACAATACAATAATAATCATTTGCAAGTAATTTCACTTGTTGCAAATCGAACGAATGCCAAAATGAAAAAATGATTGAAATAAATCAATTCATCATTATAATCTAGAATTGCTAATACTTTTGAGCGACTACTGTACTGAAAGTGTGCATAGGACAGCGGCAGGTATTGTTTTTAAGTTGTAATTTTATTAAAATATTAGTATTTGTTTACTTATTGCCTTAAAATTTGCTAAAAACTTTCTTAATAAATATGACATAGAATTGCATAGAGTACTATTCAAGTCGCAATGTTAGGTAAGAAAAGCTTCCCAAACACCCGCTCAAAACAATTCTTGTGGGCGTGTCTCGGTGTGTGTGTGTGTGTTTGATTGTTTGTGTGTATATGTGGGTTTTACAATGCTCAAACAATGTAAAAACAAGTGTGGGGCGGGTCGTTAAAACGTTTCAATAATAAATATCACATTGTATTAAATCGCTGGCAGGGGCATTCATGCTTTCCAATTTTTATGTTTGTTTGTTATTTTTTCTTTCTTTCTGAATAAGCATTACATGCGCCATGGCAATGGTATGAGACCCCATTTTTGTGTAATGTCCTTGAAGTTACACTCCATGCTGAGCACCACTTTCTCCATCTTCTGACTGCGCGCATTTGTAGCCGCTTTGAGCGTTAGACAAAGCTTTGTCTCACGATGTGATATTTGTTGTGTCTAAAGCACAAAGATTAATAGCATGAAAGAGAACGAACGAGATTAACAACTGATTAATTAACTCAAAGTCATACAACTGCTGATTACTCACGTCCATGTCATAGGTCCACTGTTGACTTGGCTCACCGGCGCACTGTGTCAGCATCACATTCGAAACTGTTGCATTGCGGTTTTTAAGCAGTTTAAATGCGCCTTGCTTGGGCGGTCGATAAGTAAGGCAAACGTTGTCGTTGGTCATAACCTGACCCTTGGGTGTTATGACAAACATGTCCATAGTCTGAGCGTGCGATGAGCAGTCACCAACGGTAACCTGTTGCAGTGACGAGCGCGGCACATCATTTTGTAGGGGACGCAGGCATTTATCACGCTCCAGATCAATCAATGACATAAACTCCTCGGCCTTGTTGTCAATCTCTTCAAAGGTGCGTTTCCATTCGCGTGATAACGCTCGTCCCGGCAGATTTTTCATGTAATTACTGTAGGCTTGAGCGCATTCCGTCTCGCCATCCAGCCAGATGATCTTACCAAAAAACCGATCTGGTGCCGGAAAGAAATGCTCTGGCCATATGTTTTCCAAGTACCATGAAAAGGGCTTGCATTGCAGCTTCTCACGCAATGCCAAACGTTCTGTCACATTCACCTTATCTCTTGCGCTTAGCGATAGTCCAGCGGTGTAGAGCATGACAAAGTACTGCCAGTCATCCATCCAGACAGTGGCAGCTCGGGCCAGATTGGATGTAAGCACCTCACTCATGCCACCTGGGAAAGTGTATGGCGTGCTGCTACGAAATATGTGGCCCACATGAGAGCAAGGACTGATCTCAATTCGGCCGCCGCACTGCCAAATGCGAAATGACATCTCCACATTCTCTCCGCCCCAAATTCGCATGTCGCTATCGTAGGCGCCCATTTCGTAAAAGTACTTGCGATCAATGGCAAACAGTCCACCAGCCATGCCCGGTGTTGCTATGGGTGCCGTGCTGTCTTTGTTTTTAACACTTGCTTGTCGTTTGCGATCCGAGGAAAACCATCGGAAGCTCAGCTGCCAATTAAAGGCGCCCCAATGATTCTCAAAGGTTTTTGTGTAGCTGAAATTGTCATCCGATATTATATCGATCACCGGGCAGATGACCACCTGGCGGGATTCTTGAATGCGTGCCAACAAAGGCTCCAGCCAGCCACGAGAACACTCACAGTGCGCATCCAGAAATGTGAGCACATCGCCACGCGCATGCTGAGCACCCATTAGACGAGCTGGCACCAAGCCACTGCGCTCCTTCATACGATACAAACGAGTTGGGACTGTAAGAACTTTGATGTAGGCCTCCAGTTGGCGCTTCAGAAATGCTACAAATAAACCAAACACAATTCATAAGCATTGGAAATGGTTTTAAAAGCAAATAATTATTTACAGCGATCGCTGGCATCATCGACCAAAATTATTTCCTTGAGCAGCTGGCGCGGCGAGCGATTTATGACGCTAGTTATGGTACGCAGCAGCACAGACCAGGCCTCGTTATGGAACACAATGATCACAGATGTGCTGGGCAAGTTGTTTGCATAACGTTTATCGCGACATCTGTGTATATGGAAAATAGGTACATATTATTGAACAATTTATGGATATAGAATTTAAGGCAGCGACTGCACTTACTCGCCCGTGCGGTAGTCCTTGAGCGTTCTGTTTAGGGGAATGCGATCGCTGGCCAATATATTAAAGCTGTTTAGCTTGAAGAAGCGCTGCATACGAAATCGATCTCGCGGTGGTACAATAACGGGTCGACCATCGGCGCCCTCGCTCTGTTTAGGCTCGAACTGGTTAATGTTGTAATCGTCTGCAAATGAGTAGTCATTGAACTGTTGTGTTGTAGATGTTGTGTCATTTGTTAAGTGGTTCAATAATACAAACCTGCAGTCATATTGCCGAAGATGTCTCCCTTGCCAATATAGTGGGCAACAATGTTTTTATACGGCCACAGCGAGCGTCGTTTGGGCGGTGGTTTCGGATGACTATGCATGATGAGTGAACCAAAACAAAAAAGTTTATGATTAAAAACTAAAATCTGATTTGGCAAAACCCGATAAAATGTTGCAATCTGTCTCTACAAACTACGCAATAGTTTTTTAGTTTTATTTAAAAAAAAGTAATAAACAAAGAACCGTTGAAAATTGTCTGCTCAATTATTGGTAACTTGCAATTAAAGCTTTAAGAAGTCGTCGAAAAACAAGCGGAGTGACGGACACACAAGAGCAATATACTCATTCGGCCTTCGGCAAACAGAGTATTAAAATAAACAAAAGATGACAATGGAAATAATGTTTGGCATTTAACAATAAGTCGCATCATGATCATCATCATCATCATCATCATCGACAGCAGCAGCAACTAAATAAACAACTAGAAATGCCATAAAAAATGCAAAGTAGATACCAAAACGAAAGCAAGGCTGTTGGAACCCCTTTGAAGACCTCAGAGACCCGCCCAGTCAACTCACTCGAGTGTAACATTAGCGCCAGCAACGACAAAAGTCGCCGCCAACGCGACTTGCAACACCAAAGCGAGACCAGTCGAGCATCCAACACATTTTTGCCTTAAAGGAAATTATGCAATGTGGCTGCAACCCAACGCAAATTGGGGGGCAAAGCTAGGCCTGATTGCATCTTCGTGGCAAATACTACTTCCTGAAGCACAAGCACATTCACGCAAGCTAGATAACACAATAACACTTGTCTGTTTATAATTTCTGGTTCTGTTTACTCACCGAGGCTCTGCGTCAGAGCTTTGTATACTTGACACATATAAGTTTATGCTAATTGCAAACATGAAGAATGCAAAAAACAATAAGAACAGGTATAAGAGCCAGAGTTTCTTCAACTGCTGAAAACGCAGACCCATATTGACGAATTGTTATTTTGGACACTGAACGTTGGCGCTGGGCGCTGTGATTTGTTGCTTGTATTCAATATGTGTCCGTCTTCGTCAGCACGCGTTGTTGTTGCCTACAGCTGCGCTGTGTTAATGACCGGCAACGGTTTCAAGCCCAAACAGCAAACACTAAAAGTCCGCTCGCTACTGAAGCTCTCTTTTGCTGCCAGATAGCGACAGCGTAAAAATTAATCTCTTAGTTGTTGTGTCTACCGCGGACCACTGTTTAATCCAATGTACTGCAGCGTTTTAGCACTCTGGCAACCGTTTAAACTTGCAGTGGGCAAGTCGTTTTATTGCCAGCACTGCAATATGTTGAACGAATGCATTTTACTGGCAGCAAACTCTCTTTTTATGCGGAAAACAAGTTAAACGCGGTGCTATTTTTTGTTTTGATGTAAATATGTAAACAACATATCGTCTTATCGATAGGCGTCCGATATATTGTGGTGGTTGTGCGAAATTTCGACAAATGGGTCGTAGAGGTGGCAACGCCATGACACCTAAAAAGTACCTCAATGCCGCGCTAAACCAAATTTTAAATAGTATGTTCCTCTCAAACACAATAGATGGCACTTTTTATTTGTTATTTCAGTGCAGCTGAAATTAGTTGAAAAAAAAATCAGCTAACAATTAATGTAAGAAAAAAAGATTTCCAAAATGAAATCTATATATTTTTACATCTTTCAATACTGTAAACAAATTAACTAAGGGCTTTGAACTAACGATAGAAACGTCTTCGCTCTGCATTCTGCAATGTAATGGCGAACAATCCAGCAACCATCACTGTAAGTATCTGTGAATATAACAATTATTTTGTATGGAAATATTGTAATTAGTTATAAGTCGTACCTCCAAGCCCACAATAGACCAGTCACTGATGCGTTCATATTTTGTTCCCATGACAAAGGCAGCGGCCAGTCGGTTATCGCAGCCAACGGTAAATAAATCCATTGCAATTGTTGCGTTCTGGTTTAAATAGCAGCTTGGCGGTATTCGCAACCCACTGGCAGTGTAATCAAGAGGACCCGATTTGCCGCAGCAATGGTACTTTGATTTGATTTCGCAACATGTGTTACTTAATAGCACGAGACACAATGCAATTTGTACTTACCTTGATTTCATAGTAGGACATGCTACCGTTCTCGTAGAGCTGATGCTGCCAAGCATTGTTAATTGTTTCATTCGCGAGAAGCTCAAAGTTGATGGGTTGTGCGAATATAACGGTAATTTGCGCACATATCAGGAACAGCAAAATTGCAGCATACTTTTAGACGAAGCAACCAAATGTGTCAAATACTCATCGGCACACTTACACAATATATACTCACAATCCAACTGAGACGAATGCTCTCCCGTAGTGCCGCTATGCAACCAAAGATGGTGCTGCCAAAAAGTAAAACTCCCAGCACAATGCCCAATATGCAAGGTATGCGTATTGCTACACTATGACTAAACACAATCAGAGCATAGGAGCTAGCTGCTATGGAGAGTGCACCGAAAACCTTAAAGAGAATACCAATATCAGTTGTATAACCTATACACACATTGCACACACACAGACGTCACTTACACAGCATAGAAAATCCAAAATAAACGAGGAAATTTTTAAAGTTTGTGTACCGCAGCTCATTTTGTGAATACTCAACGAGTGCGCCTATGTTCAGTATGTCGCTAAGAATCCAACTGAGCAATAAGCGAAAAAAAAGAAGCCAATATCAAATAAAGCACACACAAATATGTTTGTCTGTCCATTGAAGCTTAGAGGCGGCATTGAGATAGCGCAAATAGAAGCTATAACTGATAACGTTTGCGCCAACTTGAAACAGCTGTGCGACAGCTTATCAGCTTTATCTGAATACGAGTAGGAATATCGATTTTAGCCATGCACTCAATTAGGCAGCGAGTTTGATATGCACTCGAATACGCTAAAGACATTATAGTTATAATTGACTTTTATATGCATTTTATGATCATTTTGCCTTTAGCTGAGAGAGCGCCAAAGTTAGTGCGCATTTTCAACGTGTTAGTATCAGTTCTGATAATAATATTCTGTGTGTGTGTGTTTGGTATTATAGAACATCGTTATCTAATTTACCCTACACTATGTTCAGGGTCAAACTGCGGCAGCCAAAGAAGGGACAAGACCCCTATGGCCTGATATAACTGTTTACTTCTATTAGATACAATATATATATATTATGCCAATCTATTTATGGTTGGTTTTTTCGCACAACTATTTTAGTCAACTATCTTTTACCATAACTCATGCAAATTAAAATGAAAAAAAAAAATGAAACGACTCACGATTGGTTCGGTCGAAGCGTTTAGTCAACCTGCTATCTATATCGGTATTAACTTGTTTGATAAGCATAGACTTTGCATTGTTTGATAGTGTTAAAGGTGTTTATTGCAACACTGTTGCATTTCTCGCAGTGTATGCGCCGCCCGCTTATTATCGTTATTATTGTTATTTACTTTTTGTTGAGTGAGTGTTCTCTATATGTATATATATATATTTTAACGCTGTCACACAATGGAAATTATTATCGCAACTAACCGACGGTTAGACGGCAATCGTGTATATTTTAGTAATTCAGTCTAAAAAAAGTTGTCAACGCGCGCGTATCGATCTGTTTTCCAGTCTGTTATTTAAAGTTGTTGTTGGCCATATCGCTTGAAAAGAACTAATTCGAAATGGGTTGTGCAACGGGAACGATTAAATATCTAGTATTTCTATTCAATGCGCTCTGTGCGGTGAGTAAAAAAAACAAAAAAACAAAAAAAAAAATAAACACAAATATGAGTCAGCCGTCAGAATTCAGCGAAGTTGGTTGGTTATCATCGGCACTCAAGCGTACATATATATACATACGAGTACATGATATACAAGCGTACATATGCACATAAATTTATGTACTTTTAGATATGAGACCTAGGTGCGGTACATTATATACTTTACCTGGGTGTTTGTCATAGTTTCCAGGCGATATCTATATGGAACAGTGTGATATTTCATAAGCTTAGATATGTATGTATGTATTTTCAAATTTGTCAATACATTTTCAGTTGCTGGGCATTGCCGTGATTGTGGTTAATTCGATTGCACTTAAAGATGTTGCCGAGGAGACACGACCCGCTATTATATTTTTCATTGTCATCGGTTCGATTGTGTTTCTGATCTCATTCTTTGGCTGTTGTGGCGCCATCAAGGAAAATCTATGTCTGACCTGGACGGTGAGTAAATGGAAAACTATAACCTTAATGTTTATATTTATCTGTTTACATATAATTTCCAAATAGTATGCCGTCATTTTGCTCATCCTACTGATACTAACCTGTGTACTGTGCTTCGTCTATGTGAACCGCATCGATGAAAAAAAGGTTGCCGAGAATCAACTAAATGCAGCCTGGAATAACACAAAGACTATGGACGCTTACCAGGAAAACGTAAGCTACAACTTTACACCTATTACTTAGGTTATACTCGTGAATTGTTGCTTATTGTATATACTTTATTTGTCAGCTTAAATGCTGTGGCATCAATGGCCCCAACGACTATAAAAAGGCCAACCGCGAAATTCCTAAGAGCTGTTATAGCACAAACAGCACAAGTTCAAACTCATCGCCAATTGTTTACCCTAACGGCTGCTTAAACGAATTGATCGATTTCTATGTGCAGGCCTTAAAGTTCGTTAGGGTATTTAGTTATGTATTGATTGGCGTGGAGGTAAGTCAACTTATCTTTATTTATTTAGTATCAAAACTGAGTCAACCCTAACAACTATATTTGTTTTTTGTTTTTTGTAGGGTTCTGCTTTCCTGTTTGCCACCATTTTGGCCATCACCTTTAACAACGAGCATCGTCGTTCCAGTTATTAATGCTTCTTTACATGTATTGTGCAAAAATGTTGTGCTTTACGAACAAGTTTAACAGCACTAAAGTTAATTTAATAATATACAATTTGATTTAATGACATTACAACACGACATATGTATAAATAAAGAATGTTTCGTAGAAATAGATAAATAACACATGGTTTATTTAGATAATAAATCTACATCAGGGGAAAACCCTGTACTAACTGATTAATCATATTCGAGAGCTTACTTATATAAGCCTTATGTTTAGTTTTGACAAATTTGTTTTAGCTCACCAGCTGAAAACGAGCCTAACTATTTTTATTGGTTTTGCAAATTTATTTTATCGCAAAATGTTTTACTTTGTAACAGTGTGTCAATGTGCGACGATGAGCTAAAACAGTTTTGGCCAACACAGCTAAGCGGTGCGCTTATGCACAGTTCCGATTTCTGTGGATTTTTAAATGCAATTCTTAAGTGGACATGTTCAACGCGAATTTGGCACGCGAACTTACTCACACACACACACATACACCTGTACACACATACTTACATACATAAATAGAAAAGCTGTCAGAGTAAACGGTTTGCATGCAGTCCTGTCGACAGTTTGTAACCTAAGTTTTTAATTGCCTCACTGCCTACTTTGTGTAATAGTGTTGGTGTGCGACATGCATGTATGTCAAATAGAAACTAAATTACTCAAAATAAATACAATTTAGATGGCACACACACACACACACTCAAATACAGCAAAATACATACAAAAGAATCCTTTACTAATACTAAATACAGTCAGAGTTGTCCTTAGACA
Source organism: Scaptomyza caliginosa (assembly GCA_035044725.1). Taxonomy (NCBI): domain Eukaryota; kingdom Metazoa; phylum Arthropoda; class Insecta; order Diptera; family Drosophilidae; genus Scaptomyza; species Scaptomyza caliginosa. Next base: position 500,726 of record JAWNNR010000004.1, on the reverse strand, counting down.
TGCCACTGAAACCAAAGCTAGAACCCATACAGATACTATCACTTACAGAAGGGGTAACTATTGTTGCTGCTCCTGCTGCTTCTATTGCTATACTCTAACCCTTGCAGAGTGAAGCAAACGCCATCAGAGCGTACACCTTGGCCAAAGCGTATATGCCGTTAGAGCGGCTGTCGTTGCCTCGACATTTTTGCGCTTTTATGTTTTTGAAGCCAAAGCCAGTTACAATTGTGACGAGCGCACGTGCAGTTTTGCCCAAATATTATTCGCAACCAACTAGTCGGCTAGCGGTCCAACGGTCCAACGGTCTAACGGTCTACCCTTTTAACAGTAGAGTTAAAGTCAACTCAAACTTAACGGTAGCATAATTTCAGGCGCCTCATGAGTCGCATGCAAGCGTAAGTTTATGCAAAGTGTATGAGAGCATGTATTGTTTGTGTTGTGGCATTCGTGCAACCAGGTGCTAGTAACTTGCCCCACAAAAGCAACAGTCACATACATAGTGCGGTGTTGTGGGCGGCAGCAGCGTCACCTACAAATTGCTTAATTTGTTGCCACCGACTACGGCGGATTCGGTACTTAATTTTGGCACATATTCACGTGTCGTAAAGTTTTGTGCTTGGCAATTAGTAACCCCAGGTAACTGCCACTGGCAGTCATTACAGTTATATGTAAATGCGTTTACATCTCTGTACATAGTTCAACATATGTATATATATGCTATCTTAATTCTGTTATAGTTCCACAACACATTTGCCAACTTATATAACTTGAGTAATAAAAGATTTATAGCTGGGACGACAACACTTTTCCTTTTACATAAGTTTCCTTATCGAATCTCTACTACACACTGCAAATATAAATAAATTCTTTTTAGATTTAAATGAAACTTTTTGTGAAGCTTGATTTATTCATATAGGTAGCATACACAAAATGTTAAACTTTAAGAAATTAACAAAAGCTAAATAACCATGGGTTAGCTGTAAAAAGTACGTCAAAGTTATTTCCAAGATTTGTATATCGTCATATACATAAGATAAGATAAGATAAGTAAAATGAATTCGCTTACTAATAGGTTTGAATGCTGTTACAAATACTTTTTTCTAGCGAGCCGATGATTCAGTTGTTTAATATTATTCGACACTTATTATTAATCGCTATATCAGCTGAGTTGAGTTAAGTTTTCAAAACATTGTTATTACCCTGTTGTTTTTTTGAAACCAGCAGTCGCAGTCCAGGAAGAAGTTAAACAAGTGTGATATGGATCGTATGTTATGTTGTTTATATAGACAGTTTCCACGCAAATCTCTGAAACCCAATCCACAATTGGTACTGAAATTATTTGTAGAAATATTATGTATTCGCATAGTTGATATTAGACATAAAACGGAAAAATATTTATATATTTATTTGTAAGATACAGATTAATTAAATGCAAATTGATTTCGTTGTTTATAAGATATATATATATAATTTTACCTTATTATACAATATATCAAAATATATTTGAATACATTGTATGAAAATGCAAAACGTTATTATTCCAAAAACATTTTCGAACACAAACGCAAAAAATGATATGAAAAGCAGTCAAGTCCCAAAAACATATATATCAAAATAAATTTAGAATTTAATATAAATTAAACCATAAAAAAAATTTAGTTTTTTCAACAATTAAATTATACACTAAATTAAAATTGGCTCTTTTATGTTTCATATTCTTAAAAAAAGAAAAAAAATATAGAAGTCAGCTGGATTATATGCTGCCGCATATAATACTTACTAAATATTAACGAAAACTATACCAAATATAAACAGATTAATTTCCAGCTGTTTCTACTTTTGTGCCTTCATATGTTGGCGTATAGACTGCATTCCATGCATTACCCCAATACAATTAGAGCGCTTTGCTTGGCCATTTGAGAAAATATTGTAACGACGCACGTGACTCTGCGGGAAATATCAATTTGATAACTCCATAAATATAACCATAACTATCAGTTACCAATATCACGAACTTTGTATACGCTTTCGTTGCTATTTTTATACGTATTGGATATTGAATTGGAAAACACAGTTTTATCAAGTGTCGTAAATGCAATCAAAGTACTTGAACTTTATCCGTAAACCGCACACAGGCCGGAATTTCTTTATGCCTTCGCAGGTGTCGCAAAGTAACCGATCAAAAGTCATAAACTCAAAAGGCTTCGCGTGCCATCAAAAGTCAAATAATTTGTTTCCCCTTAGAGTAGGGCGCGTCTATATGGCAACACTTTATACTGGTCGCGTTGGCCTGGTTGGTCTGGACGGGTCGGGTGGCGACGACACCCACGTCTCCGTCGCTGTAGTTGCAATTGGAGCGGCTGGCGTCTGGCTTTGGGGTTTATGATAAGCGACACGCGAGCAAAAGGCCAGATTGGTCGGCTGAAGGGTTTGGTGCAAAAAACCAACAAAGTTCCGATCAACTTTTTGATGATGTGTGGATGCCATAGCGAGGAATGTGCACTACTCTTGGCTCTGTTGATAGGCATTCTCCTCGTGTCAGTCATGTCAGTGCCAACAGCGTCGTTCTCAACCTCGTCGTCCTCATAGTCCTCATCGTCCTCATCGTCGTCGACGTCGACATCGTCATTGTTGTTGACGTTACTCTTCTGTCAGTGTGCAGATAGCAGTGCATGAAGTTTGTTTTCCTTTTGCCGGCTGGCAGCAATTTTCCAATATATAATATACAAACACATACATATACATATATCTAAATTGCATATAGATATGTCTGGGGCTGTGGCCATGTCCAGTTGGAGCACCATGAAGACGCGGTAGGATCTTGGCTATAATTAAGATTTAAGCATTCTTTCACTTTCACTTTGCAGCATCACAGCATCGGTGCGGACCACCAATCGCATGAATGCGCTTCTCTCAGAGTCCATGCTGAGCCGCCGGAGAGCGTTGCAGAGCGGCGGAGATGGCGATGGTGGTGGTGGGGGCGGCAGTGGTGGTGCTGATGGAAGCGGTGAGCGCAAGGAGAAACCGAAAAATGATTGGAAATTCTTTCACACCAATTTCAATATGGAACGTGCCCTGAAAGTAATTGAGGATTGCATTGAGGAGCGTCTGTTGTGGGATCGTTTCAGTCGCAATTATGACTCTTGGCGCGCGCTGCAACTTGTCGAGGGTCTGGCGGCAGAGATACGGGACCGGGTCAAGAAGCTAAACCACAGGCGGTGAGTGCTGCAAAATCATAATTTAACCACAGCACAACCCAAATAACCCCCATATAATATTATACAGTCATCGCATTGTCTGCCTGCTGTCGATTGTGGAGAAACAGAACCAGGGCATCTATCAGAGAATGGTCCATCTGATGGACGAGAAGCGTGATAATTTTACCCAACTGGTTTTCGAGCGACCCACGTACTTTATGATAGTTGTCTTGTATTTGGTCCATAAGGATTAACTAAAAGTGAAAGGTACAGAGCTTTACTTAAGAGCTTTTAAAGTTTAAACAAAAAGCTTTCCTAGCTATTGCACAAACCGCTTGATAATATGATTTATTTCTAAGTGTACTGTTCCATAATTATAGAGCCTAGCAAGTAGTGAAAATAATAATAAAATCAATATTTAGAAAAAAGAAGTTCACTGAAGATTGCTGCTGCTCCTCTTCTTCTATTAAAGGCCCCGGCGAGATTCGAACTCACGATCTCCTGTTTACTAGACAGGCGCTTTAACCAACTAAGCCACGGCGCCGTTGCGTTTTGCCTGATCAAAATAGCCCATTTAAAGGAAAATGTTTTGAAAAAATTGTTATGTAGAGCTGGCTACTTAAAAAGTCCATTGTCTTAATTAATATTTGTTCAGATGGTTCTTCGTACAGGTATAGAAAAACATGCAGATAATGATATCTTGTAGAATTTGATTTGTTGTTGGGGTGCGTCGTGATAGTAAAATTTATTTCTAGAAGTCGGAAAAAATTTAATTATTACCTCGAATAATATCTTAGCTTAAACATGTTTAAAATATATATATTTATTCATTAAATAAGTTTTCTTTTAATAAAAAAATCATCTTTTAACAGGGTATTTATAAGAGCAGCATCCTCTATAGCTTTTGTTTTTTTAATGGTTTAAATGGTTTTGATTAAAATTACACTGTGCTTTCAATATTTTAGCCTTATCGGTTGTTGTGGTGATAGGTTTAGTACCTGTCTATAAAAATAGCTAAAAATAAACAAAGCTTTTTCGATAAAGCTTTTTTTTCGTTTGTTTTAGCTCGCACACGTTTCACAGCTATTGTGCAACAAAAGTTCAAGGCACAGGGCAAATTCGCGATTCTAACGATTATGGAAACAATTATTGCGGCAATTGAAACATGTTAATGCCGGGTGCGTCAGTTGGCGGCAAGCAGCAATCACAATAATAATAACAACTGCTATGGATACGACGACAACAGTAATGACAGCACGGGCGGAAAAGGAAACATCAATAAATGGTAGCAAATTGCAAATGGCGTCAGATGAAGTTAACAGACAACACACTAGTGTACTAGTACACAACTGGCAGGATTATTGTTTAATACTTATTGAAAAATAGGTGCGCATAAAAAATATGACACACTGTTTGTTTTGTGAAGGCCCCGGCGAGATTCGAACTCACGATCTCCTGTTTACTAGACAGGCGCTTTAACCAACTAAGCCACGGCGCCCTTCAAGACTACGCTGTTTAAAAGTTATACAAAAGCTATTTGACGCCGTGTGGCATTCAAGAAAAATCATAAATAAATGCATTTCTTTATACACAGAATATATGTGGCAATATGAAAAATAAAATACCATAAACAGTGAGCGGAAAACTTTCGCTAGAGAGAAAGAGAGGGAGAGGAGGGATAGAAGAAGCGGTGCTTATGTAAAGAAAAAGTTTTTATTGTTCAGCTAAAAAGAACTAGTTATGTAATCTATGCCATATTTATCTACAACTTGTGCGCCGTCGACAAAGTATTTATAGTAGACATATCTCTTGGCTGTACAAATACAAATGCTACAATACGCACTTCTCCTGGTTGGGCTGGCTGCCTGTGTGGCTAGCAGGCTTCTCCATTTTCTCCATTTGGTGGGGCTGTGAAAGAGCTGAAGATAAATGCAAATGTTGGCGCTGCCGAGTCGGCTTTGGCCAAATGGAAATTATTTGTACTCTTGCGGCCGGGCCACATACATACACATACTGCCACAAGAAGCAAGCAAACTTAAGCACTTGAAATGTATCTTTGAGATTGCTGCTGCTAAATAGTAAAATAGCCCAAAGGCAAAACGCAGCAGCAGCTGCGTCTCACACAACTTTTCACTCCCTCTTTGCGAGTTGGAGTCACAGTTTCCACTGCCAAAGAGTTTTCTTTGAGGCATTTCAATTGCTAGACACATTCTACTAGGTTTCTTTTAGTTTTGTTAATTCATCGATTTGAATGTCACCCTGGGCGTCTCATTTTTTTTCTACAGCATACATCAATCTTAAGAGCCCCAAACAGGTCCAACTAACTTTAAAACGCTCTCTTGTTCGAAAATGTTAGCAAAGCTAAACACATAAATAAAACGCTTTAACTATTCAAACAGTTGCCTAGCACATTAACACTAAATGCCATTAGAGTGCCCCTCATTTATAGCAATAGCAATTTGAACTTCCATAACAATTCAATCCGTTTCCCCCTCTGACAAGTGCAACAGTTTAGCCAAACAAAAACACGCATGACAACTTCTAATTCCATACTCACCTCCAACTCCAACTCCAACTCTAACTGTAACTCCGTTTTGACCAAACTAATTGCCTGAAGTAAGTTGCTCATCAAATTGCCGCATCATTTTACGCAGATTTTTATCACAGCTTCAACAACAGCCACCGCACTTGGTCAGAGATGGCCAGAACAGGACAGTTAGCCCAAACCACACCACCGACCAGCCAGAGAACGTACCAAAAAGTATCTAATGCGTTTCCTGTGTTTCAGCCTTGTAGTCTGATGTGTTGTTACGTTGCCTGTATCTTGATATGTCTATCTATGTTTGTATACCCTGCAAACATGTGAAGGAATGCAATACCAGTTTTTAGTTGCTTTTGCCTAATGATGGTTGTAAATATCGAAACCTATTAGTTTGCTTGGTAATGAAAGCATTTTAAGTCATAGATAACTAATGAAATGACTAGTATTAATAAGCGGGTACTTAAAGAATAAGATTGACTTTAATTTCGGAGAATATTTAACTCAACTTTGTAAAAAAAGTACTACAAGTTATAATGAATAAATGCAATTTCAATATTTAATAATTGTAAGTTAATTATTTGGTTTATTATTTAAAGAAATCTTTTACCGGGTGAAATAAGATTGTTACGATAGCAAAAAAGCGTCAATATATAGTGTATTTAGAAATTCTCTGTGCTGCTGCTGTTAATCGCTTTTGCCCATGTTACAATGTAATTTGGCATGGAATTGAAGCGAACGCTTATCAGCACATGACTCCAATAAATTCGCTTTTGCCATTTTGAGCGCTATCTCACTCAACAACAAGGACCGAGGCGCATTTAACCCATGTTGCCCATGTTGCCAGAGACCCGAAAATAGCTCTAACATTGAACAGGATACAAGTGCCGCGATCTCAATCCATGGTTAGTTGTTGTTTTGCTTCTGGTTTGTTGTCATTGTTGTTGTTGTTGTTGTCGTTGTCTGCCAATGCGCAGCAATTGAGTTTTTACGCAGTTCGACAAGCTCCAAAGGATGTCAAGCCAACGTACATTGGCTACATTAGCTGGCTGCCTTTTGGCTTAGCTGCGGGCTGTCAAGGGCTCACTTTGTTTTCCAATTTTTTTGTTCTTTTGTATTTTTAGGATATTTCAGTGTGTGTGTGTGTGTGTGTGTGTGTGGAGCAACAAATCTGCTTTGTTTTTATCTGATTCCATTTCGTATTTAGCTGTAGCGTCTTATCCTGGTGGGAATGCGTACATTTGTTAAGCGTCCAAAGAGGGATTAGAATGTGGCGATGGGGTGCGGTAAGCTAAGCTGTACATGGGGTGGCAACTCTGCTATGATACTGTAACTTTAACGCCTTCAAATAAAAGCGCAGGCCATTAATCTAGAGCAATTCTGGAGTACAGAGTTGAAATTTTGTAATTATAACGATGGGGAGCCACAAAAGTGCCATAAACGCCGCCAAGCGTCCAATAATCTTAATTGAGCAACATTTCAAAAGCAATTAGAAGAGGCCAACTTTTGAACCAGAACCAAACTAAACCAAACCAATAAAACGCAAATAATAAAAAACAAAAATAAAAAACAAAAATCTTAAACAGTTATGACCCAAACTTGAGTCAACGTTTTAATTGCATTAGGGCCAAGAAGTATTTATATCGGTGAAAGGCAGCAAACTCAGTTCTTATTAAAGCGACAGTTTGTTCTAAAAGTATTGTGATCAAAATGTAGGGTTAAGTCAATAACGAATTAAATTTGTATATTTGTATTTACTGCAAGCGCTTTTTGGAAATGTTCCAGTCCTCGACCATATTACTGAACAGGGTGTACAAAAAGTATCGTATAAGTAAAATCTCCATGCTCATTTCGTAGGAAATCTTATAATGGCAACGCATGGGAACCAGAAAACGCATGCTGCCCTCCAAATGATTGATCGAATCTCGCATAAGCCGCTTGAAGTCACATTCGTCAATCTTACTCGCCTTGAGCTGCTCGTTGCGTTCGATGCACAAACCAAACTGATGCTTGGCCGAGTGCTGAAAATGCTTGAAGGCGTTCAGTTCGGAGCTCATCTTCTGGAGCTTAGTCTGGAGCTGGCAGCGCAGGGACTCCACCAACTTAAGTTCCTTGCGTGAGGAACGCAAATGTTGTACATGCCTTTGCAGCTGGCAGCGCAGTGCACAGTTCCTACGGCGAAGTTGTTGCAGCTGGATTTGGCTTGGGGTAAGACAGGTAACATTCTCGGCTGAGGAAAATGTGCCTTCCAGCTGGCAAGGATCGTCTGGGGTTAGCATTAGTTTGCCTCGCAGGTGCTTAAGACGCTGCTTGATGACTTCCAGTTCAACATAGGCCGAATCTAAATCGGGCTCTTCCTCTGCATCCTCAATGCTTCCACTGGCCGTTATAATTTCTTCTTCCTCGGAGCTTAGCAAGCCGGGAGCGTGACATTCATCACCCTTATACCAATTGCTTAAAATTTTATTCATTTCTTGCACTGAAAGTAAACGTGTAATTGGGAAACGTGTGTATTTTGAAACCTTAATCTTTTGACAAGACTTTTGACTAGATTAACTGTGTTGTATAGTTTAAACAGAAGTATTTCATAATATTGTTTTACAGTTACAGTAAATAAACTAAAGCTGAATTCTCCGGAGGAATGTATAGAAGCTATGGCTGAAATCGCTTAATTCATTAGACAAAGTTATCAAAAATGTAGTTTCAATTTAATTAATTTTGATTTCCCACGTGATAGCGAAAATTGTTTTAGATATATAATTTTAACTACTTTAAGCAACTGCCTGGATCGTAAAATCAAAATTATTTGGCTTACGACACAGACTCTTCATCTAATTGAGTTAAACAAATCTGTTTTCGCTCGTTTCACTTTCAATTAAATAAACAACTTTTCTACCATCTCACCCCTTCGTGCTGCTATAGCATTTTAACCCCTAATTTATTAATGACTGCCGGCATTCGTCAGCGCTCAAAAAGTTCATATTTCAAAAATGGCTTCTAACAAGCTGAAACTGAGGCAACACAGCCGAAAAGGGATAAGACAACGAGTAAGAGGGGGGCTGAGTTTGGAGCTTAGAGGGGAGGTATCAGGCTGAAAGGGTTGGCAGCCGCTGACGCATTCGGTGAAATTATTGGACCCCATTTGATTAATGACACTTACAGCTTAAAGGCACATCCTGTGGAGACGCTTTAAGTGCGAGTTGTTTGCCTAAAAAATATTTGCACAGAAAGTTTCACTTTTCGTTGAGTCTTGTCACGTGCAGCGTCATATGTATGTGTGCGTGTTAGTGTGTGTTTGTGTGTGCAGCTTGGCTAGAAAACTAACAGCAGCATCCCCGCCTCCCTCACAGCCATAGCCATATCCATATCCATGTCAATAACAGAGGGGTGTGCTGATGCCGTCGAACCCCAAAAATTCTGCATACCGTTGCGCATTGTGACATGGTAGATGAATTTGTCGGAACATGTGTTCCTCCAGCTGTGGCAACACATCGGCACTCCGAACTCCGAACCCCAAACTACTCCTGACTACTGCCTGTCTGTCATCCGGCTTGCAGGCAAGTGGAACTGATACAGATAAATTAAATATTTTCGAATTGAAGCTATATATTGAACTTGCATGCCAGCACGCATTTTGATTCCTGTTCTCCTCTAGTTTCTGTATTTTGACGTTTGAACACAAGTCCTTGTTAGGTTGGGTGCATGGATTGCCAGGTTATTGGCATTATAAACACGTAGCCAAAATGAGAACGTAGCGTATTGGCATATCACTTTAATAACAACGTACAAAATAGGTTTATTTGTGGTATTAACGGCAACTGTGATATCGGCCAAGGGTTGCTTCTCTCTGTGTGTCTTTTGTTATTGCAAAATATGTTTTTATTTGCCTATTAAGTGCAATCTGCACTAAAACATACGATATAGGAATTTTTATAAGAAAAACACCTTTTTCTTTGCAATGCATTCGGAATATGCTATAAGCAGGTAGAATGCAATTTTAATACAATATGTAAACAGAAGTTTTATGGCAAAACTAAGAACAGAAATGCGGTTTCTATTCGGAAGAAGCGTATGAAAATTTCCTGTGCAAAAGTCTGTAGCTAAACCTTTTTATTATTTAGTAAACTTTTTGAAAATTCGGTTATTTGCTAATAAGCAAAAGGAATATCGTTTTCTATAAATCACAGCACAAACTTACAGAACAATTTGTTTATGTATGTATTTTTCGATATGTGATTCAAGTGCAGCCAATGGGAATCGAGATCGCGGCATAAATCTGAATATTTTACACAGGCGCATCTAAGCCGGGGCCAAACGTGACTCAATTATATGGCCAGCACCACACACACATGTGTGTGCGAAAGAGTCTTAAATTTCATAGGGATTTACTTTCGGTTTGCGTTTGTATTTGAATGAGAATGAAAAACAATGCATAATTCTGCCGTATGCCAAACCGAAAAATTTATGTTCAAAACAATAAAATTAAATTGTTTTCGCATTCGACATTCTACATTCAACATTCCATATGCAACATGCTGCAAAATAATGAACTCATCTAGATGAGAATAATAAATTTTTGAGCAATGTGGCAGTCAAGAGCGGAAATGCTATGCCATTTTATAGCGTTACACCCACCCCGTTAAGTATGCTGCCTTTCTGACTGGCTGTCTGGTGGTGCAGAAAGAAGCAAAAAAGAGCTGAAAGCCCAGCGCCAGGTCGTAAACCACAAGTGCGCGCATTGCCAGCGACTTTGTCACATTGCTACTTCCTGCCAGGACTCCAAGTTTGAGCTGTAGTTTGAGCTGTAGTTGGAGCCGTAGCAGAAGCTGAGGCAGGAGCTGCTGCTGCATCTGTAGCTCTGCTCAAGTGTTTAACTCATGAACGCCCACTTTGATTTCCATTTGAATTGGGCGCACAGACGGCAGCCACTTGTAATGTCGCCCATACACATATGTGCCTCGATTTATGGAACCTGAAGCTTGGAGCCAGTTGCCAGATGCTCGATGTCAGCTGTGGTGGATGCTATTAAGCGCTATGGCAAACGGTTAAATTAACTCTAATTTTTGGCTTCTTTTCTTCTTAAATTAAATTGGTTTATAAAAAAAGACACATTTAAAGTTTCCATCATAAGTTTTGATATAGTTATTTAAAGAAAAATTGTGAGAGATGGACAATATGTTGAATTTTTAAGGTTGCCATGTAAATTTTTTAATAAAACAGTTTGGATAAATCCTAAGCATCATACCGGGGATTATTAACAATATATTGAAGGTATACAAAGGCTAGTTAGCAAACGCATTACGTGTTCCTAACAAACGCTTAATTTGCTCTTAAACAAAACAAAATTAATGGCAAAAACAATGCTTTTGAAGCTGTCATTTAAAGTTTTAAAGAACAATTTAACACAACACTCATGAAATAATAATCAAAATATGCTGTGCACAAACACAACAAACACATTGAAATCACAGCAGCGAAATGTGGCTGATGAAATTGTCATGTGCGTTTGTCGAGGCAACTATGAACAAGCTCTTAAAGTTTTGGATTATTCAAGCGGTATCCTGGCTGCAGAACAGGAGCACATTCTAAAACAGCTGCTATATCGTTTGAAGGATATGGAAAAAATGGATTCACTGATCGCGTGCGAAGCTTTAATCGATAAACTGCAGTTGCCTGAGCTCGATGCAAGTGTGATTAGCAGCATGGATACGCAGATGCCACGTCATGTACTGGACAGGATCTACCAACTGATGGTCACGCTGAGCTTTAACGACTTCTATGCGCAGCTGGAGAAAATTCAAAGCGTCGAGCATACACTTGTAAGGCATACGTTAATACTCTATGAGCACTGCACTAGGCTAAAGACAGCACAAAAGGCGTTGGATCAGCTGCAGCTAATCTCTGAGCCCAAAACTGAGTTGTATATCCTTTATGCGCTGCTCTTAGCACTCAGCCTTTATCTTGTATCCTTTTTCTTTTGATGTGCATGTTGAATGCCCTGTGTTTGTTCAGTTCTGCAACACTTTCACCTGCGACTCCATGCTCAGCTCAGACGTTTCAATTAAATGCTCGCAACGTTTGGCAATTTGCACGCACACATGGGTCTGCGCTGCCAGGAGAACCAAGCTCGCACCACCAACATATTCATCGCCTGTCCGGAGTTGGCATTTTGAAAAATAGATTTCTAAAACGTTTAAGCTGCTGCATGTGTCTTGAATTTTAAACTGCTAGCTTCATATTAAAAGTGCGGCAAGGTAAAATGCATGCTAGACGCCAGTCAACCCACAATCTTCCAAGCAAAAGTGCCCCATCTCCATTAATAAGAGTCACCCCCAAGTAGCATATGCCTGCGCCGCCAAATAGCACAAACGTGACCAAAAGTTTTTTGTGACTCTTCTTTGTGCATTGTTGGCAGCCGATCATTTATCTTAAATGCCAAGTCCAGGAGCTGGGGTCGCCAAAAATGTTCTTTGTATGCGATATCCTAACGTCTTCTTTTGGGCCACCTTAATACGTTTGTATGTATATACATATTATATACGTATGTACAGTTTTTGGTCATATGCTAGGCAACCGACTGTGTGTCTCGAGGGGCAACAAGGTAGTCTCAAGGTGCGCGCGGGTTGCTTAATAAGCGAACGCCCTTGCCGGAAGTGGACGTTGGTGAAATTCATGAACCTAAGCGGCTTTAAAGTGCAGTCAGGACAACGCTTCACTGAGTTATTAGCGATACAGTGCTGGAAAGCGTGACCAACGAGCTTAGTAGGGTAAGAATGATTTAAGAGGTCGTTGGCTAATATTAAATTACAAAGAAAATCGAAAACGAAAATGCTACCAAGAGGAACTAATCAGGTTTAAAATGAAAAGAAAGTATGAACAAATTTAAGAAACGAAAATGTAACTATTTTTAAAATTATATTTTTCTCAAAATGTGGATGTAAATATATTATTTGGCCAAATATTAAACCGAAAATGATTTATTTTTAATTTTCTAGTGAAGCCAAAATCCTATAAAAAAATTTTTAATAGCATAGCTAAGCTAAATATATCTAATGTTTTTGTTTTAAATATGTACGGGAGTATAATTCAACTGAAATATAATTACAGTATTTTTATTTGAAGTATTCCATTCAAATTTTTCCCTAAAAAACGATCAAATTAAGCTAGTATCGTTGAAAATGCCCACTTAAATGCAATATAAATATATTCAAATTTTCGCATCGCTTAACTGAGCAAAGAAAAATGCTTTTGTAAATGCCTGAGTTTTGTTATAAACACACAGCTGCTTATAAAAGTTTGCCGAAAAAACAATTACACTGCAAACATGGACCCGAACAGAGTAACTCTGTATGCATTGGCTGCCTTTGCGTAACTTTAAAATTTTGTTGTTTGCTCTGAGACTTTGTCTTCTTTTGCAAGTTGTGCTGGCAACCCACGTGTATATGTGTGTGGTTGTGTGTGTGCGTGTGTATATGTGTGGGTATGTCCTATGATGCTTCACCTTTCATTGTGTGTGTGTGTGTGTCGTATTAAAATTGCAAAAATTTTAATCTTTTTGAAAAGTATTTTACATATTCTATAGATTCTGCTGTTGAACGTAGTTGTAATGTCCCAGTTGGGTTTTTACTTTAAGCAGCAGAAGCTGCAGCAGCAGCAGCAGACTATAACTAAGAATTTATGTATGTATTCAGGCATCACAATTTCCCATGCTCGCATAGCAATAAAAGGCATATCCTGTGTAACGATATAACGTTTTTTCCCTTTCCAACATCTCTCGCTTTTTGCCTTCCGACAAACCCAGGCAAAAGTTTTTGTCCTTGCCGATGCCAACAACGTAAAATTTTTATAGACACGTAGGTGTATTTGTGTGTGTGTGTGTGTGTGTGTGTGTGTGTGTGCTTAAATCCCAGTTTACTACTTTAGGTGTTTACCACACAAAGGCCAAAGCCGACGCTTCTCGCTGCAATCGTCGAATTATGCAGCAATCATGAATTGAAGAGGGAGAAGGGAACTGCGAACTGAAGACTGAGACTGAGATTGTTTTTGGCGCTTGATGAAAGATTTTTATCATGCAAATAGTTGGATAGCCCTGAGAACTGAATACTGTTGCTACTTTTATGGTAGCTACTAAATTGGATTTATATCGGCATCTGCTTGCTTGCCTTCCTGCTGAGCTTTAAGCCAAGAAAAGCTAGCGAGAAAGTTTGCACATTTATCAACTTGCCTCGAAATATGTTTTAATCATATTTATAGGTCTTTCAACTTCGTATGCTACTTTTGTTCCATTTTTGTTGTGGGGCGTGTTGCTTTTTGGCATGCCAGTCACACAGGCTGGCGGCCATTTAACGTGACCATGCCCACTTAACTTATTGACATTTGGCCTGGTCCGCCATACCCCTAACTCCCTCCTATCGTATACTTAACGAACCAGCAAAATCTTCTGCTTCAATACAAAAAGAAATACGAGTGTTTGTATGTATTTCCATTTGGCTTCAGGGCGCGTTGTCCTTTTTATTTTGTTGTTTGGCTATTGTTGTTGTAGTAGCTTTGTCCTGTTGTATGCTATAATCCCAGCGCGTGTTGCGTCTTGAGGCATTGTCCTGTGTCCCGAGTCCTGTGCGTTGTTCTGCGTAGTTGCCTTTTGCCTTTATCTAATTTATTTCCCGTTTTTTCCCGTTTTTTTGCCCCAGCATCGCTTCAGCTTATTTGCATTTGCTTGTTAATTTAAAGCATCTTCAATCATTTGTTGTTAGAGTTTCCCTTCCCTGCCATTCCCAGCACATCCAACCACCACCCATCACTTACCATTGCCGATACTTTGGATTGAGTTGCCGTTTTCCGTTGCTTGTTTGGCATTGATGATGGCATTATTATTATTATTATTGTTATATGTTGGCGCCTTATTCTCTCGTTTCTTGCTTTGTTGTTGTTGCTCTCCTTGATTTTTTTTTACGTTGCCCTTTTGCCGTGTGCCGTTCTCTTATTTGGCATTACTTCCGCTTCCGTTGGCTGCCACCAGTCGCCATTATTATCATCGGCTTCTGGAGCTCGCTGTAGCTATTTGCATGATGCCATTGTTTGGCGGCAGAGAAAGAAAACTTTTTCGTTTTTCCTTTCTTGACATTTTCATTAAAAATTGTTGCGTAAAGTGAATTATGTCGCATGGCGCGCACTTTTCAAATTAAATGTGCCGAAATTTATGGTCGCTTCTATTGAATTTTAATGATTTGTAATACAATAGGATTTTGATTCCATTAATTATGGCTTTAAGTTCATTGGACATAGCAAATTAGTCGAATGCGAGGCACTTTAAAATTGTGTAAAAATTATTTGTTCTGATGACGTGCCGGATAACCAAAAATCAAAATTTTACTTTCGAAAATCATAAGCCTAATATGATTTCTAATATAATTTTGATTAAGATTAATCAATTTATTTATAATTTCTTATATGCTTACAATATTAATTACACAACAATTAACTGCTAATTATATAATGGTATCTTTCATTTTATTTAATTAATTGGCATTGTCAAAAATACAATTAAGAAAAAAAAAGAAACCGCACGTGACGTTTACGCAATTAAAGGCTTACAATAAATACACGCAATTAATATTCAGATTATTTATTCAGCTGTGAAATGTTTGTGGTTCATTACTGGTCGTGTTGCATTTAAATGCATTAACGACAATGCACTAAAAGTTGTTTCACGGCTATTTGAAATTCAATACTGTGGAAAAGTATGCAAAAAAAAACAATTGTCAGTTGCCTTAAAGCCTTAAAGTTGTCTGACCACAAAGCACCTGCTGTCCTGCACAGTACCATGTGCTTATGACTCTCACGCTCCTTCTGTATGTATTTCTACAATTCTATCGGGGCAACACGGGTCAGCTCCACAATGCACCCAATCCACCAGTCGTAATTGTGCGTCCGCAAATGCGGCCGTGAGCAGTCACACATAATCCTTAATGCAAACATGCAGGATACTGCTGAACACGGGCAGCAGGTATCAGTGCTACCAATTTGACCAGTGGCAGTGCAAAATTTATGCACTCTACACACCCACAACAACATAGAACACTCTACAGCTGAACAACTGCACAAACTAACTGCGCGTTTTTGGGTTTTGGTTTAGGCAAATGGAATATTTAATTAAAACGTACACATACATATATCTACAATAGAGGTGAGTGCGTGACACGACCAAGAATACATGGCATGCAAAATACAAAGCGGTTATAACAGAATAGAATTTCGAATTAAATTAGATGAGATACAATTATTTCTATTATGTTTTCTCATCAACTTCTGCAAGTTGTTTACTTAAGCATTTTGTTTAATTTTATTGCTGTTAAAACGTATATCAACTAGTTAATGTGGCGTTCCTTAGCTTTAACTTGAATAATCATCTAACAAACACGCCCATCTCTAGTTAGTAATACCTGAACGTTTTAGCTTTGGATACAGTCAAGTAGCATGCGGCAGGTATCCGGCAGCTGCTGTCAGCTTCACCTGTATATTCAGCTGCGACCGACCAGTAAGCATATAAGTACAATTTGTGGTTAGAGCCAGCGAAAGCATTTAATAAAGCTGCGGCTACATTTGAAAGTCAACGCCATGTGCATATGATATTTTAATAGCAATTTTTGCTACTCCAAATAAAAAAAAATGAAGCAAAAAAAAATATGCAGAAAATTTGTTATATCATTTATGGGTGTATGTGTGTGTTTGTGTGTGTGTGTTATACCACAGTCCATAACATTTAAATGTTATGAGACGCTGGGCTTCAACGCCTAACCCATGGTTATGTTGATGATGCTGATGTGGCCTGTGAGGCAAAGCTCAAGACACTTTGGCACAATAAAAGTGTGCACATAAAATTATATTGTCCACGCTGTGCTCTTACTGCTGTCCAGCAATTTACCCATACTCCAAACACCCAAATCGCTGCCGGCTTAGCCCTCATCATCATGGCCAGAGAGTGTGCAATGTGTGTTTGTATTTTTATTATGCTAATAATACGCACTGGAATGGGCTCAAGAATGGTGTCTTAACAGCAAACTTGGAGTATTATGGCAGTCAAGAGCCATGAAGCATTATATGTATGTGTTCTTTATACGCTAGTATAGTAATATATGAGTGCGCCTAGAAGCAGGCAGTGATTTTGTTTCTGATTCGGTTGCCTTTTATTACAGTTTAATGACCTAAATCCGCATTGCAAATTTATAGGCATTTAAATAAACGTTCTTTTATTATTTATAACAGCTGCTTTTGAAGGGACTTATGTAAGGGCAAAACCAAAATATGAAATGCCTTTTAAATATTTACAAGCTGTCCCACATAAGTTCCAAATGTGTCACTATTTTCATCAGTTTAGTGTTACATATGCAAATATTTAAAATGAACCAAAAATTGTTTATATGTTTAAGTTCTTATTTAAAATTCAATTGATTTTTGGTTGCCAGACCTGGTTGTTAGGCAGTTAAATCAAGCGTGGCGTTTCCGTTGTATTAACAGTTAATTTTAATAATGGCTTGGCTTACACACCAAAGCAAAAACAACAGCAACATCACACTGGAGTGCTGTAACAGCAACAGCAGCTCCTTGTAATGAAGCCTTAATGCCATCGCCTTGCTTTCATGTTTGCCTTAACACGTGTACAACACATTTAAGGGGTGTGAGGAGCAGTCTTCTGCTCATTGTTTAGGCTTGTTGTTTGGGGTGGGAGTGATGCTTGCTCGAGTGCGTGCCAAAAGCATGTCAAGATTTATGTCTCAGCTCATTAGGAAGCTAATTTGTCATGTGCTTTGCCTCTGTGCATCATTGGCGACTTTAAAATTTCAACACTTTAATTGAAAATAGCTCAAAGGTAGCGGCGTAAGCGAAGAGTAAAGAAAAACCCAGAAATTGCCAAAGTTTTGTTGCCAGCCAGCAATGCGAGGATTAACTGTGTTTAAGTGCCACTGGCAGGATAACAGTGGCAGCTGCTGCTACTGCTACTTGCTGCGGCAGAAGGACATTCCGCGCAGCTAATTTATGGCCACCCCTTTCACTTTCACCGCCAACGCCAACGCCAAGACAAGAAGAAAACGCAATGGAAAGCGACTTTGTAGTGCATAAATCTTTAACCACAAGGAATGAGCGCCAGCAAAGCGGATTACTTTTCGTGCATTGAAACAATTTATTTTATTAGGATTTTTTCAACGCAGGATTTGTGCCTGCTTCTTACTTTTATTCTTATTTTTATCTTCCCAACTCTTTTTATTTTGTTTTATTTTTTGGGTGCTTGGCGTGTATAACTTGCTTTGTAGGCGTTGCGAGCAGATTCGCGTTGACAGTTTTAAAACAAAAGTTGTCTGCTTTGCAGTTCGTAAAATATGCAGACAATGCGGCATTAACATTATTGAAAGAAGTAGGAATACGCGACTTCATTTAGATATATCTGTAAAATACCAAAAGGATGTTGGCGGCGAACAAGATGTTAGGGACTTTTGCTTAACCCAGACAAATGTAGTTTTAATTACTTTATTGCTTTTGCTTGTCCAATTTTTTAGCTATTCAACAAACAAGAACCTTAGGGATGAACTTTAAACCCTTTTGTTTTTATAATGGATTTTTCATATAGCAAAGCTAATTTAAGTCAATTGGAATCTTTGTAAGCTTTTACAGGGTATCTAAAAACTATCAATATTAAAAAAAGCTCTCCTTTCGATTTAGTTCTGTGCTAGCGGGTGCTATTTTTACAATTCCAAATTGCCGTCATTTAAGTTTTGAAGCTGTAAATTGTTACGCCTGTCAGTCTGTAATTCTACACAACTTCATACATACCAGTGTTTGTGTGTGTGAGTGTGTGTGTGGAGATGTGTCTGCATTTGTATATATGCCTGACTATGTGGTGCGATTATAACCAAAGCAGCTGTCGATTTATGCCCAAGGGCTTGGAGCTTGACTTATAACAACAATGCACGCACGGACCTGAAATGGTGATATCTTTTGAGCAAACGACGTGTCGACGTTGTTGCCAAGGCGATAAGATACGCGCTGTCTAGTTGGTCAAAATGGCCAAGGAATAGCGAACTGGCTGTAGCGCTGCGCCTTCAGGTGGTAAGTTGAGACTGAATATTCGCTAATCTGCTTGCAGCACACCACAGAGAAAGAGAGAGAAAGAGAGAGGTGGCAAAGCTGGATTGCAACAGTAATTCATTAGCATTAGCAATGCAACTGCGAAGAGGATACTGCAGCGGCAGCAGCAACACAAAACTGGCGACATGTGTTGTGACTGCGGACAATGCAAAATGTGAATGCGATGCGGATAATATTTGGACAGTGGGAAGGAGGCTGGAAGCAGCAACAGTTTGAAGGTACAGCTACAGAACATCGCGCATAATTGCCAGAGAATTTACGATAATGTTTTAAATTAAAAAGGATGTTCGCGCGGCAAGCGTTACTCTTGTCGTCCAAAGTTGCTTTCATTTTTATGGACACACTACTAAGCGAGACGCCAACGTAGCCGCATTAAAACATCTTGACGCAATTTTTGCGATAAGTCGACAGCCGCAACCACAGCGAGACCCGGCCAAAAGGATGAGACTGAAAACCAAGAGCAGCAGCAGCAGCAGCAGCACCAGGACGGAAAGAAGAAATAATGGCTGGATTATGTACGAATCATGTCGACGTCGTCGTCGTCAACGTTGTTGTTGTCGGTGTTCTTATTGTTGTTGGCCATGGTCAGCGCATGTCTAGCAACAAAGATCATGTATGCCGGGGCAAAGGATAAATCAGCGAGGCCTGAAAAGCAGACCAACACATGCTTGTAAGCTTAAAAGGTGTTAAAACTATTTTTGTAAATTTAATGTGCGATAAAAGAAATGAAAATACCTTGCCAACCTTCATGTCATACCCGCTTCTCCCCCTTTCCGCATTGCCATTACCATCCTCATCAGCACCTCGTTTCCCAGGCCATGTTCTTAAGCTTTGGATCAACAAGAAAAAAAAAAAGACAACATGAAAAAACGTGACGAATGCGCTGCCTTTCCACGTTCAACATTCGGAGGCACATTTCAGGTGTTACAGCAGCAGGTGAGCTGAGAAAATAAAAATAAGAATCACGAAATATTTGCAAAAGGTGTAATTTTTGCTAAGTGAAATTTTCTTCATTCTTACTAATTTATTTGATTTTTAAGTATAAGTAATAAGAAAATGGGTTTGAAATAATTAAAATACATTTTCAAGCAATGCATACAGAATTCCACGTAAAGTTTGAGCGATTTCTCAAAACATCTGTTAACTATTATTTTATATATTAACATAATCATATGCTATTATTCGTTAACATATCGGCATTGCTTACACGAATTCTAACAACACAAAAAAATTTAAATGTTTGTCATTTGGATTTGCTAATTGGAGTAAAATGCTTGAATAGTTGTTATGTGAAAGTAAAAACATTGCCTCATCGTGGGCAAAAAGCCAAATTGGTAGCCGTCTACAATTTGTAATATCGCGTTTTAGCTTAGCTGCCGGTTGCACCTGCACAACGGGCAGCTATGCCACCAAAGAAGTCGCCATTGCCACCGCCAATAAAAGTACACAGACATTGGCCATTAAAATTGCTGGCCAAGAAGAGCAGCAGCCTAATGAGCAGCGGGCCATAAATGGCCAAACATTGTGCAACAGGCTAGTTGCCGCTAGTAAAATTAGAAAGCAATTTAAATTGGGAAACACAAGGAGCAGAGGTAGTATGAGAAGGTGTGGTATGTATATATTTTATGGGCTTCGTATGTTTATTTAAAGTCATGGGTATGTCTGAACATTTATGCTAATTGTCGTTATTGGCAATTGAACTTAAGACTTGGCAAGACTGGGCGTGGGCAGAAAAAAAAAACAAGAACAACGAAAACGAAGAAGAAAACTAAGATGTTGAAGTAGCAATAAATTCATTTGGCCGAACAAGCAGGTTGAGTAAATGGTGTTGCATTTTTCAAACTCACAGTTCGGAAAAGCGACAGGTAGCAAGACAGTTGTCGTTGTTGTTGCTGTTGTTGTTGTCGCCAAGATCAGTGAAGAGGACACAGACACAGAACCAGGCACAGATGGATGGATGGATCGATGGATGGCCAAAGGCGGCTGGTTAGCCAGTTGGTTTGGTTTGCCTGGTTGCACCCCGTTGGTTGTCGAACTGTAGAGATTCTGCTCCAGTTTGTTAGCGACAGCCTACGGCTTTTGGTATGTTAATTTAAATGAGAAAACAACGGTATTTTACGATTATGGCTTAATTACTTACATCATATAAGAATAGTACACGGCTGTGATGATGATGATCTGCAAGCTTAATGGCAGCCAGTGCATATTTATGACTACGCCTTAAACTGGGCCTAGGAACTACAAACAAGCTGAGAGTTGGCCTGTTTGATGATTAACACTATCATTTTGTCTAATAGCCTAACTGCTACTGCGTGCTATGGCAAACTAAAATCGAGTCACAGCATAAACTGTTTGGAAGGTGCTTGAAAATCAATTAAATTATATAGCATAAAAGGCTTGTAATTTGAATGGATGCGTTTTCATCTCGAAGGCATGCGAACGAACCTTAGCTACCCATTAATGTCTCTAGCCAGTCTCAGCGAGCGATTGAAATTGCATATGAAATATGATGCGTCGAGGTGCATAGCGTTCATCAGATAGCCGCAAAGTGGTTAGGGCAATAAAGTCTTTGGGGTACCCGTCTGGAACTGGCCCGGTTGCTTGCTAAGCCGACAGGCGCATTACCGGTTCGAGGTTCGAGGTTGGAGGAGTTTGCGCAATAAGCTTAAGCCAGCCATATTATTATCATTGTTCAGGTCAAAATGTGCTTAACTTGCCCAAGGATATGATTCGCTTAATAACTTGATAGCCGACTTAAATAAACATATGTGTGTGTGTGTGTGTGTGTGTGTGTAAGCACATTTTGTCATATGGCAACGCCACAAACTGCAGTTCCCTTTGCGATTGCGTCTTTGCGACTTCTCTCGCATTCCAAGTTCAATTTCAACCTGATGGAACGACTCTAGCAGAAAATAAAAACTTGCGCGGCGAGTAAAAGAACTTGCACATTTCCAATGCACCAGCACCAGTATTAGCACCAGCTTCCATCCCGTTTCCCGAAACTCGTTGCTCAGCGCAGAGACGTCGACTGCAGCAGCGACTGCGCAAATGCCGACTACATTGCCAGTGCATAAACATAGCTCAACGCGTGCAGAACTAAAGCACGGATGCAGTGCGGCATACAGACAGACACACACGTATAAAAAACGAAACAGACTCAACGTAAATGATCAACAAGATCAGTAATCTAACTTCTACTACAACAACGACTACTTAACAAGGAGTGCATATTAAAAACGCTACCAGTGCAAAGCCGACAAAACTGCAATAAATTAATGCCGAATAGTGCCGCGGGGCCAAAATGCGAAATGCGAAATTTGTGAACGGCAGCAGCAGCAGCAGCAGCTACACGGTTGCAGTTTCGCGTTCGCGTTTGTCGGGCTACTTTTGGGAAAGGTAGCAAAGCCGCAACTCCGCCCGCGGCCAGGAAGATCAAACCGAAACCAAACTAAACCAAAGCTAAAGCTATAGCAGAGGCAAAAGCAGAAGCAAAAGCAGTCGACCTGGCTTCGGTCTGGTTTGACTGCGAAAAGCGAATGCGTGGACGTGTTTTCTCTAGGAGAGACAAGTCGAGCGTCGGAAAACTATTATTAGTCGGTTATTGCTTGGTAATTAAAGCGTGAAAATCACTGTTTAAATTCTCATAAATTCGTGCATTTAACCCAATCGCTGCCATGCATTCCAGCCGACTTATCTACGTATGTGTGTGAGTGCGTATGTGTTCATGTGTGACTGTTAGGCTTTTCTAATTGCCAACAACTACGAGTTGCTTAAGGATCATTAGTTATGTGAATTCAATTATAGAGTAGCTGCACCATTGGATTACAAACTTCAGCCACAGGGTGAGTAGACATGTAGCTATAAGACATATGTGTAGGTATGTAAATGTTTATTGTTCCTTTTGTGGGGAGGTAGATTGTTAATGGCGAGGGCGTGTCCCGTTAATGCAGCAGTGCTTTTGCAAGGCTTGAATAATGATGCAAGCTTAATTTGTCATTTAAATTTACATGGGTATCATTTAGGATAGCTAGAAGTTGGCCTTAAATTTTGTTGTTGAATATTAAAATATTTAACTACCAAATAATGTTTATGTTCAAATCTTATTCTAATTCAACTATTTTCATTTGTTGATTGTGTCTATGAATGTTTTTACCATTGGAAACATTTAATCGCAGACTTTATTGCTTATTGGCTATATATCATTAGATCAATTGATTTAAATATCCACTATTCGGGTTGGCTTTAAATTGGCAATTATAAGCGGCTTGCAGATTTGCGATAAAACCAAAAAGTGAAATGAAACCAAAGCAAAATCCAACTAAATTAAAGCAAAAATCTGTGTGCACACAAAAATCGCTTTGGCTTTGGTCAACATTGTAAATATCCGAGTAATTGGCCACAGTCAAACAGCACAAAACAACAAAAACAACAACGACTGGGATTGTGATTTAATCACAGCTGGTCAATAGCAAAAGCCCCAAACGCCAACACTTTGGCAGCCAAAAGCTCCTTTGGAGGCGACTCCACAGCACTTGCTCATTAAAAACGCAAAGAGTGCACCACACTGACCCTAAAGAGCTTAAATAACACATACACAAGACAACAATGCGAAAGTAAAACAAAAAAACAGACAAAAAATTAAAATAAACTGCAAACGAAGTGAAATAAAAATACAACAAAAAGCAAAACAAAAGTCGCGGCATCAAGCGAAGAGTTAACAACTTAATTGGATTTGCATGTAATTTTACTGTCCAGATTGAAAAAATCGACAGTTGTTGCATCAGAGATAAGCGGCAACAGCAACAACCAATCGCATCTGCCTTTTGCGTGTACCGAAAAATCGCGCACAAATCGCGTGAAAAACGCGTGAAAATCAAATAGTGATCACGCTTTCTTTAAATTTCTATATCTATGCAAGTTCCCAACAAATAACTAATACCCTATTTCAACTAACACCTCACTCTTGCCTGTTTTCCAGCTATTGGCAGTTAGTTGACGATGTTTATTGGCCAAGTCTTTTCAAAGTTGACTGTTTGCCGTTTGTTTGCTGCTATCACATAAAATGTCACCTGATAGCCTTTGCATTGCCACCGAAAAGTGGTTGGAAATTCCCACATATCGAAAACACTCAAAGCACCTTTCGTTTTCAATTAACGAACCGCTTTAAATCGCATTGAAACAGCGCCTTTTCAAGTCAAAGCTTGCTGATAATTTCAACTTAAGGTTTGGGCCATTAAGTTACTGTTCATTTACAGCAGCTATCTGCATTTGCCTGCCATTAATGTGGTCCAGGGTGGTCCAAGCCAGTAGCCTCTTGGATACCAAGGACAGGTGCTGCATAGCTTGCAGCGAGGGTTGATTGTGCAAGTAGTTCTGGGAATTTTTTATCACATTTCATATAAGCTTAAGAAATTTTTTTAAATCAAAAAAAAATATTTTTATTCCATACTATAAAAAACAGTTTGAGAGTTTACTGTTCTACTATTTTGAACCATTTTCAGTTGGTGCTAATCTGTATAAGTACATTTAAAACAGCCCTCGTCGGCATATGGAACTGTGCTCTGATATCGGAGCATTCCTTATCAAATACGCCCGAAAATTAAACATGTCAGCGCATTAAGCCGCAGCTGATAAGCCAAAGAATCCTTTAGAGCCACATGTTGTAGTTGGTGGTATGGTTGGTTTTCGCTATATGATTGTGGCGAGTTGTGCCAGCCCCACCCTTGGCCAGGCTAACTGAAAATATATGTGTGTGTGTGTAAGACAACTGTTTTGGGCCCGGCCATTTGTTGGGTATAATAAATTTGACTGCCTTTCTGATCATTTGTACAAAAAATAAATACTCATAAGCAGTTCATAAGTTTTGCGTTTTGTGGCTTTTGTTTTTGTATTTATTCGTCGTATGACTCCTTTTGGTGCAGCCAGGCTGCAGGGCAGAAAAGCTGTTTGCATTTTGGGCTTGTTAGGCCTTGCTAGTGCACGCCAATGCCATAAATTAACGTCAATTGTCGGCGCAGTCTACCACATCACGGCAGAGAGCGAGAGCTGCGGAGCTGCGCATGCGCACATAAATCTCGATCTCGAGCTTCGGCAGCGGTCAACAAAGTTCATGTATTCATTTCTGACAAGACTATCTTATGGCTTGAGTGGAGTGGGAAGCATTTAAATTGTGAAATAAAAGTAGAAATTGCTAGTTTAATAAACAAAGAATCGTCACAGGAAACATAAAAAGCCAGCGGCCAATTTAGCGGCATTGCTCTTCTTTCTTTATTTTTTGTTTGCTCGATCGTATGTATGAAATTGTATTTTTTAGTGTGTGCGTGTGTGTGTGAGTGTATGTGTGCCTCATTTTGATTGAATTCAAATCGCAGTCGCATAACATGCCACAGTAGACAGCAAAAAACTAAAAAACAAAGCACAGCGGGCAAGCAAATAGTTGCATCAAATCGAATGTTAAATACCCTAGCGAAAAGCAGCAATACTGTTAGCAATATGTAGGTATGGATGATCAGTTTGAATATAAAGACTGATTGATTGATTGCTGTGAAAATATAATAATTGATTTATAAGTTCTATTGTTCAAAACAGTTTCTATGCTTATTATTCATGAAGCTATACATAATTCAAAAATTCTTTTAAGCTTAAGAATGTTACTCTGCTCTTCTTTATAAAGTAACTTATTTAATACACAAATTGCTTATCTCTTTGGCAAGAGTATAGCCGAGTAAAAGAAATGCTTGCAAGCAAAAATGTCAAAGTCATTTAGCCTGGCAGTGGGGAGTGGTAGCAAAAACAACAGCAACAACAACAAGAACGGGAACGCGAACGACGATGACAACAGCAATGAGTGGAACAACTAAGACAGATGCATTTGTGAGATGAAGTTGGCGACTGGTGGATGTGACTGAGGCCTGGCCCAGGGCCTGAGATGGCAGCTACCGTTGGTTTGCCCACGCCTTGGCCAACAAGTGTATGGCAAAGTCCGCGTCTGAATTGTTCATCAAATGAACGCTAAATGCAGTCAACGGCTAAGAGAACCAGAAATCAGCTAGCAAAAGCCGAAGCTGAAGCAAAAGCCGACCCCAACCACACAGCACAATGCAACATTTAAGCAAAACAAACAAACAAACAAACAAACAACAACACATCAACATCAACAAAAAGCAGAACCCAAGCTAAACGGGAGCCCAATTTAAGTTGCAAGCCTTTTGTCTCTCACACTAAGAGCCGGTTCCAACTGACCGACCATCATCTTCCTCTACCTCGTGGTCTTCGTTTTGTACAATGTTTTTTGTTGCTTCTGGTGGCTTCAATTTTTCACATGCTCTTCGGGATACATCATTGTCAAGTGGCGGGCTGCCTAATGAAAGTAACGAGCGACAATGGCCAACAACTTGGGCTTGTCAGCTTTATACGCGTAGAGAACCATCAAATTACATACATAGATTGTTGCTAAGAACTGTTCAATGTGCGCCCTAGACTTCATCTAGCCTTCACACAGCCAGATCCATTTGACATCCTTTGGAACGCAGACGAAACGTTACCTGAACAAACATCTCTTGGCACAACCGAACACTTTGCTGCCAGCATACAAGCGCTCCAGATTGATGTCCTCTTTAAAGGCAAATACATTCCAGGAATATGCTAATGTTCATCGAATTGAACTGAAGTTGTTTTGCAGTGTTTCAGTTTCGTGTCGAATACTAAAACGCTATCGTAAGACAAACGTAGCTTCCCAGTTGTTGCTTTAACGCACCTGTTTAACTTCTGTTTGTCTATCAGAGAACGTCAATACTAAAAGTAGTTAAAACGATTTCTTTAGCCGTAATATGTCAGAATGTGTAACGTTTTGTTAAAATTTTTATACAGATCTGATAAATTATGTTTGATATAAATTCGTTTAAAATAAACATTGTTAGCTGTTTGTATCAGATGATACAAAATATTTTCAAATCCATGAATTATGTTGTTGATTTTACTGCTTGCAGGCAAATTGATTGCACATTTTGTGCATATTTTAATAAAGCAATAACAACATAACAATACCACACAATCAATGCATATATATGGAAGAGTGTGTAGCAACCGAGAGGATTATCTGGGAAAACCAAAAAAAAAAGAAAGCATCAAATGGAAACTGAAAAACTTTTGCTGTAGCGCAAAATTTGTGAATTTATATGCAAGTTCATAAACAAAGCACTAAAAGGATTTAAGTTTGACAACAACAGTAACAGCAGCAACAGCAGCAACACTTACATGGAAACAAGCAACAATGGCGCACAATGATGCCATAAACAATAAACAGGCAAGTTGGGAAGCCTGTAAATTGTTTTGGCCCAAAGCTGGTGCAAGCCACAAAACACACAAAACTATGCCGCAACTCATTGAGAAGAATCTCAGGGCTTAAAGTTGTTTCTGGGCCAGAGGGATAAAAGGGGTAGCCCCACAATCCAAGTGCCTGGGATTAGTGCAGCCAAAAAGTTGAAGTTGCTGTGTGTGAAATTAATTGTTGCCACGTTTATGTCGACGTCTCCAGCTGCCAACTTAAACTTGAATGCGCTGCAGCCATATTTAAGCCAAAACAAAGCTATCACTTACACACACAGAGCACAGAGAGTAGAGTGTAGCTCTGGCAAGGATTAGTTGTTCAAGGACCATGCGAGGGTCTCAGTCGAAATTCAATTAGGCGTCCATGACGTGCCACATAGCGCATCAAGGCAAAACAGTTGTTGTGGATGTTGTTGTTGCTTGGGCAATAAAACACATTGCAGATAATTTGGCGCCTTCTTTTTTTCCATTTTCTTGGAAGGCAAGACTCTTTAATTTGCCACATAAGTCACAAGGAGTCAACCCAGAACAGTCAAGTCAAGTTGCTAGTCGCATTCAGTCTGCTCTAAACCAACAGCTCAATTTTTTTTTTGATACACTCTAAAGAAGGGTATTTAAAATCTGTTGAAAGTGTGTGTGTGACACATTTGTGAACAAAGACATCTATAAAAAAAAAATAATTTTTAAAACTAGTTAACTTTTAAAAAAAAACATATATTATGCACATAAAGAATTTAATAAGTTATGTGTTGATTTTTATGGAACTCCGAATGGATTGAAAGAGTATACTGTCTTCACCTTCATGCTAATACTATTTTTTCTGGTTGCCATTCGTTTTTGTCTGTAGCAGACTGACCTCATCTGTGGATGTGCTTGTTTTGGGGCGTGGTCGCTGGCCGTGTTTGGGCGGGCCACACCCACATCCTCTTGATACGCGGACACGCAATCTGGAATAGTACTCCAAGCCGGTTGCACTCACACTTTCAGCTGAGGTTGAGACTTCAGCAGCAGCGTATTAAACTAACAAGATTAAAGTTTAAATTGTAAATTGCTTCTTAGTCTAATTATGGTATGTTGTTGCTGTTGCTGTTGATGTGGTTGTTATTGTTGTTGCTCTGATTGTTGATGTTGCTGTTGTTGATCACCATGATCATCAGCGAAAAACTCCCTTGTCGTCTGTTGCTCAAAGTTCTACAGAAATATTCCTTTTTAATCGTGTGCTTGTTTGTGTGTGTGTGTGTGTGTGCTTGTGTGTTGTTGGATGTTGTTGCAACCGTCCATTTTCGAACTTTAATTACAACAACTAACACAGCGAGCTGCAAAAACCAGAAGACAGGCAACAAAACCTGAGCGCCTGAGCGTCTCTGAGGCAATTACAAAGCATCAGCAACAAGTTAAGATCTATTTTACTTTTTTTTTTCTTCTTTGCCACTTATGTTGCACCCGTTGTTGCATTCCATGTTGTTGCTTTATTAAATTTCTAATCACTCGTTCAGATTTACATGCTGATACGCACTCAACTTCAGTTTTGCTCATCCTAACCACACATACGAGATACATAGCTGAAAGAGCATTGTTTATGTATGTTGTAGCTATATGATTCAACTATTGGTTTGGATTGTAACATGTTTTGAAAAAGTTGTTGTGCATCTTATCATAAGGTTACTTTTGTATGACACATAATCAATGTTCTTGACTTTGCAATATTCATACATATGTATGCAGATATAGAATATGTATATGCTTTTCAAATACCCAACTCATGGCGAAACGTCAAGCTTGCAAACCGCTGCTCATTGCCATGTTATGAGTATGCCACCGAACCCTAATCGAGTCCATACAACGGTAATTGCACTGGCAGATAAATATCACTGTTAGAAAACCCACATGACTGCAATTGCGATGGGTTCCAATGAGATGGAAGGCTGACCATGCAATAGGGGGAAAAGAGGGCTGAGAGGGCTAGGTGTAAAAGTAGAATGAGCAGCAATACCAAGAGCAACTTTCTGGTCAAGTTGACGTTGTTTGCGCTCGTGCACTTGGGAAAAAGTGGTCAACAGAAAATGGTAAGACGAGCCATAGATTGGCAACGTCTACGTTTTACTGTTTCCCCCTTCCGCGTCCGCTGCACTTTGTGTCTAGAACTTGGCTAACAGGCGAAAGCAAAACGAACGAACGAACAAACGAAAGAAAAGATGCTTTATTAATTTTAACCGTTTGCTGCGTGCCGGTCCAAGGCTTACTTGCTCTTGGACTTGGTTGTATTTGTAGTAGTTGTAGTTGTTGCTGGAAGCCCGGCAGTTGTCGTGAGACAAGTTTATTTGGCTCAGTGCCGTGTTGACGTTTAATAAATTTACGAATTGTGGCCGTGCGCGGCATGTGGGCAATCCGCATTCACATTCGCATTCGAATGGTCTGGGTATATTGCTTTGGCATTGGCATTGGCAGTTAGACAAAGTACGTGCACTTTGGGCAGCTGCTGCTCCTGCTGCGGTTTCTTGCTGCTGACTGCCAACTGCCGCCGATAAGCGTTGTAGAATCGACTGGCCGTACATTGGGCATCATCAATCTTGCGGCTTTAGCGAATGCCAGTTGCTGGCGATTTTTAATGTGCCATATCAATCGTTGCATTAAGCTTATGGCTTAGCGCAAGACTCTTAATTTCTTTTAAATACAATAAACACAATACACATATATAGTATATGGCAGAATGAAGAGTTGCACTCAAGTCTCGAGTTTTGAGTGCACTTTGTAAATGCAGCAAGCAAGAAAGCAACATTTGTTGCAGTAATTAAAATCTTTGACTGAAAAAGGCGTCATCATTGTCGACGTCGTCATCGTCGTCGTCGTCGTCGTCGTTGTCGTTGTCGTCTTCTGTTTGTGACTTTGTTTCGCTTAAGTCTTCGAGTGCAAGCAGCAAGGTAACAATCAAAAGATAAACTGCCGCCAGACGCAGGTTGCAAGTCGCCAGTTAGCAACTCTGCTGCTACTTCTGTTGCTTCTGCTGCTGCATTCATTGAAGTCCATTTAGACTGCAATTAAAAAACTCACAACTTATGCGACAGCAGTGGGGAGGAGAAAGAGGGTGTGCGGGCTAGCACAGATAAGGGCAAATGCAGAGCCAGTAGCCAGCAGTCAAGACACAAGCAAAAAGGCTTCAAGTTCACTTAACTTTGGCATAAATGTGAAGCTTCCAGCGAAGGAATGTGCGGCTGCTATCTAGACTCTATACACATATACACAAAATATATATGTATATTTGTATTGGGTGTACTACCTTGACAACCTGTTCTCTGAACTGGCCAAGACTCAAGAGAGCACAACACAACACAACACACAACTGACAGCACACAAAAAGTGAATTAAGTGAATAAGACGAACATGTTTGTGAAAATTGTGCGAATGCTTTAAATAATTAAGTAGGTGGACGCAAATGGACGGAGTGGAAAATGTTTTGTAAATACATACTAGTTGCTCAGGGAAATTGGTAACAGAGTTAAAAGGGCAGCTCCGTCTCTATATCTCTCTCTGTCCGTCTATCTGTCTGTCTGTCTGTGTGCGAGCGCATAGTTACCTGTCTTCGGGTTAACAATATGTTATTTCTTTTGCAGCTAATGAGAATCGCATCAAAGAAGGCAACGCACCTAGCAAAAATTCTGTAGGATTCTGGCCAGATACCTTGCATATGCCGGGAATTGTAATGAGCAAGCTGCATTGAGGGAGGCAAAAATACCAAGCTCATCGTAAAATTGCATCTTGTGAGAAGCGCATAGTAAGGCAAAGTTGAAAATAAATGGCAGCTTAGTTAGAGTTTATTTTTTAAACCTTTAGATTCTTTCAGTTAATTTCGAATTCAATACCTTTTCAAAACGTTTTTCACATACGATCGATGTAGCATTAAAGATGTGGCAAACTGCGTTGCCTGATATCGTTTGTGTGTCGTTCGTTTTCGATCGATCAGTGACAGAAAGATCTGCAATCTCCATCTGAATGCGTCTCTGGCTGCACTCAAAACAGTCAACACTCAGTCCAACACTCGTTGTCAGCAGCACTCGAAAGATTTGCAAGAAGACAAATGGCCAACGCTTTTGTGGCTGACAGCAGCAGCATCCTGGCCAATGTCCAGCTGCAGTCACATTCGTTTTATTGACCCCAACTCAAGTGGCAAATAAACCAAAAAGAAAGAAACAAAAAAATATCAGCAAGAATTTTTATTTACCAGCTTCTGGCCCTGAAAAGTTCTTGTTTGGCTTTCATAAGGTCGTTTGTCGCACATGTTTACTTGCACTTGCAGTGCCATAAATTAGATTGAAAACGAAGCTGTAACACACTGAATGCCTGTCAAAATGGGGGTTGCGTTGGGTTGGGTTGAACAGGCAACTGAAATCGACAACAAATCAATTTTTGTGCCATTGCAGCAGAAAATACTGCCCCAAAAAGTTTTCCCTTCCCGCCCCACACACACATAGTTTTCAATTTGGCCATCAAATAGCTGGAGCTACAGTTGGAGATGGAGATGGAGTTGGAGAGGGAGCTGGATACAATCTGTGCTGCTTAGATGGCCAGTAAAAATGCCATTTCCGCTTGTTGCCGTAAAAACTTTTGGTCAAAAGTATTTCGGCTCATAAAATTGCGACTGACACATGCGAACAAAGTGTTGACTACTGTGTGTGCCCCCCATTCTAGTTGCTTTGTTGCTGTGGGAACTGGGAGTCCGGGAATCGTTATTACTATTTAATAGTATACAGGGTTTTTATGACAAGTCGGCACAGTCGGCTGGCCATTTTGTTGTTGCGCCTTTTCACACATTCATTTCGGGGCCAATATTGATGATGAGAGTGTGCATTGCTCGCAAAACGTTATTCACATTTCTCCGTTGGCAATAAAAGTTGCCAAAACGCCAAGTAATTTCAATTTCAGATTTTCAGACGACAAACTGAAAGCAGCAACCCCTCAAAGTCACCCCACACACAAACAAAAAAAAAAATAAAGAAAGCATAAATACATATATAAAAGAGAACTGGGAAAGTCAAATCCTGTGGGGTAAATGCACCTTGAACGGCCTTTTGGGGGAGTAGATGAAGCACCTTCCCAGTGTTGTTCTCATCATTGGCAACATCATCGGGCACTGCTGTTAAGTATGCTCACATTTTATTCATTGGCCTTCCACCATCACCGCCATCACTAACAACACCACCATTTTCCCCGACCACAACGGCAATTGTCCAACCTTGCGTAACGCATGCACATTTATAAGAATTGCGCATAACTTTAAGCAAAGCTGTCGGGGCACACGACCCAGCTCAAGTGCTTGCCCCACACTTTCATCCAGTCATCGCGAAACTATGCTGCCCACAAGATGTTTCCCTTCCTCTCGGCCCGTGGTCTACCTCTAGACACTTGGTTACTTTGCCAACCCTGCCTTGAACATCATTGCTGTTGCCGCAAGGACGACGCGTCGCCTCTTGTAAACGCCAAATCTCAAGGGTGGCATAAATGTTGTCCTTCAACTTGGTTTCGACTCGACTCTGTTGGTGCTTCTTCTTTTTCTTCTGGTAGCTATCATTGTTGCTGCTGGCTGATAGCTTAAGTGGCTGCATTATTGTCGGGGTTTAACTAACACTAAAACTGATTGATTTTAATTTTCATGCATTTACATTCATTACGATTTTATTGTTCAACTCTGTAAGTTTCTTTGGAGCATGTAACTTTGATGGATTACATAAAATTGTGTTCATTAATTGAAATTATACTTATCTTTAAGTTTTTTATGAAAATAAGTGTAAGGACACGAAATAAATCCACTTAACGTAAATTTATAGCCTTCGTTTGCTTGATTTAAAATGTCTTCAGATTGCATGATTAAAATTTTTATTTACAAATTTTAAATTTTCATTTACAAAAAGTTCAATTTACATGCTTATGACTTTATTATGTCAGAAGTAATTTAAAATATTAACCAAATCAATCAAAAGCGTATGAACTTTTTTTTTTAAAATATGGTAAAATTAATTTTACAAAATTGTGTCGATGTTAATAAAAAAAAATGGTAAAACTTACCTGCAGTCTTATCCTATTTATTTACTACATTATTGTGTTTTATTGCAACTTGATTGGCGACTTGTTCTTGTCGATACCATTTTCAAATAGTTTGCTTTCAGCATCATAAGTAATAAAAACTAAAGAGAAAATAAAAAGCAAAGCAAATGCCGTTCTCTTTGCCGTCAACAGACAAATCATGCGAAGAGTAAGTTTTGCAGTGCGCCTGTGCGTATGCAACGCGGTTTGAAACTGGTTCGATGGTAAACCAAAACAATGTGTCGAACCACCCACGCCAGACTTACACAAACATAAACACACTCATACGGATTACACTTGTTCGATGGCAGACTTGGCGTCTCCAGGCAAGTTGCCAGTGGCAGACAGAGTGTCCTTGTCTCCGGCTTTTGAATGTGGCCAAATCAGTTGCGGTTTGCATACGCGGCACAACACAACGTGCAAGCGGATCCGTTTAATTTGGTAAACAGTTATCGCTTCGCTTCGCCATATCACTGAGCTTCGCGTGCGTTTTTTGTTTGGCCAAGCGCCTTGCCACAAATCAAATTTGTTTGCACTTTGAGAACAGGACGCGTCAATTTCCGCTTCGTTGCATTCTCAGTTGTTAGCCTTTGTGCTTCAAATTGTTCAAGTTCAAGGCATCGAAGGGTTGAATTAACGGCTCGCATATCATTACGGGCATGTGTGTTAATTTCCTAATAACGATGCGGAGTGTGTGAGAGGTTCGCGATTGTGTGTGGTGTCTGCATTTATGCCTAATTGAATAACGAAGGTGAAAATTGAAATGTTAACAAATTGAATTTACACTGTTACCCACTGTCAGTCAATTGAATTGCGACAAAGAAACTTATACTTGGCTTTCGACTTACTCGTTGTTGTTGTCGTAAGTTAAATTGCTTAACGAGCCAAGTCGCCAAGTCGCAAAGTGTCCAAGAGCCAACTACGTGCTGGAAGTAAATTTTCTAATTGGATTAGGAGTCAACAAACCCGACGAGCACCAACGAGGTAAGCGTCTTGAACTTCAACATCATCATCCAATTGGGCTTTGCCTTTCACCAACTGACAATCAAAGTGGACCGTGCCACACAGACAAGGTTCAACAACAGCTAATTGCTGCGGGGAACTGCGGCGGCTAGTAATGAGTCAGGCAGGCCGTCAGTTATTCAGGTGTCATGTGATATGAATACTAATTTGAGACCAGGCTCCAATTTCAGAGTCCTTAAAACACTCAATAGCCTTTTGTTGAGTTCAATTTCCGCTTGGAATTGGTGCCAAGAATTAAACAGTTTATATGATATGCAGAAGTGTAAATTGTTTTAAGAAAAAGTGTGAGGCAAATCAAAATAAGTAGTAGTTAAATTTAAATGTCAAATATATCAAAATAGATTTTAATCGAATCAAGTTTACTTTTCCTTTGCTAACTTTATTAAAATGTGAATTATCATTAAAGTTGAATTAAGTATGCGATTTTTGGCTCATTTACTTAGCTTTATATCCCTTTCACACAAAAACATATTCCTTAGAGAATTGCAGCACGCAACTATTGGCAACGAGCCGAGGTAGCAAAATAAATTTCTTCCATATAATTAGCACTTAACACTGAACTACAACTACAAGTACAGCCATTAAAAATGACAATGTTTGACGCCATTTATATTAATTTACTTCACTCTGCTTTGCAAGTTGTGGCTGCCACTGCCACTGCCACGCCCACACACTCGCAGCTGCAGAGAGATAAGCAAGCATTATGCAAATTATGCAGTGGAAAAAGCGCCGCCCAAAGCGACACCTAATAATGAATACTAATTCGCTCATTAACGCTATGACATCGTGCAAGGATAAACATTATTTCTACTTTTAGCTAGTTGTGCCTTAAAGCTACCAATTTAGTGCCATGTGTGAGTTTTTGTGACGTATGAATTATTAAAATTAATTAAATAGCATTTTTTTTTTGTGTGTTTCTATTTCGTGTATTTGGTGCAAAGTGCAAATGAAGTTGAATGTGGCTAATCATGTGCCTTCCAGGCCAAAGTATTTTACAAGAGCTGTAAGAGTTTGTGTTTGTGTTGGTGGCATGAGATAATTAAGAATTTAATTATTTACACACATCCAAGCACAACAAACGAGCACAGACATTTATTAGCCCAGACACAACATTGTTGCTTAGAGGGTCTTTACAACTGATTTGATGTTGGCTTTATGGATGGAGTCCTATATCCACATATATTCGTAAACGTAGGGGGAGAGGGCCTTTCAATATTCATAATTCTTCATCTTCATAATACGTGTGTGGCAGGGAGTTTTATGTGTGTGTGTGCACTTTTCAATGCCTTGCACTTTTCGAGTACTCGTAAACAGTTTGCCTTTGGGCTTTTGTGTAATTCAGTGCTTGGGTACCCAATTCGTTTGTTTGCTGTCAACGTTGCTTAATTGAGGGTGTTTTGCTCAGCTGCGTTTAAATGTTCATTGATCCAGTCATCTGACACATGCAGCACCATTTACTAATGTATACAAAGAACAGCAGCAGGCCAACACTAACCCATTACATTTTTAATAGACAGAGAGGGCTTTCTAAATTTAAGTGACATTTTTTTTCTACTTTCACTTGTGGCAGCAGCAGCAATAATAAAAAATGCTATGACAATCTGTCAACAATTTGCTGAAAAATTAGTACGAAGACTTAAATGTTAAATAAACTGTAGAAGACCTAAGAGTAAAATATAGTGTTTACCTGATAATAAACAGTAATGTTCTCTATTTACAAGAGGAATTTGTGTGTTTTGCCTAAGCTTTGCTATATTAGTTTATTTAGCACAACTTTCTACAAACTTTGTTTCAGTGTGTTGGAGAATATAAAAATTGTTTAATTAAACTTATTGCCGCTTAAGCTGAATGCCTGTAAAGAATAAAATTTTGTCTTTACAAAATTAAACACGCCCATTATACCTGATTAATTTAGTAAAGTGGTAAAAATATTTACATAAAATATGATTGCAAAAATAAATACACAAGGAGAATAGCTTATGATTCTCTGCTTCTGTTTATTTGTTTTAAGATGTGAATTGTCGTCGCGTTATTTGATAGCTTATATAAACTACATTATTCTGTTTGTTAAACAAGTTTAACATTGCTCAACCCGATATCGCAAAGATTAACTGAACAGTAGCTCGCAGGACATTAAATGCATTCCAATGTGATGTGATTACATATTCGCCAATGCCAAAAGGCAATGGCAGATTCAAGTTTTCAGTTACCCTCATGCGATCAACAATCAGATCGTGCTGCAAATTGAATCCATTAAAATAAGGAATAAGTGATTACATATGTAATTGTAATTGTTGGCTCACATCAAAGGGACACGAATGATTCATGTTTGTGTAGATATCCATGTGTAGAAATTTATATATGGCATTTGCAACAGGATTTCGTTTGCTTGAACTCATAAAGATGCATGCATCCACTTCAAAGCTGTAAAACGGAGAATTGAAGCGACGCTTAATATCCCCGCGAATCTGCCAAATAAAGAGTTACATTTTGATAAAAATATATTTAAAATCTGAGCATACCGTTATATTTGTCAACGGCGTCTTAAGCAGTTTGATCAGTATTGAAATCTCTTTGACATTTCGGTTTAATGGCTTCAATACACAGTACTCAAAGTAACAAAAATTTGGATCCACGTGACGACATTCAAGTCCATTTATTCTAATCCGTGTTCCCCAACTGGCTGGGGCCAAAGCAAACAACAGCAAACTTAAAATATGCACATTAACAGTTAGTCTCATTGTACTAAACTAATATTGAGTGCTCTACTAAAAACTGAATATATTTAACTGAACTTATTAGCTATATTGTGCGCTTATGTGTTTTTTTGTTTCAAACCGATTAATTACATTGATAATAATAGCATGAAAATAAAAATACCATCAAATTATAATTAGCAAACGCGGTTGCTGACTATTCGACTGGCATCGGCTGCAATGTACAAAAATACCAAAATTCATCTCAATTTTCTATGCTTTGTATTTAACAACCAATTGGAATATTGTAGTTTGTTTATTGAATTATCTGTTCGAGTTAATCAAAAAAAAAACACACACACACACACCATTTGTATTTATAACAAACTGAACCAAATACTGTTCGGCGCGATATAATTGACTATGGCTGCTTTTGTGTGTTGTCACCCATTGAGTGAGCTGATTACATACATACTGTAGCTGCTATATAACTGCGGAAAAGTTATGGAAACTCCACCCCAGACCCCAGATATCAACCCAATTAAACATTTGTGGGCATATCTAAAAAAGAAGGTCGCATAAAGACGCCCCACATCACGGCCCTTGCTAAAAAGTATAATTTTTTTTGTTACAGCCAAGGGCTATCATACTAAATATTAAAAAATATTTTTCATAAGTTTAGCTTTATGTTACTACCCGATTCTTAAAGACGAAAACACTTTCCTGCCAGTGAAATTAAGTTAGAGTTAAATTGTTTTTGTTATAAATTTTTTGTTTTTTAATGAATAATCATTTTGTTTTAAATATATTATTAAGAAATAAATAAATAATACATAAAAAATTTCAAAAAAAATTTTAAGAGCCATTTTACAGCTATATTTTCGTCTGTAAAGTGAAAAACATACATTTTTCTTTACGCGAAAACACTTTCTTGACAGACTGTATATTAATGAGTATATAAATTAGTAATGTATATAAATTAGTAATTAGAAATCAATTCAAATTGTTATAATGTAATGGAAAAACTTAGGAAACATTTCCATACGATGTTAAGCTGTTAAAATCGACACCTTTATTCTATCTTCATATTAGCTGTAACAATGGCACGCAGAACTTTGTAGGCCATCCAATATGACTTAATTACATATTCACCCAATGAGATAGGTAGATACAACTCCAGGGTGTCATCAATGCGAAAGCGATCCACAATTATGTCGTGCTTAAAACAAAGGATATTAATAGATTATAGGAAATCTATGATCTTACACTTACATCGTAGGGACAACTGTGATTGAGATTGCTAAAGCTTTCCAGTCGCAAGAAGTTGTACATTGCACTAGCAATTGGGTTACGGCGCTTAGATAGCCAAAACTGACAGCCATCAATTTCAAAGTTGTACAACAACTTCTTGTTATTGCCACGTCGCGTTATTTCCAGACGAATCTGTTTGATTGAATGTTTTTTATTTGCTGCTAGAGATAAAGCTTCATTTCGCCTACCGAAACATTAGTTACCGGAACTTGCAGCAATCTTACGGTTGAGCTTAACTCCTTGACGCCTCGACTCACCGGCTTTATGATGCAGTGCACGAAGGCAACAAACGTTGGATCAACCACAACGCAATTTAATCCTGAGAAGCTTATGTGTGCACTCCAAGTGGGCAAAACAAATAGGCCAGTTATTAGTGTTATTAGCTGCATTTTTGTCATCATCTGAGCGCTCATGTTCTTATTGACGGTATTTCATTTAAACTGATTGCTTTTCTGTACGCAGTTGTAGCTTAAAAAGTTCAGTTTGGCTGCAATTAAAAAACAATCATTGGCATGATTTGGAACAAATAAACATTTAAATGTTCGACGCTCTGATTGTACTTAGTCATACATAAAAAAAGTACAGTATTGTCTCGATTAATATTCTCTCAATGCTACTTTGCCTTATAAATGTCGTTTAAAATTTTGAGCGTGTACGACAATAATTCAAGGTTTTACTGTAGCAAAAGCAATTAAGAACATGATTAAGTAATTAACAAATAATATTTCACAGAAGTATTCAAAATTATTCTAAATTGCTTGTAAATATATGTACAAATGCTTCGCAGCTGAACTTGTACAACGCAACATAAAATTTATTTAAATCATCAAAGATTATTAGCATAGCTAAATACTAGTTAATTGTTCTATTATGTTAAGTTTTTCATTATAAATACCAACCTTAAATCGCTGAAAAGTGTAAATTCAGAATTTTGCACTGTTCTTATTTCTTGGTTACCAAAAAGCGTTAGCTCATCTGGTGCTGACAGACGTACATAGTTGACATTATTGTTGTTACCGCGTCAAAATCAAAATTAAAAACGCAATGGCAGAAAGAAACTTGTGCCAACCCTCCCCCAACCCCCACTACACCCTCTGGCAGCAAGAGCAGAAGGTTGGCGCGTGAAAAAACGCGCAACGCATCGGCCGGGACGGCAGGGAAGAAGAGTAAGCAATACAACACGAATCTGAACAATGCTGCCATAAATAACAAAGGCAAATGTTGCGACACACTTGCAAAAGGGGACGCTCGTCAACTGTTGGGAGGGGGCAGGTGCTACGGCGACACAGAGAAGAGAGAGAGAGAGAGAGAGAGAGAGAGAGAGAGAGGGAGAGAGGGGAGTGCCTGATTGTGGCACTGTCACTGTGATGCTGGGTGAATGTGCCGTTAGAGCTCATGACAAACAACACACAAACGTGAAGAGGGGAAAGGGGTGCTGGTTGAGTTTGGTAGCAAGAAAATATTTACAATCAAGTCGATTAACAAAAGGAAACCTTCTAACGCGCACTTTTAAATTCTCCTGCTTTCTTTTTTAATTTTTTTTTGTATTACTTATACTTTTTCTCATTCTTTCTTGTTATTTGTTTGTGTTTTTTTTGCGCTTTGCTACTTCTTTGCTTGTTGCTTTTTTAATTAAAAATCAGTAAGCCCACGCAGTCACCCCACCCACCTTCACCCTTCGCACCCAACATTTTGTCTGTCAAGCAGCGAATGTCATCGGCGCCATTTTGCAAATCAACGCAATGATTGCGCCTTGTTGTTTTTAGTCATCACATTTCATTTATATACATATATATATGTTGGTATGTGTGTATGTACAAAGAAATATTTTTCATAAACATAACGGGTCTGTCTGTAGGGCACGGAGGCGGCACTTGAGACTTTTAGCCACATTTTTCCCCAGCAACAACAACAACAGCAGCAGCAGCAGCAGGAGATGTCATCATTAGGGCCGCCCACGCAGAAAGCCAAAAGATGGTGAAGAGAGTAGTCGCGGGCGACGGGAGACTCGAGCTGGTTGCAATTGTTTTGGGCTTCCCGCTGCTCCGAATCCATCTCCTACTCCCATGTACTGCTACTTCAGAGTTTTACGCTCGCTGCTTATATTGTCTTATAAGAGGAAGTCGTTGGCTAAAATATATTGCTGTTGGGTATATGGTGATACAAGGGGGGAAGGATTGGTTCAGTGCTTTGCTACTTTTGCAACATTGTGGATACGCATATGGAACGTATAGAAGCGGATGTAACGGTAGAGTCATTCACAATATGTGAATAATGCACCATGGTGTCAAAAGCAGTTAAAAGAGTTATATTAAATCATATTCTAAGCAATTTCTTTTATGATTTAAAAGCCAATTATTATAAGAAAAAAATAAATATTTTTCTTGAAAATATATTCCATTGCCATGTGGCTAAACTTATACATTCACAATTCTTCATCCACTAATACAATAAAATATTTTAGCATATTTTTTATTTCGAAATATTCCACAGTGCCTTTGATTCAGTTCTTAACGATTGCAGTATAAGCTTTTGCTGCTGTTTCACTCCATTTTGCTATCAGCACTTCAATTCCCCATCCTTATTAAATTTTTTTTAGCAATTTTTCACTCTACGACTTTCACGTTGTTTATGCAAATAAGCGCAAAATTCTATTTGAATTTAGTGAAAAGAATTATGGTAACGCGATTGTCAACGCGCCCAGCTTCATCTTCTTCTTCTTCTTCTACTATGTCGCATTTGCTGCTGCTGTGATGCGAGCACCGTTATGATTATGACAGCAGAGCAGCGTAGCAGTGAGTGGATAGAGCTGGCGCCATGTTGTGCAGATGAAAAAAGTTAATAACGCACCAAGTGCGAGCGGCAGCATAAAATGAGATTACATGCGCTATCTCACTTTGACTTTCTAGGCATTTGGACAAGTGCAGGCTGGCAACGAGAAAGCAAGCCACATAACAGTTGTCGCTGCTGCTGCTGTTGCTGCTGTTTTTACAAAGTGTAAATTGTTTTAATACTTTTTAGTGCTTTATGACGCCATCTTGGCTGCGTTAGCAACAGCATCACCCATAAGGATGTTGGCAGCGCTGCTTTGGCTTTAGCTGGGCGTCAGCTGCGTCAAAGTGCGCTGCGCTCTGACTTCTTGGTCTCACTCTCACTCTCACTCTTACTTTACATTTAGCAATGGCAATGCCACTCACAATTTCGCTCACACTCTCACTGTTTGCCTGTGTTCTGCACACAAAAAAATACTACTGTAACACGTGTAGAGCGCACGTTAAAATCTCAACTTTAACGACCTTTGCAACGTCGCGGGGGACATTCGCACTGTCGATGGTG
Organism: Scaptomyza caliginosa; assembly: GCA_035044725.1. Lineage (NCBI taxonomy): Eukaryota > Metazoa > Arthropoda > Insecta > Diptera > Drosophilidae > Scaptomyza > Scaptomyza caliginosa. The sequence continues at coordinate 459,075 of JAWNNR010000004.1, read as the reverse complement.
CCGTTTTTTTTTTTTTAACTAAAAGAGAGTTGGAGAGAGTTATTTTTGTACCCTACACAATGGAACTGCCAAAGAGAGTATGCCAGAAGATTATTTGTATAACTCTGTGTATGGCGAAATGTTTTTCTAGCATAGTATGTTGACTGTTATATTTAAGTTATGTGTACAGGGTATTTGCTAGTCAGGCTTACATGTACTTAAATGTTCTTAGTTTTTACTTTTTGCTTTTCTCTTAATTTTTTCTGCCACTGTTGAATGTCACGTTGACTTTTCACCTGTTGTTCCTTCCTTTAGTCTGCCCTCCACACTCTTCTTCTGCATGTTGCACTTAGCACAAATGGCAATTGCCAGGGATTCTGCACGTCAACTCTCGCCCCCTGGCTCACACCACCTATACGGCTAGCTGCCAACTACATTTTGGTTGGCATTTTGAAACTGGCAAACTGCGTGTCGCAGTTTTAATCAAAATTGTTTCGTTTTGCGCATTTCTCTTCATGAATTGTTCAGTTGGAACTGTCAAATAAAGTTTTGAAGCACTTTTGTAATGTTTCTGTAAGGGTGGGGGAGGAAAGGGTCGATGAGTTTTGAGAGTTGCTTGTTTTTGATACTGCAATGCTGGTAATTAAAATACTTTAGCACAGTCGCTTTGTTTATTTTGTTGTTTCGCAATTAGTTGCACATTTTTGGACCATTTACCGGGTGGCTCCCTTTTGCTGCACGCCTCTGTGCACAAATATTTGGCTTTAAAGAGCGCATTTTAATTTATTTGATATTTGGCATATTTTTGGTTTTCATTACAGTTTGGCAAACAATTTGTGAACCGTCAGAAGTGCTGGCCGGCGAAATGGAACCGCTTTTGGGCGAAATTTGAATGTAAGTTGGAAAAGTGATGAAAAACAAGTTTTGCAAAAGAATTTTAGTGGTGAAAATATTTGTAAAGCAAATGATTTAACTAAATTTAACATGACGCCTTAAGATTTTAGAAAGTGGCATGCTCATTTGATTTTCCATTTGGTTTCGAATGAAACTAATTTCACCTTTAGGCCTTTAAGCTGTCAGCCAATAGTTTCAGTATGTTTTGTATTTAACATTTCCTAGACACCCTTCCGGCTGTACCACATAATAATGATATTGTTAATGTGCCAACAACAATTTATGCTGTCCAATGCCAACCACAGCTCATATGAAGACTCACTCAAGCTGCAGCTTAGTCAGTTTCGCTTCAATCCTGCAGCTGTCACTCAATGAAATGGGTCAGTTGCAGAGTAAAGTGCTTGAAATGTGTCAAATGGCCTGCAGCCAATCACATCAACCAGTAGCTCTCAAAACTCACACCAATAACTTGTTAATAAGCCTACAGAATGCGGTTGCATATCACAAATGCACTCAAATTTAAATAAAAGAACTCCCCAAAACTCGCTCTTCCTAAAATACAGCTGCCGGCACCTGTTATACACCTTTCTGCACTTGTTTGGTGTATAAGAGCGCGAGGGAGCGTTGCTTTGAGTGGTGTGGTGAGTTAACGTTGCTGATCAGCACAATAGTGTTGAGTTTAACCTGCGCTAGCCTGATTGATTGAGAGCACAGATCAACTCTCTTTTGCTCACTCTCTCTCTCTTTTTCTCTCTCTGTCTCTCCATCACAACTGTCTGTTGCTTGCTTGGCCACAAACAACTTTCCACGCGCAAGCGCTCAGCTACTTTAGTTGCGTTCGTGACTTCAGAGCGAGTGGTGTTTCTTAGTCGGTTGATCGAAACGAACTGTATCTGTTAACAAAGCGTGTGCAACGCTCGTACTTGTTTTTTCTTTTTCACGCATTGTCACAGTTTTGACATCTCTCTTTTACTCGGCTATTCTATTGATTTTGCGCACGTAATTAGAACGAACGGATTGCCCGTTAATTGTTGCAGACAGTAATTGCTACAATCTGCAACAGTGTCTACCGTCACAATAATGTGTCAATCACAATAGCTTAGGGGACAGGAGTGAAGTGTAAAGTGAGGCCATGTGCTAATTGCAACAACAGCACCAAATATGTCCAAACTACTTGCAAAGAAGCGCTGGTGGCACATCCGCATGCCAGGCGTTCAGCCCCAGAACGATGCAGCGAGAAACTATCGCGAGATTATAGTGCATACCGAATGTCCCTCAGTCTTGGCCATAACGGATAATAGCAGCAGTAGCTGCTGCGGCGGCGCTAATACTCCCAGCCAAAGTCTCAGCTGCGATAGCTTGTCCAAGAATTCCCAGCTTGATGCAGGAAAATTGTTTCCACGCAATATGCCAAGCATAAGGCGCAGTCGAAGGCGATCAACGGAGCGCAAGGATGCAGATGCTCCTGCTTCTGCTTGTGGTCCTGATCCTGTCACTGTGCCCGCTCAACAGGTACAGTGCAGCGGTTTGGAGTCACGTCAATCATCGGTCACCAAGCTGACAACGCCTCAACGCAAACCTAAGTCCAGCTGCTCCAAACTACAAATCAAGTCCGCTATCAAGACCAAAACAAAGCCCAAACAGTTGACACTGGCGCCCAATCCCATTGCTCTGGAGCTGCCTGCACCATGCGGTGAGGATGAAAAAGCGGAGTGCAAGCAGTTGAGCTTGGCAAGAGCTTTGCACTCGCAACAATCGAGTTTGATAAGCAGCGATTTGTCCAGCTGCTGCTCTGTTTCGGCACAAAAACTGGGCCAAGAGCAGGAACAGTTCCACTCCTCCGGCATATCCTGCAATGGCGAAACGGACGATGATGTCGAGGTGGCAATGCTTACGGGCAGTCTCACCACAGCCCAGCTGCAACACATGCAACAACAGCCTCAACTGCAACAATTAGCATCCAAATTGCTGCCAGTCAACGAGTTACGGAATTTGAATATTTGCCGCAATCGAAACGCTCTTTGGCTTCAAAATGTAAGCGATACGAAGCGGTTGCTTGGAGGGAGCGGAAAGAGTGAACACGGCAAAAGCAGGGATTCAAGGATGCGAAATGTTTGCTATTTAAATGTAGCAATGACGGATGATATGCAACTAAGCGATATTGAGGAACAATTGGCCAAGTTAGATGGCCAAAGACAGCAACAACATGAAAGCCGGGCGTGAGTTTAACTTTTAACTTAACAAAAGCACTTAGCTTGCCCCATAATTCTTAGAAAACAAAACCAAAACAAATCGAACAAGAACTTTTAACTACAAAGACCACAACACGAGCTTTAGATAACAACAGGTTGTTCGAATAGTTGGTTGGCAAGAAAACGAGATAGAGAGAGAGAGAGAGAGAGAGAGAGAGAGAGATAGAGAGAGAGAGAGAGTGAAAGGGCTAAATTGAAAATGAGTTTGACGCGTTTTACATAACAAAATTTAATGAGCTCCCATTTGATTAATCAAACTGTTAAGTTTGAAAAATGAATTTTATGGGTTTAGCTTAATGGTTTTTTAGTAGCTTTATAAGGGCGTAGATTGTTCTTGACGAGCTCATAAAACTTGAACAAATTCCACCAATTTAATAACTCCTCCAATTAATGTAAAGAATTTAATTTAAGTGCTCTGCTTTAGTTAGTTAACCAACGATAAAAAAAATGAGTTTACACATCAAATTAAATCAAAACTTTTTTAGCTTTGCAGTTGTTTTTATTAAACCTCACTTATTTACGTATATTTTTTTGTATATTTTAATTTAAAAACAAATTTTTTTAATACTCAAAGTCATATATTTATCGTGTGATATTTCATTTTTTTTTATCGAGATCTAAAGGGTGGAACTTTACGTCATCGATTTCATTAAAACGTCATCGTCCTTATTGAATTGATACATGATTTGTTTGATTTTAATAATTGCCTTAATATTCCATCAAATTTAAATTATATTCTTAGCACATTATTATCATTATTTGGCAATTTTCTTTTCATAAAATAAATATATAATTCTATTTAAAAACAATTCCACTTTTCCAACCTTTTTGCCAAGTTGTTCTCACACTGGTTTATTGTTTCGAGTGGACTAAGGAACTAAAAGAGTGACCAGTTGGCATGTTAACCAGTGTAATGTCGACTGGGTGGTCTCGAAATGAGGATGAGACACAAGGTACGGCAGAGGGCTTAGCGTTTTATGATTTGCTTTGATTTAAAAAATGGAGCCGAGCATTTGATTTTAATTGCATTCGATGTGCGCGCAAAAGCTACATCCATGATGATGTATGGCATTTTAATTGAAATGGCAAATGTATAGATGCGGAAGGCTGGGAGTTGGGGGAAGAGGAGCTAGGTGGGTGGGTTCGGTAAGGGGAGCGCCAGCAGTATAAGCTGGGCGGATTTCTGCTTGAATTGCAGACATATCAAATGACCGCCTCTAAAGAAGCGTAAAGCAAACAGTTTTTATTTTGTAATTAATTTTTTTTTTGCTCGTTTTAATCTTTGGGCGTTTGACTATCTTGTTTTTATATGATTTTTGGCGGCACTTGTGCAAAGACCAGAGAGTTTTATTGCAAAAGAAACAAAACGCCCATTTCATAAGCCATGACAAATGGCCTAAACATTAAAAGAGTTGAGTTGAGCTGATAAATAAGCCAAGCATGGCGAAAACTTGGTGGTTAACATACAGTTAAGAAAGTGTGGAGTTTATTGTATTTTGATTGATTTTGTTGGCTTGGGAAATTCAATTTGGGATACACACAAAAATCAATCAAAAATTCATCCAAGCAGCAACAAACAGTAATTGGCAAAGGCACAACAAAAAATCTACTAAACTGAAAAATTTGTTCAAAAACCGCAAATAAAATTAGCGTAAGGCCAAAGCCGAAGCCAAAGCCAGAAAGGGCATCGCCGCAGACGCAGCAGCAGTCGGTAGAGAGGGGTGTAAGGGGTAGGGTAGGGTGTGCTAACCAGCTAAATTGAAGGGCGTTGCTGTGAGAGCTTATTACGTTTCCTTGCTTTTGATTATAGTTATTGCATAAAGTCTCTCTGCTGCTCTCTGACACAGCAATTTAGTGGCCCTAAGTTGTCAGTCAAAGATTTTTACTGGCTTTGGATGAATGTCTGAATACATAAATACACATATTCACATCTCCATTTGCCTGTCGATCTTGAGGAGAAGCACTCAGTTAATGTCTTTGCGCCCACGAATAGGAAAAAATAAAAACAAGTTTTGATTGAAAATTTAACTTCAATCATTGGAAGCATTCAACAGAAAAAATTAATTAGTTTAATGGCCATCATTTTGTAACACAAAAACCCAATTTAAAAGCAGTTTAATTGAAGTGAATACTATTCGTCGAAAAAGCCGAAGCTCAAATATTTTGATATAATTCGAAGTATTTTTACTATTATTTTATTTCCTTTCGAATTTGATGAATGAATGCTGATAAGAAATCAAAGTAAACGCAAAAAAAGCCAAAAATAAAGCCTAAATTACTTCTGAAACTACATTTTTTTTGTAAGTTCTTTAGTAATATTTTTTTGATTTTTACCCATATGTGATAGGCAACTTCAAGTGCCCCAATAGTTGCAGCTAAAAATTGAAACCACGCCACACCATTCTATATAGCAGCTCTGCATAAAATTAGCTCAAAGTAGAAAATCATGCAAATTATTTGCTCTCACTTATAAATGAGCACAAATGGCTGATAAGCTTTATTCAAGCACTAAGCGCTTCTTTTTCTTTTTTTTTGCTTTTGGTTTTGTGAAAGTGTCCAAGCAAATGAGAATCTAACGCACCAGCTTGCTTGACTGCATAGAGAGATAGTCGGGTCTGGAAAGGTTGTAGCCAAAAAGATCTTTCAAGTTGTGAATCGTGAGTTTGTTGAAATATTTCTGGCACTTGGTTAACGCGATTGCGTTTGCACTGTTGGCCAACAAGTCGTGCAAATTATTAACAGGCAGCTGACTGCACACACCACTTGTCTGTGTGTGTGTGTGAAGTCACACCACCCTGACCATGTTTTAAGAAAATGCAGCCTGATGCAGCAGCAAGAAAGCACTTTTTGTTATAGTTGTTGTTGTTGTTGTTGGACATTTGTTATTCATGTCTGCGTTTCTGACTTACAATTAAGTTGAAAAAAAAAAACAGAAAAATAAGGAAAAAAAACATGTGTAGAGCGCTACATTTGGGGCGTGAGTGGCATGCCCGAAAAGCAGGCAGGTCAACAACGTCTTTAGCTCTTTAACTACCTGCCTAGTGTCGCCCACGCGGCATCCGCAGAAAGAGTGTTGCAAGTACTGTGGCAAGTGGCGCGCTAATGAGCCGTCCAGTGCCTTTAACAATTGCGTTTTGATAAATTGCTGGCCAACGGAATTATGGACCAACTACCAAACTGGGTGAGGAAGTTGCCACCACAACTAACGGCGCTTTCTACCGCTAACAAGATCCTGTTCACTAATCCCAATTCAGAACTGCTTCGACTTGAGCTGCAAGCTTCATTAGCCAGCCAAACAGTTTGCCAGTTTCTTAGTTTCTTCAATTTTCCCAACAACATCTGAACAAGACGACTTTAAGATGCCCTTTTTTTTGTATATATACATTATATATTGCTGTGCTTTTTGTCATGCCTAGTTTATACTTTTAAATTGATTAATCTAAAATAAGTTCACAAAATATATAGATTGGCTTCTTGAGTTGACTCGCTGACCCGCTTAAGCTGACAATTATTGTTGTCAGAATTTATATTAAAATTAATACAAAATGTGCCAACCTTTAAATAGTTTCCTCTTACTAGGGTATGAGTTCTGGTCTAGTTGGCTGACTGGCTTCCTGCTTAGGCGCTTGAAAGCGTTTGCATTTGTCTAATGGTTTTGCCTGGCATCTGAGATGTTCATGCTGCAAGACACTTGCAACGCATAAGTAAGATGACTTAATTGCGCATTTTAACAGTCACACACAGACATTTAAACTGGAAACATATACAAGTGCAGTTGCCGACATCACAAAAAAAATATAAATAAACCACTGCTTGTCTGCCCATATTGAATTGTTGTGTTGTGACAAGTGGCGATTAGATGATGTCTGTATCTATCTCTTTCTCTCTCTGTCTCCCTATGTTTGTTTGTTTGTATTTCTACTGACTAGAGTGTTGAGGTTCCTTTTGGTTAATTGAAATGCTGCTGTCCGTTTTACTGGTTTGCTAACCGCCAGTGTTGCATTATGGTTAACAAGGAAGTTGAAACAGGCGGCATATCAAAGTAGTTTGTATGTGCCACATTCAAAACTAATCCTCTCTTGGTTGAGTGCACACGCACATCTCCAATTGACTGTTCGCTTTATGAGAAAATACTATTAAGCTTTTACTGATGCGTCATGACTCACATGTCATTAATAATTATATGCCACACTTCCGGTTTGCGAGCCTAGCCTGTTTCGCTCTTAGTCAAAAAGTGCAGTTTGAAGTGCATTCCATCTGGTCATAGTTGAGTGCAAACCATTTTTCTGGCTACTTTTCATGGTCAGTTGCGCTTGCAACTGGAGTTCAGCACTCTGCCGCAGCAATAGGGATGCTTCTTCTTTTGTTTTTCGGTAATTGTCGCTGCAAGAACTTGTACTTAAAGTTTCCCACGTTCAACAGGTACGAAACACCACCTGTTGGGAAGACCCAGTTCGTCTTACTCACAGTTCCAGACACATTCATCAGACGTGTTATTCGCTTCGTTGATTTTGTTTTTATTTTTCTGTTTTATTTCTTATTTTTGTTGTCATACGCGACCAAATAATAAATTTAATAGACACTTCGTTAGTTGTTTTTATTTTCTTTTTAATTTTGTTACGCTACAAAATCGGATTTTTATATTTCTTGTTTCTGTATTATTTTTGTTTTGTCTGCGTTTACACTTTATCGTCTTTGGACTTTAATTTAATCAACCTGCGACGATGTTTCTCTTTACATTGTCGTCTTAAGAACATAATAATTTTTATGTGTACATTGTGCTTTAAGTTGATGAGAAACCAACGCAATTACATTTATCATCAGCAGCATCATCATTAGCAGCCGCACATGATCCATAATGGAACACCGTCTTCATAACAGTGCGCCCATTAAATGAAAAAAGAAAAATCTCTTATTTATATCTTAGAACTGTGGGAGTTTTTTCTTCTCGTAACACTCGCATATCATCGGTACCCAATCTGCAAAGCAATTACATTTCAAACTTTGTTGCTCGAGAAGCTACCAATTGTTTATCCAGAGTTGAGTGCTGTGTGTTTTGCTGTGTGTGTTGTGAATGGGAGAAAATCAATGTCGAACCTGTTTGCGGTGCTGTTGTTAGCCTGAACCAGATACATTAGATTAAATAGTCCTAACAGGCATATTAAAACCACTTTACTAACGAACAAAAAAACAAAAAAGCACAGCTCTGAGTTTCTTATTGCTGCCGCTAAAAGTCGTATGGCTGAGCACATAAATCTGCAAAACATTCCATTTATGTATAACTCGTGTTTTTGATTGAATATAACAAAAGGCAAATCAAAAAGCTTTTGGCCAGTGGGAAGGCAAAATTTGAACTTGAAAGCCAAATATCTATAGACAAAAAAGTTAATAGTATAAGAGAGAAACAAAAAAACAATCAAAAAACAATCCAAACTACGCTTTGGGTTAAGGCAAGGTTAAAGGCAAGAAACCAAAAGTGCGAGTGGGGAGTGGAGGAAGGGTTTGTTACTGTATAACAGTAAAGGAAGGATGTTTTGCATAAATTAAGGCTATTTGTGTGGCATGCAACTAAAACGTGTCTAAGGTCGCTGACAGTAGTAGCAACAGAAGCCGCAGTAGCTCTGACACGCGGTAGAGCACGAGCTGTAACATAAAAAGTGGGAAAGGGGGGGCAGACAGTAGTGGGGGTAAATCTTTGTTGCGGTTGCAGAACTCAAGACTCCATTTGCATTGCTGGTTTCCATATAATTATGCAAAAGCTGTTAATGACAGAACGCGAAATCAGCTCAGGCGAAGCCGACACAAAATCAACCCATACGTAACGATTCATTTCGAGTGGAGTGGAGTGGAGTGGAGAGTGTAGTATATGCCACATGTGGCATGCCACAAAACGCTCTCGAGCCGTGCTCGCCTTGCAAGTTCAATTAATTATGCATTTTAGCCCATGTTGTTGACTCTGCCAATGCCGCTTGCAACTGCTGCTGGCAGCTTATCAGCAGCCTGGCTACAGCTTTAGCCTTGCTGTCTAACGGCACAATTGCACTAAATCACTCGCGGTACTTAAAGAGGCGTTGCACATACTACACATATACTATCTATATACAAAAAAAAAACTTGTGCAACAAGCCAAACCGGAGACGGTTGCAAGCAGCTACAGGTTGCGCCCATGAAGCACTAAAAGAAATGGCTGAACGGCGCACAGACAGTCAACCAGCAACACTCGCACACACACACACGCACACGTAAACGCATATATAATATTTGCTTGCTGTGCATGCTCTGCTCATAAAAAATGCATAAAGTTTGAGCGACATCAACACGTGTTGTTGTGTGACATGCTTTACGCTGGTTTGTGTGTTTGTTTACCTTTTACTCTTGGCCTTTCTTTGAGTGTGACGTAAGTGGAGTCAAATGCTGCAGTTGGCCCGAAATTTTTAAACTTAAACATGTATAAATTAGATATGCTCTCTATTTCCGTTGTTTCTTTCATACCCTATGACCAGATTTAAGGTGGGGCGGTTAAATATTCTGTTAAGATATGATGTGAAAAATACTTTTTACCAAAACTTTTTAGAGATTTGCATACAGTACTGTAAGTGTTTTTATATAAAAATCATTTTTGATCGATATTCAATGGAATGACAAAATCTTTAGAAATAGTTTTATTCAACATTAAATAGTGGGATTTCCGCTTGTACCAGAGATGATTGATTATGATGATTGCATAGGGTATTTTCACATCAAGTATACGAGGCACTGTTATTTGCCGTATGTGTATTATTTTTTTCTCGTAAAGCTGCCGCCCCTTTTGGGACCCAGACAATGAAACTCTGAAAAACACGCAACATCACAGCAAGGTCAGGGCAAACAGCAGCTATAGCAATAACAACAGACAATGTGGCTAAAAAAGCTAGAGCTGAATTTAGTGGCTCAAAAGTTGCTGCTGCACGAGATTTCGTAATGGATAGGCATTTAGAATTTGAGTCAAGAAGCGAGATTGAAGTTTCGAGATACGAGAGGTTAAAAGTCTGAAGGCTAGTGCGCGCGGGTGCCTTTAGACTGTGACACGCCCAACGGGCAACAATTTAATTTAACAGCGTTCGATTCTGGAGCATCAGCCCCCACACAAATACACAGGCAAACTCTGAGATTTGTGGATGAGGCGTGCTTTTGGTGCGATCTGCTTAAATGGCAGTCTAAAATTGTTGAGACCAGAGATCGTGTGGCTATGCGGAGCAGATAATTCAGGCAATTCGGCCAACTTATAGAGCTCCAAACAGAAATTGGGAGCTGACGTTTATCTTTTGACCAATTGTGAAAGTAATTTAATGCGGATTCAGTTTGATTCTCTGCATCTAGATGCTGTTTTAAACTGCTGCTGCTGCTGCTTCTACCATTTTCAATTACCAAGAATTGCATGTTTCGTTTTAATTTCCACGGAGACGTTCCCCTCTCTCCCCTCTTCGTTCACGGACACTAGCGTCTGCGTGTCGTGGTGCACTTTTTTTATTCTAGAAAACTGGTTTGGATGCCTCATCCACAGCTTTGTGTGTGTGTCTAAATGATTTCGAACCAGTTCTTTGGAAACTGCGTGTCTAAAATTTAATGAAACTGCCGTAATATTAGATGTATAGGTATAAATATCTTTGTATGGGTGCAAAAAAAAAAAGAAATCATAGTTGCAATTGCATTGCATTGTACTCCTAAGAGTGCCCTGCTGCCAATCAGACTTGCTTGTGCTGTAACGAACAATTGAGATATTATTGGCTCTGGCAGAAACGTGCTGAAATGTTTGCCTAATGAGCTGTATATTGCATTTTCCAAGACACAAATGATTTTCAATTACGCCGATTTGGCAAATTGGTGTGAAATACATTAGTTGTAGTATAGATGTACATTTAATCATTTTTTTTTTTCAATTAAAGGAGGAATCCTTTTTGGGAATTATTTGTAGTTTAATACTTTTTTGCGATTGAAAGTTTTCCATGTCTTTAGTCGTAGTTTTAATCTCAGCTTGCGTAAAATGCGGAATCTGAATTCGTTATTGTATTTCGGATTAGCCTACGACATTGAGCTTTAGCTTTACCATTAGCCCCACCCTTGAATAATTATACAAGTTTTAAATGTGCCTATCGTAATGTCTTGCCATTTTATATTTAGCAATAATTGCTAAGCACTTAAGTTTTAATTATTCTTATTGAATCGCATTTGTCTGGTCAATTGCGACACAAACATATCAAGGAAATGACAAACATCAAGCCAAATGAAACTCAAAATCCTCATAACCCAAATGTATGCATGTGTCAGAGATCGCACCATAGTTGGCAAGATGCACGGCAGTTTGCGTATGCCACAACAAAATTATAGTTGCATGACGCTTAAAAATATTATCAGAGATTTAACTGGTTTTTATACCCTGTAGTTATAAATAAAAAAAGTTAAACTAATGGCTTATATGCATACAAAAATTTAATTTATTTGCAATAAAATGCAATGAAAATCTAAAAATCCAAAGTTCTTAATTTTTATTTCTGAAGAATTATAGTTCTAATACATTTGTAGAGATCTTTGGGGATCTCTAAATATATTCTCCCATATCAGTACAATTTGTAAGCATGGAATCTGTGTACTTGCTTCTTTTTGGTTTCTTGAACGAAAAGAGAAAACCGTCTCAGCCTGGCCAAGAGCTAAAAGTATTTGTGTCATAGCCAGACAGCTGAGAGTATGTCAACAGTCTTGGCCATTTTTGGCAATAGTTTTTTGCTTTTTTGGATTTGCTTGGATTTGAATTGGGATTGGGCTTATGCTGGTGTTGGCTATCAAAGTCAATCAACAGGCGCACAATTCATTTGTGACAGATAATGCCTTGACTGTGTTTGGGCAGCAGTTGACAATCGCAATGATTGGATATCGAAACGGCGATCAACAATTGGCAATGGTTTAAGAAAGCAACCTTTGATTGATCGCATGCAGACTTGTAGATATGTTTATTTATTTGTTTTATTTTGGCATTGCCACCGACAAACCTTCAAATTTGCATTGGAATCCCACAAAATCATAAAATTAACAAAACGAAAACAAAATATAAAAAAAAAACATAAAACTTTCTCTAACTCTAGGCCGTGTTTTCCTTTTTTTTTTTATAACGATCTGTCTAATATTATCGTTGCTGATCTGCCGCTTGAATTTACAGCATGGTGTTAATGTTAATAGCATTGCCCATCAGTGAGTTACTATTTGCAACGTAGTGTTGCTGCTGATGCTGCTGCTGCTGCTACCACATTTGCCACGAGACATTCACTTTTGCAAGGCACCAAGCTGCCAAGAGGGAGCCATTAATTTGGCTGAGCGAAAGGGTTTTCAGTCAGGTTTTCTGCTTAACAGCTTCACAAATTTGTGCGTTTATTTAGCAGAAGGTTAACGCTTGACTTGGTCAAGTTACAGTCAGTTGTCTTTGTTGTTATCATTAATTTGCATAAATTTACAAGCTATGCAGATAAATCGTTTGGCGTGCTGCCTCTCCCCAAACTTCTCACGTTGATTAAGCTCCAAGCTAAGCTTGTTTTGTCTTCATTCATGCTCCAAATGATGTTGTGCAATTTGATACAAATCGAAATGTTAACTAGTCTGAATGATGTTATGAATGGTATGGAATGGTGAAGCTTCGGCAACTTAGCACGCAACTATAGCTGCAACGCGTTTTTAATTTCCGACATCTAAACGCATACAGCACTTGGCGTTAAGCACCACAAATGACTTTAATTACACAAAATTAAAAAACACTCAAACAACCAAATATAATTGTAGCCAGCGGCCAAGTTGAAATTACCAGAGAAAACTTGTAGGAATGCGTTGATCTAAAATGATTGACTTCAAGATGTCCTGTAATATGTTAATAATTTAAATGTACACATTTAATTTATGTTTTAACAGTTTACCCTATAAATAATAAACTTTTTTTTGTATTACGTTTGTAGGTTTCAACACAATTGTGTTATTTTTGCTGACTGATTCAGCTAAAATGCTTAACCCTTTATTATTAAGACGAAAACAGAGTGTTTAAAAGCTAGTTAAACTAATACTTAAGCAGGTTGGGTGCCATATGAACAGCAGTTGAAATTTCTAAAGCAATTTTTAATAGTTGCTTCTGTTGCCAGTTACAGTTGCTTGACTGGACTGCATAATCGTTAAGTGTGTGTTTGTGTGCCACAGTGTGTCGAGTGAAAGTACACTGAAAGCGGCAAGCAGAAAGAAGCGTCAGATTCCACATATTTCACTACACACAAAAATACATGCATTCATACATATACATATACCGGTCAGTCGGGCTTAAAGTTTATGGCTCTGGCTTTGGCTATGGTGATGGCCACATGCTGATGGCTCGACATGCGCTGGCAATTTCGAAATTTCATAAATTGGACAGCAACACGCATGTGCCAGCAGCTGCAACAACTGCAATAACTGCAACAGCAGCAGCTGCTGCAATTCGGCCACAATTGCAGTCAGAACAGATTAGAAATGTCCGGCGCGCTGAATTTTAATGAGTTTTGTTGCATCTCAACTGGCTAATTGCAAATGGGTTTGTCAGCATTCATCATATGAACATGAACATGAATATTCATATGTAAGCCTCGTTTAGCAAATGGATCAACATTGCGTATGTGCAATTTGTATCGCAAAAAGTCCAACAAATTAACATGCAAGAGGATTTTCTGTTAGTCAAGCTAACAAGTTAAGGCGAGCCATTCTATTGCATCGAAGCTGAATAACCAACTGCAATTGCACATGAACAATTAGTAGACTACAGTTTGTAGCTCAATTATATAATATGGGGCGGCAAAATACATTTGTTCTTAACAAGCCACTTCAAGCTTAAAATTACTTATAGTAATGTTATATACGTAAAATAATTAGTCAACTATAATTGATTAATATTTTTAAAGAGAAATATTTTAAACAGGATCCAGAACTTTAAGCCATGTCAAAAGCTATGCATGGAGTTCGCCTTGGTGCAAATTGCTTTGAATCTAGTTGGGCTAATTTTTTTTATTTATATTTTTATTTTTTAAACAATAGTGTGTTGCAGATGTTAAGTTAACAATGGGGTATTAATTTTCATTGTCAATATGGCTTTAGTATATTAACTTGACAAAAAAGCTAACATATTGTACTTACATGAATATCAATAATCTTTTTGAATATATATTACAAAAATAAATCTGCCGCAATAAATTTGCTAAGCAAAAGTGTGTCACACACAAAATAAAAAAGAAACATTAATTCATTCATATATATATGAATAAATTTATGAAAATACATAAATTTATTTGGAATTAATTATATTTTCCAGCAGCTTCAATGTTGACTTGTTTACTTATTTTTCATTCTGTATTTAAATGCTTACAGGATCCAGCCTGACCACAAATATAAGCCCACACCTGCACCGCGCTCCGCTACCAGCAGCAGCCACCACACATCGAAGAGCAGCAGCAGCAGCAGACGATACCACAAGATGCAACACCCTGGCAGCAGCTATTACACACAGACGGAGAGTGAACTCTTGCAGTTGGAGGCTGGCGGTGCTGCGCCTTTTCCGCCGCATCGCGGTGATCCGACTTTGGCCACAGCCACAACAACCACTGCAGCTGCGCACCAGCAGCACCAGCAGCAGCAACAGCAACAGCAACAGCAGACAAGTAGCAACCACACAGCTTCTAATGGAGCATGCAACAATGTAGATACAGCAACGACAGTTGGCAGCAGCAGTGGGACACCATCACATTTTGTGTCGCCGCTGCAGAGACGCCACTGCCAACCACCCAATCATCTACCACTGAACTCTGTGGTGGTAGCAACACCACTGCGCACCGCCAGCTATAAGACAGCAGCATCGGCAAGCAGCGTCTATCACCACAGTCACCATCAGCAGCTGGACTTTCAGCGCAACTCGCAGTCGGACGACGACAGCGGCTGTGCCTTGGAGGAATACACTTGGGTGCCACCGGGTCTGCGGCCAGATCAGGTAAGATGGAAGGGGCTTTAACCACTTACTAACCACAATACATGCGGCAATTTGTTTCTGCTAATTTGAGGTGAAATCAAAAAATGGCCAACGGCCAGCAGTTTGGTTGCTGTCGGTTTCGGTATTTCTGCATGTGGTTGGCTGAACTTTTGCTTTCAATTCGATGGCATGCATCATTGCCACTGCCCAAAAACTGAAACTAAATCGAAACCCAGCCCAGTTCAATGGCTGCCTTTGTTAAGGAAATGCGGCGATAACTCAAATTGTAGTTAAGCTGTTTTTTGGCTTGTGGAAAATTATCGCCAAATCGAATGGCAATCGAATGGCTATAAAAATGAAAGCGAAAGCGTTTTGTAATTAAATCGACTGCCCGCATTTGGCTGCAATTAGAGCTGCTCAAGAGTGGGGGCCAAAACATGTCTCAAATGATTATATAACGTCCAGCGCACCAAGCTGGGGAAATGTTATTGAGAGTAAAAAACAACAACAAAAACAACTGAAATCTATATCTGTGTTTTCTGTTTCTCTGCAATTGCATTCTTTTTGGCTCTCATGACATTTTGTCGCGACATTTTCCTCTTTCGCACGTTTTATCTTTAATTTTCTTTTTTGGTTCGTGGCTTATACTTTTTGTTTGTGTTTTGTTGTTTTGTCGATACTCGTGTGGCTAAAACAGCTGTGGGCGTTCACAGCACTATATAAGTTTCTTTTTGCCAAGTCGGTGAAAGCGTTTTGTCACTTTGCTTCGATTAATTCGTTATGGCCTGTCCCTAATGAAAATGTTTCCCACGAAATTTGTCACGTCTCTTAAAGTGCCATGAAATGCCGACAGTTGTCCAATCGTTAACTTGTCTCAGTTTATAGCTAATACATTGCTGCAGTACTTAAATTTTATATCTGATGTTCGTCTCTTTCTCACTCTTTCTCCTTTTTTGCTGGTTAACAGGTTCGCTTGTACTTTAGCCAACTGCCGGACGACAAAGTTCCCTACGTCAACAGTCCTGGGGAGAAGTATCGCGTGAAACAATTGCTGCACCAGCTGCCGCCCCAAGATAACGAAGTGAGTATTAGCCAAAAGGCCAAAGGACCTAGAAAAAACTTTACAGCACAGATAATAGAACTGAACAGAACAGAATATCAGCTCAATAGCACAAGGGTGCACTCCATGACGATGGCGATGGTGACAAAATAAAAAAGAAAACTTGAGCATAAAAATGCAGTCAATGCAAAAGCAGCCATCTCTGTAAAAGAAAAATAAAAAATAATTTAGTAATGATACAACAGCTAACTGTGAAAAGCGTCCGATTTGTATACCCTAACATGTTCTATAATTTAAAATGTATAAATAATATAATTTAATATAAAGCATCGAAAATAAGCAGCAAGTTTCACTAAGATTTTAAAAATATTCCAAATTATCGATTGGTTAGGTACTTTGGTGCATAACATTCCTATTAAGATCTCAGCAAGGGTATACAAAAGAATAAAATTACAAAAAAAAAGAGTGAAGAAACATCCGCCTGCACTAAATTCTTTGCATAAGATTAAAAAAGTTGGCGTTGCCTTTTATTTTACTGTTGGTGCTGTAAAAAAGATTTTAATTAATATTTACAATACAAAAAACTTGCTACTGCTCAGTTACTAGTTACTACCAATACCACTTACCATATCCTTCCATTGCCTTTTCCTTTGCAGGTGCGCTATTGCCACTCGCTGAGCGACGAGGAGCGCAAGGAGCTGAGGATATTTTCGGCGCAGCGCAAAAGGGAAGCGCTCGGACGCGGAGCGGTGCGTCTGCTGTCCGATGAAAGGCCTTGCAAGGGGGTAAGTAGTACACTTCTTCATTTATTCCTCAACTTAATTGTGAGCCAAGAAATTTGCATTTTATTATGATGAACAAAGGCGTCCTGGTAAAGAAAACGGCGAGTTTCGATTTCATTTATCCGCCAGCCAAGACAAAGTTTTGTGCAAACTTTTACAGGGCTCGCCCTACTACTATAGCTGCTTTTAAGTTATGGGTAGCTAGCTGGTGGTGTGGGAGCCATGGGTGGTACTTGCACAATGCAAATAAAAAAAAAGAAGAAAATTTACAATGGCTCCTGCCAGAAACAATGAACAAGAGAGCGACTGCTCGTAAGGTAAGGGGGTGAAGGGGCAAGTGTGCAGGGGGCTAGCTAACGGTTAACTTTCAAACGTCGCGTCGCAACTTGGCAGCATCTCAAATAAAAGATGACAAAAAGATTTCATTAAGTACACTTTTAGCAAACGGCAAAGTGCTGCAACATGGCGAAAAAACTGCAAATGAAAAACGTTGTTGCAAAAACAATTGCTGCAACAGCCATCGCAGCAGCAGTAGCAATACAAAAGACCAAAGCCAGCTACTCTACACACAGTAAACTAGCAAAAGTTGAACTCTACTGCGCACTCTGACTGCTGCAACTTGTTTCCATACCCTGTTATCTGTCGAGTGGGTATAGTATGAGAATCAAATATATTCGTTTCGAATATAAATTGTACTTAACAATTATTAAAGTTAACCAGAAAAAGCCGATAAGTTTTTAACAAATAAATCTTTTTATCTGTATGATTTCATTATGTTAGTTTTAATATATTACGAATGCTTTTATGGCCTCTTAAAAATAATAGTAATGCTATACATTGCTGACAGGGCATTTTTCAGCTGTGCATACAATTTGGAAGTTGTTTGAAAAGTGAATGTGCATACAGTGAAACTGTGCAACGCAGTGAAATGGCACTAAAGCACACTGCTAGTAGCATAAAATAGTAGCTGCAGTAACATCTACAGGAAGCAGTGCCACCCTTTGAGTGGGAAGCCCACCCTTTGAAAAATTTGCATTGTTATTAGCTGGCAGTCTCTGGACGAGAATGTGAGATGGTGAGGGGTTGTCTGTGCGTGCTTGCTAACCAACTTTAACCTCAACTTCAGCATCGACTTTGAGCTTCAATTTAAACAGAGCTCCAAAGCAGTTGGACACTCTGCAAATCCAGATCTCTAGAGCTGCTCGTCGGCGTCCGGATGGTTGGCTACGCTGGCTGCCACAGATAGTTGGAAGCTTGATTTTATTGTGTTCACATTCGCCACTCGTAAAACTTATTAAAAAGTTTATGCCGCATGCTGCCACGCGGCTCTGCGTGTCTGTGTCTTTGTCTGTGTCTGGGCCACAAAAGGCGTCGACTACATGGACATGCAGCATTCATTTGTCCGCTGCACTGACTCCGCAACCCGCAGTTTCCAAATGCGTGTTGCATCCCTCTGTCTGCTACGTGCGTGGGCGTTTGTGGCATGGAGGTGTCAGAGGTGTTGCTTGTATTAAAGTTGTACTCAAGTTTTCAGTGATTTTCTTTGGTTTTCGGTTTTGGTTATTGTGGTAAGACGACCAAATTGGCAGTCAAGTTGCATTTATTACGCCTTGCTACAGCAACTTATAAGCCACAACTTGCAGCAGCTCTTTGACCAGTTCCAGACCATAAACCAGTCCAGGTTAGAGTTCATTAGAGACAGACTGCGCAAAGAGCGTGTAAACTTTTCAAGAAGTTATGTCCGCTCATGTTTAATGTCAAAGTGCTGTTGCGTATTTGATTCCATATAAGTTTGATCAGTGTTTCCAGGGCTCGCTCAATAAGATACTTTAGTTGTTGTTTATGATGGCAAACATAAATCCATTTATGACTTTGTGAAAAGTTTGCGTAAGTTTTGTTGGTGAAAGTGTGGACAGTTGATTAGTCTTCCAATGATGGTATAAGGATAAAACTTTTGAGTATGTTTTTATATACACCTGATATATTCAATTTAGGTAGGTTATTTTAATTTGGTACTGGTGTCAGTGCCTAACGATTAACGACGCTCTCATGCAAATTGAAAGGCAAATAAATTTGAGCTTAATAACATTCATATGTGCAAATAGCAATTTGAGTGGCATCTTTACAAGTTAAAGGTTGCTTAAGTTCAACTGCACATGAATGCGTTTATAATGAAATCTGATAAGTCAAGTCAGATTTAATGCCACGTGCAAAACTGACGAGCCAGAGCAGCGTTCACCCATCTCCGTGCCAATGACTACTTAAAATTCACAAACCATAACCGAGTGTTGCTAAACGAAGGTTCAAATGCGAACAAAGCAAATGCCGCACCCCCCATTGCAACTGGCAAGAGTGGGGTATGCAGAAGCAAGGACAGCCAAGCAGAAATTATAGTTAAAGGAAATTTATGAAAACGCTCAATGAGCCTGAATGATGCCTCCTTTGCTGTTGCTGTTGTTATTGTTGTTGTTGCTACTGCCGCTGCTGCCGCCGCTGCCAAAAAGCACTCATATTCACTCAAGCGTAAATGAGTCGCAATGCGTGGCCAGAGAAACGTGCGTCAAAGTCAGATCCGGGAACAGAACTGGTAATGATTTTTGCCAGCTCCGATTTTCCACACGAACAACAATGAAGTCAGAACTGAGCATTGAATGGCTGGGCTCAGAGCGGATGTGACAGCGCTAAACTTGACAAGGATGTGACACTAAAGGTCGTCCCTGGCAACTATGAAAATACAAAATAATTATTAAGAAAAGCCATGAAATATACTTTTCACAAAAACGGTTACCTCGCCGTCTGGGGCTAAGCAACAAAAAGTTTGCGAACAAAAATATTGAAAAAAAAAGTTAGCTTAAAATCCTGCTGATGCCTGTTGCCGGTTAAGCGAAAAGTTTATGTACTGAAAAGGGCACGATAACGAGCGTCATTAATAATTTGAAGCAAAAAAGAGAGACAGCTAGGTATAGATAGAGACAAAAGCAGGCAGTGGTGAGAGGGTTGGGTTGGCAGCGACTGGGCAGGAAATTGTCTTGCTTGTCTGCATAAAAGTTTGTCGGGAGTTGGATTAGACACGAAATGGGTTAGCAAGCAAACAAGGACGAAGGGTCGTCGAAGAGTTGTCAGGTAGCGCCTTCATCGCGAAGCCAGCGTCAATTTGTCAATAACATAATTGTCTGCAGTGCAGCGCCAGGCGGTAGGGTCACAAGGTTCAGAGTTGAAAGGTGGAGTCATCCAATATATGCGACTGGGATTAATTGGATTGATAAGATAAATGAACAACGATTGTTGTAACTTCACATGGCATTTAGTTAGTGACTGATAAATATCCTTTTAAGTGGACACAATATCAATCGGTGGGGCGGGAGTTTTCCACTGTGGTTTTGGCTGCAAAAACTTTTGCACTCACAACTTGATTACCACAAAAACTACTTAAAGAGCTTTTCCGGCAAAAGTAACATAGCTGTGTTGGAAACCACAGCAAAGTGCAGACAAAAGGAAGCCTAACCGCAACTGCAAAAATACATCATTAGCGGCCCTTAAACAGAGGCTGAGGCTAATTAAAAGACACAGTTTTTGCTCTCTTTTTTTTTTTTTTGTATGGTGGGTAGTTGGTAGCAATTAACGACGCATGCAGTGGGCCAAGTTAGGGGCTACTTACGCAACTGACTATGGAAATTATCAACCCTGTACAATACAGCCTGGTGCTGGTTGTCAATGTTTAATGGCTTGCAAAAGTAAATGTTGATTGCAGTAAGAACGAGAGGGGTGGGCATTGGGCCAACCGGCAACCAACTGAGGCTTAATAGCCTGGAAAGTTAAGAAGCTGCAAGCAGGCAACCGACCATCCGGCCAAGCTCCCACTTTCTTTTCCCCATTTTCATTGTCCTCGCAGCGTCTTGTGGCTTTTGCGGCACTGCTGGATAATTTGCGTGCGCGAAATGAAGACAGCTCTGTAAGCGGCGGTGGTGGTGGGCAACAGGAAATAAAAGTTGAAACGAAAATGGCGTAAATTGCCGTAGGCTGTGTCAAGGGTAAGAGCTACTAGCCACAAGGGCGGGGATTGAAGACAAAAGCTGTGGGCTGGCCACAAATGGCAACGTTTTTCGTCGCATGTGATTAACTTTTTGGGTAGCCAAAATGCGTTCATAAATCAGAGCAATTGCGTTAATTGCTTTGCATGCGCATAAAATGAAGTAAAGCTTTGATTTTCATTTACAAAACGAAAAGAACAGGAACTAGATATCCTAAAGTAAGCGGGGTAAACATTTCTTTTCCTATTCAGCAGCTTTTTGTTTAGTCAAATTTGATAATAGTTTGAGCCAGTTGAGCTTATTTTCTATGAGCATTTTTAAAATTGCTTTTCAAATACCTAACATAATGTTTTACGTTTTACAATTAAGCTATTAAACATTGAATTCTATATATTTCTTCAAAGCGATGAGACTAGTACAATTTCACCCAATCTGTAATATATTCATTTGGGAAAAACCAAGACTTTAGCTTCTTGCTGACCCTATTAGGATAAACGCTCTACATAAATGAGTTCATTATGCGAATGCCTTCAACTTTAACGAGTTGAGGTTGAGTCATTAAAAGCTGCGCTTCCGCTCAAGCTCCGTGACATTAGCAGCAGAAGTAACAACAACAACTTCGGCTTAGGTACCAACATCGACATCGACACCAGCATTTTCCTTGAGGCCGTTTCTAGTGTTTCGTGTTTTTCCAACAGTTTAAAGTCTCTTGTTTCTCACTTCCACTCTCTCCTTCGCTCTCTGGGGAGCAGTTGGGAGCCAACATCGCGCACATGGCCGGCAGCTATTTTTGCATTATTTCCGTTGTGAAAAAGCAAAACCGCAAACAGTGGAACGGAAGGGGGGAGATGGGCTTTATGGTTGTGGTGGGGTGTTTGGAACTGTGCGCACTGTTCTCGTGCTGGTTGCTGCCTTGTCCTCGCTTGGGGGTCTTAAGCGTTTTATTACCGTTATTTAGCATTTATAGTCGCTTAAATATTTTGCCAAACCAAAGCAGACGCTGCAGATTTCTATCGCCAGCGACGCTGCACAACTTTAGCATATTTCTGTTATTTATACGGTTTACCTTGTCCTTTCCATACCAATTTCTTTCTAATCTTTTTCCGTTTTCATCATTTCTCTTTGGTTGTGTAGTGCGAGGAACCACTCTCCGGCGGTGACATTGTGGTCTTTGCCCAGCGCCTGGGCGCTCAATTGTGCTGGCATCCCGGCTGCTTTGTGTGCAGCGTGTGCAAGGAACTCCTCATGGACTTGATATACTTTCAGCGCGATGGCAATCTCTATTGTGGCCGCCATCATGCCGAGACACAAAAGCCACGGTGCTCCGCTTGCGATGAGGTGAGTAAAATAAACATGGGAAACTTATTATTGCTAAACATTCTAATTGTTGAATCTTATTTAAATGTATTACTGTTTACCTATTAAAAAAGACCTACAACCATAGAAAATATATAAAAAATTCATCTAAAAATATTTAAGCAACAATTTAGAAACTTAAAGTTAAATAAAGTTTCCATCATTTCCTAGATCATCTTTTCGGATGAGTGCACGGAGGCCGAAGGACGCACCTGGCACATGAAACATTTTGCATGCCAGGAATGCGAGCACCAGTTGGGCGGTCAACGTTACATAATGCGGGAGGGAAAGCCGTATTGCTTGGGCTGCTTTGACACCATGTTTGCCGAGTACTGTGACTATTGCGGCGAGGTCATAGGTGTTGATCAGGGTCAAATGAGCCATGATGGTCAGCACTGGCATGCGACGGATCAGTGCTTTTCGTGCTGCACCTGTCGCTGTTCGCTACTGGGTCGTCCATTTCTGCCCCGCCGTGGCACCATCTACTGCTCCATAGCGTGCAGCAAAGGTGAACCACCAACGCCGTCGGATACTAGTTCCGGCCCACAGCTGCGACCGACGCATCGTGCCTCGACTTCCAGTCAGATTGCACGCTCACCACGACGCACAGGTGACTCAGGGGCGGCGGGGCGTGGCAGAGGTGGGATAAGCCATGGACATGCGCCAGGCAAGAGTGCAACTAGTGCGGGCAGCGCTGGCGATTTGCTGGAGCGGCAGGAGCGCAAGCGTATGGAGACAGCAGGAGTAGCTGATCTTTTACTGGGTGGCTGTGTGCCTGGTATGCCACGCCCTGCCCATCCGCCGCCTATAGATCTGACGGAACTTGGCATTAGTCTGGATAATATTTGCGCCGCTGACAAGTCGATTTTTGGCGACACACAGCTGACAAGTTCAATGCCAGACATGTTGCTGTCTAAGGCAGAGGATTCGCATAGCTACCAGAGCATTGACAAGATCAATCTTAATTCCCCCAGCAATTCGGATATGACGCAAAGCACTCAGGAGCTGGGTCACGAGCTGGATCTAGATAATGACTCGGTGCGAGAGCTCAACCTGCCTCATGATGGTTACGAGCAGCTCTTTACAGCCAAGCAGCAATGCGAGAAACAGCAGGAGCAGCTAGATAATCGACCACCACTGAAGGAGGTACGCTTTCACAGCATCCAGGACACCATGTCTCGCTCTAAGAGCTACACGGACAACTCTAACGCTCGTCGACGGCGCCGGCGTCGCAACCAATCGCGCAGCTCCTCCGAGATGCAAATCAATCAGACAAATCTCAGATTACACAATGCACAGACGCAAGCGGGTAACGGTGGTGTTGGCACATTGAATCTGATCAACAATCTGGATAACTGCGATGTGGCCAGCATCTGTTCGACATGCAGCTCCAGCTCGTCAAGCGATATGGACGACTATGTGTACCGATTGCCAGCTCGGAAGCATTACGGCGGAGTTCGTGTCGCCTACGTGCCAAACGACGCACTTGCCTACGAGCGAAAGAAGAAACTGGCCCAAAGCGTGAGTGAGTCGACGCATGCTTTGGGCGGAGCTGCCCCAGGCAGCTGTTTGGGCACACAGTCTGGCATGCCAGCGATTATGAGCGAGAGCAAAAACTGCACGATATCATGACCGCCTCCGATGCTGCCGCCGCCGCCTCTTAATTTAAGCAGCTACTATATACTGGACACCATACTGGAGGAGCAGAGTCTTAGCCTATTGCCCGAGAAGAAGCCGGGCTGCCTGAGACGTGTGTGGAACTTTTTTGGTTTGGGCAAGCCGCGTGCTTCAAATACACAGCGTTTTTATAGCGTCTAGATTAGGGATTCGTTAAATGTAAATAAAAACATATCGAAGAGCAAAAATACATATTCCTTGTAAATCTGTATGTGTACAAGATATTACTTTAACTTAAGGTATATTGACAAATTTTAAATATATATTTATAAAAGTGAGTTGGTTTTCTAACCCTGTTTTTAGTTGTTTGTACATTCGACATTTGCAATTCATTTCGTATTGAATACTCTTTGGTTACCAACTTACAAGTATTCCAAACTTTGTACAAAGCTAACAAGTATATCAATAATGCATTTACATATACATATACTATACATATTAGTCTGTTAGTGTTTAAAAGACAAGATTTAGCCAGACCAGAAACACAATCAATGAACAATAAACTTAACAACTGCCAACAAAAGAATTTTAAATATATCTGTAGCAAAAAATCAATAAGTTGAAACAACAAAAAGAAAACAACGAAAGAAGAGTGAAAGTCTTCGCATAGCAAATGTGCAATATCTTAAGTTAGAAACAAAATAGCTTCCCTTCCCTCCATAAGAAATACACGTTTTACATTGTTATATTTATACACAATTCTCTACATACATAAATATTTTAATGCAAAGTGGTTTCTATTTGGTTTTGCTGTTTCTTTGTCAACTTCAAGTATTACTTTTGGCAAAGATTCTTTTGTTTTTCGGTTTTATGTAACGTTGTAGCTTTCGCCGAAGCGTGAAAGTGAAAGAGTTATATAAAGTGGAATGTGTCAAGAATATTTGAGAAAGTTTTGTAATAAAGAATATAAATAAAAAAGCGCCACATTTAAAGTTATGCATAAGCCGATAGAGTTGATTGATACAAAATACATATGATGAGTTTTAAGTATTACGATTGTCTTTAATTTGAGCTTAGTTAAGTGTGTGTATCATTATAATTAAAATCAGTGTATATGGTAAACATAATCAAAAATAAAATATTTACATATGTATGTGTATTTTATCGTGAATACAAAACACAATTGTTTTATTATTTGCGGGGCACCAAATGAACCCAGTATCCACTCTTTGGAGTCAACTGAAAGCCTCGAGTATCGCTCATTAAATCCTTAACAGTCTTTGGAGAACGTTCAATTCTGTATTTGAGCACTAGATTGTACAACATAGCCTTGGCCTGCATCAAAGCATAACGATTGCCTGCAACAAAATGAAAATACGGACATGCAGTATTATATGGTTAACTGAATCAGTTGAAAATTTACCTATACAGTTACGAGGTCCAGTACCGAAGGGCAAATACGTATACGGTATCTGGGCTTTCTTGTTCTCTTCGCTGAAGCGCTCTGGTATGAATTTTGTTGGCTCGGGGAAATAACGATCGTCCAAGTGTAGACCGACAATAGGAATATTGATGCGATCACCCACCTTAAACTCAAACATCTTAGTGCCATCGTCATCGTACAGTGTATAGTCCTTGGAGCATTCGCGATCCGTGGATGCGGCAAGAGTCCACTTCCTGAGTGATTCAGACACAACCATATCCATATATTTCATCTTGGTTACAGCATCATAGTTCAGCGGCTCGCCCTTTAGTGAGTCGTACGTGTCTTTAACCTCCGTATAAAGACGCTCCTGTACTTCCGGATTATGTAGAAGCTCGTAGGAGGTGGTGCAAATGAGACTAGCATTGTTCTCGAATGCTGCAAAGAAAAAGATAAAGCACTGGGCAACAAGCTCTTCGTCTGTCCACTTTTCGGTGGAGTCCTTCTTGGCTTCCATAAGCAGCTGAATCATGTCGGGTCGTACAATATTGTTTTCCTCACGATACTTCATGGCATCGACAACAAGACGTTTGAAAAAATCAGTCTTCTCAGAGTCGAAGATCTTAAAGCCCAACAACTTGAAAGTGTAACACACGCATTAGTATTAGAAATGATGATGTCCAGAAAATACTATACCTTGAATAGCCATGGCAATGTGGTGGAAAGCATAAACTTATAGAGTGCTTTGCCACGGAAGAAGGCAACGGACTGACCAATTTCGAAGAACTCGTTGTTTGGTGTCTTGTAAGAGCTAACCTTTAATCCGAATGCTGTCGTAGCAATCAAATCATTTGACAGCCGATTGCAAACCTCCTTCAGTTCAAGTTCAAAACCTTGACCTGGTTTCACAACCGTTTTCGCCTTCTTGTCTAGGTGCTCCATGCACTCGGCAAAACTCTCGTTCATAAGGCTAAACATGCTTCGCATTTTGGCTGAAGTAAAGACGGGTGTTAAAGTGTTGCGCATATGCTTCCAGCGTTGATCCTTCATCACGCTTAGCATATCATTGAGCAGACGCTCTTTGGTGGTAAAAAACAACTGGTGGTTGGGGAAGTGCTCGAAGTCCTTTACGGTTATTTTCTTTATAATTTCCGGATCGTTAACTTGTATCATCGGAGTGCGAAAGTTAAAGAAGCCAACAAGTTTGCTGAAATATTGAATAAACAACACTTCAGATGGTATCTCTTTCATGTGTACGCATTACTTACTGTTGTCGTGTACGCAAATAGAATTCGGCGAGTAACTTCTGGAATGAGGCCTTGTTCATAACGACAGCTGCATTATTGCCCACTATCGGTATTGGCTTCTCAAAGGGAAGTCCGCGCTCTACAAACTCATTGTGTTGGGCTGTTAACCATTTGAAGGTAAATACCATAAGCCCCACAAGAGCTATTAACAAAAGTAGATCCATTTTTGTGAAATTCAATTAAAATTGACCTTGAGTATTACGAAAAGAACACAACTTATTCCCTACGGTGTTCAGTTGGAACTAAAAATTTGTCTACTCATGGAGCACGTATTTATATGGCGGCTCTCTCAGAAACGTATATTGTACAAATAGATTAATGTGGCTGCGATAAAGTGCACATAGTCGCAAATAAACCAATCCGGCACTCTCAAAATGCTCTCTCAAAACATTATTCAAACAACTTCCTAAGCAAATCAATTTTTTGTAAATTGTTTTCCTGAGTTGACTGTTTCACTATGCCAATCTTAATGATGACTTTTTCACAATCAGGTTTTAGGCACTGATTTTGATCAGTGTTGGAAATATCAAACACATAAGTTAACAGAATAAGAAATCTTTTATTGATAACAACATTTGCCTACCCGTGTCTTATCTATATAAGCTAAAACATTTGGAAACAGCAGCAGTTATCGCTTTATTATATTTTCGGCATTGTTATCAATACAATGAATCATTTTTGGATTTGCGTTAACGTTTCGGCAAATCATTCATGAAGCTTAGCACAACAAATATATAAAATATTCTATTTAAAACGTTGTAAGATCGGTGGACTTGCAAACAGGTTGGTTGACTGACGCTTTTGTACACACACTGAGAGCGGAAGAGATATTGTGTGTGTGTAAAAGAGACAGCGAGAGACAGTAAGAGAGAAAAAGATATATATAGAGAGAGAGAGAGATATAAAAAACAAATAACCAAAGAGCAATGTATATTATCACTATCATTATACGCTTGAATAGTACTCGACCTAATTTATATCTATCAATTGATTTGGCTACAGCTAATAAAATGCACACCGAGTTTTTTTAAGTACTTAAAAGCTTTTGTTAACCATACATTATGAACGTGATTAAGATTAAATATAATAACTAAGTTTCATAATTTTTTTGCTGATTTCATAATACATTTTAGGGTAATACACATGTAAAGGGCAATGCGATTTTTATTATTCTATTCAATGTTATGATGAAATAAGATCATTGCGTGGCTGTCAACTTTACAAATAGATTTGCTTAAAGAACTTCTTTTCTTATAATTTTACAATAGTGGATAGCTGTTAACCTTTCACTCAATTCTAGCACTTACGCAATATCTTAGAACTTTAATTTGTAAGACAAAAGTGACATAATTTATAAGCGCGACACAACAAACAAAACTATGAAACAACCAAAGAAGTAAAAACCGCTTTGTTTGCATTTACGGTTTGAATATTTAAGCATATTGACCGACTGTTGGTCTCAGCGCCAACTCTGACTACAAATTGGAGTCAGAGTCAGACTCTGTTTAGAAAATACTACACACAACGTTGGAGGTAAACAGTTAAACAGCAAATTAGCCGCGAGCGTTATAACAAAATGCCTGTAATTAAATATTTAGTTAGTTTGCTTAGGAGACCCAGAGAGATGGATGGTTGGTTTGGTTGTCTGCTTTGTCGGTTGATTGCCAGACTGTGACTGGCACTTTTTGAGTTTAGAAATTTGCAAATGGTTTGTCATATGTTGCCAGTCTGTCAGTAAGAAAAAGATAGTAGATGAGAAACAATTTCCAGAAACGATACAAGAATATTAAATGACACTGCAGAAGAAGATTGGATATACACTGGAAAAACCCATTCAATTGCTATTCCTGTTTTGGAACAGAGCATAACCTTTGAAAAAGCAGGTTTGAGAACTTCCCTTCTTAAAGAAAGTCCGAATTGTTTTTTTTTAAGTACTTTATTTTATTATTATTCCTGGGGATGACAACATTCGGAAAATATCTTCTGCCTAATCATTTATAGTTGACCTAATGTATTATTAATGGGAAAATCCAAACAATTATAAATTACGGATTGTGTTATTATAACTACTATCAGAACGATTTTTGATTGTGTCCAAACAGCTAAAATTTCGAACTTGAGACTACTGGTTTAGTCATTTTTCACAATGCGTACCAAACATATTATTTTCATATTATTTTTAATATGTATAACATTATATATGAGCTGCAATGTAAGTAGGCAAAAATGTACAATTTTGAATTGCAAATAAATAAAGCAATCAAACAGGGTGCAGTCGAATTCAAGTTATCGAATTTCATATGTGAGAGCTACAACAAATCGTGGTTTATTATACACGAATGTCGTCTAAGGGCAATTAACCGTCATAAGACCACGATGAATTTTAATGGAACTGTTCTTTATCCTGCCTACGATATAAGTCTTAGAGGTGAATTGTTTCAAAAGGCTAATGGATACAAACCCTGGCTAGTTAATTCTACCCTTGATGTGTGCCGTTTCTTACGGAAAGCATACAATCCAGTTGGTATTATGGTATTTAAACTTTTTAAGGAATATTCTAACTTCAACCACACATGTCCCTATATGGCAAGTATAACACAGAACATATTCATGAAACTATTATAAAATGTGTTTGTTTTATGCAATATTTCAGGGTCCACAAATCGTTAGTGGATTTTATCCACAGTGGAAACTTCTACCACTATCACTTCCAACTGGTGATTATCAATTGGTAATAACTTGGCTTTTCGATAAGCGGCCACAATTCGCAACTAAAGTTTACTATACGTTTAAAGAGGAATAGTAGCAAAAGCAAACATACAAAAAAAATATATATTAACTATGCTTTTGCCATTAAAAAATTACTGAGGTTTGAATATATGCTGTTTTCGTTAAAGTTTCCTTTGTTAAATTTGTTAAAATTCATTACTAAACTTATGCACTAACAGAATTAAATAAACAAAAATTAATATCTTGAATTTTTTGTTTCCATTAAATTTTTAAAACATTAATAAGTATTATAAGTCCTCCTTAAACATAAAGTAGACATTTGTTATAAACTGCGCTTTCCTGTCAAATAGCCAAGTCAGTGCTAGTAGATAATCACCAGTTGGGAATGCATGCGGCATGCGATTCCATTTTAAATAAAATCCTTTAACGATCTGTGGACCCTAAGGAAAATAAACATTTTACAAATGTTAGAAATATGCACAGTTATTATAATGAATTATACTTTCCATGTAGGGACAGGAGTGGTTAAAGTTGGTGAATTCACTTAAGAGCTTAAATACAAGAATTGCAAATGGATTGAATTGTTTTTTGATAAAGCGACAGCCATCAAGGGTTCCATTTATAAGCCATGGCTTGTATCCATTCGCCTTTTTAAAAAGTTCGTATCTTATGCATACATCGTAGGCAGGATATAGAACAGTTCCGTTAAAGTTAAACGTTGTTGTATATCGATTGATAGCCCGTAAGCGACATTGGTGTATAACAAACCATGATTTGTTGTAGCTCTCACAAACAGCATTCGTCAATTTAAATTCTATCGCAAGCTTAATTCGAAAATAATATTATTAATTAGGTATAACATAAGGCCCATTATTTTAATGTGCAGCCAAACTTACATTTTGCCTTATTTTCAAAATTATCCAAATTTGAAATAATCCGTAAACAAAAAAGTCGGTTCGCATGGTGCTAAATGCTGATCAGCTTTGTTTAAGTCAATACTTGAGTACCTAATTTATATAAAAACACCCCACACAATGTACGTTTGGTTTTTACAGAGCTCTAAAAGCGGCAATGAGGTTTACAATAATCTGGGCATCTATTAAAGTTAATGGCTATTAATACCACTAATTACAGTACGTTATCAACTTTAAACATATTAAATATCATAGCAAACATTATGCTAAAATGATTATTTGTTTTTTTAAGTGTTCTTGAATTTATGAAAGCGAATATCTGGTTTATTCACTTTTGCGCATAACTTTAAGTTTCTCAAGCAGTTGTCGCTGCTCTTATGTAAACGCCTTTAACATTTTATGAGCGCACTAAAACATGAAAGCAAAGTGTATATGATAGTGCAGTTTATCAAAGCAGGACAGCGACTAGTTTTCAGCTGCCAACTGCCAACTGCCAACTGCCAGTTGCCAATGGTTGTCAGTTTCTAACTCAGTCATAGCATTTGGTCTTTCATTCTGGATCCTGGCGTCTGTGGCATTTTTCCTCTGTTTTTTTTATTTTTTTTTTTATGCGCAAATCATGCTGCATCATTAAATCTGTACAGTGTATAAGGGATGCGGTTGCTATTCTGTATTTATATTCGGATCTGTTGATGCTTTTTCGCATTTCGCTTTTACATTTGCTTTCGTTTTTGCTGGTTTACTGGTTAATACAAAAAAAAAAAAAAAATAAAAAACAAAAACCAAAAGCTTCACCCGCTGTCTTTACATTTCTATGGAAGAAGAATTTATGGCTTTCAACGTTGATTTTGTTTGGCATTTTTTATGTGTTTTTAAGTAGTCGTAAAGCGTAACACTTGATGAGATATTAAACGTTGTTTATACTCACAAAGGGATGCTAAGCGAGGAGATTCCGTTCAGTTTTGACCCAACCTAATACACATTGTTGCACTTTGTTTGATTTGATGGTATTTTAAATATTGGTTTTGCATTTTTCATTATTTCCGTGTGGGGCGGCCGTTTGATGGGCGTTTAATAGAATTGATGGCATATAAAAGCAAAAGCTACAAGGCTGAAGTAAATGATTAGCTAAGCGAGTGAATGACACCTGCCACAAATGTCAGACACGAGCATATAAAAAGACCACAAAAGCCACTGCAAGGCAGACGAAAGAACTAAGGACCTTGTCTACAGTGTCTGCAAACTTGTCAATGAGCACCAACTAAATATTTTATTAGGCTGTCGGCAAACGAGAACTGCCAAGTATGTGTGTGTGCTTGTGTGAAAATGTGTGTAATCGTGATTGCGTGAAATTTAGTTGTGCTTGACGCTGTGAACAAGTATGTTTGTGTGTGTGTAAGTGAATGTGATGTGAGGCAGAGGGAAAATGGCCTCAGACATGTTGCTTGCCACTGATGAGACTCATCATCATCATGATGATAATGATGAGAATGCTGAGGATGCTGCCGAGACGATAACAAAGCGCTTGATGAAGTTGCCCTTAGTCTTACGACTTACACAGGCTCTGGAGAATTTGGCGACGTTGTCGGCAAAGTTGTTGACTCTCTCTTTCTGAATGTGTGTGTGTGTGAAAGTCTTCGGCTGCTTGCACAATTGGCTGTACGTGTGTAACATTTTTAAGTAGCTTTTCTTTTTCCGTGTTTGCCAGTTGTGCGCTCTGTTTGTGCCCCAAGTCTGTTTGTTTTATGGCAACGTTTGTTTTAACATGGTCGCATCATTGTCATATGGGTAAAAATGCTGTGTCTGTGGAAACATATGTTTTCAATTTGCCAGCAAATGGAAAAACTTGATTGAATTCCATGAAATGAAGATCGATGCGACTGGCTTTAAGTAGCGCCCCATAAGCTTTAAGTAGTTGCCACAACGACACAACTATGCAAAGTTTTGCTGTCATCAGTCAAAGTCGCTGCTCCCGGCAGCAAGTTTAGTTCCCAAAAGAGCCTCACAAATTACATTTGCGGCGTCTGCAACACAGCTCCTACATACACATACACACGCAGCCACCAAAGCAGCCACATCAATCATACGCACCGTGTTTCGCTGGAAGCCGACTTTGCATTTGGCACCATCATGATGCATGCAACACTTTGGGGAATTGTCCTCAAGCATTGCCAACTGGCACTCGGCCACTTGTTCTCTCTCGCTGCCATTTGCTGAATGCGTCGCCTAATTGCTACCATATTTTGAGCAGGCTTTGTGCTTGCCTTCATTATTTGCAGGAAGCGAAACTGGCAAGGGGCACGAAGAGGGAACGCTCTCCAGCTGCAAATTAAAATAAATTGTGAAATTAAATGCAAACTTTTACTTTTGTCAGACAAACAAACGGAATGCAAGGAAGAGATGCGTGAGTGTGGATTCCATAGATATGGTCGTGTAATTTGTAATATTTTTGCAGCACGTTTGTTTGATTTTGATGTTGGCAGCGTGATTATGTAAGAGCTGTTGATATTTATTTTTGTATTGCATATATGCGTAAGCGAATTAAAAGTAGTTTGGACTTACAGATTAGGAAAATGTATTACTAAGTATAATCGTAACACGCACTCATCTCTAGTCTGTTTAGAAATTCAAATAATGTCGCCTACATCGCCTTGTCTCCAAACCCAGCATTGTACATGTCGTCCATGAGTGTGTAAGAGATAGAGTCCTTTGCGTCGTTTGGCTGACATTCATTTGGAATTCGCAGAGCGTAATGATGACTTGGAGCTGCTGGCTGTTGGAGCTGCTCAACTTTTTGCATATTACGCACTTGATCACGTACGTTTCGCTTATTTATTTGCATAAGCTTGGAAATTCGCAGCTCAGAGCTCGCAGCAGCTTTGAAGCTACAGTTGAGCAAAGAATAAGCTCAATTAGAGTGTCGCTGTCTGCAATATATATAAATATATGTGTTTTTGTTTGTACATTAAATGCATATTATATTTAAATAAATAACTTTAAGTTGAGCAGCATTTGATGAACGTCTTTGCTGATAAGAAGTTGGAGCGAACAAAGGTAATTTGGATGGACACGGTAATTGGACAGGGCAGCAGGTTGTGAATTATGGCAAGCACTTATGAGTTTTTAGCATTTTTTATTATTTATGCGGCATTTCATTTTGTTGCTACTGTTTGTTGTCGCAAGTTCAATGGCTGCTGCCCCAAAAAGCAGGCAACACAATTTTTCATTTCGCATGTTGCGACGTTAAGTGCTTCCTGTGCCGGCGGCCGGCAGCAGTCAGTGGGTGAAGTGGTGTGAGTGTTGTGGCACATCAACTTTTGCTGCCACGCCATAATATTAATTGCGCCTTGCTACTCGCAACAGCAGCAGCGGCAAATAAAAGAGACCAAGCCGACGGCCACTTAAATGCCATTACATTTTTATACATTTCATGAATGGCATGCGTTTGCTATATCTGTGTGTGTGTGTGTGTGTGTGAGTGAGCCCTGAAATTTTATAATTATTCAGTGCTCGCTTTTGCGTCGTTCTGCGTTATGCATAATCGCCTTTGTGGCCGTTTTACCGCGCCTGCAGCTATTTGGCCAGCTATTAAAGCCGCTTTTTTAAAGCCGGCCCACCCCAAAAGGGACGACAATGAAAAGCTCGCAGCTATTTGCATACTTGCTAGTTGCTACTTGCTACTTGAGCTTTATTTCTGTTCCGCTATTGTTTGGCACGATTATTACTGTGCTGCAACAGCTGCGCACAGCTTTGCCAATCAATGCGATGCCAAACTCACACACATGGGACACTCAGTTGTAGACTAGTTGCTTGCTTGACTGCCATTGTCAACAATTGCTGGCAGTTTTTGGCTCTTGCCGGTGTCGCGTCTGCATCAAATGACAAATTGTCTCATCCGTCAGTTGGTGAGTTAGAGTAAGAGCAAGGGAAGTTTTGTGCCAACAATCATTATCATTGTCTACATTTGCGTCTCTCTTTTTCTGTTTGCAGCAAGGTACAGGCGCTGACTGTTGCAAATGCCCCATAGACAGTTATACTCAGATGTAGCATTCTCGTGTGCACCTCAGATGTTTTTGACAGGCTGCCTCGTGCCTTGTGACATCATTCATTATATTTCATTGCTGCAGACACCACACACACCCACACGCACACATGCAAACATCTTGACAGGGCAACATCCCGAAAAAACAGAGCGTTGTAGCTGTCAGTTGAGTAATGGAGCCTCAACTTCTGGAGTCTGTCGACTGTCGCTCCTGTCACTAACATGCTAAAATAATATATATATATGAAGATAGAGGTTTGCATATGCATGCACACACTTAAGTATGTTCAAGACATCATCCAAAGTAAGTGATAGTGGTAGCAATTTGTAAACTATAAATTTAAGTAGCCAGCCGCAGTACAATTTTTATGTTTTAACTATTTAAACTTTAAAAGCTAACACATATAGCAGCAACCCTTTCTTTCTTAATGGGTCCTTCAAAACCAACTTTCAATGCCAATTTAATGAGAAAAGTTTCAATTATATCGAAGCTTTGCACTAGCCTTAGTCTAAGCTTCTGTAGAAACAAATCGAAGCAAAAGCAAATACAACAGGCAAAACAAAGCCATTCCCCTTCTTTTTTTTTGTTTGCCACCCTCCCAATGCCAATAAAACTGAAAGCAAGCAGGCAAAAAGTTTATGTGTTTTTTGTTGTTTTTTTTTTAGCGATTGCTGGCTAAATCACAGCTAAATCTCTGCGAGCATTGGAAAAAAAAAAACAAAAACAAAAAAAAACGGAAAACCATCAAGACTTTTATTTGTTTGTCGTTGGGATTTTTTTTCTTTTTAAATGTAAACTGATAAAAACAATTGAACGCAAACAGAAAACGGGGGAGTCAGAAAAGTAATCTTTAAATTAAAGGGGGCATGTTTGGGGCGGTTGCATGCCACTGTAATGTGGCAACCCCATAGCTGAAACTGTTCCTGGAACTGCTTCCCTCTTGTTCTATCCGTACATGGCACATAAATATATTCAAGTAAAGTCATTTTGTTTCGATTTGAATTGAAATTGTGGCAACAATTCTTCCACTCCGCAAATATTATAATGCTGTATGTTAAAAATGGGTATTTTAAAGTTTCTAAACCGTTTGTAACTTAGCCCAACAAAATATATCCTAACACTTTTAAAATTCCAAAAAAATGGAATAATGTTTAAATAATATTGCCTTTAAATGTATTAATCAACAGTTTGTTTCGTTTTTCTCTTTCAGTATAAGCTACTTTTTAGTGACAGCACGCAAACATTTACACAATTTAATTGATTTTTTTTTGCTGCATGTTTAATGCTCATTATGATTTAATTAACTGCGCAACTATTTTCTGGGCAATTCATATTTAACCCAATTTTAAGCCACATGCCAATGTGCGTGTATGTGTGTGTTGGTTTTTTTCTGTTGTTTGTTTTATAAATTAGGCGCAGTTACTGCATAATTTTCACATTTACTTCTATCTTAATGCGAAATTTAGTTATTCATTATTTATACAATTTTTCGCTTTTGGCTTTAGTCAACAACAATTAGTTTTGGGAGTGGTTGACCTTGATATATTTAAATTAAACAGTTGTAAGGATCAAAAGCTATGTATTTGATTATTATTCTAGGGAGTAACTAATCATCATTTGATTATGTTCTTAAGCATTATTATGTTCTTCTCTCACTTTTGTTTGGTATTTTGATTATTCATATACTATTTATTGATCCCTGTTTAATCAAGAATAGATATTTATGTAATGAAAAATGTTTTGAATGACGATATTTAATCGTTAGTCTTTTACTCAGATATTGAAAGCAACTTTTTACAGCGTCATATTTAAGCCATATTATGGCATTGTGACAGCTAACCAACCCCAGTCCACATTGTGTATGTGTGTTATTGTGGAGTTGTGTCCATTTATGGCATTTACCGGAGGCAGCTTTGGCAAACGACTCCATTTTGAAGAGGTTCGCACTAAGCAGCAGCACTTAGCTGCGTATTTTACAGTTCATTGCATTGTTATATAATTTAACAGGCAAACACCTTGCTTGAGCGCGCACTTACCCCCTCTTATGCCGGCCCATGGGTTACTGAAGGTGGCAAGAAGCCAGCAGGGTGGCGATCTGAATGAAGGGGCAACAATGTGGCGAGTTTATTTGTGCTTAAAAGAGTTTTCAAGTCACCCTCGTCTGCACCCATATCAAGTGTTTAACTCACACGCACACATATTTATAAGCACACATACGCTAACACACACACACACATACATATGAGCACTTATAATCTTGGGTTTGGGTTTTTGGTGTGGTATAAAAAATAGCTACAAAAGATGCCATTAAAAAATCTTTGTGTTGCCACAAATAAATCCAGCAAAGAAACACAAACACACACTCACACACACACCCCCACACACAAAATGGGGCTTTACATCCATCAAAGCAAAACTAAGTCGCAGGGCAGCAACAAAAGTTGCTAAGCTTCCAAATGGTGGCTGGAGAACCGCTCAATTTTTTGGTTCTCCCCAACATTTCAGTTGGCTTAACACATTTTACACTTTGCAATTGTTGTGCTGGCGTATGTGTGTGTAAAGAGTGGGTGAGACAGTGGGCCACGCCTCCTTGCTCTAATGCCTTTCCGTCCGAAACCAACAAGCAGCTGCAAGCAAATCCAACACAATTTTATGTTGCATACTTTCAGGCTGTCGCGTTAACTTGAATTTCAGCGTGACGTCAGGCACAAACAAAAGTCGCCAAGCGAATCTCGCACATTAACACATTTTAGCGGGTTTCAGCTACAACGCCATAAAACGCACTCTCAAAAACTATTTCGCGGGCGTGTCACAAAATAAATTTTCGCACTTTCCCTTCTTCTTTCACAACTTACATACAACACTAAAACCGTTTCCCAAAAACTTTGGCCATAAAAAAAGTGCGACGCGCAATTTTGGAAAGCCGCTTTTAAAAAGCACATGTGCTCCCAGAGCAAGGCGGCTTTTGTTTCATTCCATTTGCATATTTAGGTGAGGGTAGGCAACTGTCATCGGACCCGCCAGCTCTTTTATCCTTTATGTTTTTTTTTTTTTGGCTTCTCTGCCTGCTGTTCGCGTTCACACGCCGGCCTAAAGTCGGTCTAAACTCGTGCCAAAATCCACTGTCGGTTGAAGGCAGCGTTAAAACGTCAATAAATGTTCCTTGAATAGAGAAAAAATAACTAGAACAGACAGTTTAATTTAGGTGCAAATAAAACGTTTGGCAAATTGCCTGTCTAACTGAAAGTAGACAATAAAAGCATAGCATACTTTCGGGAGCGCTGTTTTAATTGAGTTGTAGAGGCGCCCTCTATTGAATCTGCTTTATAGACATTAGACTTTTATATATCATATTTTCAGTGTGAAAGGTTTATTGAATCAATTAATTGTGTATAGAAGACGGAGATCCTAGCTGTTAAGAAGTCAACATTACCACTATGCTCTGGACCTCTTGATAAATAGCTATATACAGTTGATTACAAGATTCACAATTGACAATACCACTGCACTTTGATCAGATAACATATCAATATCATTCTCTCTTTGTATTACGCAAGGGCTTATATCACGCGACACCACAATATCAATGACGTCTGGATTTTTGCTAGGATCTGTGAGCAATACAATACAGATGCACGATGAGATGCATTAGTTAAGATCTCTGAAAATTTGATCGTAATATGTCAAATTGTAAATATTATAAATAAATAATTTAAATAAAATACCTGTGCATTGTGTTAGTTGCTTAGAACTTAGGACGTAACCTATTGCATACTTTGAGGCTTACATGTTAATACAGCATACCAAAAGCTTACCGCACACACTCTCTTAAGCCCTCTTAAACAGTTTTAAGCACTTGCCAGAATGTAAAAGAGTACTGCCTACGATTTGTGCGATTTGTGAAAATAAGCTTAGAGAATGCTTCTTAAATCTCATAAGTGTTCTTTCACCTTTTCTATCTCCCTCTTTTTGTGTAGCTTTTGCCTCGCTGATCGATGTTAGCCAAGAAATATTAGCATACGCAGCCAGCAAAACAAAACGAATTTTAGACAGCAGCAGCAGCAGCAACAGCATCTTCCTTTGCCCGGCTGGAAAAGAGAGCGGAGAGTGCCAAATACATTCAGACAGCATCATTTGTTAAGCCTGGTTTCCCCAGCTATAGCTGCAAGCGCGAGGATGATCGCGTGTGCCATTGTTGTTGTTGCTGTTGTTGTTGCTGTAAAGCTTAACAACATTTTCATTTGCAATTCAAATCGAGAGACGTTTGAAAGGCGAATCGTTACATAAAGTACCACACAAAATAGAAATAGGCGCAGCAAGCAAGAGTCCAACAAAAATGCTAAAGCAGCATCTTCATCTTGTCATTGCTTTCCAGCATGGCTTTTGTTGTTGTTGTTGTTGTTGTTGCTATGATTCCAGCTGATGTTTGCTTCTTTTGCCATAAATTGATATAATAGCGCATAGCAGTGATTTCAATCAGCTAATTGACATTTTATGATGAACAACTTGCGACATTAATCAAACTATCCAATGATCAGGATTGTTCGTTTCAAATTGCATCACCAATCGATAGATTGATTGGCGGCTGTTCTTAAGTTAGCCGAAACAGAAATGAGACTCAAATTGATTTGTTTCATTTTGTAACTGCTCTATTGTTGCATGCCTCAAAAATATTTGTATGATTCCAAAATCTATTTTAGATTCGATTACTTTTGAGTGCTATGTCCTATTCGAGACCCTATTCGGTTACGCCCACTTGTGATGCAGATCAGATGATGGTGCTATCAATTGGCTTGGGCGGCTGTCAGCTAGCCTCAACGGACATTGAACAACATGTTGCATTGGCGATCGCCTTATTTGATGCCAAAAGATATCGGCGATTTCGTAGAAACTGAAAGGCACGCAACGAACAAAATGCAGGCTGAAAAGTCACAAGTTGCAAGTTGCAAGCCGCAAACTGCATGCAGTGTTGTTGCCAGCCAGCTTAAGGGTCTTCAGACTCGCTTATTTAAGTGCTAATTAACGAGAAGAACAACGACGAGGCATCAAGTTGTTCTGGTTGTTGTTGTTGTTGCTTTTGCAGATGTACTTGCATTTTTCCAGCTTAATTTGTCGCGGCAATGTCTCGAATTGGAAAATCCTGTTTTAATGTTCCAATGTTGCATGCCGCATGTGGGCAGCGGCTAGATTGACGTGTCGCTTGTGTCATCCATGTTTTTGTGTTGCAGTTAAAAAGTTGCTGTTGTTGTTGTTGTATTCAGATGGCACAACTTTTTTCTCTTTTCCTCCCTCTGACACATTCTCTGTTCTCTAGTCAAGTGGTTGATTTGAGTGTTTGTCTCTCGGTCTCCTGTTTCTCGCCATGTCATGAAGCGTGGCAAGTTTTTGGTTTGGTTTTGCATGAACTCCA
Organism: Scaptomyza caliginosa; assembly: GCA_035044725.1. Classification (NCBI taxonomy): domain Eukaryota; kingdom Metazoa; phylum Arthropoda; class Insecta; order Diptera; family Drosophilidae; genus Scaptomyza; species Scaptomyza caliginosa. The sequence goes on along the minus strand of JAWNNR010000004.1, from coordinate 419,276 downwards.
TTCGATGCTTGTCGATGATGCTGTTGTTGCTGTCAATAAAGCCGCTGAAGTTGTTGTTGGATATTGAATGGAAGTTCGCCTCGTTTTCACTGCAAAGTGCTTGGCCAAAAGAGTTTCGATTAGATTGCAGCACATTACAATTGGCTAATTATGCAGCTTGTTTAACCGCCTCTAAGAAAGTTGTCAGTCAGCAGCTACCTTTTCATTATATCGTAGAGTATAATTATGTGCATAATAATTAACATAAGCTGTAAATTTGAATTTGCTTATCGAGCATTTTAATTGGCTTTACAATGCGATAAAGCTAATTAAATTAAGTTTGAATGTTGCTACTAATAAAATGCAATATATATTGTTTATTTTATGCATATTGATATTCACCTATCCGGAAGGAGAATCCTTATAACATATGACATGATATTCTATAGAACCATTAAAAAAAAACTAACTTAATGCTAGACTTTGCTTAGATCAAGGAATCATAGTCTAAGAAAGGGTCCAAGTATTCGTTTAAACTTGCATTATGTCTAGTATTATCTGTTTGTACATTAAGCTATGCTAAAGCTTAAAGGACTTTGGCCATCTCTCGTTATCATTTACCTAAATTAATGATCTTAAATTAATCGCTGATCTGAGTAGATTGTTTTCTTAAGCTACTTTTGGGTGTAGTATTTGCTTACGCTCCAATTCATAAAAGAAACAGATAACTAGATTCTTAAGTGTATTATTGAGCATCAAGTCTTTGGAATTAATTATTTCAAACGAAAAGATTACAAACAAAATAACAATTTTAATGAGTAAATTATTATAAGACTTTCCTAACTGATATGTTAGATTTGAATAAAGAGAATTTTGCTTACTTAATAAAAATACAATTTTGTTCTACAAATGTCAAGCTTTGCTTCACAAACTTTCCTTCCAAGTTTCTAGAACTAACAGGGCTTAAAGCTATAGGTATATATTAATTACATTTAAATAAAAGCTGTTACTTGCAGTCTTCACGCAGCTTGTTTGCTAACAATAGATGATCTTCAAGATGATCGCTGTTGCCATGCAAATTGCAATTATTTTGTGTACTAGTTATGTGAAAATTTATTGTTTATGTTTAGAAACAAAAGCAGAAAGGGGTTGAGGGCTTAAGCATGACGATAAGAGGCATTGTTTCTTTGCTCTCGCTTGCTGGGCTCGGTCTCTTTCACTTTGGGGGGCTTTGGGGGCCTTTTTTCTTGTTGTGTTTTTGTGTTTTTGCTCTATCATCAACTGGTTTTAGGTTACTTGCACGCAGGGTAAAACCAAAACTAAAAACGAACTGAGAGCTTCTTTAAGATGCTGAGACGATCACATAATTCGTGTTTGTTGTTGCTGTTTGCTGTTTGCTGGCTCATCATTCTTGTGCTTTTCCGCATGGTTCAAAGAAGTTTTGTGGCAAGTTATTTTTATCAGCAGCATTTTGCTGCCGTTGCATGCAGCCAGAGTCGAAAGCCAAAGCCACAGCCAAGCGAGCTGCTTAAAGCTGCACAAACCCTTTCCGCTCCTTCATCGCCCCCTTCCACCTGCCACCCTTTTCCCCTTGCGATTGCCTCTTGTCGCCTTGTCGACCTGCAGCATCAACTTGTGTCTCAGACGCAAACTCTTTTTTTTTTTGTTTTTTGTTTATAGGCATTCCTTTTTTTACGTTGTTGTTGTTGTTGTTGCTGTTGCTGGCTTGCGCCTTTTTGCCTGGCTGACGTGCTGTGTATCTATAAAGACAACACCAGCTTTGCCACAGCAGCACCAAAAACAACAACAAGAACAACAACAACAACAACAACATCACGATCTTTAACATGTTTTGTCTCGATCAGTGAAATCATTCAATCAGAACGGTCAGCGCTTTGGCAGCTTCGGTCGTTGTCCAGGACAGCTACACACACACACACACACACACACACACACAGCACGCACACACACACACACACGCACACACAAATACCTACAGTGGTGGCTTAAAGCTTAGAACATTTCTCATCAGATAAGAATCGTAGTGTTAAATTAAATCGAACAAATAAAAATCAGTTTATTTTTTTAGTTGAAACTAGATTTTATTTTTAATGGAAAATTATACCATAAAATATAAACTTTGGTAAGGCATAATAAATTCATCTGTATTAGCCATTAACCAAATTCAGTAATTTAAACAACAATGTAAATGTTTAATTAAATAGTTAAAATCAAAAAAAATACATTTATAAACAGTATCATTATAACAAATAATGAAATAAAAAGCCAAACATTTTTTGTTATCAAATAGTTGTTCTTAATTAGAATAGATACAAGTATTTAATATTCCGTGTCGAATTAAACCTGGCTTTTAAAGCCTTAATCGAAAGTATGAGATTTGAATTCTAAAGATTTGAATCAACATATAAATAATATGAAAACAATTTACTATTTTTAACCAGTAATTCACTTACAAAACAATTCCATTTAAATTATGCACTAAAATAGCTATAATTAATAACTCTGTATCTCATACGGTAGCCAAAAATCATTTATGATATAAAGTGGGAAAAAAAAAATAATAAATAAAAAAAAGAGATAAAGAATAAAGAGGCAGCAACAGGCAGCAGTTGAGGCAGCAATATGATTAAAAGAAGACTGAGCAAAAGGCTCAGTTAGCAAGATTTATTTATGTACTCACTGCTGGCCGTTCTTTGCTGGACTTGGCCATAAAGCATGTTTTTAAAATTCCATTAAAATTTATTAGCATTTCACACAAACTGTGCATAAATAACAAATTTCGGTACTTTGATACCCCTGCTTAAAAAACTAAAAAAAAAAGGCAGAGCACACGATGCTCCACTGCGTGCACTTTACCCCCTCCCTTTAAATTTACCCATCCATTGAAGAAGAAAAATCGGATAAGGCCAAACCTGTGCCTCGATTTCGTGTCTTCAGTGCTTACAAAACTTATGTGTGCGTGTTGCGTTTAATTGGAACGCTCTCAACTGTGTGTGTGTGTGTGTGTTTGTGAAGTTATGGAACAGTCGATAAACAATTTATGCAATGCATGAATGTTTGTTTTTGATGGGGCTGATCTTTTGTTTATGCATGCATTATCTAAACAAATACGAAAATAAAGCATTAAAAGGCAGGCACATAAAACACGAAATTACGAGTTAATGCTGCCTCCGTACACTGTGCACAGTGCACAGTGCACAGCTACCAATTGACAGGCGAGCTAAACTCAGCAAAAGTCAAGGAGAGCCCTATGTAGAAAAAAAGAGTGGAACAAACAACAAAGCATACAAAGCCAAGTGCAACAAGTGCAAACGCGAACGGCATATTCAAGTGCGCTGTCTCACACAAACACACACACACACAGAAATACTCTCTTTCTAACATGCGCTCATTATTTGGTTTGTGAGAGTGTGTAGCTAGTGTACCCAGTATTTTGTATGCAGTCAGAATCCAGAAGCAACCAGAAGCAGCAGCGCACAATTCCTGTGCCTGCCTTTCTTTTGTTTTTTTTTTTTTTGTTCTTTTTACCTTTGTTTGCTTTGCATTTGTTGCTGCTGAGATTTCTGCTGCTGCTGCTGCTGCTGCTGCCCAACGCCTATAAATGACAGCCTGTGCAGCCTTTTCACTTTTAGTCTTGAGCTGTCAACGCAGGCGCAATGAACTGCAGTAAGTTGAAATTAAAGGGCGCTCCTTAAAACAGTGTTAATAATGGACTAATGCATTGGGCATATGTATATATTACAGTAATACCGCTGCTGTTGCTGCCGCTTTTAATTGCGGCCAACACAATCAAGGAACGCAATCTATTTGCAACCGAACTATTTCAAACCCTTGCCACCGATCGACAGCATGAAAATGTGATCATATCGCCAGTTTCAGTGCAGCTGGCCTTGGGTCTGGCCTACTATGGTGCCGAGGGCAGAACTGCCACAGAGTTGCAGCGTACGTTGCATGCCTCTGCCAAGGAGAGCAAGGATGGCCTAGCCGAAAGCTATCATCGACTGCTTCACTCGTACATCAAGTCCAAGATGGTTCTCGAAATTGCCAACAAGGTCTACACACGCCAGAACCTCACAGTGGCGTCACATTTTCGCGAGGTAGCCGAAAAGTACTTTGACTCCGAGGTGGAAGGCTTGAATTTTGAGCAAGAAACGCAGGCAATTGAAAGCATCAACAGTTGGGTGAAGCAGAAGACACAGCAAAAGATCGACCAAGTTGTGGACACCATTGAACCGGACACAAATGTTGCACTCATCAATGCCATCTACTTCAAGGCACGCTGGGCGCGTCCCTTCAACGATGACGACACCAAGGAGCGCGCCTTTTGGCTAACCGAAACGCATTCGGTTCAGGTTCCCACCATGTTTGCGGACAACTGGTATTACTATGCCGATTATCCCGATCTGGATGCCAAGGCCATTGAGCTGTTCTTTGAGAACATTAATATGACCATGTGGTTCATTCTGCCCAATCAACGCACTGGACTCCAGCAACTGGAACAGAAACTGAAGGGTGTCGACTTTAAGCTGCTCGAGGAACGCTGGCAATGGCAAAGTGTTGCCGTCTATTTACCCAAGTTTAAGTTTGAGTTTGACACCGATCTGAAGCCTACACTTAGCAAGGTGAGTCTGGCCTAAGACTTAATCTTAAATCTTCCAACTTCTCTCTCTCTCTTTCTCTCTCTGGGTGTAGTTGGGCATCAATGCCATGTTCTCGGATGCAGCAGATTTTAGCAACATCTTTGAAGATTCACCAATTGGAACTAGGATCACGAAAGTGCAACACAAAACCTTCATTGATGTCAATGAAATTGGCTGTGAGGCAGCTGGTGTCAGCTGTAAGTAACTCTCGATCCTTATTCCAACTTATTGCAGTTGCAAGAATCTCTCCTTATACATTATACAGATGCTGCTGGTGTTCCCATGTCCCTGCCACTGGATCCTAAGACATTTGTGGCCGATCATCCGTTTGTGTTCGTTATACGCGATCAACATGCTGTCTACTTTACGGGACACATTGTCAAGTTCTAGGGATCGAAAGGAATAACATTTCCAATATTCTCTTATATATTAATATAATAAACGTAAATTTGAATAAACATTTAAATTATATATTTACAATTTGGTTGTTTGTCTTTGCTTTATTATTATCTATTAAAAATCAAATTCTTTGCACTTGGGAACTAATTTCTTTCGACATTTTCCCTCTGAATAAAAGAGTAATGCTGTTAATAGAATACAATTAAAATGTGAATAGGATTTATCATGTTTAGATAGAACTTACGTGGCTTTCCCCTTAACTTTCGATCGCAATTCAAATATCCATCGTTTTGAGCAATGTTCAAGAAACATCCGCCATAGGCACAAACTTCCAGAAAGGGTAAGGAACTTCTACATTCGGAAGGTGCAGCCGATGACAACCCTATAAAATCAAAGGGTTCTTGTTGTTTTGAGTAAATAAAATAGTTTTAGTAGTTAATAAATACCCAAAATTGAGAGCAGAATCAAAATGAACTTCATCTTTCAGTAGGTCTAAAAGAACTCTATTAAAGGCGACTTTACCAAATGGTTAACGAACAAAAAGCGTGGTTAATATGCCTATTAAATTGATTATCCATACCAAGTTAGGGTATTTTTGTAGGGTCATAAAAACATATTGAGCCTGTCTGTTCATGTCTCGACATGCTTAAAATAAAACCCAAAACAGTCGTAATTTTGGTTGGTTTAAATTATGGATCCAATGGCTTACGTGTGACCCAAAAATGAAACCCAAACCATATGTTAAATGTAAAATGTAAAGGAGAAAAGCAAAAAGATAAGAAAAATAAAACATTGAAATAATGTGATTTCTTTAATATTATGCATGAAGCACATTAAAACTTCAAGAAAACTTACAAAAAATCAAGAAATTTAAAAGTAATTAAGATAAATATTCATTAGATTGCATTTAAGCAGAAGATATTATTTGTTTTCATTGGTTGGAAAGTGTTGCAAAGTACCTAACGAATGGAGGCAAGGGTATTTGGTTAGCTTAAATGCCTATTCGAGGCTTAACCCTTTCTTACACAAGATCAGATCCATCAGATAATTGAACTCTTAAAACATTTGTGGCATTTGTTTTAAAAGCGCCTGCTCCTGCGCCTGCAGCTGCACCTGCTTCTTTGGGAGGGGTCTGGTTGTCGGTTGTCGGTTGTCGGTTGTACACTTGAAATTCCAGTCACAAAACGAACACGAAACAAAGAAAAACTTGTCAAGCAATACGAACAAATCTAACAAAGGGACAAGCAAGACAGGGAACGATGGAGAGTATGAGAGACGGTGGCTGAGGCTTCGGACGCCGACTAACACGACCACAAACGAAGCGAGGGCGCGCTCCAAGAATTACAATTACAACGACAATTACACGTGCGCGGCAGAGCTACTTAGAGCGTATCAAACACAAGCGTGCCCAGTATTTTGTCTGCACCAGCACGAACCAGTATTCTCGCTCGTGAGAGCACAGAAGAGAGAGCGTTCGTTTGATCTCTTGCTGTTGAAGTTGCATTCGCGTTGTTGTTTTATATGGAGTTGGCGTTGCCGTTGGGGCCCAAGTTGAGAGAGCGCGAGAGCCAAACAGTGTGTGCGTTGTGCTGTTTTTTTTTTGTTTCACCAAATGCGAAAGGTGCACAGTTGCCGCACAAGCGAGGATCGCTCAGTCTGTGTATTGGTGTCAAGCGAGACAGACGAAATTGGCGCGCGCAGAATAAATACGAATTTTGTCATTGTTCTTACTGTGCGTGTTGTGTTGTGTGCGCGAGTGAAAAACTGCAGCGTGATCTTCACAGCAGCTACCCCGTGCGTTTCCCGCGCGCTCCTTCATCACTACTCCGTGCATTGTCGCCCACGCGTGTGTTTGCTTATCTGGTAGCCAGAATCGATAGCTGTTTGTTTTTTGGTGCCTTAAAAAGGAAACGGCAGCCTGGAATTAAATGTGACCAGTTTGCCCGTCTCTCTTTCTCTGCCTCTCTCTCTCTTTTTCTTCTTCACTGTTTTGCGCATGTGTGTGTGTGTGTGTGTGGCGAAAAATTGCCGTAAGCAGTAAGAGTGGAAAACGCGCATCAATTATTTTAAATGGTCTTAAATATCTCCACGTTTGGCCCGCAGTGCGACAATTTCGCATCAAATGAAGCGCACGAAAGAAAAAAGTGAAGAAAAAAGATATGTTGCAATTAATCCATCGCGTTAAATTTGCCACTTGAGCAACAAGCGGCACGGATTTTCCCCTAACCCACATACGAATGCAGTTCGAATTCGCTTTTTGAACTAGTTCCCCAACAGGCATTGAACCAACTATGCAAATGCAATAACAAAAACTGCTACAACAAAAGAGTTGATATAAAATTAAACCATAAACGTATTCATTCGCATTGTTTTCATTGATTTATGCTCGCGATTAGAAGAGCCGTGACAAAAAATATATAATTTATAGCCAAAATATATATATACAAAAAAAAAAAAAAAAATGCTGCGCCTGCGTTCGGTTTGGTCTTCGTGAATAAAAAAAAAGCCGACTTCATCGCCTCCGCACCCTAAAAGCCAGTATTGTTGCGAAATTTGTCTGTGCAAATCCTAATATTAATTTGTGTTTTGCAAAATACCTACATATTACTATGTATGTGTGAGTGAAGTATAAGTGCAAATCAAGCGAAAACAAAGCAGATAAACGTTCGAGATAGGCAAAAAGGATTTGTTGTTTCCTCGCCTCTCTTCTGCCCAGCATTATGGATAACACAAATCAAATGCATGTGGAGCTCGAAAGGTAAGCTTAAAACGATGATGATGATGGGTACCCTTACAAAGGGTATTTGAAAATGTATTATGCTATTTAGAAAAGGAAAACATTTTGAACCTTTCTTATCTTGCCACCAATCTATACAATTTTAAGATACTTAATGTTGACCAAACCGTTTTTCTCTTGATATCATGTGTATCAAAGATAATTGCATAGCTAAGTTTCCATATGTCAAGTTCTTGGGGATTTCTAATGTGTTCTTTTTATTGGCGAAAGAAGATACATTTTATTTTAAGGCTTAGGAACACAAGTTTTGAATTCCGTCACAATTTCGACTTTAAGCTCAACCGCATCAAAAGCATATTGATAATAACAATTTGCCCCCTTCCGATAGTTGGATTAACTTACACAGAAAGAGGATATTTGTATACATTTAAATTATTTTCAGTTTAGGGCAAGCAAGTAAGAAATCGGCATTTAATATTTATTCAAGTTTAAAATTCTTTCGTCTACGAAAGTTGTCTGTTTGTAAATGGTCACTAAGTATATATTAATAGTGAATACAGTTTCAGTTTCAATTTGCATATTTGGAGTTTTATTTTGTTATTCAGTTGAAATTTAAAATTATTGGGATAAGCTAATCTTAAATCGATATCGACATAACTGATCAGTTCTCGATTGAATCGCCAAGATAAAAGCCAGAAGAAATTGATTTTTCTTGTTCATACTAAAATTATAGATAAAAGATTTTTAACAAGTTTTCAACAAGAAACATGGACAAAAAAACGTTGTTGTAGTCTTGAAATTTAAGTCGTTTAATTAAAATATTTGACTATGTCATAAATATGATCGAAATCATTTTTTATTGCTGCAATGAACATTGGTTAATATTTGTTTTATTTTATTTGCTTTTTATTTGAGTGTTTATCAAATTTGCGTACATTGAGTAAAAACAAACAAACAAACATATCGAGTATTTAATTTGCACCTCAAATCAAGTCCAAAGCAAAGTGGGTTATCTAACGAGCTCTTTCACACATAGGCATAGTTGGCAACATGGCCCATGAAGACAATGGAATCTTTATATTTGATGGCAAAGGCAAACGGATGTGATGCCTCGAATTTCTTGTTGCGCGAAAACAGGCTCTTCAAAACTATAAATAAATAAATAATAATGATTTAAATAGTGTATTCGATTAACAGTGTGAATATGTTGAACTTACCACCCGATTCCAGTGGCTGGTCCACACCCGCCTCGGACACCTCCACATGAGCCTTGTGCTCGACGGCGTTTATAAAGTGGCTAACAAACATGCGGTACATATTGCCAAAGTCGCCAGCACGCGAGAACATGGTCGTAACGCCAAGCTGACAAATACATAATATAATTGAATATACAAGTTTATATTAATAACCACAACAACAAAGATATGAAACGTAATTTGTCATCACATTTGGTTTGGTGGAAAATTCTGATATCTGGTTACCAATAATAAGTTTTTCCTTTTTTTATGCATTAGAACCCGATTGAGTATTAAGTCTTACCTGCTTAAAAGGCTGCTCGAGGCTAACGCCAAAGGTTACACTGAATTTGGGCAACTCCACCTCAACCTTGTGTTGACTCATGTCACCCAGTTCACCAAGCAGATTCTTGCCCACAAGACTCTGTTGAAGAGCACGCAATCCATCCTTGCGATTGGGCAACAGCACCAGCATGGCAAAGTCCGAATTCTGATAGGGCAACTCAATAACCTTGGCATCAAGACTGTGCACTTCGGCATAGTTAAAGTTATTCAGTGTCCACATTGTGTCCACCTGGACGGACTGACCATTGCCGGTGCGGAAGGAGCGCTTCTGTGTCTTGTCCAACTTAAAGGCCTTCTGCCAGGGTGCCGAGTACGTAACACCATTCACAATGACACCCTCAGTGCGATCGTTGAGCAGCTCTGGCTTGAGTATATCAGTGATTTGATCATTCGTTTTGGTTGCGGTTGCACGATTGATGCCATCGGCTGTGCGCTTGTTGTACGGTGGATGAAAGTCCAGTTTGTCAATATTGGAGTCAAACTGTCGCTGTGCAACATCGCGAAAGGCGCCCTTAAACTCTAGGTTCTCATTGATATAGATGTTGTTTGCCAGTCGCAGATGGTTGTCACGCGTCAACGATTGCTGGAAGGTGCCATGGCGCTGTGATACCTGATCTGCATCGCCAATACCCAAACGCATGCCCTCCTTCAATTCAATGGCCGTCTGTCCCTTGGCACCAAAAAAGGCCAACGCCATGGAGCTCTGAATGGCCGCAGTGCCAATCACAATGTTCTCATTGAGACGCTCTGCACCCACGGCATTGTAGAGATCGGCAGCCAAGAGATTGCGATCCCGTGCTGCATCGACACCGGCTAAGGTCTTTGCCTGACAGCCACCAACGATGATGGCCAACGAGACTGCAAATAGAAATATTTCGAATCTCAGATTATAAAAACTTTTATTTATCTTGTTTTAAATTCTTTAATGGCGAGGCGTTTCTACAGTTAGGTTGACTGACAGATTCGCAAAATTATTAGCTGTCAGTTTTGAGATTTGCATATGGAACCAATAATTTGGAACACAATTCCTATTTAATTATGTGTTTTGTGTTCTTTCAAAGAACCTTGATTCTATTATGACAGACTATATAAACAACTCATTTAAACGCAGTTTCTTTTCTTTTAATTTTACTCTACTCAAAGGTTAATACGATTTTGCAAAGCCTACAAAATATTTACACTTTAATATGTATCTAAACATGTTTTGCTAGAAAAATATATATGATTTCAATGAGAAGTTGTCGTATTAAAAAGTCAATATGTCGACTTTGACAAATAAACAGTAAAATTTATATATTCTGTTTACACTTTTACTAAAGTCTTTCCCTTAAAATATTCGTTGTTCTCAAGAGTATTCAATCGGCGACGTGTTACGTGTGTGTTTTTTATTCTTGTTTATTGTAGTTTTTACAAAATCGCACCATAAATATTGTCACTTTGTTTTCGTTGACCATTAAGACTGGTTTTTTTATTATTATTTTATTCTTGTTGTTTGTGAGGCTTGAGTACAAGTTTATTAAGATTTTATGTGTAAGAGTATGTAGCTATAGGCAGTAATTGAGGCTTACGTAATAGACACTGCATTTCGTTGAACATTTTGATTGTCTACACATACATATACACTATTTGCACATATATGTATATATAGACTATTTTTATTTGCGCTTAAATTATAGCTTGCGCTTTAAACTCTTGTGAATTGGCGTTGAGCGTCGAGCGTCCGAATATGAACTAAAATTGAGACTGGCAGTGAGCGTCTTTCGAGGTTCGAAAGATCTATTAGTAGCAATTTAGTTGAGCAGAGCAGCTGAGTTTGATTTGTCGTAGTAGATGCTCGTAGCTCTGTTTGCCGATCGTTTATCACCTTTGGTCTCTTGTTTGTTTTCTTGCGTCGCTGATAAGGCGGCTGATAACCTTTTGCGTATATTTGAATATGTGTGCGAGTACGTCCCTGGGCTTAGATGTCGACCACATGGCCAGCTACAAGCAGCGTCTTGTCACTGCCGATGGCATAGAAAAACGGATGATTGATTACCACAGATAGAGTGCTGCGAAACAGATCGGTAAAGGCAGCCACTGAAAATTTGAAATGCAGCTGCTTTAATTCTATTCATAATCCTTTGAGTAGTTCTAAGTGGCTCACCAAAAGTTTGCGCCGACTCGCCGCCCTGTTCGTTAAGCTCCAGTAGCACTGTGTGTGGCACGGCTGTCAAATGTGGCGCCGAGCTGGCCAACAATGAGCTGAATACACCATGCAGCTGTGCCTCTGAGGTAAAAAGTTTCGACAAGCCCAACTGCAATCAAAGCAAACGTGATTTGAGTTGCTGTTCAAACTAAACCAATCTGGTCAATCTGCCTCCTAAGCATATAAGGAACATATCTTCAAGAAAAATTCACTTACCTGCTCCAATACGGAGCGCAGTTCTGTGTGAGTCATCAAATTGAATTTAGGCAGCGTTAAAGATAACTTGCGTTCAACAAGTTGACGCCGCAGTTGCTGCAGATCGGTGCGTTGCAGCTGACGCTCGGCTTCGGCCAGACCCTTGGGCTGGTTGGGATAGACGATCAGTAGGCTAAGTCCCGCTGTGGCAAAGGGAACTTCGAGCGCAATTGCATCCAATCCCGGCAACTCACCGTACCTGAAGCGATGTTGCACAAACATGGCATCAACCAGCTTGTGACTTTGACTAGCGCTAAAAAAGTTGATGCGTTGCGTATCGTGGGGATTGAAGGCCTGAGCCCAGGGCGCCCGAAAGGTCAATGCCGAAACGTGTAAAAAAGGTGTGTCTGCGCCACTGCGCGACTGCAGCATTCCGCTGTTGACCAGCTCACCCACACTATAGTTGCTCCGTGCTAGAAACCTATAGTTTATCATTTGAGCAACGTTCGCCAAGTTGTCAAAATCCACACGTTGAACGCCAATGCCAAAAGACGCCGCTCTTGCCTCAAACTCATCCTTAAAGCTAAACGTGTAACGCTGGTCTGCATAAAATTCACTGAGCAGGCGCAGCTGGCAGCCAATTGCTGATGACTGCTTAAGCTGGCCCAGCAACTGCTCGAACTGTTGCACAGCCTGCAACGAGTTGCCCCACTGCTGTAAGTCCAGTGCTACACGCAGCTGCTGCGCCGTTGCGGAACTCTGAGGTACGACTCCATTGTATAGAAGCGTTAGAGCTGACTGTAACAGAAGTGGAGAAACAGCCACATTGTTAAGAGGCTGAGCTAGGCCCAAGCTGGTGGCCAGACGAAGTCCAAAGCGTTCATTGGCAGCTGCTGTTGCCGGATTGCCAGTTGAATGGGTACTGAGCAGCAGCAGGGCTCCAACCACGACGTAAAGTCTTCTCCAGTAGTCGTTTGTCATGCCCACAAAGTTGAGGTATTTCCAAGCTTAAAATAGTTGTTGCTGTTGCTTCCACTGCTCACAGTCAATTAAATAAACATACACGAGCCATTTGGAAAATCTATACATGCGATGCGACATTGAGCCGGTTTAGAGATCCAACAAAAAAGCTCTTTAAGATGTTTTTAATTGAAATTCTTAGTTAAAATGAGTGACAGATAGTGGGGGATAGGGGAAAAGAGGGATTAGGGTGACGGCTGAGTGAAATAATCGTTGGAGATTCTCTAGTAAGTGACCTAATTGGCAGCAGTGTCAAGATTCAAGATGATTACAAAGCCATTAGGCGTGACCTCTATGTGTATTAATTCAAAAATTCAATGGGCATAAACATATTAATAATACTCTAAGAAAAACATGACTTTGATTGTGTAACCTTTGAAAGAATCGAATAAATTGTTTATTGATCTTAATATAGCATTACTGTAGAAACTTTACTGGGACCATGTAAATGTGATTAACATTATTAATTCAAAATAATTTGATAGATATTAATTATGCTGACAAAAACAGCTATCATTCGTATTCTAAAATCATAGAATTGATTTTTAGTAAACAACATACACAACAAATTATTTCAAAGCCGGTAAGGGTATTCTATTTACATTATTTCACCGCTATTTTTCTCTTTTGCCTCTTTTTATTGAGAAAGAGAAACTGGTTTTCTTATCAGTAGCATTTTAAATAAACAAATAAACTCATCCGTTAAATGATTCAAGATCGTCTTATTTCCCTTCGCTCTTTGCTGTCTAAGAACTTTGTTTACTGAGTTCTCTTCTTGGTAGTCTCTCATTGCCAATGCTGATAGTACTAGAGGCACATTAAATATATATAAATAAGCATTGATAACCGCCTTGTTAGTTAAACTGTTGGTATTTTTTTCGGGATTTTTTGATTACTCATCGATCTGAAACCCTCTCTCTCTCTCTTTCTCTCTTGTAAGATCTGCTCTTCCCCAAGAAAAGTGGACCTCGTTTCTCAAGTGTATTCAATTGAGGAAGTTGCGACAATGTTATTGAGAAATTTGCATTTGTTTAGCGTCAGAAGCACCTTGAACATTTTTATAACTTTATAGTAGATCCCAGTTTTCAGCTCCCAGCTCCGCCCGAGAGTGCTCACTTGTCGTGAGCGAAAAACGGGTTTACCAGCTATTTACATTAACGTGCTGCGGGGCAAAAACCATTCAACATGATATTCTAAAATAGCTGGTGGAAAAGGTACAGAAATCTGAGCAATCAGCTACACAAAGGTTATCGGAAAAACTCAGATGCGAAATATGTTAAAAAGACTTTAAAATGTTTTATAATGTAAAAATTACGAGTATATTGTACTACAAGTAGCAAATGCGTACACTTAATTTAAAATCTAGGGACGGCGCTCAAAGCTGGCTAAGGGAATACGGATTATTGGCTGCCATCTAATTGCAGCGGTTGCACCACATGACCAATAAAGAGCACTGTATCGGGCGTCCGAATGGCAAAGAAGAAGGGACGATCGGCAGTAAATTCGCGAGACTTTACAGGCAGCGAGAGTGGCACAAACTTAGCATCTGTTTAAGAGGGAAGACAAAGTAAAAGGGTTCAGCATTAATAAGAGTTAGACAGTTAACAGTTGGGGTAAGAATGTACTTACAAGATGCAGCAGCCGCTTCAGAGCCCGCCTCGTTTACATCGATGTAGGCCTTCTGCAGTATCTTAGAGATACGCACTGGATGCTGGAGAATCGCATCCACCTGCGAGTCGCTTGAGAACATGCGATTTACACCTAATTCCTGCAGCGGTCCTGACATATCCTCGTCGAACTCGATGCGAAATTTGGGCAAACGCACTGCAACCATTTCGCGGCGTAATCTTGATGCAATAACATTTAGATCATTATTGGGACTAGCTAGTTGTTGTTCAAGCTGCTGAAGACCGTTCGGTTGATTGGGCAAAATGATCAGCATGGATGCCTCAGTACCCGCATAGGGCAACTCCAGCGCTGTCGCATCAAGTTCCGGGAGCTGTGCATAAGGAAAAATATCATCGTTGTACATCATGGGCACCGTTATGGGTGCATTGCCGTTAACACGGAACTTTTCCGCTGTTGTGTCCATGGCGGAGAACTCATTGGCCCAGCGTGCCTTAAAGTAAATAGCATTCACCATCAGCGCCTGCGTCTGTTCATCAATATCGCTAGGAGTGACCAATTCTCGAATGATATTACGTGTAGCACGCAACGCCCATTCATTGATCTTGTTAGCAGTATTCACGGATTTCCTCATATTCACACCTTCAATCTCGGAATTGTAATAAACTCGAGCATAGTTCTCATACCGATCATTTAGGGTGGACAGCTCCCGATTGAAGAACAGCTTATTGGCTACAATCAATTGTGCATTTACCAACTCCTTTTGCAGTTGTCCGAGTCGCTTAAAATCTGCAGCGACCGCCGTCTTATTTGGGCCAAATTTACCTGCACGCTGCAGCTCGTCACTTGTTTGACCACTTGAGGCGCCATACAACAGGCCCATCATGGAGTGCATTGAGGCTGGAGAGTAAACCACGTTTCTCATCGCATTGTTGCGTGCAATGGGCTGGAAGAGCGTGGAACTGAAGCGTTCCCGGTAGTTAGTTCGCGGCGGCGGACGCGCAGATCCAGCGGAACCAGCTACTTGTTGATTGGGTATATCAACGCCATACACGGTAACGGGAGGCGCGGGCTTAGGCTTGGGAAGCGAATTCGGTTGTTGCTGGTTGGTCTTCTGGGGCGGAATAGTCGCTGTACTGGCTTGTCCATTCCATGACTGCTGACCTGTTAAGCTGATATCCCCCTGTGGACGCTGCAGATCCTGTTCAGCTGCTGCCCTATCAGCTTGTGTATTCAAAGCGGATCTAGGCTGAATATATCTTGGCTCATTGGGCATCAAGGCGCGATTTGCAATGACTGCATTTGCAGTGTTGACTCTTATATAAAAGGTCACCTGGGCGTCGGAGCCACAGAACAGGCATAGGCTGAGATAGCTGAATAGTAGTAGTTGAATTGATGACGCTGTGAAGCCAAAGCTAGTTAGAAGAGCTCGGATTAGATGCTCGGGCACAGTTGCCACAATTGTTCTTGCTTACAATATTTGCACGACATGGCTGCCAATTACTGCGCTCTCTGAGAAGGAGAAGGGGCACTTGGTAACTGCTTTTTGTTTGTTTTTTGCGTCGCGCTGCGTTCGTTGCGGCTCCGTTGTCCGTCTGTTTGGGCAGCTCAGCTCTGGCGCAGCTTTAACACAAAACTGATCTTGGCAAAAATTCTCGAGCAGTGCTAAAGGCGAATGTGAGAATCGAGCTTAGCTGTTGATGAGCTGCTGGCCGATAACCGGTCTAGAACGCTGCCCCCGTCGCTCACAACGACCGCACAGTGGGTGCTTCAAGACGAGCAGTGAGCAAAAACAGAAAAGAACGATACGAAAAAAACCAGTTGAGCGAATTGTTTTTTAAGCGCTTGGCTCAAGTTCTCTCAGTGCTCTCGGCTACTTGACTTAGGGAAAAACCCCGGCGCATTTTTAATTCTAATTACATAAAGGCTACAGTTGGCTACCACATTTAGCAGTCATCGAAGCGGCTTTCTCGACTCCAGGTTTATTTTTTCATGTATGTGGGGCGTGGCTTGCTTTACATGTAAAATCGCGTGGGCTTGTATTAGATGCACGTGCAATATTCATACTTGATCAAGAAGTACTTTTCTCAACTCGTGAGTCAGCCAGAGAATGTTGTCAATATCGGCTTAAAAGAGAGAGGGAGAGAGAGAGAGAGAGAGAGCAAAAGAAAAACACAGATAGAGAGAGAAAAAGAGAAAGAAAAAAAATCTAGCTGAATGTGTGTTTTATTTTTAGACATGTTATCTGTAATGCTGCAAGAGTCACAACTCTTTGATTTCCTGTTGCTGTTACCCATGACGTTAAATGTTTAACTTCTAACTGCCTGCTGACATTTTCATGCATTTAACCTAGGAGAAATATAAGATAAGATATATGTCCGTACGAGTTTGTCTGTATGTATCAGCGACATTCTCTTAATGCATTTCCCTACTCATTTCGAAACACTCAGACATAAACTGTTGCGCGAGAACTAATTAAGTATTCCAAAATCTGAATGTGAGATAAAGCCAGACCTCACACGACCCCTTCATCCCCCACCACACACTCACACACTAACAGTAGTTCTTAATTATGTAAAATCGAGTCACAGTATGCATTTCATATCATATCGTAACAGAACACATACACACACACACACACACACACACATTGCTGACCTAATTGCACGGCTAAATGTGTAAACATAATTAACTTCAATTAGAGCCGATGACGCTACTCATGTCTTTAAGCAGTGCCACGCCCCGTTTTGCTCCGCCCCTTTGTCAAGCACATGCCGCCGTCAAAATTAGGGCAAGAGTTACGAGTTCATGTTCGAGTTTGGTTCGAGTTCTTCGTTCGTTCGGATCGTTTTGTTTTGTTTTGTTTTTCGAAACAAGTCGTGCCGGGAGTTGCATTGCGAGCGATGAAATGCAATCAATAAATTTGTTAAATTGTAGAGCAGCAGATAGAGTTTGCTCCGGTTGAGTTAATTACACCAGCGACAGGTGGGACTCAACATAGCATAAGAATAAAAGCAGATAGGTAAGAGAGAGAGCAAGTTAGGACAACTCGACTTAAACATATCCTATACCAATCCAATTTACAGATGTAATTTTTTTTTGTTTATATGCTTTGATGATACAATATTAACTGATATTATATTTTACATAATGCACCCGCAATTCTTATCCTTAAATCACGTCGTAAATGATAAATCTTTTGATGGCATCCAAGTTGTTGAATTAAATTGAAGCCCATACCTGTATTAAATCATATAAATTTGTATTCATTAAATGGAATCCACAAATAAGCTTTAAAAAAAATGTTTTCTTGATTAATCACGTTCCAAATTCAAAGTAACGAATATAAATCACAAGAGTAAAGTTTTAGAAAGTAAAATTCATTGGGTTTTCTTCAAAATGTATTTCGAACGAAACCCCAAAACAACTTGAATATTAAACTTCTTTCATTTAAGAACGAAAAATAAGCCAATACTTTACATGATTAACTTTTTAGATTTTAAAATTGTTTAGTGTGCAATTATCTTTGTTACTGTGGAGTGAAAATTGTTTTCATAGTTCTTTTTACCGTATCTTTGTTTCAAGCAATAAGTTATTCATTATTTTTTCTTTGATAAAGCAAAAGTTCGGTTTTTAGAGGGACCCTAAACGATATATATTGCTATAAATTAGTTTTTTTCTCTCCTTTCAATGTTCCAAGAACTGCAAGACGGAACAGTGGAGTGTTAATCAGTTAAATAAGTAAATAGAAACAGGATACACTGCGCAATCTTATAAAAGAATATAAAAATTCGCATTGTCAACATTTCAAATATATTTTCAGATCAGAAATAAAGAATTACATATAAAAATAATTTATATGCTTGCTTTAATGAAGCTTAAACCGTGTAAACTAAACGTGAAATATATACATTACATATATCTGACACTTAAATATAGTTAGTTTGAAAACGAATGCGAATCGGTAGCGAAATTGATAACATCTTTATGGTCTGGTTCAGTGCCGAGGTCAGGGTCGGGCTGTGGGTTCAATTAAAGCCACACAAATATACATATGAACTTGTTATATGGTGCAAGTGCTACATGCAGCCACAATTTGTAGGCAACATGTTGCTGTTACTGTTGGTTTTGTTGCTTTTGTTGGTGCTGGTGTTGTATTCGCAGCAACCACAAAGCAATTTGTTGGTAACACACACACACACACACACACACACACACACAAACGCGTGCTTAAAGCAACAGATGGAGGCGCAGTCGCATTTAATTAATTTGCGTGTTAAGTCAGTCGAGCATTAAACTGACAACTGGACAGACTGAAGGACGGACTGCAGCAGGGGACAGTGGGACCGAGGGACACCAACCCACTCAAACAAACTGGCCGACAGTAAAAGGCGCGAAATGCTTTGCGCTTGCGCGCTATGCTACTTTGTCAATTGTGCACCTCCTCTTCTTTCTCTCGTTTCCTTACCTCACTTTTTCTTACTCTTTTTGCAACTCTGTGTTAGTGCCGAAGTCGGCGTCTTTGCATTTGTTGTTGGCGTCGCTTACAACAAAATCGCATTAAGTTACACGTTTGCCGCACGATTTCATATCTTTGCATACATATGTATTGTGTATTGCTGTGTGTGTGTGTTTGTGTGTGTGTTTGCATATAATTATGGCAATAAATCTTTAAGCATATTTGCAAATTGCAATCACAATATTTACACTTGTCCCTCAAATATGAAATTGCCAATTTGCCTGACCAAACTCGGCAACAAAGGCGGACTAGTTGGCGAAAATTGCAGAGCAAACACTTCAATCAGCAAGTTTTACTGAAACTAGTAATAAAGTATAGTATAAGCTAGTTTTTGTAGTTTTATAAACATTTTCATATTGTATTCTTAAGCATTTTAGTCTAGTACAGCTAAAGTGAGTTTTAATATTGATCATGACAGTATTTTTTTCGAGACTTGCTACACTTAACATAAGTAAAATAGATGTAAAAGCTTATTATCTTATTTATGTTTTATAGAAGACTTACAAGGCTTGCTTACGAGTGCATTTATGTTTTCTTATGTATAAATTTCTACAAGCACGCATGCCAGCAATGTAGAAGCGTTTTTTTAGTATTTTTGTTTTTGTTTTGTTTTAACGAGCTTGTTGAAAGTTGCTTGGTGCAACTAGTCGCAAGTCGCATGATGCCTGTAGTATGCTGCATGCTGCGAGCCCATCTGTCAACTTGCCTCAAAGATCATAACTTCCAACAACTGAGCTGAGACTGGATGGACCGCATCCGGAGATGCATCAATTAAAGCGACATAAAAGTTCTAGGGAAACTATAATTTTCATGCAACTTAATCACAGCGGCATTTTGTGAAAGCCCATAAATCCGGGACCAAGCCACAGACCCCGAACAACGACTACGACTCATACCTTTGACTTTGACTTTTGAGTCCGACTCATACTCGTACTCATATAGTCATTGTTGTCGTTGTCGTTGTTGTTGTTGTTGTTGCTGTGGTTGTTGTACTTATGCATTTAGCTGCATTTATAGAAATTGCCTGGGCCCCAAAAGTGGACAGCGTTGTTCTGACAGCAAACTCAAGGAGGTGGTGGAGCTGTTAAGGGGCGGCTGGGCGGTAATCGCCGTTTAAATTTGTTCTTCGTGATGCAATCATTTTGATGAGCATCCGATGCAGCAACAACAACAACCAGTCTGCATGGAACTGTTGGACTGGGTCCTATTTTTGATATCCTCTCTCTCACTTTTTGTGTTCCTCTTTCTTTCGCTCTTACTTGTGCTTCGTATTCATAGTTTCGTACGTTAGGCGCCGTAATGGGTTAAGCTTAGCACACAATCACACACTTTAACAAACACATGCATAAACTCACTAACTTCCACACCCACACCCATACACACACACACACACACACGCATACACAGCTACACAGTTATCCAAATCCTCGCACTGAGGTCAGCAACGCTTTTGGCATTGTTCTGTGCGCTTTTTGGGTTGGTCTCTAGCCAAGTTTGCCTTTGGCCAGCAGAGTGGTATTGTATGCCATTTGCGAAAGGAGGGTATATGAAGTTTGTTATGACTGCGGTAAATGCACTTACGAGCATCGGGAATAGGTTAAGGACTTTGGTAAAGATCACTTGAGTAGAAAATAATAAAATCAAATGTGCAATATTTATTTAGCTGTCAGTAAACAAATTTCAATATTATGAAGTGCGTTTCAAATGCATTAATATCAATATTAAAATTAAAAATTTTACTATTAAAGTGTAGGTTTATTTTTGTAATTTTTAAAAGCCCTTAAGTTTTAAACTATAGTTTTTATATCTTCTAAAAATCCCATTTACTCTCCTATTTATAGTATTAAGCTAGTAAAATTCGAATTTGCCTGGACTTTTATAAAATCTCAGATTTTTGGAAGTGCATAAAGAATGCATTGTAAAAGTTTAGTTTGCATTTCGGTTATTTTACTTTTTGGTGGTCTCTTGCGTGCTTTTTATTGATCTAAATTTGAGGCTGTAAATTCGTTAGGTTAGCGTTTCCTTATCGCCAGCATTCCGCGACCAGCATTTGGCAGCAGCGGCCTAAGCCCAAGCTTAAGCTTAAGCCTAATGATTGCGGCCCAGCCTCTTTAGCATTTTTTTTTTGTTTTGTTTTTTTGTTTTTTAGCTCCAATAGTGCGGTACACAGTACCAGTTCCAGTTCGAATAGCCAGCCTGCAGCAGCCAGCTTCTTGGCCAATTGCTATAATTTGGTGGCTCTGACTGTGGCCAACTGTGTGCGGCTAGCAAGACAAATGCTTGTGCTAAGATTTGAATAAACAAGCTGGCAGCCAAGTTTGTTAACCCGCCGCCTAATGAGCACCAAGATTTGCCGCAATCATTTGCAATGCCCGTTAGAATTCCAATCAGTTAACGCCTAATTGAGGCAATAGCCACGCCCACAACACGCAACAGACATATGCACAAATCGTATATATAACTTTAGCCATGTTCTGCCGAAAGATACATAATGTAATGTAATGTTTTTATGCATCTGTTGTTTTGTTATGTATTTTTATATGTTGTTGAATGTTTTGTTTTCGTGTCAATATATCAAAATGCGGAACCCGTTCATTAGAGTGCCGGCAAACTGACGTGCAAGCATGGCTCAAGAACACAAAAAAAAAAAAACCCAACAACAACAGCAGCAATTGTTGCAGACACAATATAATAATGATGAATTGCGGCATTATCGCACGGTAATACCCTGGCCTAGGCACAACTAACAACAACTTACAACCAAAACCAGGGGAAAAACTAGAGCAGCCGCACGAACATTGGAAAGTGCACGGCCCAGGCGGAGGCGGAGGCGAAGGCTAAATCTTTGGGCCATGTAAACAGAGACTAAGAAAAAAAAGAGAGGGGGCAGACACACACAGAAAGTCAGATTTGAGACACGAAGGTCTTGCCACAAGTCTGGAGCAAGCGGCACGTACTCAAAATGCATCGACAGCAAAGGGAAAATAGTAGGAGCTATGTTAGACGAGAACTAGAACTCGAATCTCAACTCACGCTGATGATTTATTTAAATTGCAAAGCGAAACGGCTTAGAAGAATAGGCGACACGTACAGCTGGCCAATTTCCGCGACAATTTAATTGAATTAGGCCTTGGGAAGTGCAGAGAACGCCCTGGCGTATACGCATTGAGACACACACACAAACAGCGTCACAAAACGAGCTCTTTCCCAGTTTGTAGTTGGTTTTTTAAAGGGGCACACCCAAAATACAAAACAAAGTGCAAACTTTAACATTTTGCCATAGTTTTGAAGAGTTTGCGCAATTAAAGCGGCTGTTGTACTAGCTGCAACAGCGTCATCAGCAGCCACAAAACGCCCAAGAGCAAGGCAATGACTAAGGCATGAAGCAAGCGGCAAGCGGCAAGCAGCAAGCGACAAGCGACAGGAGGCAAGAGCCAAAAGGCGGCTCGCCAAGGTGCATCGAAGCGCACTGCAATTGCATTTGACATTTAGACAAACAGCAAAGGCAGCTGGTAAACTGGTAAACTGGTAAACTGGCAACTAAGGCAACAACTAAAGCAACTGGCGAACTGGCAGAGAGCAAAAGCAATTTAAAAGCTGCAGGGATTTGGCCATAACTGTATTAAGGCCGCCTGAGATTGAGGCCTGAGTCTCTGCCGCACCTTTGGCGGCCTGTCAAACTGGCCACTCAACCTGTTAGAGACGAACAAAAGCGTGTTCGATATTATTTAATGGCACACGAAACAAACACGACCAATTAAACATCAAAGAGTTAAAAAAAAAACTTAGATAGCAAATACAAATAACAGCATAACTTTTGAATGTTTTACTCATTTATAAAACTAAACAATATTTTTCTGCATAATCGTCTTCACCTGCACACACACTTTGACCTTGTTTCAGCACTTATCGGTGTTGTATTTTTAGGTCATGTTTCCCATTCGTGTCACGCTCTCAACTCAACTCTGCAACAAAAAAAAAAAAACACAGACAGACAGCAGCAACAGTTGCTGTGCGCGCTGATGCAACTGGCAACAGTTTTGACAATTTAGAAGCAACTTCTGACTATTTGTATAATTGGCATTTCTAATTTATCAAATCTTCAAAATACAAGCCGACGTCAACGAAAGCGCATTGGGAATCGCCCTGTCGACCATTATGGTAGTTGGTAGCTAAAGTCAAGAGCTGTAGCTGAAACTGAAGTTGGCAGCTAAAAGTAAATTCACGATCAGCAGCAACAGCAGCGGGTTCTTGTATCTACTTTATGTGGCCAGTTGAGCGTGAGTAATCACAAAGCAAAGCGCGTTGCATAAATATATATATCTATATTTTATGTATATACAAAAAGATTTGTACAATAATGAAACTGGTTTGGGCGGTCAGCATAGACATAGATACAGGCAAAAGTTTGCGCTGCAGCTCAAGTCTATGGATACAGATACAATTGCAGCTAGACGCATTTGCTGCTGCTGCTGCTGATGTAGTCTGTGCTCCAGTGTGAAACCAGTGTTGCCATAATGCTTGTCATAAATTCTCCAAATTACCCAACACGTCGCGCAAAAGTCGCGCTGTTAAGTTGGCCTATGAGCTGTAAGCCACTTGGAAAACTGTATCTTGTATCTAGTATCTGGTATTCGGTGCACTGATTGCGAATTGTGTGACAGCGTGTGTGTCTGTGTGTGTGTGAGTTAAATTGAGTTTATGTACTCACTGTGCCGCTTGCCGCTTGCCACTTGCTTAAAGGATTAATTGTGCGCAACTCGCTTAGGCGCCTGATTCACTGGACAAGCTGAACGAACAATCAAGCTGCACAGCTTTGTGTCAGTCAATCAATGATGTGTTTTATCCCCCTCCATCCCTTACACAGTCTGATACCCTGTGATTTGTGAGAGACATCGCTAATGGGACATGTTGGGAAAGTTGGCGTCCCCCAGATGAACTTAATTGGGCTTCAATTGATGCCAGTTGTTATAAAAAGTTCTTTCTCTTTGTTGTTCTCTATGCCGAACATTGAACTGAACGCTTGTCATAAAGTTTCTTTTTTGTATAATTTAAATTGAACTCTTGTCGTAAACATAAAAATCAGCGGTTGAACAATAAAGTGCTGAGTTTTGTACAACTAATAGACCCTGTCATACATTCATAATAGCAATAATGACGTTTTATGTGAGATTTCTTCACGAAACTAACTTGGTTTAGAGCATTACTTTAACAAATTGCTTAAGTTATGGCCCAGCATTTTCGTAACTTTTTGTTTCGGCCACTTCAAGGCACTTTACCGACCAGCAAAAACCTTTTCTCTGTAGGCAGTAGCTCAAGTTCCTAGCTTTAAAGTTGTTGCCAAGGCCCACGCGCCTATCCGCCGAAAATGAAAAAAAAAACAAAAAAAAAAAAACACATTAAATGAAGGCCTACCTAGCGGAACGCTTTACCGTTGCCATTGCTATTTGCTTTAGCTGGCCTTTTGCATGTGGGCACAGCACACATTTAAACGGCACTTCATACTTGGCTACCATGTATCCATCCATATTCATGCGCATTACGCACATTTGCGTAACAGATTCAAGTGCACGATATGTAGAGAGTTGAGAGTCTCAAGTGCGAGGCGAGCACATCCGTACAACCAGTCATCAACAAACTGTTTATACCCTGCAATCAGCAAATGAACGTTTAATATTGGGTATAATCAATGGTGTAGCAAAAAATCAGTAAGTAATTGGATGTTCTTGGCTACAAGTACATATGTTGGGATACTTCATACATAAATAACTAACTGAATAACAGACTGTACACGCAATTATTATTTTTCTTCATGAATTTATAGTGTAATTTTCTTATCTTGTGGACTTTCTCTCGTCTCTAAAAAGTAATATTGATAGATATAATATAAATAAGTATATATTATAAGTCTCAGAAGCAAAAACTAGGATATTTATAAGATTTCCTTATAACATTATAGAACTATGCACTCTTCTCATAGATATAACTTACCTTTAACTGACCGAAGGGTATTTTGAATGTGTAGCATGCTTGACTATGACAGAAATACTTGTTTTTATGTTGTTGCTTTTCTCTTATGTTGTTAATACACATTTATATACTGGTGTTTTTCGTTGTTGTTATTATTATTATGGCTGTTCTTTCTGTTGCTGTTGTTGTTAATGTTTTTGGGAGCATTACGCAGCAATTCCAAGTTTTTCAAGTGCTTACAAAACTTTGAAAATCTGAAATTTTGTTTCATATTTTCAACGCTTAGCGTTGGCTAACTCTGGGTAATAAGTGTTTCGAAGCAGCCAGAGTAACCGGTTCTCATTGTGCTCAAGCATTTTATCCAATTTAAAATTAACTGTGTTTTGATTAATACTCTATTATTGAGCGCTGCATGTGACTATAAATTACTTTTGTTGTTCTCCCCAACGTGTGTGTGTGTGTGTTGTTTTAGCTGGCGTTAAACTTCTAATGAATGTGCTTAATGTTAGTTTGTTGCACGTTGCAACAAATATCAATGGCAGCTGCTGCAACGAATCGCCTTTAGCTGAAAATTCGTGTAATTTATGAGCAGTTTGCCCAGCTAATTGGCCTAATTATGCTGCAGCCGCTTAAACGCCGCAAAACTGCAACACAGGCAACAGCCCATAAATTGCACACTTTGCTAGCAGCAAGTCTTTCGACTACAATTCACACTTCCGCAATTGCAAAGATCAGCAGCAGCAGCAGCAGTTGCTGTGTCTAAGTTTGTTTTTGCCATTTGCCATTGCATTGGTAGCAGTACCTTTAACTGGCCTTAACGGCAAACAACAAAGGCTAAGACACCAGTCAGCATCAGCAACAGCAACATCAGAAGCAGGCGACGGCATCGACTGCCAAGTTGCAAGTTAAGAATTGTAGAGCTGTATCACCCAAGTTACCTTCCACGAGTTCAATCAGGTAGGCTCCAGACGGGAGACGACAACATCAGCTGGCCGTGTGTCTGGTTTGGCCTACAGTATGTCTGCCAGCATCGTGACTAATTACATGCGACATAAAAGCCAAAAGAAAAAGCTAACCAACAGCTATCCTATACGTAATTGTTGCTCAAGCTAAGCTAACTGCAATTGCCAAACGACAATAGCGGCAGCGGCAACAGCAGGAATAGCGACAAAGTCTTCACTGTAATTGACAGGCAGCGAAGACAAAGTCAAACTGTTGGCCATATATTCCCGCTGGCTTGACAATTCAATAAAACTGCGACAGTTGGACAGCGTCTGAAACTGCCTTTGTGGCCGTTGCCAGCTCAGGTTGCAACTTTTGGCCATCCTAATTATGCCGTTGTGTTTATGTGATTGTCTATTGTCAAAATTTTCCAGAGAAAGAGGAAAAAGCCATGTAAGATTGGCTAATGAATCAGCGCGCTTTATGGGCGAAAGTTGTCAAGTGGCAGTTGCAATATTCAGTTGCAGTTACAGTTAACCTCAAGTTTACCGCAACTCGTTTACTAATTGAATTCCACTTGGCCAACAATTTGCATTGACCCCGCCCACAAGGCTTATTACGTCTGCAGTTGAGCGTAGAGCATGATGCACTGCTACACTCAAAAAAAATTTTAGTTGATGTGAAGCAATTTTATTTGTTTTTGTACATTTTTCCACCAATTATGAAAAAGAAAAAAAAATTAATTTGTTTTATTTTGTATATAACCAAAACAGCAATTTATTAAAAAAACAAAAGAATGTGAAAATAAACTGTGAATATTTAGGGTTTTTTTTTGCTGTGTGCACATAAAACGCTGCCTTCCTATGGCCAGCCACATCTGGAGATCTTTGTATTTATGTATTTTATGTATTTTTAGCTGCAGAGCAAACTACAGCATAGTTGTTGTTGTTGTGGTTACTGCTGCCATTTTCTTAGCTGTGTTACGTTTTGGTTTCTGGTTCTCATCTTGAACGCCCACTCGTGCGCCATCTGCTTACTGCCTGGCTGCTGGTTGCTGGCTGCTGGCTGCTGGCTGCTGCCTGGCCACACGAAAATAGCGCAAAGTAGTGCATCAATAAACAATAACAATGCCAGCCAATGCAGACGTGAACAGGAAAAAAGAAATAAAACACGCCTGGCCAGGAGATGTACAACAAGTACAAGACACAAACCAAACTAAACCCAAACTAAAACTAAAAACCAAAACGAAAACCCAACCCAACTCAGGCCACATGTGCGGATGTTGCGGATGTTGCAATCGCCTTGAGCAAAGGCAACTACAGCTACACAAATACTATACAGCTTTAACTTTGGCAGCAGCCCACAGTGCAGGAGCTGTATTACATGTAACAGGCGCTGCTTGTCAATAAAAACCAAAAGAAAAAGAGTAGATAACAAAAAGAAAAGGAGGCGAATATATAAAGCAAAATGAGGCGCAACATGTGCAAGTTGCAGTGGCCCGCGGCAAAGTGAAAGAAACCGCCGCCGCTGCCAATAGCGGAAATATTAGCCTTATGCTTGACTGCCAGAAAATGTGCCTAGCTAGCTGTGTGGCTAACTGCAAATAAAAGAAGGCTATAAAGATTCTCACCGCTGCAGCAGCAGCAGCATAAGAGGAAGAGAACACAATGTGTTTATTATTGCATTTGGGGGCAAGTCGAAACGATCGCGGATGCACTGATGCAGCTGGAAAATACTTGGTTTAAACAATTTTACGCTATTTACGCAAAATTAAAACCAATATTTTTAGTTGACCAAAACAAAACACTTTGAGTGAATATTAAAAGTAAGCTGAAATTAAAAAATGTTAATTATTGTTCGAAAACGAATTAAACAAATTTAGATTGCTTTAATTACTTTTCCAATTTTTTTGTACCAATTGCTTTCTTGATATTGTTGAATTTTTATTAGCATATCGTTATGTTTGCCAAATTAAAAACATTGAATAAACATTGATAACTTTGTTCTTATTACAAAAAATAAAAGCAAGCCTACAGGGTATAGTATGTCTTAATTGATGAGATTGCATTTTAGCCTATAATTTATTTACAACTGATGCTCAACATATATCTATATGTACATCTATCCTTTCAGCTGTAGGCTACCCAAAAATATGCTCAATTTGATTCCACCCCATTATCGTTTAAACAAGTAACAGTTACTGCTCCTCATCATGGTCATAATGTCCTAATCCAATTGTCGCTGAAAGGCAGACCACATATCCATAGAGAGAAAAGAGACCGGTAACCATTTTAAATGTCGGAATGTTATGCCACAAAATAGCAAATGCCTTGACAGAATAACAGCAACAAGAGAAATTCGATTGTGTTAAATCAAATGATGCGTAATTTTTACTCAATTTATGAGCAACCAACTGCAGTCAACTGAGGAGGTCTGGTAAAGTGGGAAGGTGGAGAACGAGTGCCAGTTATACCGTTACTACTCTAACCCAATCCCCATGGAACGCTTAGGCTGTCAATCCAGCAGCCCACTTGCATGAGATTCCCAACGTCCCAGCGTCCGCCTCCACATAGCCGCCACACCCCTTGACTTCATCAGTGACAGCAGGCATTTTGGGGTTGTTGGTTTGACTTTGACGTTGATTTTGATTTTGATGTGGTTGTGAGTCAGTTATGCTCGTTGGCCTCGGGTACATCATATTTCTATTAATGACTTGCATATTTATGAGCTGCACACCAACAAAGCGTACACACACACGCACACACATTTTCAAAGAAGTGCAAACAAGCTGATTTTAATAATAAACAAACATAAATACACAAATACGCATTAAATGTGTAGCATTTGTTTGAATTGCTGCTTGGCCGCCGGGCGCAGTTGTTGTTTGGCCAATTTCTAAGTTATTTCTGTGGCCATCGAAAGATTCTTTGACTTTGACTTCATTTGCGCCTCGAGGCATAGAATGGGCGAGTTTAACGAGCAGCATAACAAACATTTAACTGGAATTTTAAGCAAATCGTCTAACAATTTCTGAATTTAATGTTTACTAAAAGGCATAAGAAATGTGGGCGAAAGGGTTAACGCGGCAGTGTGGGGTGCTGTTTGGTGGAGCGAGATGTGGCAACTACCAAATTTGCCTTTGATGTGGCATTGCGATGTGGTAACAGTAACATGTGGTTGTTCCATCTAACGATGCGTTCAAAGTCTTAAGATCAACAATAAAACCGGAAAGGAAGTTGCCAAACAACAACATCAACAATGAGAAGAGTATGAACATTTGCATATGGTTTTCTTTTTTCGTTTTGGCTCAAAACCATCTCAGCGCCGACTCGCGAGTGTAACGACCCACAAAAAGACATAAATAAAATATACAACGCTATTAAGTAGCTTGAAAAGCCCAAAAGAAAACAAGTACTCAGTTCACTATTCAACTTGATTATTATTTGTTTTTATGGTAGCTAGTACTACTTCTGTGTGGCCGTTTTGGCGTTGGAACACTTTTTCGCAGGTTTCCCACATCAACAACAATGGGCATATCAAAGTCAAGCAACTCGCTTATAGTCGGCCATAATGAAGTGCTAAGCATTATGAGGGGACAGCAGACTAATAGAAACTGACCCAACATAACTAGCGGTAAGCTCATTAAACACATTGCTTTGAAGCTCTCCTTCCTTGATAAGATCACTTAATTGTAGATAATGCTAAGCAATTAGATTGAAGCAAGAACAATTACCGTACATTTCTTGAAGGTTACTGAACCGTTAAGTACATTAAAATGTATATCGGAAATACTAGCAGTTCTAAACATACTTTAGCCTTTAATCGGAAATACACAATCACAAGAGGAGAGATTAAACAATTTAAGAAAAGAGATATTATACAAGTTGTACTTAAAGTGAATATATCTGTAGCCTAGCTTAATGAGTGTAGCTCTAACAAATAGTAAATCAGGTAAGTCGAGAAGGCTTTTTAGCCGTTTTATCATCGAATACATTTTGTAGGGAGGGTGTAGAATCTGTTTTTAAGTAAAGACTCGTAGACTCTAGTCTTCCTTATTTTTCACATTAGTCTGTACATATGTTTAGTATTGGTAAATTTACTAGTCACAACCCTCTTGCAATTTTTTGGACACCCACTTGCTGACACTTGAAAATGCAATGCCGCAAAAACCAACAAATTAGAAAACACCCACTGGCAATGGGCTGTACGAGTATGACGGGAGAGAGAACATGAACGAGCGCTCAGCTGTGCTGGCAACCCTCAACAAATGGAATTAGGAAATCTTGGCAAATCCAACAAATCATGTTAAAACCGACCCAAAGCAAAGCAAGACAAGGGCCCACGGCCAACAAGACCGGTAAGTTAGAGTTAGAGTTCGAGCTAGAGCCGGAAGGCGTAAATGTTTATACCGCTCTCTGGTTTTGGCTGTTTTGAAAACTGTGCGGTTGATGGGTGGATCGGGTGAGGAAAAGGGGACGGTTAGATGCGTGGGCGTCGACATTATCGTGGGGTGGAAATACGCGACAGTCGGTCGCTCGGTTAACAATCAAAGAATTGCTAGACAAACGGCAAGGGGCATCAAGTTTATATAATTATTTTTATGCCATAACTGTTTGGAGTGTGCCGCTGTGTGTTGTGTGTGTGTTCTGTGTGTGTGTCGTCTCTTGGGGGTTGGTCAGCCCCTTAGCTTGCTGGCCTTCTTTTTAAGGCCCGTTGAGCTGCTAACTATATGCGCAATGCAATGAATAAATTTAATAATAAACACAAATGTCATTTGTTGCTAGCCACATGGCGTTTTCGCTTGGCAACATGTTGCTAGCAGGTGAATGCATGTTGCTACAAGCTGCATTTTAATTAAAATTTACAAAATGAAATGTATCTAGTGGGTAGCGGCCCCATTGTCAAGGCGTCTAACGGATATTGTGTGCGGCTATTGAAGTGTCGTTGAATGTCGCCTTTTACATATCCCCCACAATAGCTCCCCTTTGTCCCTGGCTTGTATTTTTTGTCGCTGTGCATATTTGTTTGTTGTTGTTAGAAAGCTGGGGGGCTTGGAATGTGTCTGTCTGTTGGGTCTGTTGTCTAGGGTTGATTTGGCAAACGACGCAATTTGCTAGCAACGTCCAAAATAATAACACATGGAATGATGGAGCTCATTTTGGTAGTATGAGCTATTTGCACATTAAATACCGTTACCCATAGCTCGTTGCTCGTTGTTCATTGCCTGTTGCCCGTTAACAGCAGAGCTTTCACTTTTATTATGCATGTATTTGGTATTCCCCGGGGGCTCGTAAGTGTTGCCAAGTTGATTGTTTTTACGAGTGCATTGCATACTTTGCGGCGCCCAGGAGGATGGTGGACTCACAGTACAGTTGAGCTTCGACTCAACGAAATTTGTGCGCTAATTGCTAACAAAAGCTCACTGTATAAGCTTCAAGCTAAGCAAAATCATTAAATTTTACGATCGCTGCACCGTCTGGCGCTGACGGAAACCCACCCCGTTCAGTTGGGCGGGTGGTCTATTCGTCTAGTTGTCCTGTCCAGCAGTAACCACCCGAGGTTGGAAACTCAGGCGTTTAGCGCTCAGCTGCTCGGCACGTGCTCAAATTACCGTGAAGACGCTTAGGGGTGAATTCTACATATCCTAAATAGACACATTTCAAATTGAGTGAGTGAATTAAAAAAGAAAACCTGGCAATCAGGAGAGCAGTAGTCGCTCAGAGAGCGAACAACGAAAAAAGCGAACATACGTGCTGCTACAATGGAGAGAACATGCGTGACTTTGCTCTCCCTTTATCTCGCACATGCCTTTCTCTGCCTCTCTTTTGAATATGTTTGTTGCAAAATATGAGCATACGTTCGAACGTTCACTTCCTTCCTTCCATTTAATGTTATTCCTGCATCGTGTTTTTTGGGGGTTCGCGTTCGTCCTTCCGGCTTTGTATGTGTGCTGTGTGAGTGAGTGGCCGTAAAAGGTTGCGCTCCTTGTAGATGCGCCATAGTGTGAGTGAGAGTACGCACTCGAGTGAGTTCACGGGGATCGTGGCTTCAGACTTTTGTGACCGTCTGAGCACCGTGGTGCGAATTTCGTTTTGCATTAATAAAAGTTGGACGGCTAAAGCGAATAAGAAGCATTTGTTTGTTAAATGTGAATACTTTTGATTAATATGAAATAGTGGATAAGTGCTATTTTATTAATGATTTATAATAAAAGCTTGCAGATTTGGTTATGTCTGAATGTATGTCGCTATTAAAAAGTGCACTTTAAAATAAAAGTCAATATTGCAGGAATCTGTTGTCGTCTTTTGGAATATATTTTATAAAGATATACATTTCATTAAAACATTTTTAGCTATTTTTTAAAATGAAATATTTTGCATATATGTTTATTTAAAACTTGTATAGTTTTGTACCAAGTTTTAGTCCCACAGCCAATTTACGGATTTCTATACATTTAACCCACTGTGCAAAATTCTTTCAAACTTCGTTCAAGAGCTTAAAAGGTGAACACTCACAAACAGCCCGTCCAGCCGCTCTCCCCCTTGTATACCCATTTCTTTGGCTACATAATTTCAACAATATGCGTGCAGTGAGCAAAACACCTCCCTGCCACCCCCTAAAATGCACACGAAAACGAAATCAGACATAAAAACATTAAATTACAAACCCTTATTTTACACACTAAAAAGCGAGAAAAAAGCTGTCGAGTCATAGGTAAAGCAAAGGCGAAAGAAAACCGAAGCACAAAACTGAAACTGAAACTGAAACTGAAAATGAAACAGAGAAATGCGACAGGACCAAGGACGCGGCACAATAAGGGGCGGAAACAGCGACGTCGAATATTCCGTTCCACAAGGGATGCAAACTCAAATGCTAGATATTAACCCCTCTCATTCTATGTGTGTGTAAAAGTGTATGTGTGTTGGTGTTGTTGCGTTCTGCTTTTGTGCTATGTGTGTTCGCTGTGCTTGTCAATTTTTCGTGCCAAAACAAACGCAACGAACATTTTCGCCGATTAGAAAGAAACAATTCGTGAGTGCAACGTGAGCGCCGCGCGCCGCTGACAGTCCAAAGACGAACGCTGATAATAACACAAAAATATACAATAAATTAAATTATTTTTTAATTCTACGGGCAACGCGGTAAAAACCCTAAGAAATTTACTAAGAAATACAAAACAAAATTTGTTTATATTCTCAAAATCCCGGCAGGTTCAAGACGTCAGCGAGTTTCGTCTTTGTTGTTATTGTTTTGGTGCTGCTTCTTCTTTCTTTTGGAATAGTTCTTTGTGTCTGTGTTGTGCAAAAGTGTGTCTGTGTGTGTGTGTGTGTGTGTGTGGGGCGCGCGCGTGTATGTGATTTTGTGAGTCAGCGCAAATGGCAGTGCGCATCTTTGATTACCTTGCCACAACTGAGAGCCGGTGCCAGCAGCAAATACGGCGCCAAAAAATCGCAGCTTAGAGCAGCAGAAAATGAGTGAATCCATTGATAACCATCATGACGACAATAGCAACAATAATAATAGCAATATTGCTGGCGCTGCTGCCAACAACGATGGCGATTCCGATGTGGAGGTCATCGAGGGCATGGAGCTACTTGAGGGCAACTATCAAGTGCTACGCCAATGGGTGCCGCCAGCACCGAACTATTGGGATGCACCACCCAAGGCGATCATTAAATCGGCTGAAGTGAGGTAATTAAACAAAGAAGTAACAACAGGAACATAAGCCTAACTGTTTAGGAAATCTGTGATAACATGCTTAAGTAATTACAGTTCTTTTCATTCAGTTCATTTTAAAGAGGCGTTTTTGTTATACCTACATTAAATTACACGGTAGCCTACCACAACAAGAGCAAATAATAATGGTTTAGTTAAGAGAACTCGTCAACAGATACCCTAAACCCAAGATGAACAAATCACAACCTTTTTATTCGTGAATATGTATATGTGCTTGTAAGAAACTACAGCCGTCCTTTCTGTTGTTATTCAACCGATTTCCATAAGGCAAGTTTAAATTTTCATTACTAAGTTTCTCAAACAGTTCTGATATTATTAAAATTTATGAATTAATTTTCGTCAGTTGCATGTGAATTTCGAAAGAGTTTTCGATCATTTTAAATATACTTGACTTGCCTAATGTATGGGACAGCTTTTATCTAAACTTCTTAGCTTGTATAATTATCGATATCGACCTGTTTAAAAAGATCAAGATTATATATACACACTTAAAAAGGGCAAAGCTGTCGAGTCGACTTGACCATATTCGTTTTTTATTTGTATGAATATTTCGAATAATGTTCACAGCCTTTTTCCATGTCGTTTACTTTACATTGCCGGCCATTGGCTTAAATGCACATTCAATTTGTTTTAATTAAATGCCACAATTTGACAGCACATTCCACTAGTTCTTTGGCTGCACTAATTGCAGAGCAATTAGCACGATATTCATAACAGACTCAACTTTATCCAGACTCGTACTCGTACTCGTACACGTTCGTGTTCTCGTACTCCAACGTAATCTCTTCGCTGGTCGCTGGTCGCTGGGCGTTGTGAGTCTAACGGTATAGCTCAATAAAAGTCCAGTTATTCGTAACGCACTTTTTTTATAGACACATACATACAAACGACGGAACACATGCAAGATTGGACTGATCATTACGATTGGCTGCCTAATGAATTTGGCCTCGCGTCGTACAAATATTGTGTATGCTGTACATTTACAGCTTAGCAATTCATTCAATAAAATTTTGATTATAATGGCCGTCATCTAATGTTGCATTCGCACGAGAAACAAAATTATAAAGATGAAGAAAAAATTGCTAACGGCAGCATAAGCAAAAAATATACAGAAATTGTGAATTTATTATGGAATAACAAGATAGAAAGACGAGCCCCCACCTTAAGTCGCATCACCAAATACCCTTTCACAGTTTATTTGTTGTGACAGAAAGCATATACGTACACATGTATGCATACATTTCAATAAACGAGAATCTTCATTTACAAATGTATATACTATTTATTACTAATTGCAAGTTGTATAATGTTTTTAATGTTCGAGTAGCTGACAAACTTGTATTAAAATCAATATGTATTATGATTGCTTAAAGCGTTACCTTGATAGTTTCCTTTTGTTTCATTATTTTCTTATGTTGGCAACTAAAACTTGGCATATAACATTACAAAAAACCTGATCATTATAATGTATTTATATTACAGAATGTATTCAACATTTTATACTAAAGTACAATTTAGCGCTTAAACCTAACGTATCAAATTCTAAAGTGCATATGCTTAAAATTGTTAGTGCAATAAGTATATTTGTCTATCCTCACTCAAGAAGCGCCAACAGTTGCCGTCTGAGAATTGCTGCCGGCTGCTTGGTTGCTATGCTGCAGGCTGCTGCTGCCTGTCAGCGGCACCAAGTGCTGAGCAACATGTTCAACATTGGAGAGGCAGCAAGTGAGCGAAATATACATATAGACATTATGGAATAGATGGGAAAAGGGGGCTGGGTTAACAGCTCGTTCACAAGTGTCTTCGTCTGCATCGTTGACAACTGCAGCATGGGTCTGCTAAATTGAATTGAGTTGCCTGAGCCACAAGCTGATCTCATACCTCTGCTCGCTCCAGCCTGTTGCATGGCATGGTAAATAATAAATGCATTACTTGAGTGCATGCGAAATGGAAATCAAAATGCAAACATTGCCAGATTTTTGCTGCTGCTGCTGCCACTGCTAAGGCATCAAGTGCAGCGGTGCAGATGCCGATGTCGATGTTGAAGTACCCGCCCCTTTTCCTCACCCATTGCTCCCTGTATACGTACGTTTTGTTTTTGTGCGACGGCCCGTTAAGTGCAGTTGAAAGTTTTGCATTGCATGTGCATTGTGCGAGCGCTGCAAGTACTGTGAGTATCTGTTGCACGTTCTCAATATGCATCTCAGAATTACAATATGTTGATTGCTTTTCGCCAGGCACGTAGTTGAAACACATGCTCCCCGAACACAACTGAACAGAATCCCCATGCTGAGACATAATAATGAGCGCGTATTGAAATTGGCAACAATGCCATCCAGCGGCGCATTTCCGGCCAAGGAAATGCGGTCAGTGCTTTTGCTGCTTGTTCTTCTTTTGCATTGGGCCATGCTTCCTCTGTTGCGGTGAGATGGCTTTGCTGCCAGGACAAAATTGCTCTGCTTTTAGTCTTTTTGTGGTCCGCATATGTACACGCACACAAAGCTTGCCAGTTGCTAGGTTATTTGATATGGCTTTGTTTTATAAGAGTCCAAAAGATTCAGTTTCTATTGCTGCTATTTTCTACAATAACCCACAATAAAAGGCAATCATTCAACAATACAAAACAAAAGAGCTTGAGCACTCAATTTCCCCAAAAGTTATAAATGAATCATGCAAATACGTAAATAAAAATTGTTATGCATATATATTATATCATACACATTTCATACATTGTCAATAAATCAACTTTATGTTTGCCCTTCTTTCGTTGCAGGTAAGTTTTATTTGTTTTCCGCCACATCGACTCCTTTCACTTTGTTGCTAGTCACAACTACAACCACAACAAAAACAACAACAGCGTCTGTCAAATACTAAGGCAATTTTGAATTGTGTGAAGGCGGCACGTCACTGTCGTTAATATTGTATGGTCTGAAACAGGCATGGTGGATGAAAGGAGATATGTAAGGTTGTGTGCTGTTGTAAGTTTGATGAAAATTACGATGACTTGTCACACGAGTTCATGAATTTAATTTAGGCATTGTGGATTGTTAGCAAATTAGCACAATTCCCTAAGAATTTTGGTTGAATAAATTGCAATTTGTTGGAGGCCAAACCTAAGGGCAAACATTCAATATAATATAGAGCTGAGGGACACGTAAACAGCAAATAATTGAACGCAATATCGTAAACAATTCCTTTTCCTAAGGCAGCTATTAATATTAAATTGTTGATAAGGCACAAGAACTTGGATGGAATTAATATTCATTTTATTGATTTATTTATGTTTTGCAACCTTAAACCTTGTATGAACTATATAATATTATAGATCAAATCAAATCAAAAATCAAATTGGGTGTTAAACACATAGTGATTAGCACACCTTTGCAATAATATTCATTTATATACAAAGCTAGTATTTAATAAATAACAATAAAAACAAAAGAGAGAAATGGTGGAGAGAGCAAAAGAATCTATTAAAGATGTATCGAAATTCAATTTTTTGCAAGCGGAAATAAGCGAAAACGTAGCCGAAGAAGTGGTAAATAATGTCTTTAGCGAGATCCAGAAAAAAAACGAATACGTGACCAAAATTAGCAGCAGTGAATGCCAAATCAATCCTAATCAAATCAAAACCTTAAAGCAATATGATGACAATGAAGATATGGATCCACGTCTCAAGTCCTGGAACAAGATACTCCGTGATCGCAAAGTCCTACAGCAACGCATCGAGCGCCACACTGGCAAACGCAGTGAGGATGTGCTCTTTAATCGCCATTCTACTTTAGATGAGCAGGCCAAACACATGATTATTCGTCTTCTAGACACGGCTGTGCGCAACGAAGGTGTGCCTCCAACTCGTGCAAAAGGTGTGCTTAAAATGCGCCACGATGTCAAGCAGTGCCGCGAAATCCGCGAGCTTCATCCAACAGAACCAAAGCTGAAAGAGCTGGAGTTTGTAGGTTTACCGGAGGTAATACAAATAGAAATGGCTGGCACAGTACCACAGCCGAGCGAAACTAAATGGATGCGTTCGGATTTGTTGGCTAGTCGCCTTGAGCAGCAGGAGGAACAAATCAAAGATGTATTATACCACTGTCCAGAAATAGATCAGCTGCAGATAGTAACGCAGCCAAAAAGGTCCGATATACCAGTGATCGAAAGTCAGCGCCTCGGCGAGGATTTGCTTTTACAAGTGTCGTCCGACACAGCAATGATATCGACAGTGGACACAGAAGAGGCACCATTATCCCCACTATCGCCTACTTCCGTAAAATCTGATATTAGCGCCGAATGGGAAGCTAATAATGTGATTATGATAAATGGTAAATCATTTGGTTTTGGAGTAAGCAGCGGTGTTTTAAGTGGAGAAGTGCACCTGTTCTTTCAATGCGATCCATTTCAGCGTATGAGAAAAACAATTGTCCAACTGGAGAACGTTGGCAGCAGGTTCATTCAGATACGCTGGAAGATGATCAGTCTTTTTAATAAAGAGCTACATCAGCGGATTGCATACAGTTCTGAATTTTTGTTCGACAAACAGCCCAATGTGTTAATTCCTGGGGAGAAGCGACGCATTGATGTGATGTACCAGCCCACAAAAGTAGGCATCAAAAAACAGCGTTGGTGCATGACTATGCAAGGCTCCCCATTTTGTGGCGTTCGTCGTTTATTTGTACATTTTCAAGGTGTCTGCACACAACCTGTCATGTACCGAGAGCGTCTCGAGTTCAAACAGCGTTCGGTCATTAACAAGCGCAATCGACAGGTAACCGAGCGTTTGGCCAAAATGCATGCGGAACTTGCACCCATTGTGAATCCGTCGACCCTTAGTTGTCCCTATCTGCGTGTCCTGGATGAACGGGAAATATTTTACGTAGAGAATCCGGGATTCAAATGCGAGCGTTATGCTGATCTAGAGACACTCAAGGAGCTCTATGCGCTAGTTAAAAAACCGCGACAGCCAGCCTGGGATTATCGCCTGGAGGCCTTGAGGCAGTGTATTTACCAGCACAATGTGGAGCAGCGTGAATCCTTACAAAATATTCTAAACGAAGTGTTGGCATCAATGCGCTGTAATACGAATGAGGTTTTTCCCAAGAAGCAAGCAGATATTCAGCGGGATCGCACCCGTTTTCTGTATGTGCGAGGAATTGTCGGCAGTTCAATTGAGGACTGGGAAAGCATTGGTGAGAGCTTGGGTCAGCAGTTTTTTAAGTCCGAGCTGCAGCGTTACAAAAACGAGTTGGGGGAGCAGGGTAAAAAGTTACCCAAAGACTGGAATGAAGTAGAATCGGTTGTGTCTAAGCGGGTTTTTGGCTGCAAATACTTAAAGGACGCTCTCTATATACAAACTTATACGCTGCTCTGCGATGCCGCGGAAGACATTGTATCCGCCATCGAGAGCACTGAAAATCTTTGAAAGTTTTCGTTTATCTTCCAAATAAGTTTTTGTACTCTTGTAATGATTTTTACTTCCAACTTCAAGTCAAATTTTAATCACTCACGAAATAAACTGAACTTGTTTCAAGTTTCTCAATGCATTAGAAAATAATTTATGTTTTATCTAATAAATAATACACAACAATGATCGACAAGCCAGACAATATGGATTCCGACCCGGTGTCTGATGGGCCTCTCACAAGCCAAATGGCTCTCGCCCAAACTATGCTAAACTTTGCCGAAAATTCTGTTTCCACGACTGATTCCCTAAGGCAAACGGCGCTGGGACAGCTTAAGGCTGGCGCCAGCATGTGTCAGTACAGTGAACGTATTGTGAAGGACATACTATTCGATATATTTGCAGAGCACCGCGGACAATTTCCTGAAACATCCTCGTCATGTGACATTCAAAAAGTGGAGGTAGGGAAACCAGCAACTGAGATGTATGCAGACAAGCGTCTTAAGTACTGGCGAGAAATGCTGCAATCGCGTCGCAAAATGCAGAATCGCGTAGAAATTCAGACTGGCAAAAAACCGGAAGAGGTACTGTTTAATCGCCGCTCAACGCTTGATAATCGCAACAAGGAAACTTTGTTGCGTATAATAGACTACTCAGAGCGCTTGCTGCCGGAAAACCTAGCAAAGAAGAAAGTCAGCGAGCTTAAGGCTTTTCCCGATTCCTGCTTTTGCGAGGACCAGGGGCCTGTTAAAGAAACCTGGCCTCGGGCAGAGCAACTGGCTGTAAAGGATGTCGAGATTATTGGACTTCCGCAAGTAACACAACAGGAGCTACTGGGCGACGAAGCGGCCAATCGAGAGTTGAAGCATACTTGGATGAAGTCTGACGTACTAGACAAGCGAATTGATGAGCGCTTCCATGATATACGCCAAGTGGTCGAGTTCTTTCCCGATTTAGATAATCTTCAAGTAACAGGAACCAAAATATCCGAACATAAACCCATTCCACAAACTTTGCTTCTTGAAGAGCAGCAGCTAATGACAATAACAACCAGCTCAAAAGAGCTGTGTTCTGAGGAGCAAGTATGCGATTCTTGGACTGAGGCAACTGTGCCAGAGACGGAATTAGAGCTTGAGCCAGAGCCTCCAGAGCTAGGACTTAATATTAATGGAAAAGACTACATTGCCTGTGGCCAATCAATTACCGAATGTTTTGACATGCTCACTAAATTTAAGTGCGATCCCTTTCAAAGAAGTCTAAAGGTAGTTCTGAAGCTGACAAACATTGGAAAGCAAACTTTATCCTTTACCTGGTCCCAGGGAATCTATTACTTTAATCGGGGCACTCTTCTGCTAGCCCAAGACAATGAATTTTATTTTGACACGGACAATTTTCGGCTTACTTGCGGGGAATCCTACAATTTAATTGTCATGTACCAGCCTCGCAAGGTCAGCATGGCGGTGGAACTCTGGCGGTTACAAGTGGAGCCACGTATCTTCTGTGGCAGCCAGGAGTCGCTTCAATTGCGTTTTCATGGACGCTGCACTCCACCCAAAGAGTACATAGCCAGGCTGAAAGAACTTCAAAGCACAACCCTATTCAATGCGAATAATATTGTCATGAAAGAGCTGACATCTCAATTGGCTGAAATGGTACCGCTGATTGAGCCACCACCGGCTTGCTGTCCATACGAACGTGCTCTTGATGAGCGTGAGGTGTTTAATTCACTAAATCCCGGCTACAATTGCTCCAGGTTTGATGATCTAGAGGCTCTGAAAGGCATGCATAAGCAGCTGAAAAAACCACGAGAGCCTCATTGGGATCTTCGATTGGATACTATAAAGATGCTAATCATGCGCAATGAGAGCTTTGACAAACGCAAGGAAATGTTTGCCAATTTTATGGTTGTAATAGGGCCGCTTTTGGGTGCTGCACCTAGTTTAGTGCGCGTAAGTCAAATGAATGAGCATAAACAGCGCACCAGATATATATTTGTACGTGGTACAATTTGCAATGGCCTAGAAGAGTGGGAGGATCTTGTCTTCACCACCGAGGAGTCATTTTACAAGCCCGAGCTACAACGCTATTACCTGCAGCTGATGGAAAAGTCCGCAGAAGAGGTTGAGGATTTGGATGTTTACCCAACCAAAGTGAAAGAGATTTCGCCTTTGAATTTTGCTGATATTGACAAGGACTTAGATAAAAATGCCTCGGCTGCGGTTTTTAGAAAATTGCGTCGCTCTAAATACTTTCGTGATTTACTCTACATACAAACGTACTCGCATCTGTGTAATATAGCTGA
The DNA here is from genome assembly GCA_035044725.1 of Scaptomyza caliginosa. NCBI lineage: Eukaryota > Metazoa > Arthropoda > Insecta > Diptera > Drosophilidae > Scaptomyza > Scaptomyza caliginosa. Next base: position 378,026 of record JAWNNR010000004.1, on the reverse strand, counting down.
GGATATTGTTTCTGTTATTGAAAGTACCGATATTGTACCTACATAAAAGAGGAAATGTATTTTTATTTATAATAATTAAAATTTGTCCTTTTAGGAATTGAGGTATTTGATTTGAAATATATAAGTTGCAATTCTTCAATACAAGTTATAATATTCGATTTTTGCAAGAAAGTTGCTCTGATTGCAACATTATCAATTTATTTACGATATATGTAAAATTTAAATCATATTCTAGTTTTTTCTGTCATTTTATACAAAGAGGGTATAAAAATGTTATTTTACATTAGTAAACACCTGCCACTACAAACTGCTGTAACGAATCCAGTTTGCTTCCATGGAAACTCATTTGAAGAACACCCAATCATCGATTTTAAACGAACAAAGAAGTAATAGTTTTGTTTATAAAATAGTTGATGATGCTTTGCATTTGCAAGAATGTAATTTCATTGCACACAACTCACAGGATTCGTGGTGTAATTGCAATGCCCACTCAACTAAAAGTCTTGTTGACAAACGATTGCAATATTGGAAAGATATGATACGTAAAAGAAGAGCGCTTCGTCTGAAATTGTGTCTTACCACAGGCCGACAGCCGGATCAATTGCTTTTCAACACGGACAACCGTGAGGAGCAAAGTATAAAGCGTATTTTGGATCACGTCACCCGAATCAAACCCAACAATTGCAAAAAGCAATCTGTCTCGACTTTCGCAAATCCAATAGAAAATCTTGAAATAATTAATATACCAAGGAGTGTTAGACTAGAAATGCAAGGTGGTGGATCTTTAAGGGGTGTCAGTCAATGGTGCAATTCGCCAGTTTTGGCCAACCGCATTCTTGAAATGCAAACTGACATACAAAGTGTGTTAAAACATTGTCCAGATATCGATGATCTTGAGGTAGTTGGCAGGAATTTGTGGGTCAGACAACCATGCGAACGTTTTTCTGGTCACACAATAACAGATTTAACGACAGATTTGTCGGAACCCATCGGTGACAAAGCAATAAACTTAAGCGGAACCTCCGAAAAAGGTAAAGTCATAGCGGCAGCTGCATCACAACTAGCAGTGCTAATTAATGGCACAACCTATCGCAGACATCGGCCCGAGTTTTCGCCAATATTGGAGCGCAGATTTGTTTGTAACCCCTACGAATACAGGCTGCGGACCATAATGCGCATCGAAAACAACGGTCGGGAGACAATTTACTTCAAGTGGAGTCGATCCGAGTTCTTTGCCTATAACAACACACTCTTTAACAAGAAGAGCGAGGTATTTGTTTTTGATGCGGGACCTTTTCAACTAGCACCCGGTGGCGTACGCGAAGTCGCTGTTTTCTTTCGACCCTGCAAGGTAGGCATTGTCAAACAGCGTTGGTATCTTAAAACAAAACCTCAGATCTTTTATCGTTGCCCCTGTGCGCTGACTCTTAACATGCATGGCAGTTGCACACCCCCAGAAGAGTATCTACAAATACTGCAACAAAACATGCAGCTAGCAAGGCAACACTGTGAGAAAAAGCAATTGTTGGGCATTCATAATGTGTCGCTTTCTAAGCCTTTGCAGACGCTCTGTCCCTTTGATAGGGAGCTGGACGAGAGCGAGGTTTTTAATCAGGTAAATTTGGGATTCTATTGCAAGCGAGCTAATGAATTCATGGATTTAAAAAAATTGTTTGAGCGTTGTAGGAATGTTTCCCCATATGACATAGAATGGGACTACAGACTAAGCACGTTAGTTAAATATGTTTGTTCCACGGCGAACAATCGAGAGCGAATTGAATACTTCAAGGAGCTTCAAATACTGCTATCACAGCAACGTGGCGGTTCATCTTTACATCAACTGGCCAGTCCTTCAACAGTACTACTGCAAAGTCAGCGAACAATATTTATCTATGTGCGTGGCCTTATCTCTAGCAGTATAGACTTGTGGGAGGAGAAAATGTGGTTGCTGACAAAACAGGCACTTAAATGTAGCAAGTTCAATATGAAGTTATGCTCGAATGGTAGTCAAGCGCATACGATACTAAAAAAATCAAAATACTTTAGAGACTCCATTTATTTTAACACTTATGATCAGATGTGTGATGTTGCCGAGAACATAGTTTCCGTAATCGAGAGCTCTAAACATGTGTAGGCATAAACTCTAAACTCATAAAAATAGTATACAAGAAAATCAATTAAAATCTGTATAAAAAATACTTTTAAAAAAAAAAATAAACCACATAATACATTTTTATAAGTTATAATCATGGAAAACAGAGCGCGATTTCAAACAATGATAACATCTGCTTACACGAACCAAGTCCAAAGTGAGGAAAATCGATTTTCACTTAAATCTCAATCCACCAATTTACTGTTTATCAAGGATGGAAAACTTAAAAATGTGACTCAGCATGATTGTCGTAAAGTTGTAGATGATGTTGTGAATTCAATTTTTAATCGCAAAATAGGCATGGCAAGTGTTTCGAGCTCGCAGTGCTCCATGGATCAATACTTTCAGCAATCAGAAGATATGGACAAGCGTTTAAAGCAATGGCAGGATACATTAAGGGATCGTGCCAAATTGCAAAAAAAAATATCTCTTAAGACGGGCCGGCGACCCGGAGAAATGCTCTTTAATGTTCCTGTCAGCGTAGATCAGCGGGACAAAGGCACCGTGCAACGTTTGATGGACTATGCCTCGCGATTAGATCCCATTAAGATTAGACAAAGGGTATTTGGCGCACTACCCAAGGTGTGCAACGAAGTCTGTGACTGTGTACCCGAAGTTCTGGAGACCAAACCGCAACCGGAACGAGAAGGCAAAACTGTTGTGGAAATTACTGGTCTTCCCAAGACCACAAAACAGGAATTATTTCGTTTAAATAAATCTGAAAGTAAAGTACAAGTACAATCAAGGGAACGTACCAAATGGATTAATTCGAAAGTACTAGACGAACGCATCGATAATGAAGCCACAAACATTAAACGTATCTTGGAGTACTATCCGGATATGGACAATCTTGAGGTTGTCGGTTTTAATCCTGTGCTTACTCTAGAGCACAATGAGGAAATCGATCTTATGTTAAAGCATTCAATGCTTTCCATAAGCAATACCACCATTAGTTCAGCCCTTCAAAAGAGGGATTCGAATGAAGAGTACGACAATGAGGATAAACCACATCTAGAGGCCGGCCAGGAGCCCATTTACTGTGGCATTAAAATCAACGATCAGAATTTCATTGGTGACCCGCGCGCTGGATCCCAAAATTTTGATTTACAATTTAGCTTTCAATGTAAACCATTCGAAAAAGAGGTAAAACAGGTGCTTCGCTTAGAAAACATTGGCAAACTCATATTGACTTGCAGTTGGCAATTAATAGAGCCCAACAAACGGGATTGCTTCCTATTTGATTGGAATAAAAGGAAGATTCTTCCTGGTGAAGTATACATTACTCGTGTAGTCTATCAACCACGCAAGGTCTCATTACGCAACGAGCGCTGGGAGCTTAAAATTTATCCAAATGTGTTTTGCACTCGTCGCAATTCGTTGCAGCTGCAGCTGCAGGGCAGGTGCTTGCCGCATCCAGAGTATGTCAGCAAGATTAGCAAGCAACTGCAAATGGTTATCGATGAATCTAATGAGCAGGCCACAAGAAAACTTATCAATAATACCGCCGAGCTGGCCACACTGATACAGCCACATGAGCGCTTGTGCCCGTATGAACGTGCCTTTGATGAACGTGAATTGTTCAATGCTTCAAATCCGGGTTATCATTGTGAACGCTTTGATGATATCGAGGCATTGAGAGTATTGTATAATTATTTAAAGTTGCCACGTGAACCGCCTTGGGATATGCGCTTGGCGACCATCAAGACGCTTATTTTGAGTTTGACTAGCGTCAAGAACCGCGGTATATTCTTTAAAGCTTTTCTTGATATGCAGGAGCCGCTGCTATGCAAAGGCACAGGCTACTCTGATAATCTTGAGCACAGAACCCAGAGGGAACGATCGCGGTTCATTTATGTGCGTGGATGCATTGGCAATGGCATCGAGGAGTGGGAGGAGCTGATGGTATCTCTAGAGCAGAATTGTTTGAAATCCGAACTTACCCGCTTCTACGCACGTATCGCCAAACATCAAAACCAAAACGAAGGTTCATCCTCGTCAGATGATGAGAAAGTCAAGCCTTGGCTGCGAAACTTAAAAAACGATCAGCCAAACGTATATATTCTAAGAAAATTGCGCGGCAAGAAGTACTACAGGGATTCGATGTTCATGCAGACATACACTCACCTCTGTGACATGGCCGAGAATATTGTATCTGTTATCGAGAGCACAGAACACATTTAGTACTTATTTTTCGGACTCATTCGTATTAATCGTATTAATCTGAAGCAGGCGCTCGGGTGCTTTCAATAATACTGCCAAGTATGCAAAAGCTTTTCGATGAGTAGTCATTAATATTAAAGCATACTTTTAAGCTAAATTACAAGTCTATGTAATAAAGATATTTTTTTTAAAAGGCTGCCATTGTTTGATACATTATTATTATATACCATTTTTTAAAGTTTGAATTGAACCTTGAGCCGAAGACTCAGAATACCGTTTCCACAACTTGAAAAGATATCAAGTTATGCTTTATAAGTTTTTGCATTATTATAAAAAAAAAACCATCCCACGATAAATAGAAAATGAACCAGTTGTTCCCTCTTAATACCAAACAATATTTACTAAAGTAAAGTATATAATTATTCATCTATAGTGTGGAGTTTATAATCATTAAATAATTACACTAAACTGAAACGATTTGTTTGTTTTAATCATTCCTATTTTATTTAAATTAACCAAACCACGCAAAAAGTGTCTTAAATCAACCTTAATATGAGAAACTCAACAATCCCCTAGGGAAACGCCTATTGATTTTCGAACCTAAGCAGGAAAATCTATTAGCTTAGTGAGCTCAAAACTATTTCTCTTTAGGGACACACCTGTGTCCTGCCATTTCCCACTCTGCTTGAACATTAACTTTTCCCATTATTACAACAGAATTCCCATTTTCGTTTAGACACCATTTGAGGCCTTGAATCCTCGTTCTATTCTCCGGCAAAGTACTTTAATAGCTGTTGCAAATGCTGCCCGGATAAAGTTTCGTTTTCCCAGTTCGATTTGTGCTACTTTGCATTGATTTGATGACACTTTGGGGGGCTATTTTATTTGGCTAATAAACGCTCCCACCAGCCGATTGCGTGTCAAAATGTTATCCAATGCTCATTTTGCAGTTTGTTTTCGTTGGCCTGTTGGTGTCTGTCAAAATGTGTCGACAAACGAGGTCATTATGTTTGCAATTAGCCAAATTGATTTTGTGATAACAAACCGTTCTTATACATTCACCAGAGATATAATAGTCATTTGGGCCCACATTTAATACCCATTTAATCTGGTTTTCGCTTTTCTTTTTCGTTTGCAGGTAAGACATCAATTGCAATTCAAATTGATCAATTCAAAATTCAATAGGTTGGCTCACTAAGATAGGTAAGTTTTCGCCCCCCAGGCACCGACTTCACACGCTGCAGTGCGCTTTTTTGTCGGACTCCCATAAATCATACAGCAACGCATTAAAAAAAAGAGCAAACGTTTCCGCTCACGTTGGCATTGTTTGACTCCTAATTAACCCACAGACCGCAACAAGCATTAAGCGTTAATGTCGTATCCGACTTAATGACCAGACGACCAGACAAACTATTTATGACTTACACATATGCTGACCAAGTAAGACCATGGTCCATCAACCTTGAACTTATTGGCATACTTTTCCATTTTGAAAATTGTCTTGGAAAACATTTGTTGTGTGTGTTGTTTTTGAACGCAGTTAAGCAGTATAAAATACAAAAAACCAAAGAGTTCTTCAATATATAAACAAGAACTGCGGTTTTAAAAATCCGCAATCTATATTTATAGAAATCATGCCACACTTATAAAAATATACTGTGCTGGCAACCCATTGGTAGCATATGTTTTTAGAGACAACAAATTAATTTGAATAGTAATATAGTAGTATATATAGTAGGTATATTAAATGTTAATTAAAAGAGTAAATTTATTCTTCCAATGTTTCACAAAAATTGATTAAGTTCATTTATTAGCTTTGCCTGATTCGAGCAAGAGTAGAAACTTTAATGGCTCTGGTAATTTGGTATGGACAAAAAAAAGCTACTTTTAGGCTTGTTAAGAAAATTGTGTAGCGCCATCTGTGGTTCATTTTTATATATTAAGCTAGAGGAAGAAGAAACTAGCAGTAACGACGTTTTCATAACATTCCAGCTCCATTGACATTAATCAGTGCTTGTTTTATAAAAAAAAGGGAAATAATTTGTAAACACCCAAGGGCAAAAAAAACAACATAAGGCTTAAACGCTTGTAAACATTGTTTAAATCCCAAACGAGGCAGTATCAAAGGTAATTGTACATTAAGATGCAGCTTAAAAGCATGCAGTAAAAAAGTACAACTTAACAGAATTGAGAACCGACTTATGAGCATTTAACATTTGTGGCCTGTGCGAGTGCGCAGTTTGAGAGCGACAGCCAACGCGAACGGTTTGCACCTGTTGCCAACGCGCATCATTGCCATTTTCATTGTGGATCGGGTCTCGGAGTCGATCACGCTTCATGTTTGTCGTGCGCCAGATCTGTCGTTTACCGTTGCTTCATAAAGTGCCTCCGAGTGCCAAAGTTCAACAGAAGTAGCATAATTTCCGCAAGTTGTGGAAATGAAAGCCACAACTAAACGGATGACCCATCAAACAACTCTAGTTCTTGAGTATTCAACTTAACATATAAACGTGTGTTGCGAAAACCCGCAAAAAGGATATGCGAAAAAATAAAGCTTAAAGCCATTGGCAAAAAGTTAATAAATCGCTGATCCAGTTCTCGAGGCCAATGGCAGCAATCCGACGCTATATACATGTATTAGCCAGCATGCTGACACCAGAGGCAAAGTGTTAAAAGGTGCGTCGATCGGTTTGTGTCTACATTGTCAACATTGCGATACACAAAAAATGCAATACAAATGAAGCAGGAAAAATAAAAACAAAGCCGACGAAATGAAATTCGAAACTGATTTGGAATGCCAAGCACAGGCGTCGGTGTGACTGTCTTAACGACTTTTCTTTGTGTTTGTGTCAGCTTATGGCTTCTTTTTTTTTGTGTTTTTATTGTCTTGTCTTTATCAAGAGACGAGAATCGAGCGATCATTATGAAATTTTATGTGCTCAAGTAAGCAAGATTTAGGCAACAAACTTGAGGCAAGCAGCATCAAGTTTAATAGCCATTCATAAAGCCATACACATTGTGCCGCACTCCATTTGATATACTCTGATGCGACTTGCGCACTTTCACCACACAACTGCGCCGATTGCTGCTGCTGCTGCTGCTGCTGTTGCTGCTGTTGCTGCTGTTGCTGCAAATGAAGTCATAACCAAATAAGCCATTGAGCTGGACAGCACCATAAAATTATATATATGTATGTGTATGTGTATGTGTATGTTGTTAGCAAGCACGCAGTTCAGCCATATAAAGCCAACTGAGGCAATTGCAAATAATTTGATTATTGCCGGCGGCTTTCTCTATAGCAGCTCCTGATCCAATTAGGTACTACCAAAAACTCCCACAAGCATTGACTGCAATGACATGGCTAACATGGCTGCAATGTGTCAACAATGGCTTGTTAGCCCAACAGCCATTGCCAGAAGACATGTGTGTGTGTATGTCTGTGTGTGGGCTAAAAACATGTTACGAGTTTGTACACCTTATTGACAAGAATCGTTACGTTAAGATTGCGACCCGCGCTGACTGCAAAACTCGATTCGTGTGTGGGCGCCAAACGTAAATTATCGTTGATTTCTAATTGCCTGACATGCCAATTAATGTGTGTAATAGCTATTGGACATTAACTTTTATTGGGCTAAATGCCAAAGAGTTGGTAAATGTATAAGCTACGAGAGCATGTAACGACAAAATATAGACTCATTGTCCATGCATTGGCATTGGCAACTTATGTTGCGGGCAGGCGATGCAACACAGCAACGCCTTAATTAAAACTGGCAACTATGGATGCTACCATTTTCAACGGGCGCGCTAAAAGAAAATATAAAACACTTTTTAATTAAAACCAGGCGCAACAGGGTTGCCTTAACATGGCGCATTTGGTGTCTATTTGATTGACAAGCGGAACTGGTAACATCGGCAGGGGAGGGAGTTGGTGTTGGCCAAGATACAGGTTAATTGCATCCATTTAGCCGGGCGTCGCCAATAGAGAGGATAGTGCCAAGACAGCTAGCCAGCAAGCATCCAGCAATTTGTAGCTATATTTTATTATTACGCAGAGGCAGCAACTTAAATTTGTTTCTTATTCGCATTTGTTGGCTTAGAAATTCTTTTGGCTGTAAAATGTTTTCGCTTTGGCGATAATTATGCGGCGGCTGTAGCTGAATGTAGCGGCGACTACGGTTGCGGCTGCGACTGTTGCTGCTGCTGCTGCTGTTGCAACCCGGCGGCTATAACCGAAACTGTTGTTTATGGCAGCGCGATCATTGGCCACAAAATGCTCGACAGCCAATTATGGCTTAGACTTTCTCTGCTTGCTTAAACCCAATTGCCGCCTATGTTAAGTTGTTAGCTGTTTCAGCCGTTTCATGCAATTGCCAGAGCGTAAACAATATCATTGGCATTAATGCGTTTAGATTTATTATTACTAACAAATACACAAAAACACACTCGAGACAATCGATGTATCTAACAGTTACCTCTATAGATTTAGCATAACAAAAAAGCTAGCAATGTGAAAAGAGTGTGTTTGCTTTGGGTCAACAACCGCTAAACAGCAACAGCATCACCGTCAAGTTCGTTACCTAAGTCTTTTGTTTCACTCAACGCATTCCATCGTAATGTATTTAAAAATGTTCAACATTCTTGTATTTGTTTATTTGGCAACTGAAAGAGCTAATAACGCATTAATCATTTACATATCTGAAATGTTTTTATGCCTCTTTTGGGACGCTAATTGACCAGCACACGCAATTAGCCAAATATTGTTGGGTCTATTGTATCTATTTTGATGTTTATTGTTGCCGTTTTTTATATAGTTTTTTCTCAATTTTTGGTAGCAAATCTTTCATAAAACCTAGTAGTCATAAATCAAAGAGAGCGCCAAAAGAGTTGCTCGTAAATTAATTAGGCAACATTACGATTATTTAAATGAGGAAGTTTTAACTCATAGACGGCCTGCTAATGATGGTCAAGCTTAATAGCTAGCTAGCTAGCTGGTTGCTGAGAATGGGCGCAAACGTTAGATATTTAGCTCATTGATAAATAATAGTGCAGTCAGCTTGAAAATGTTGCCGTTGCTGCAATTGCTCGTGCTAATCGCGCATGCAGCTTTTCAACATTTTCATCATCATCGTTATTTTCAATAACAAGAAACATCATTATCGTTATCGATATCAAGTGCAATTGTAACTGTCAAGCTGTCCGTTTGCGTTAGCATGCAAATCATCTTTGCAATAGATAACAACAACTGGTTCATAGCCATCGCTTTGGGCGATTGGCTTATGCCGATTTGAATTCAATTTGATTCGATTCAATTCAGTTTGTGTTTAAATTGGAGCAAGCGTTGGCAATGTTTTGATTGCATTTGACACATACACACCACGAATTCAGCGTTAACAGATAAGACACGACTATGGCTTTTAATTAAAGCAACAACAGTGACAACAAACTGAACGCCTACAACTGCTTTCGAAATTTGATTTCCTATTTGCCGCTTGATTCACTTTTGCGCAATTAAATTTCCATCAAATTGCAACAAATTCATTTAAAAGGCAATCAATTTGCCAGCCTCAAAAGCGTTTTGTACAGCTTAATGACCAAACTTGGTCGCTTCAGCCATTAGGCTGCGGCGTTAGATGATTATCAAGGCCCAATGAAATATGAGACAGTAACAACAACAACAACAGCAACATCTTACTAGACAATGCCTCATTAAAGCGCCCAGAGCTGACTAAGACCCCTTAGCCAAAACGAGTTTGGCCACTAAAGTGCTTTTTTTGGGGTCTAAATTGTGTTATTAGAATTTCTCTACCGAGAGTGGTTCTAAATTATAGTTCAGATAGCTAGATGCCACATAAAATATACAAACAAGTTAATCCATTAGCGGGCGCGGTCGTCTATTCGAAGTCTCTATGCCACTTGGCTAACAGTTAAGACATATTGAATATATGTCAGCATATGTATTTCCCATTGACTTGATTCTTCTTCTCTTTTCATTCACGTAGAAAACATGAAATATAAAATTTACAGTTTTCATTTAAATGAATTGTCTTCTTCATCTGCGGCTTACCATTTGGCCTAAGCCGATGACTTAAGTTGTGAAGCTTGTGGCATTGTTTGAGATCTATTTGATAACACAATCATCATTTCAAGTCATAGTTGAGTGCGGCTTTCACATGCTTACTAAGAATTCGGCATTGCGGTTAGCCTCTTTGGGCTTCTACTTGCGACTTCTGTGCACTTTGCGTTGGTGTGGCAAGTTGCATGTGGGTGTTTAAGACCGTGGCAAACAAAAGGGTGTTATTAGTAGTTCAAAGTCGTGCCCAGGCGTGGGCCAAGTATATCAGATACTCTTATGATGTCCTAGATAGCAGTAGTAGCAATATTAGAAATTTCCGGCCTAACGCTTTTTACCCCCGTTTTGTGTTCACTGACCTCTAATTGCAACAGTTGGATTTTGCGGCTCAGTCATTTGATAATTAACTTGACCTATCAGTCATTGCATACGTATGTGGATCAAAAAGTAAACCAAGACAAAGCAATTGACTTTTTAACCTGCATTCGGCTGGAATTGCAAATTAAGTGCTGTAGTTAACAGCAAGTTTGCATAAACAACAATAAAATTAATTGCCTGTCTCTGCATTTTCCACGCAATTTTCACGCAAACGAGGGGGATAGAGAAAAGTGCCGCCAGCAGTGAAAAACTTGGCAACTTGACAAATGTTGCAATGCAATACGATAATAAAAAAAAATAAAATAATAACATTTAAAGTAATTATCATAAAAGGCAAAATAAAAGACAACTGGCCAGACAACATGGCAATTGCAGCTAACTGATTGATGGCAGCGCCGCCAGCAAACAGCAAACAACAACAGCTACAACAACAACAACAACTACAACATCAACAGAAGCAGCAATAACAACAGTTACTGCCAATTTAGCCAGACTTGTGTCAGTTGCGGTTAGTTTTTTCTGGAAACATTGGCAGGGCACTGACTGACTGTCAAAACTGCAACAAGCAGTCAAATCAAATATCAACTTATAGTCAATGCAAATTCCATACAAAACAACAACATCAGCACTTGCAAATATCATCAATTTCAATCAATTACTTAAGCTCTTGCTCGGCCATTGGGTCAAGTCAATATATGTATTCAATAAACTAACGTATTTTATTGATAAATTATGCGCTGACTATCGCGACACCGATCGCGTCGCTTACACATGTCCGTGCCTGCTTCAATAAATACTAACGGTAATTGCAGTCTATCCCCCCCTCAATCAACTCTCTTGATCTTACACACACATATATACTCAGCTTCCCATCAAGTAGGCATTGGAGTCAAGCGCGTCTGTGGCTGTGGCAGCGCCGGAAGTCTTTGTGCGGCAAATAGTCAGGTCTCTTGGGTTTTTTGTTTGTGTTTGCCGTTGCTCACAACTCGATACCATTTAGTAGTCTAGGCGGCCTGGTAAGGCTATAACAGCTGTATCATTAAATTGGTAACACATTCGAACCAACTTTCATACCGGATAACCTATATTTTGTGTTATTATTATTTTATTTAATGGTTTTTTTTAGCTGCTGGTACCTTTTAAGCATATTTCCTAATGGAATGCTCATTAGATCTTACTCTTTACGATTAATAGCGGAACTTGTTGTATGAGATGTCATGTGTGCCTTCCGCAAAGCAAAAGTAAGCTTTTGAGCCTGGCTTTCTTATTTACATATGCTTCTCGCTATCTTCTGAAAAGATTTCTGAAAGAAAGAAATTGAAAATTAATTAATTAGTATTAATAATATTTAAAATAAAATCGCCTTGAAATTAAAGATAGATTTTAGTCAAATAATGCTAAAGTCAAGTGCAAGTATTATTTGTGATATTGAAAATAATATTATAAAAAACACGACCTTTGTGTTGACTAAATAAGTTATGCAGCATCTACAGAGATGCACTTATACGCATATATATATATATATATATATATATATATATATGTATGTTGAAAGTGTTATATATGTTAACAAAAAATACTTCACACACTAATAATCATAAAGCGTATCATTACTTCGGTTCGTTAGCTGGGTGTAGTATCTAAGATTCTCTTGCTTTTTATGATTATTGTGTGATGGCGTTTTAATCATATGCAATTGAATCAAGTTGCGACTTGATGCTGACTCTAAGCTTTAGTGGCACATGTGAATGATAGCCAAGTGCGGCATTTCTTTGGCGAATCACTTGCCACAGTGCCACAGACGGTTTGCATTGAACGAGTTTGCTACACCATCACCTTGCCTCTAACCAGAGCTAATCACACCCGCTGCTCCAACTCTGCCACAACTTCAAATGCCCCAAACGGGAGGCTGCTTTGCTTTTGTATTCTAACTGCGAATCGCACTGCCCACATTCACATCGCGTGCTGTGGTTTTTTTCCTCGCGCTTGTGTACCTGTATTAATGTATGTATGTTTGCATTTTTATATGTATTTGTAACGCAACATTGTTGTTTGGCTAGAAATCATCTTCATTTCTGTTTTTACCGGAAGCCAAATGCCAGATTCTTGTTGTTTATGTAGGCGGCGTCCAGTTATGATTGCATTTGCCTCCCGCCCCACGACTTTGTTGTTCTTTATAATTCAATTATGTGCACGTATGCACCTAACTGCTTGTTTTATGCTTTTCTGTTCGTTGAGTTTACTTTGTTGCAATTAAGTCACAGCCAGTTGTTCAGGTTTGATTGAGGCTTGGGGATAAAACAAAGAACAAGACAAAATTATGTCCAACAGTTAAGAGGTAAAAAAAATGTTGAAATTACATATTTAAAAAAAATAAATGGATACAGCTGCATTCTTTTGATGTTATTTTCTTTATATTAAAAATATACATATGCTGATGGACAGCTGTATGTCAAACTTATATTATTCTCTTACACATTTTAAGCACCACACATTTTGTGAAGCTGCATTCATAACTCTCAGATAATGCCAATAATATAAGCTGGAACCATTAGCCGCTTGGACAACGCCCTCTTTGATGGCTAACACAGAGATGGACAGGGAGAGGGAGCAAAAGAGAGTGCGAGAGAGATAGAGATAGATAGAGAATATGGCTAAAAGCACTAAGCACAAAGCGGCTTAATGCAAGCATACGTACACATTCATATACACACTCACACATACATATACTAACACTCGTAAAAGCTGGCTGACAGTGGCTTAGCTGCAATTGCTGCCAAGGCTTTGGCTACCACTCAAAGTAGCCGCCAGTGCAACTTATGCTTGCTGCAGTTAGTTGCTGCTTCTGCTGCTTCTTCTACTGATGATGATGATGATGATGATGATGAAGATGAAGATGAAGTTATTATTATCTGACAAGGGCATCGTAGCACGGAACAGCACAGCACAGCAAAGTGACTGACTGACTGTATTTGCTGCACTTAGCTAGCATTTTGCAGCTGAAGAGTTCTCTTAGCACCAGCACCAGCAATAGCAGTAGCTATCTTTATTTGAGGCGTGACTAATCTGCCCCCCATTGCAGCTCACACTGCGTCCGCATACGCGTGTAGTAGTAAATGTGTACGCTTTGCTATTTGCGCAAATGCAAAAGCAGCAATCATTATTAGGCGACTCCGTCGATGTGTAAACGGCGGCAGTGTCTGCAAATTTGATTAGCTCCAAGTTGCTCAAGTGCTTTAATCGATTCCAATGCTTCCGTGTGCTGCAAATGCAACTCTGCAGCCCTGAAACTTCATGTGGTCAACTTTTCTATTCTTCAGAGAACAACATCTCAGATTGTATCAATGCACACTGGAAAGTGTTAGGTTGTTGTTATTCTGGCTAGTTCTTTGTTCTCTCTGCATACGAAATGAGCCCATTGGAAAGTCTAGTTTAAATTATATCCAGCCAGTGGCCGATCGATCAATGTTAAATTCGATTTCCTTTTCAGCTGTGAAAGTGGCCAAATGCACGGGTTTAATAAATTGTATTGGGCCGTGCAATCTGGCAATTAGTGTAGTCGCCTGACAATGTAGACGATAAATTAAAAAAAACAAAATAGAAAGCTATTAGTATACAAATAAAAATTCAACAACATTAATAGGCAGTGCAATGAAACGAAAAACCGGAATGTGAAAATGTATTAAAACAAACGAAAATAAAAAAAAAAATAATCAAGAAGAAAAGCAAATAAATGACAACGGCAAACAAGCAGAAGGTATAAAAAAGAGCCACTGAACCACTGAAAAATAATTACAAGCCAAGAACAATAATAATAAGCAGCGAAACTGCAGCAGGAACATGAGCAGCCTGTCAGCAGCAACAAAAGCAACAGCAGGAGCAGCAGCAACAGCAACAGCAACAATAACAGCACCAGCACCAGCAACAGCAACAACAACAACAACAAATGTTGCAACCACGGGCAGTCTGGAGCCGGCGGTGGTGCCACGTACCGCCAATTTGCTGGCATGCAAACAATGGTGGCGCGTCTGCTTTTTGTATGGCGACCAGCAGAAATATTATCGACAGCTCTATAGCAAAGCGGCTGCACAGCGATTGGCGACCAGCAACGGCAGCGGCAGCACCAACGAGGCTAATCATGAAAATGACAATGCCAGCAGCAGCAGCAGCAGCAACAACAACAAAAACTGCCAATTGACGGGAACGGCCGATGACTACGATACGATCGGCTTTGGCACTGGCGATTGCGATTTTATCGCAGCGCAATTAGATGCCAACGAAGATGCTGACGATGGCATCGATCTGGGCGATAGCAGCCCCCAAGCTACAACCGCCACAAACAGCAGTAATAATCGGCCACTGTTTCCCGCCAAATCGCAATCGACGCCGCGTAGGAGCAAAAAGCTGCTGAGATCGCTGCGTGCTCATGTCAAGGGCGAGCACAAACAGAGAGACCAGAAGGAAAGGCAATCGCCACCAGAGGAGCCAACTAAACGCAATGCCAAGGTAACAGTGCTAGACGATCCCTTTCTGTTTGGCATCGATGCAGATCATTTGGGTGATCTGATACGTGGCAAGCACTATAGTTCAACGGATGCCACCGAGCACATTGCCAAGTACTACAGCATGCAATTGGAAGCACGGGAGGACCTGAATGCCACTTGCACTGCATCTGTGCTGGAAATCATTGAGCAGTCTGAAGAGGAGTTAAGAGATGAGCCCAAGCCAGCGTTGCCCCCCAAGCAAAAGCAACAACGCGTTGCACCACCACCACCCGCACGTATTGCAGCCGCTCACGTACCCACTCCTACTGCTGCACTGCAGTCACTCACCGCCAGCGATCTCCAATTTCTTAACCTGAGCCTGCGCCAGCGCAGTTTGCCACGCAGCATGAAGCCGTTTAAGGATCCCCATGATATCAGTTTCACTTTTAACGAGTTGAATGGAACACCGGAAGTGGTTGTTGGCGTTGCTGACGATACGGTTACTTCAGATAGACTTGAAGACAGAGTCGGAGGGGCAATGGATGCAGCTTCTGCACAGCAGGAGCCAAATGAGTGAGTAACTTTTACCCTGATCATTTGTCACTTTGCATATTGCTGACAATTTAAATGCATAACTTTTCAAAAGTGGTTGCGGCTTCTGCTGCTGCTGCCCAGTGTGTAAATAATGATTGATTACCCGGCAGCAACAGCAATAGCAGCAGCGACAGCAACAACTTGTTGCGCAAGT
Source organism: Scaptomyza caliginosa (assembly GCA_035044725.1). Taxonomy (NCBI): domain Eukaryota; kingdom Metazoa; phylum Arthropoda; class Insecta; order Diptera; family Drosophilidae; genus Scaptomyza; species Scaptomyza caliginosa. The sequence continues at coordinate 362,034 of JAWNNR010000004.1, read as the reverse complement.
TGGCAGCCCCAGAAGTCAATGAACACACACTGCGTGTTCTCTGTGCGATCTTGCTAAAAAAAGAAGTTGAAAAACATCGGAGTAGGTAGCTTGACTAGCAAATACCCTAATCCAAAATCGTCAAGACACATATTTTTTTTCAAACTACAGCTGACTCTTTCAACATGGTAACAGGAACATTGTTCTGTATAAGTTTATTAACAATAAGATCAGACTATCTTATTAATATTGCCTGTCGATTTCTAACAGTAGAAAGTCGATTTGAAACACTATCGACTATACCGGCTTGGGATTGAATATAAGCAAGAATAAGAAGAAGAATAATTCGTTTTCTGCCTATAACATAAATGTGTAAACGTTCAGAATCACCTTTAAACTTATTTTGAATGGGTTCAGGGTATAAAATAAAGGAAAACCGCAAAACTGCACGCAACAGAAATGATGATTTTGCCGCTGAAATTGAAACCACTGCAAGGCAACGCTTGACTGTTTTGCTGCTGGGGCTTTTGGCGCTTTTTGCTTGGCTGACTAGCTGTATATCTGACTGGCTGGCCGGTTTGGCTTGTTTATTGAGCGCTGCTATTGCCATGCATGCGCATCACTCATTCACTCAGTCAGCAACAGCAACAGCAACAAGAAAGCGACAACGACAGCAACAACGACAACGGCATCTCATTCTCAAGTTACGCATACGCCGCATTTGCCGGCAGCAAACAAGCAACAACAGGCAAAAAGGCGAGACAGCGACAGCGACTGCCAAAGTGTGATTTACCAGTGCCTTTGTTTGGCGCGGCTCGCTTTACATAAACATGAGCAGCAGTCGCTGGTATTGTTGTTGCTGTTGTTGCTATGGCTCATGTCATGATTGTGCATAATGCCATGCAAATATTGTGCCTCTAAGTTATTGTGTTTGTGCAGCACGCAGCTTATGAAATATGGGCGCTGGCCCTTTGGTTAGCCCAAAAGGGCCTAGAGGGCCGCCTAAATGCGCTGCTGCAATTGTTCTGCTGTGTCATGACATTTCCTTTTTGGCTGCAGTCGAGCGCAAAAATATTGCATATATTGTACTCGTTTTGTTCATTTTGATTTACAATGCTGACAAAAAAAAAACAACAAAAAAACAAAAGACTTAGGCAACAAACTTGCTGACTAAGGCTAAAGTCCAAAGAATGCACATTAGACAAAAAAAAAAAAACGCGACAAAAACACAACTCAATTAGCTTTCGGCTCCTGTTGCTCCTAAGGCATAATAATTATTATTTCCCAAAAAAAACGAAGCACACTCTTGCCTGCCTGCAAATCAATGCATTTTAAATGGGCTGCCAACAGGAAAGGGAGAAGAAAGGAAGCGATTCACAAAAAACAAACGCGAAAGCATAATACATAATAATAACAGACGCCGTTTTGATGCGACCTGACAGCTAACTGCCAGCAGCTAAATCAGAATCAACATTTGGTATTCCGGAATTCAGAAGCTGTCATTTGCCACACGCAAGTCAAGCAGCAGCTCCCTGAATGTCTGACTATTTGGTTTCTTGCCTGATTAGTTGGATTTTAGTTGGTATTTAGGCGTAAAGCGTTTGCCATCAGCTAATGCTGCTTCTTAATGCACCCACTGACATAGTAGGCATTTTAATAACAAGTCTTCACGATTCTTAATGAAGTTATTAGAAAATTGCCCGGCACTAATTAAACCTGCTGCACCCAACCATCTTTCAGAATCTTTCGACTTTCGTTGCGTTCGTTCTTAATAGCTGCAGGTTTAACTTGAAATTGCCACATTCGACTTTGCTGCAATGTGCAACGTAGCAGAGTTTAGCTTGTGTCTAAGCATTCAATTCAATCTTAACTACCATCGACAGTTGCATAAATCTTGAGCTTTATTTGGCTTACAGTAGCACTCTTCACGTATACATATACTAACTTCTTTAAATTGTGTACTAAGACTTAACCAGCTTCTTGAGCTATTTATTTTACGACGACTTCAGGTAGGTGCTTTTTTTTTTTTTCTTAGCTAATGGCAAAACTAATGTCTTGCTCAAAACATTATTAGCATGCCTGCAAAAAATAGTGCTTAAGGAGCATGGTACATTTACACACATACTGATTTTTTTTTAAGCTTTTTGTTATTCTCACGACTGAAAAGACTACCCAACTTTAAGGTCTTACTTAGAAAATTTGCAGAGGTCTTTCTGCTCGTTTTTACAGTCGAGCATCCTCATTTGTTATGACTATTTAATGCATTTAAGGTACCAAAACAGAACAGATAGGTGGGATTTTCGATTTTTAATTCTTTTTAAAGTTTACTTGAAATTGAATTGAGTTTCTCTTGGGAACTTGGCAAATTTATTTTAACTATATACGTTATGGCCTTTTAGTAACACATCAGTGTTTATGGTCGACCAGAAAGTTTTCTTAAGCTCATAGTTGTAGATTACATAAATAAACACTTTAATATATAAATTTGTTTAAATTTAGCCGTATTACCGTAAGAGAATAAACATATTTGGTATATTTTATTGTTCTCGTTGTGAATATTTTTGCAACTTTCCTTTTCGCATAGCTTGTATATGTTTAGAACTTAACTAGTTTCCGAAATATGTGTGCAAATTAGAAACAGAAAGAGAGCAATTTGTCAATGTGAACGCCTCTACCACCACAAAGACATTTATATTGATTTTGATTTTAATTAAGAAAGCCATTAAGGGCACTTGGGTAAGAGAAACAAAACGAGCATCAGCAACACAATGAACAACAACAACTTTGAGGCAAGTTCCACTGGCACATTTGCCCGAGCCCCTGATGAATGACTCTGGGGCGTTACTAAGTCATTTGTGTGTGTGTGACGCGGCTGCTGGTGCTGCATGGCATCTCTTAGCCTGTTGCCTGTTGCCGTTTGCTGTTGCTATTGCAGTATCGCAGATGCAACTTAATTACAAAAAACAAAACGCAACAAATCTTGGGGAATGCAAGCCGCAATAACAACAGTCATGCCCCACCAGACAATTGGCCAACATGCCCAGAGTTGCCAACTTGCCATTTGGCAAAGGTAGAGTCAACACCACAAACTGAAACTGAGAATGAGACAGAGACTCTGACTCTGGCAGACGGCGCCAGTCAACTGCGACAGCCAAATGAACAAGTGAGCCACCTCTTGATTTATTTATGCAAAGCCATACCAGATTATTTTATATTTCTGTTTCTGTTTTGTGTCCCTCTGCCTGTGTAGTTAATGCTAGCTATTAAAGTAATTCTCTTCATAAAAATGTTAACTTTGGTCTCTCTATCAGACACACACACACACACATGTTTGACATGCTAATTGCAAGCCCAAGAAGAGGGACGGCTGTCGCTCAGTTAAGTCGTATAAGCAACAATTGCGTCGCATATATTTATTGTATATTTTGTTAACGCGTGATTTTGTAGCTACGATAATACCGGTAAGCCTAGTTGCCCTTCCACACTTTAAGGCATTTCTCAAGCGCTTAAGCAGCTGTCAAAATGTCTAAACGAAAAATCACTTGGAGCATGTCCAATTGCTTAAAGATATCAGTGAACCGAAATAAATTGAAATCGATTTTTCATTTGAGATGAGCGCGTGTCGAATTGTACAGGATATACGAAAAACTCTTTGTCAAACATTGAACTAAAATAATAGACGCTCAACATGGTTTATAGTTTTTCAAGCTTAAGCATCGAAAGAATGTATATATAACCTATACGAATTTGTATAATGATTGATGTTATGATGCAAATTTCCATTTGAGACGTGCGGGCATTCGTGTCACGCTTCCATCGCTAGTTAAGCTTAAGAAATTCCTGGCCCGTTCTGCCAACTCACGATACATATTGTTCAGCTTCAACATGTTTTCGCCCACGAAACCAATTGGTTATAGATACTTATTTAAAGCCATATTTACATTCACATGGCCACAAACACAAATATAAAAAAGTGCGTTTTTTGGCATTATGCATATATAGAGTATGTCTTTTGTTGCCAAAAGTGGACAGCTGAATGACATGTGCCGCAGCCTAGGGATTTATCATTGTTTCATCTGGGCCAGTGTTGTGGCTGCGGGTAAAATAAACATAGCCTACGGGCACCACACGGTCAGCGTGCAGTCGCATAGAGATAATTTATCTGATGCATTTCTCGCTAATTAATTAAACTTTTAGCGCATATACACACGCACAATAAGCTGGCTATTAATTTATTGCTACCCGCCTAATAGTGAAAAAAATGAGAAAAAAACATTGAAAATAAGATGAAAAAACCGCGCGTAATTTTCATTGACAGCTTCACTTTGGCGTGGAGCAGCCTTTGCATTTAAATTGCCTGCGTGCCACTTCACAAGGCACTTTTTTGATGCACTAAATAACAGAGATGCTGAGGGTGAGGTGAGAGGCACTTGGTGCATTAACACTCTTTCAATTCCTGCTTCGTTAGATGTTGAACTTGCTAGCTAGCTCAAGTTGGTGGTCAAGCTTTTCTGGTTTTTGCTAAAGTTCTTATCATGATAAGCCTTTTTGGCTGCTGGCAAGCGACACAACACGTTGCGTTGTTAAGTTCTAAGTTGATAAATTATTGAACATTAAAATAACCAAAGATGTTTGGTCGACTAAATTGAAAAATTAAAGTTTATTAATAAAACTTATGAAGAGTATTAAAAACGCTCAGCTTTCTTTCAGTGCAATTGTCATACGCATGGCATTAAGCTCCCTCCGAGAATGTTGCCTTTCAAACTGCTTATCATTGGCGTCTACTATCCTTGGGGATAGCAATTTCCGTTTATCATTAGGAATTCGATGCATATGCTATTTTATTGACTGTCATGCACTCATAAAAAGCAATTAGCAACTAATTATTTACCATGTTTAGTCCGTGCTGTAGTTTTGACATACCACAAACAACAGTTAGTCACCAAGTTCAGCTTGAGCAGCATTACCGTTCGACTTTGTCAACATTTGCCAAAAGTTCTTTACTTTATTTTGAGCCTGATGTTGTCGTCGTCTGTTGTTGTTGTTGTTGTAAGTTGTTGTAGCAGCAACAGCATACAACACACAGCGTACAAGTAGGATAACAGCAGCCACAACAAGATCTATTCAGAATCGAATTCACCAGACACGATACAGCGCAGTAGGAGTTCAATTTCAGACGAAGCAACGAAACATGCTGCGTAGGCAGCAGCAGAGTTAAGGAAGCTGCTGCTGCGTCTGCTGAGCTGCTTTGGTTTTGTTAATGGCCAAGAAATTAGATTCCGATTGCAGTTGGCCATAAATCAGAGACAGGCACAACTTGCACTCTGGGAAAAGCCGCAAGAGCAGCAACAAAGCGGCTTTCTGTAAATCATATTACGGTTAATTTGTGAACAGTTTTGTTCAGGAGCGTGGCACATAAATCATCCTCATCCTCATTGACTGCTGCAGTTGCCCCTTTCTCCTCATCTGGGTGGACATGTTTAGCGTCTGCTAATGTCATTAATAATTGCAGTTGGGATTTTATTGCTTGCCAAGAAGGCAGGTGTCAAAGTCTTTGCCTAATCAAGTGATTTATAAGGTTTTAATGTCTTTGAAGTTAAGTGTGAAATATGCAACTATTTGCAATAGTTGAAATACATATCTTTATGTGGCTGAGTATTGAGATATTAGATGACAGAAGCAAAAATAAATTCGAAGCATTTAAGCACAAGAATAATGTCAATAAAAACTGGTTTTTCTTGCAAAAAATAACGTCTTATTCATATTTAAAACGTTTATCGAAATAAATGGTTTATTTTTAGACACTATAACAGAATTCCCAAAGCGATTACTTGATAGGGCCCTCAGGCCCAAGGTCTGCAAATACTCACAGAATGCTCTAAAATTATGTGCTTATGTATTTTCGTACTATGCTTGCTTACAATTGCTTGAACAGAACACTTGAAATTTTCGTGTTTTTGAGTTTTGAGTAACAAAGGTGAAATAAATATCAATCAATGCCAATTTGTTTTACAAACAGCATAAGCAACAAAGATGAAAAAGAGCCAAAAGATGAGCAAAAAAGCGAATCGAAACGTTAAAAGCTAACGGATACACGAATAGTTGGCCCGAATCCGCTGGCTAGTAGTAATTATGGTCAAAAACAAAATTGAACATAATCACCACGCACTGAGACAAAAAAAAAAACATGAATGTATAAAATAAAATCGAAGAAGCCGCATAATTTTTAATGGCCCCAGACGAACAAAAAATAAAACAAGCAAAGGAAGAAAACAAGACGAACGAAAAGCATAAACAGCAAAGACACGGCTTCAATTAAAAACAACGAAAGATAGAAAGACGAGATGATAAAAAAAAATAAAAATAAAAATAAAACAAGTTCATAGACCAAAGACAACGACCGTTGCTAAAATTGTTGAAGCTTGATGCTGAATGCTGTGGGCCTGTTTGGACCTGGTGCTGCTAGCCACACACAGAGGCTGAGGGAATATACTGTAGTGGATGTGGAAGAAATGTGCGCTCGAAAAGGAACATTCAATCAGTGGGCGATGCGAAACGAATGCTTTTCAATTTTGATGGATTCACAGCAAGTTAAAAATTAATTAGAAGTTGACCAACAGCAGCTTGTTGTTGCTGTTGACGTTCTTGTTGTAGTCTTTTAAGTAAAAAATAACGCTTTCAAATCAATTACCATGCTCTCAACATTATTGGCCGCTATGTCAGCAAAACTCTTCTTCACTGACTCCAAACAACCATTTAGCGCGCAAAATTTGCATTGATGATGCAATTTTACAGCACACACAGAGAGGTAGAGGGAGAAAGAGAAGAGAGCAGTGATAGAGGCTAAAAAGCAAGTCGAGCTTACTACAGTTAACACACACACACACACACACACACACACACACACACACACACACACACACACACACACACACACACACACACACACACACCGCTCATTCCAAACGTTTTCCCTCGCATTTTCCGGATGAGTTCTGAGTTCTAAAACCAGCTTTTGTTTCCAGCTAAGACTCCTTGGCTGCAGACTCAATTCTCAACGGTTAAAGAGTGTTGTGGCATCTTTGTTTCAATGTTTGCCGCGCAACAACAAAAACAACAGGTACAACAATAACAACAACACAGTACAGATACACAAACACAAATTACTGGCATAGTTGTTGCTGTTGAAGCAGCTGTGAAAATTTGCACGCTCACAAAACAATTTTCGTTGCCGTTAGCAGAGCAGAAAAGCCAGAAAGCAAAATGTTGCAGCAACATTTTTGCCGCCTGAATATGTTGGCGACAACAACAAAAACAACAACAGCAACAATATTAATTGGTCATCAGCTTTGTTACCGAAAGATAAGCAAACAATTTGTTCTCGCTCGCTTGGGAGCTAAGAGTTCAACTCTTGTTGGCAGGGGCGCACTGCTTCTTCTTCTCCTCTCTTCCATTAAGCGGCATTGGTGTGAAAACTCATGTTGTGATATGTAGAAATTATGCAATTATTTTGCTTATGCGCGACTTTCTAAATTGAACACACATTTTAACAGCTGCCTTTCATTTACAGTTAGTCGTTTAATTAATTTCAATATGTCTAAGTATTTGTGCATGTACATGTGTGCGTGTGTATGTTTGCAATTAGTGCCACTTGGCGTATGAGCAATAAATGCAATGCTTGACCACACGCAGCCAGAGAATGGGCCTCAGCATGGGCTCTGGTTTTGCTTTTGGTTTTGCTGCTGCGGCAGACATTCTTAATCAACTTTTAGATGCAACAAAAAAGAGCAACAACAGCAACATCCACACCAGCAATACCAACATGGAATGTTTGCCATCCACAAGCAGGGTACGAGTCGCTGCCAAAGTCAATAAAAATGTCAACACGCCAAATGTCATGTTGACAGCAGCAGACAAGAACTAGGTAGGTAGGAGTTGGAGCTGGAAACTAGAAGAGGCCCAGACACAATACGGTAGGAGTGGGAGCAGGGGGCTTAAACAATGTTACGTGTGCTTTCCTCCATGTTTGCCATAAAGGTTATGGCTATTTTTATTGACAATTCAAAAATCGTTTAACCCAATCGTACTAGTTGTGAGCTGGCTTCCATGGATATTAATAAAGCCCTTTAACAGCACGAATACCTTGCATGTTTAAATGTATATTTCTGACGAGAGTACTTGCTAACAGCAACAAACTTATCCTTATAAGAATCTCTAAGAGAAATATTTGCCAACAAGGCTGTAAAGATTAAACACATTAATATTGAACGATATCAGAAAAAATCACGTTGTTTGTTTAGGCGAACTATAAAGTGTTTATAATAACAAAAAACAGGATATAAAATACAAACATTGATTATTCCGCTCTGCCTAAATTCTGTCAACATACAGGCCGACCGACGGTTAACTTTAAAACATTCTTACGGTAAGGATAAAAAACAATAAAACTCAAGGCAAGAGCTGCTCAAAGCGTTGGATTCACAGAAGAGGCTGAATAATAAATGTGCGTTATTGCTGCTATTGTTGCCGTAAGGAATAACTCTCAATAGTAAAATGCCATAAACTTTTGTCGGCCTTTAAAGGAGACTACCTGTAGTGGTAAAGAGCTTTGCGTTGTTGTTAACCGAAAGCAATGAAAAACTATCCGTGGAAACTTTCGCCTGCCTTGGAGCATTAACCCAAATTTCTGTGTGCCCGGTTAACCGCACAAACTGTTGCTATTGCTGTTAGCCATGGCTCAGATCTTTCAAGTGAGACGCGCGACTTTGCAATTTGTCAACGCATTTGCTGTGGCTCAGTATATAATGATCATTCATTTAGATGCCAGCCGGCAGATAAGCGACCCTGCTAAATATAGTACTATAGTCGATTTCTACTTCTTCTCCTCTGGGCTGAATGCTATATATATAAGTATAATGTAGAGTTGATGGTAAGTGCTTGAGCCGTTGTAGCTGCCACTTGACACGGTCGTGCAGCTGCAGCAAGTAAAAAAAGCTAAGAGCAGCAAGTAAAGGAAGCGAAGAAAGACAGTTGCGGTTTATCAATGGCAACGCTTTGAACTAGTTTTAGGGCGCGAAACCATGAGCCTAGTGAGACAGAGATAGATAAAGTGACTGAAGCCAAGTGGTTGAAACCAGTTTTTGTTATGTATATTGTGTTTTGTATTTCGTATTTTGTATTTTGTCTTTTTGGTTCAATGACTGCCAAAGTGAGCCACAGCATTAACCCTTCTTCGTTTAGACTGTGCCACTGCTGCTGTTGCTTCATTTTCGTTATTTTTATGGTTTGGCAATGCAAATACAAATATTGGCAACAGCTGCCCGCAGGTCAGAGTGCCCGCATTTTATTTAACACATACTCACAAGCAGCCAAAGGGTATTTTATCCAATCATAAAAGTTGCTTTGTTTTTCATTGCAACATAAGCTAGATTGGCAACATGTTGCTTTGCAATAGGGTTTCGATGCACACAAGCAAATACCTCTTTAATCGTCTGGCAGTTTCCATTTTTCTAGAGAGCGACTGCAAGTGCCAGTGTGCTAGCTTTAATGGCTTAATAAAGCTGATCTCCAAACAAATTGAAACTTGGTCAACAATTGCTGGCCAATTTTACGCAATTCGTTGCAGTCAACAATAAATTCACAAATTGGTAAAATGCCGCGCGAATGAAAAGAAATGCAGGTCGCCAACAGGCACACCATCAACAACAACAGCAGCAACAATAACATTCAACCCAACCAGCCAATTGACTGACCACACAATAAATTCAAAAGACTTCAACTGTAGTTGCTCTGGGCCGCAATGTCCCAGCTGCAGCCTCCTCCCATTTTGCTATCCAAATGCATTGCAACAAATTTTGTGTTTAGACACAGTTTTTTGTGCAATGTACAGTGTTACATTTGGTTTGCTTTTCATTCCAGCCTGGTTCCGCCGGTCCCCAGTTGCCGTCTCCACAGTCTCCTGCCAGCCGTTTGTTTGGCTGGTAATTTGAGTTTGAATGCAGCTGATTTGACAGCGGCCAACACTTTTGGCTGCTCGCCGCCGTTGGCATCTGTCTCCAGCTGCGCGACTATGCACGTGCATTTGGGTTCATTTTATTTTTTTGGTTTTTCTTCTTTTTTTTTGTTTTTGGTAGATCCCACGCCTGCAACGCGACGCCACGCATTCCTCTAGACCCACAGTTCTCCTCACCTTCAATCCTGCAATTTTAGATTTGAGACAGCATTTGCGCTTTAAAATGCAAATGTCGACGCTCCATAAAAACAATGGTTGAAACTAGATTTTAGCTTTGGTTGACTATGCGAACAAACCCAAAAAAAAAAATAACAAAATCTGCGCAATTAATTTGCGGAGCAAACCACAAACCACTTGCACCATCACCATCATCAGGCTCCATCATTCGGGCACCGCCTCACACAATATTGACACATCAGCAAAACTGCGCTGAAAGCCAGCGAACTAGAAATAGAATTGCCATTGGTAAAGCGGATGCGGAAACAAAAAGAATGAATTCGCTTGGTTAAATCATCATGGCCCGCAACATAAAACAAAAAATCAACAACAAAAGGGCGGCCACAATGTTTTGATAAAACGCCCGCATCAGAGCACTCTTACACACACACATACACACGCGCGTACAAGCAAAAACAGTCACAAATGCTACTACTCATACACTTATCCAATTCATAGACAAGCAGAGTTACAGAGCTGGTTACGCCCACCAGCCCATCAGCTTCCCTCCTCCCAGATTCAGCCCTAGTTACGAAGTCACAGCTACAGTTACATAAGCGCAGACAATGCACAGTTATCCTTTGATAGCTGCAACAATAACAACTGCAACAACAAACAAAAGGCATGAAATGGTGCGTGCTGCGGTTGATATAAGTCCAGCCTCAAATCCTCTACAGTCAAATTTCGCGGTTGTTTGGGGATTTTAAATAAATGTGATGTCTAACTTCAGTTGACTTTATAACTTTTCTATCGTTTTTAAAGCATCAAAAAGTTAAAGTTTATTTTAAATATTTACAATTGCTTAAAATTTACTTAACTTTTGGTTAGTTGCTTAAAGGTGTGAAACACTGCTTGAGTTTTGTCTTTAATTTAATAAACATTATGATTCAAAATGGTTATTGGTATGAAAATAATCTCAAATATTCAAATATAGTTTTTTTTTGTTCAACAACTTGGTCGTTTTTTGGTGTGGCAGCATTAAGCAATAAAACTTAAGCTTGCATGTTTTTCTTGCAAATGTTTTGTATAAATACCGGAACCATTAGGCCCAATACAAGTATAAGATAAGTACTGAGTTTTATAGAATTCATCAATGGTGATCTACCGCAAACATATTCAAGGTTAAATTATTAAAAAACTTGAATTAAAAAACAACAACAGCGGCAATATACCAATGTAAGCACATATATACTACACAAATACTAGACGTACTAATAAACATTTGAAAAGTCAACGAATGTTTTTGTGCAGCGCATTCAGGGCGCAGCTAGGATAACAATGTCAGGCATACAACAAGATGACAAACAGCGACAGCCCAAGGGCCCGGAAAGCAGACAACAGCAAAACATGCGACTACCTACACATATGTGTGTGTGTATGTGTATCAGACAAACAGACAACAATAACAACAAAATAAGCTGTCGATTTGTTTGTGTAAAAGCTGTGAAGCGTAGTTGTATTTTCATTTTGACGTACAATCCTTTTTTTTGTTTGGCGTCGCATAAAAAACAAACTTAAATTGACAGCTTGATCAAAACGAATGAAAAAACAAAAAAAAATAAAAAAAATGTATAAAGCATTAAATAAAAATTAAATTTTACATATGTAGACATAGGAAGTGCAAAACCACATAAATTCAATAAATTACAAAGGAATAAATGAACAAACAAAAAAGTTTATTGCATGCGGTTTCTGATAATGTATTAAACATATCATTTGATCATGTTCATAAAGGCTTTTGGCATTTTGTGGCGACAGTACAAGAAAAATTTCCCAGACCAACTAAAACCTCTAACCTAGCATGCAATAGCCGCAAATATTTTAATTGAGTTTAAATTAGCCACGCCACAACAAAATTGCCAACACCTTAAGACTCATACTAATATTTTCCCATCTCTTTCTCTTTGTCCATTCCAGGCCCATAAGTCGCACACCGTTGACGCAGATCTCCTATCTGCAGAAGATACCCACGTTGCCACGCCACTTTTCGCCAAGTCAAGGCTCATTGCCGCCACAGGCTCTGGGCAATCTTGGACTGCCCAGCAGCTCCTCAGCGAGCGCTTTGTATGCAGCGCAGAATGCGGGCTTGTTGCCAACATCGCCGTTGCCACTGCAGCGGCATCAGCAATTCTTGCCGCCGCATCATCAACAGTTGCCAATGTTGCCGCCCGGACAAGGGGCTGGCACGCAGTATTCACCAGCCATCTCAGGCTGCTCCTCCTCCTCCAATGCGAAGTATGCAAACTCAGCGCAACAGCATCAGCAGCAACAGCAACAGCATCATCCACATCATCAGCTTTCACCGGCGCTTTCAACACCATCTCCGCCATCACTGATGCATCATCCGGCGGTCAATTGCTCCACAGTAGCAGGGCATGCACCATTCCTTGCCGGGCCGCATATGGATATGCAACGACAATCGCACTCCGATGACGATAGTGGCTGTGCTCTGGAGGAGTACACTTGGGTTCCGCCCGGGCTGAGACCGGATCAGGTGGGTTGTTTTCTGTCCCTGTCTTGTTCCTGTCTCTGGGGAGATTTCTGATTTGTAATTCGTGTTTTGTGCCTTGCGATAAACTGCCAGTTCGTCTTGAGTTATTGTGCGTGATTTTGTCATTTAAAGGCTAAGAGTTGCGGGCAACACCCAGTCCATAAATCAGCAAGTTTCTTCTCACTTTTAAGCTGATAGCTGCTTTATGTATTCTGCGATCGAGACTTGGTTGCTATCTGAATTCTCTCCTCAACGTGTGGGCCATTTCTGTGCATTCTCTAGCTATCTGCATATTGAAATTAGATTGCGCTAATGAAAGAAAACCTCCAGGCTAAAAAGCTACCCACATTGGCTGTTGCTATTTTTGCCTTTACTTGTTAGCCATTTCTCACAAGGCGACTTTTATGGCCAATTCAATGCAAGTATTGCCAAATAAAATGGAAAAAACTTTGTAGAATACAACACACAAGTGCTACCATTTAAAACGGTTTTTCAATTATTTTTTTTTTAGGCTAGCGTTAACGCCACATAAATTATTTGCGTAAAATATGCGCCAATGCCATATAAATCTTGCGCAATCTTTTTTAGCGGCTGCGACGCCCAGAAGTACGCTTCCAACATTTTTTAGGGCATTTTTGTTTTTTGCATTTAGCCACGAACAACGTTGGGTTTGGGCCAAGCCCAAGAGACGCCATGACAGCAAACTCTTTGACTTGCAACCTTCTCAGCCTCACATATCCGCTTTGCATTGGATCGCGTTAATCCCGCTCAAACTGACACCGCTGCCTATCACATGTCGCACAGGCAGACGTTTAAATTCCCTGCATTCATGTTGTAGTTTGATAAAGGCTATATTAACTTATTGTTATTACGTTAAGCAGGAAGATCGCAGGAAGTTAACCATACAAATCCGATAAATTAAATAAGTTTCTATTAGTCATTACCAATTAGTAATAACAATATTAAGTGTGTACACTTCATTCTACTTTTTTATGTCCTTCAAAAAATGTCAAAGTGTTACAAATTTACAGGGCATAGTCATCGTCGCGCACTCTCTTCTAAAGTAGTCTTGTTTTGATTTTATTTTGTATTCTATTTTTTTTCTGTGTATTTGTATTTGTCGTGCTGCCAGTGCCATTGCCAGTGCCATTGCCATATTGTATTTTTGGCAAAAGCTACAAACAGAATTGAAAATTTATTTACAGCCATTTACGTTGACGCAGCATAAGCCATGTGTCAGTCAGCCAGTCAGTACAGGCCAGCCCAGTCCGGTCCGTAGAGTCGACTGTCCTATCTGTTCTGTTCAAACGCTTGGCAGTTGGCTGACGGCGACTTCAACTGAGAGCCATGCTGTTGAGCTGTTGGGCTGTTGGGCTGTTGGTCATTTGTTGGCAGATCGCATGTTTAAATTTTAAGGCAATCGGCGCATTTGAAAAAAAAAAACATAAAAAGAACGCTGACTAAAAACGTGGCCAATAAACTGAGCAGCTGAGGCAGCTTAGAAGTTGACCGAGGAAGCACGTTGCGCACCTTTTAACCTGGCTAAAATGCCAAATCAACATAATAAAATCAAAAATCTTCAAGCAGCAACCTGCTGTGCAGTCAGTTGAGGCAGCCTTTGACAGCCCAACTCTGCCCCAAACGTGATGAAGATGAGGCTGTTGTAGTTGATGATGATTAAGTGATGGAGGAATTGCTTAAACCCTTTATTTTGCACATAGCTTTAGTCTAGTAGTGTGAGCTCACAAGTTTCATCTGCATTCCATTTCGTGCCGAACAAAATTGTTTTAACTTTCTTTTATATTTTTTTTTGCAGGTTCGCTTGTACTTTTCTCAGATACCCGACGACAAAGTGCCATACGTCAACAGTCCCGGAGAGCAGTATCGTGTGCGACAATTGCTGCATCAACTGCCGCCGCATGATAACGAGGTAAGTGTATGAATATCCCACTATATCTATGTATCTCAGTGGTCCCCGGGGTCTGACACTGGTCCTGCCCTGTCAATTTCGTGGTATTTATTCAAATGTGTGTGCATTTTATCGTGATTGAATGGCCTCGTGTCCCCGCAACGACAACTCGAATTACGGCAACGGCATATCAAAGTCAATGCCAGCGATTTTCCCACACGTTCTCTGTTGCTGGGGTTTTTGTTGTAACTTGCCGTTGTTATTCCTATACCTTTTAATTAATCAAGGAAACAAGTGCAGCTAACTGAACCGAGCACCCGAGCAAAAACCACAAAACTACGATAAAAATAATCAAAAAACCAAACACCAGTCTGGCGCAACCATTAAACACTCTTTCATTTAATATGATTTGAAGAGACTCAGATCACTTTAAAAAGAACACCTAACTCAGTAAAAAAAACAATTACAACAAAACACAAGAAAGTTTAAACGTTTTTAAAAAGGGTTTTAAACTCCAGTTAGCTCAGTCACAAATTAAGCGTCAAAAGTAGACTACCTGATTTTAAAATTAGGGTATAGAAGGAAGCGTTGAACGGATTCCCACAGTAAGCTTGTTACTGATATCAGTTACCATTCGAGCTTTTTAGCATTTACCACTATTAAGCATTTCCACTAACTGGGGGTTGCCATGTTAACGACTAGTAAAAACGAATACTGACCGGACTGCAGCAATGGGCTGTGCGTGTGTGTAAGTGTATGTGTGTATATGTGTTTTTTGTGTAGCAAATGCCCGAATTCCAAGCCGAAAGTCACATCAAATTGTGCGCTGGGGGCAACAAAAAAGAGGAAACCCAAAAAATTTGCATACAACACAAACGAGAGACGCTAAAGCTGACCACAAGTTTCGGCATTAGAAGGAGAAGAAGCAGGAGTAGCAACAGCAGCCGCAGTTAGACCACAAGATATCCCAGTAGTTGATGGGCAGCAGCTACCCATAGCTACCGTTCGCCGTCTGCGGTTGTCTGCCCAACCCACTGGTCACTCGAGCTGAAGCTGAAGATGAAGGTCTAGCTGTTGTTGCAGACAAACAATCTGCCCCAGCGTTGACTTCTTGGAAAGATCACTTGAGGCAGCAGCAACAAAAGCGGCAGCTGTTTACCTGCCCACCATCAACTTGAACATATGATTTGGCTGTCCGTCTCTCTCTATCTGTATATCTCTCTGTCTGTCTGTGTACCTAAAAAAAAAACGGTTCTTCTTCTGTGATTGCAGGTTCGTTACTGTCACTCACTGACGGATGAGGAGCGCAAGGAGTTGCGTCTGTTTTCCACACAGCGCAAACGTGATGCACTCGGTCGAGGCAATGTCCGACAGCTGATGAGCGCTCGTCCCTGCGATGGTGTAAGTACAAAGAAACTCTCCCAAACCCTTATACACTTTTGTGTCATGTTATAATAACCCAAAAAGCATAATAAAAAAAAATTGACAAAACTTTTTTAACGCTTTAAATTTTTTAAAATTAAGTTTTTTTTTTTTTTTGTTTCGTTAAGGTTGATTTTCAAAACTTTTTATTGTACATATACTAGTTTAAAAAAAATATGTTACTCTTTCCCGCATTTTAAATATTATTAACCTTAACAACTTCGTCAGCGCTTCAAAAACTTTTTTTACTCTACCCCGCACTTTCACAATTTCACTTTTCTAACACTTATCATTATTATCTTTCTAGTGCGATGAGCTAATTTCCACTGGTGACATTGCCGTTTTTGCAACGCGCTTGGGTCCCAATGCCAGCTGGCATCCGGGCTGCTTTACTTGCTGTATTTGCCGTGAGCTGCTCGTGGATCTCATCTACTTCCATCGCGATGGACGCATGTATTGCGGACGACATCATGCCGAAACGCTAAAACCCCGTTGTTCCGCCTGTGATGAGGTACGTTACTTGTCCCACACTTGCACACCTCCTTTACCAATTTTGCATCAACTATTGCTTACTTAGATCATACTGGCGGATGAATGCACGGAGGCGGAAGGACGAGCTTGGCACATGAATCACTTTGCCTGCCACGAGTGCGACAAACAGCTTGGAGGACAGCGTTACATTATGCGCGAGGGCAAACCCTATTGCTTGCTGTGCTTCGATGCCATGTTTGCCGAGTATTGCGATTATTGCGGCGAGGCTATTGGCGTCGATCAGGGACAGATGAGTCATGATGGTCAGCACTGGCATGCCACTGATGAGTGCTTCTCGTGCAACACGTGTCGCTGTTCTTTGCTTGGACGCGCCTTTCTACCACGTCGTGGCGCCATCTATTGTTCGATAGCGTGCAGTAAAGGTGAGCCACCAACGCCGTCTGATAGCTCGGGTACGGGCATGTACACAACACCAACACCGCCATCACAACGTGTTCGAACGCAGCCGCAGACAAGAATTCCAAGTAGCCACGCCTCAAGTTCGCCGCCCATGTCACCGCAGCAGCAACAGCAGCATCAGGCCAGTTTTAATCAGGCCATGTATCAGCTGCAGAGTCAGCAACTGGCTGCAGCTGGCGTTGCATCTGCCTCAGATTCGGATGCAGGCGTTGTTAAGGATCTGGATAGAAGTAGCCATAATGTGGGCAGTGTCAGTGGAGGCGGAGACTTTACTGACTTTTCCAGTTCGCAGAATATGTCACCGCTGAATTCACCCGGCGATTTTCTACCGCACTTGATGCCTAAGCCCATGGAGCTACAGCGCGATGGCATCTACAATTTCAATGAGATGTCCACCAATTTAGATGCAGCATGGCCTGCAAAGCCACCGCTGGGAGCCACTAATAGCTATCAGCTGCAGCGGCAGCTGCATCAGGTCTCTAAACTGGAAAACTCCCATACCTCCAGCATGCCGGAACTAGGTCTCGCCAATTCACAGCACACTCTACCCAACTTTGCACAACAACTACCGGCGCCACCGTTGCATGCCTCTGTCCAGCAGTTCCATGCCTCGCAGCATGAATATGCGGACATTATGCATCCACCACCACCGCCTCCAGCTACGGTTGGCGTTTGTGAGCTGCCCGAACTACCCACGCCCAATCTGAGTGTTGCCTCGACTGCACTGCCACCGGAGCTGATGAGTTCGCCAACACACTCGGCTGGAGATCGTTCCCTTGATACGCCTCTATCCGCACAATCGGCAACGCAGCCCGTAACACATCCGGTTTCGATACTTAGCGGAGCTAGTTCCTCCTCTCCGATGAGCGGAGAGCCGACCAAGAAGAAAGGTGTGCGCTTCGAAGGTATACCTGATACATTGCCGCGCTCACGCAGCTACTCTGGCAACGGTGCAGGTACATCTGGTGGCGAAAGGGACAGAGACCGAGACCGAGACAAAGATAGAGACAGGGATCGGGAACGGGATGGCAGTCGTCATGGAAATGGTCACAGCTCGCGCCGACGTCGTCGTCGCAAGTCATCGTCGAGTCATCACCATCGCAATGGCAGCGGACATCGATCGCATTCCACAACACGGGCTGACACTTATGCGCCAGCTCAGCCACTCTCCTCCTCCTACCAGGGATCACCCTCACTTCTGCAGGCAACGCCGCAAGTCACAGAGGCGCCGCACAAGTCACCCAGACGTGAAAGGGACCGGGAACGGGAAAGGGAGCGGGATAGGGAAAGAGATCGAGAATCTGAAGAATCTGATGTTTGCTCCACATGCTCATCGAGTTCATCCAGCTCCGAAGATTACATGATGATGTATCAGCTGCCACAGCGGCGACACTATGGCGGCGTACGTGTTAGCTATGTGCCCAATGATGCTCTTGCCTACGATCGCAAGAGAAAGCCCTCCGAGCAGGCGAATAGCGACAAGGACAAGAACTGCATCATCTCGTGATGGCGTAAGCCGGCGGACATTTTAATTATAAGTTGATTGCGCAACGGCTTGTTGTTGTTGGTCTTGTTAATAAATGAGGCGCCGCCAGCGCTCGAATGCTAACGAAGCAGCAGCCACCAGGTGGTCATCAATTTTCCATATATACATTCATACATACATACAAACCTACATATACAATAAACACACATACTCATACTGATGCAGAACTAAAAGAGCAGAACTCATATCCCGCACTTTAACAAAGCAATAAAGTTCAACTTGAGATTTAAGACGCTTAATTAAGAAATCATATTGACTAAAATAATGTAACATTCACAATATGAATACCTTGACGGTGTTACTCTTTACTGTTCCAAAAATATGTAGTACATTTTGGATTAAGAAACCTAATTTAACACTTGATTTGCTTATATTTTGTATACATAATAAATTATATGTATTTAATTTAATTAGCATCGATACGTCAAGAGAACTATGGTATATACATATATAACTAAGCATATATTTATATACATAAGTGTACTAAATTTATATTTATTGAATTGTAAGTTTTATGCAACAGTAACTTAAAAATATATGACTAGCATTTGTCTAAGTAGGAAAACAATTGCGATACAATTTGGCTAAACAGAGAATACAATACAATAAACATAAACTAAGACCTAGCTTGTACGAAACATTACTATGAATAAAGAGTTCAAAGAAACAAGAAGTTATGAGTTGAGCATAAGAAGTTTAAAAGGTAATAAAATGAGGTAAAAATTTTGTGTTTCTGAGAACGTGACTTTCAGCTTGATATGATGCAAATACTGAACTAACATTTTATTTTGTAATATTTATCCTTTTTTTTGGTAAAATATAGAAAGAAAAAAAACCATTTTAGATGCTCAACAATTTGTATTTCAGTCTTACCTTTTATCGTATTTTACTGTGCACCTTAAGTATATTTTTGAAATTGATTTTTCAAGATTTGAACAGCAAATATTTGCACACCCGTTTCCCCACATTGAAACTTTCTTTGCACCACCTTGTTGGCAATTATTTGTGCCAACAAACAGAGGGAACAATAAGAAATGGAATGCTAGCTGAGCACTGAGCACTGAGATAAGCTTAAACCAGATTAAGATGTAGACTACAAGTAAGGGGAGTTGGGTTGCTGCCAAATACGCTAGTCAAATATTTAGACAGTGAATCAGCCAACGCTCGAGTAACATTTAAGCTCAAGGATAAACATGCAATAGCAACAAAGTATGAGCGCTGATATCTGATTCTCCGTTGCCTGTTCTGTGTGAGTATCGCGACGCTTGATAAAGCAGGTTATCTATAATTATGCATCAGATAATGAATATAAATTAGGCGCATGTCGAGCAAATGCATGCAAAAAATATAAAACTACCAGAGGCTGGCTGCTACATGGAAATTAAAATCGAATATAAAAAAGCGACGGTATTTTAGTGCTTTTGCTAATAACTTGCTGGCAAATTATGGCAGGCTGCGACAGGGACTGTGCCATGGAACCTGGGACAGTAACAGCAACAACAACACCAACAACAGCAACGGCAACAGCAACAAGCAATCACATGCAGGCATGCAACTGCAACAACGCTTGCTGCAGGGCGTAATTAGCCAATAAAGCAGGCAGCAGTTGGCAAGTGATTGCAGTACCAAGGGAATAGGTGGCTGCAAAAGGGAGAGGTTGAATCGAAGACGTAGATGGAGGTGGTGGAGTCTGTTAGCTGTTTGCTGTTTGTTGCGACCAATAGGCAGTTAGTGGCCACTTGGCTGACCATGATTAGAGCAATGTTTGCATACATGTCAATGGGGCCTAACCAGCAAATGCACATAACAAGCGAGTCCTGTTTTGTCGCCAGAGTGCGCTCGTTTAATGTCAGCTTAATAATACATTGCAGACTCCACCTAGCAAGCATTTAATCAGAGTTTGCGGCTTGGGGTGGCAAATAAGCATCATTGATAGCTGTTTTGGCCACCTGCATGCGAAGTGCGATACGTCAAAGCGATAAGCGGCAAAATAGTCTGCGTCTGGCATTGATAAGCCAAATGACTTGGCGTTAACGCACACAAAAGCGCACTCCAATGTCTGGTCAAGGTTACCATAGACGGGAAAAGAAAGGTCTGTTGTCTAGCCAGCAGCTGCGGGTACGCTTTTAGCTCAGATCTCGCTCTCTATCTCTCTCTCTCTCTCTAAACGCTTTTCTAAGTGCACAACTTTTACAATTGTAATTTTGTAAAAGTTTCTAGATAGATTTCTTGTTGTTAGATTGCCATTTTGCGTTTATAATCCACATTGGTTGACAGAAGCAGCACACCGCCCAACCACCCAACCACCCAATCATCCAAATACTGACGTTAGAGATGGCTTCGGACCCAATGCATGTGCCTTTGTGGTTTATTGCATGTCATTTCCGTTTCCTCTGCCGAGACAACTGCCCGCTGCATACTTCTGATGATTGGTCTGCTGCATGTCTGCCTGGCTTCCTGGCACTACCTTGCTGCAAATGTAATGCCAGCCATTACGTTTATCCTACTACTCACACCCACACACACATACTCTGGCACAACACACAGTTGTACATCAGATATGGCAAAATTTATATTCGCATTTCCGACGCTCATTTTTATCAAGCCCGAATAACGAAACCAAACGAATCCCAACCAAAACCCCACACGCACACACACACAAACACCCAACGAACAAATTGTGAACGTGCAGCTGCAGTTATTACGAACCGATGCGTTGTCAGGGGATGAACAAGCAAACAAACAAAGAGGCACTTTTACCAAAGAGGAATGTCACACACACTCACATTCAATTCACATTGGTGACTTTTATTGTTGGTTGCTGGCAATTTGGTTGCGCTTTTCGGTAAGAGATTGTTGCACACACATTTTCAATACGCTGTATTTACCTTTTTATTACGAAATTACTTTCAAATTCATTCCAACGACTCATATCAAACAAAATCGATTTTATTTAAACATGCAGTGAATTCTTTACATTATTAGCCCAAATGCATAGACACCAAAGGCATAAAGATTTTACTGGCAACAAAATATTTCTGTTGTGTTCCTGAAAGTATGCTGCGCCTTTAATAGTTTAGTCAATGCAATAACCTTTCTTGGATAGTTTCTAATTTATATATAGATCAGCTATGCGTCAACTATATTGTTGCTAGTTATATGGAAATATTTACATACAACAGTTGTGCAAGGCTCGGTAAAGACATTGCAAAATGATTTTCTGTTCTCTAAAATGCACAGACAACAATTAAAACATCCCATACAGTAAACCATGCAAACTCGTTCATTAAGCATTAATTGAGTTTATGTATATTAGCTAGGATATTATTGGAATTTTAATTAAAATTAAATACTGCTGAAATTATCTAATGCATGGTATTTATTTAATGAAATATTTGCTAATCAACTTTCGTATGCGTTATTTTTAAAAACAGTTAATCTTTGCCAACCTTTCCACAACTTAAACAGCTTTAATACATTGCAAATGCAAATTTTTTGGAAAATCCAGCGAATTTATGATGTCTGTTGGAACATTTTTGAAATAACTTAAATATATTTTGTACAATTGCGTAGCCGAAATGTAATTAACTCAACAACAGCAACACAAACACAAAAATGCAACGAAAATTGAATCCTTTGGATCCCATAAATGTGTGCTGTATGTTTGTATAGGAACCATAATTTGCCGAAGCTTTCGATGCGTGCTAATGGCGCTGCTTGCAGCAATTGTTTACTGGCCCATTAATTAATACAAATATAAATTGCCAATATGGAGTGCGTGCTGTTTGCACAACAACAACAACAATAATAACAAGTACAACGGCAGGCTGTAGCAACAACAACAACAGTAACAACAATAACAACGAGAGCTACAACAAAAAAACATGAATCAAGTGCAGACCGTTTGCCATTATGAACGAAAGGCAGGCGGGGTGGTAGTGTGTATGTAGGAGGGGTGGGGGCTTAGCTGTAAAAACAAGGCCCAAACATCAAGCGCATAAATAACCACAAAATGGCCGAGCAAAAATATTTACACCCCTTCCCCCCCACAATATACAGGGGAAGTCCTTTCTCGCCACGCCCGCACCACCCCTGAACGTTTAATTAATTTTTAGCGTGTTTCGCAGACGTCGACAAGCCTGAAAATAGAAAAAAATGCGTCGGATCGCAGGCAGGCAACAATTATTAATATTTGCCAGGCTTGGCAGCAAAATCCTACTCACAAACACATATGAAAAGGATACATCATCGTAACTAATAATAATAATCATGTGCAGCGCACGTGTGGAAAGTCTGGTCATGCACAGATGGGGAGTTAGAAGGGCAAACGATGAAAAAGTGCTGCTTGTTACGCGCTTCAAGATAGCATGGCTCAAATTAAATTAAGCCTTATTGATGGAGCACTCCCAGCAGCTGCATCTTTAGTAACTCCAAAAGACGATCATAAACAGTCCATTCTAGGACGCTATTTCGTGCACCGCATAACCGATGCGAGTATCATTAGCCTCTTTCACCCATTCCAACTTCAGCTTGTCCTTTGCGTCGTCTTCGTCTAATGTGCAAATCTAATTAAAGATGCCCGCTGCTGCTTGCTACTGACCACTGGTCCGGACATTGACTAGACTCGACTGTATGTAGTGTCTCCATATGTGTAATGCGTATGCTGTTAAAGTCGCTTTGGCTGAAAGTCAGCAACAAGAAAAGCACAATAAACGACACAAATAATCATAAAAGTAATGCCACAGCCGGTCGGAAGCGCCTGCTTTACGGCTATACTTTTCCACGCTTGCCCAAATACCAGAAACTGCAACGATAAACCCCTCCACGCCTCTTTCCCATTCCCAACCACGTTTATTACTATACATTGTTGTCGTTGTTGTATTGGTAGTTGGCTGGCTTTTGGCTTGGCCATGTATCTTTGGCCACTTCGCTGCGCTCCTCATATTTCATTATGAATTTATGATTGGCTCTGGCAACTGGCAAGTGTAATGTGTTTATTGGCCAAAGCCAGCCACAAATGCTTATGAATGCTTTTAGGGTTTTGCTTTCGTGCTTTCGGAGCATTGGCTTAACTTTAATGTTGGCCTTGGCAAAGCAAATATACAAACCAAATGGGTTGTCCAAATCACTTTAAGAAATGTATGATACTTTTTTGTACTAAAACAAAATCAAAGCTAGGAAAATAGTCTACTATTGTTAACATTTTCTTTAGTTCAATAGAATATTTAAATGTTTTGTAATGTATATCAAACCATAGTTAAATCCCTAGTTATGGTTTTCTTATTATTTATGAAGATTTTACAATCTTAGAAAAGCTTTAAGCAATATGCACAATTCCCATAACTCAACCTATGGCAAATAACTCAACACCAATACGATTTACACTTTGAAGTGAAAGCAGCTGCTTTTAATTAAGTTTCGACTGGTTTTTGGGCTGTTTTTGGCTTCCGCTTTTATATCCGTGGAACGCACTGGAAGGAGCCAGTGAGAGGATGGAGCTGCGCGTAAGTAAGTAGCTCAACACAACAATCTAAATAATTAAAATATGCAAATGCCGTCTAATCCAGCACAGTCGACACGTTCTGCAGACAAAAACAGTAAGCGATTTGCTTAAATTATTCATTGCCATGGTCATGCAGTAGGTGGTGGTGGCGGCGATGGTGTTACCAAATTTCGAAAATTGTTGGGTAGTGGGTTGAATAGCAGGTAGTAAATTAAACGGATAACTCGCTTGACTCGCTGTTTAATTGGTGAAAACGTCCAAAAGCGAGCGCCAGTCGAGCGAAAGTTTTATACGATGCATAAACTAGAAATACGCATAGCTATGTATATTTTTGTAGAAGTATGTGAAGGATACCAAATGCTTTTGCGCCAATTAACTGTTGCCTCGTGCGCCGAAATGTATGCTACGTTTTATACTGTCTGCAGCTTAACACAAAATTTGCTTGGCTGAAATATTCAATTATCGAAATGCATAGCAGCAGTTTAGGCGCGCGCAACTTTTATTCTTTTACTTAATTGTAAAAGTTTACAACAAACTGGCAATAACACGCCAAAAAAAAGAAAAATCTAGTTTAAATGGAGTTTCCTATAAGAATTATCGAATTCTGTATACACTTTCCTTTAAGTGAACTGTATTTATATTACTCTATGCTTTCATTTTTATTCATAGGATCTGCCGCTAGCTAAGCTCCATTAAACAAAACACTGCTGAGACATAGGACCCATATTAAAATATTAACCAGAAAGAGCATGGCAACAAGAAACAAAAAATGGAAACGTTTTTTTCTAGTATATTTTTGAACTGCTTTAAGATGCAAACTTTCTTAATGTTGTACAACTTTTTTTTAAATGCTTTAGCTCATATTGTTACAGTGCTTGTTGTCCTGCAATAAAATGTAAAAGCAACACATAATTTTTAATTTGCGTGTGCAGCATTTTATTGGTTTTTAATTTCGTTCGCCTGCAGACGTGCCCACACTTAAAGTCCTTTGTGTAAACAATATCCTTAGATGTGGAAGTTGGTTCCTTTTTTTTATTTTTAATATTTTTGGTGGCTGCTGCTTCCACTTGTCATAAGCGTTGCTTTTTGTGTGTTGCCAACAATATCATCACAATGATCATTATTATCTTCATTATCATGACGAGCGGCTATATCAGCGCTATCCTGCTTGGTCCTTGCGTGTTCTTGTGTAAATATGCTTTGTCTATAGCATTGGAAACGTTTCGTTTGCTTTTTGTTTTGTTTCCCTTTTGCGTCCGCCTTCTATCGTTCGTATTCGTTACTTTTTCATTACTTTGGCTTAAAATTGATATGAAAGTTTTTGCCGTCCGAGCTGCTCCCATCAATACGCTCATGTTTATTTTGCTACGCACACTCACTTCTATCTTTATATGTATGCACATATGTGTGTTGCTTTGTGAGTGTGTGAGCTTGTCTGCTCATGCGATTGTGGCCAGTTGTTTTGTCGACGTTTTCATGGGTTTTTAATTACGACTAAAATAACAATATCATGTGTTAGGGATTTGCCAGGACAACAGCTTTGAGGTAACTGTCGCTGCTTTGAAGCAGCATAAATTCAATTTGTCCTTGGCTTTAAGATAAAATGTATAAATTTGTCACTGCCCATAACAAGGATTAAGTGCAAGCCTATAATTCTATTGGACGCCTGCAATTTGTGGTAAGTAAAACAAGTTACGGTTGCCTGCATTTCAATTGATCAGTGTTGCAGCAAGGATTTTCATTTGCATTCATGAGTGAAATGCAAATTCAAAATGCAAGTCACATATGCCTATACGCTTTTAATATTCGTTACAGCTATTTCTTTTAAGGTAAATTTAATTGTTTCCCTCCCTTTGATCCTTATTTGAATTTTCAAAAAACACATTCGCATTCACACTCAATTTTGATGTCATTTGGATATGCGCATAATTTGATTGCAAAATCGTTTATAAGCTCTAAACTTTATTATCGCATGCGTAAGAGCACAGCAAATAGCTACAAAATGTGGACGGATTTTGAATTCCATCAGATTTAACTCATTGTCGCAATAGCTTAAATATGGCATAAATATTTGATCTGTGAAATCTTCGAAAATTCCCCAGCCCTTTCAACCCTCGCGGCGCCCCAAAAGTTAAAAAAAAATATTAAAAAGTGTGTGTGTGTGCTTTTTCGCACACAATCGTAAATATTGCGTATACGTACCCACAGTTGCTGAATTTGGGCCCTCAGGTAGCAGTGCCACACTTGTCGGCTGGCAAAGCGCTAAACGTTGTTTGCCATTCGCATCTATCGAAGGTTATAAAGCATAAAATCAGTGCCAGACAGCGGCGGCATCCACGTTGCGGGTGGTTTTCAGGTTGTGTAGGCGTCGAGCCGCAGCTAAAAGTTGCTGCCACATTTAAATGTAGCTGCCGGGCTTTGTTAGCTGAGAATGAGTGTGAGAAAGAGAAAAATGGTGGGAGAACGAGACTAAGAGGGGCTGTGAGGGTGTTGTCTGTTTGGGTCTCGCTTACAGCAGACGCGCAGACAGTCAAAAATGTTGGAAATGTCGCTCCAACAACCCGAAGTTGGAATTTTGTTAAACAGGAATTTTGCATTTGGAGCGATAAGCATCTTGATAAAGTTCTGTTGCTGTCCTTAGGCACAATACAAATGAGATGGCAGTTGCCTTTAACTAGGCTGAAACTTTAAGAGCATGACTAAAACGATATGCACAGACTCTTTTGGAATACTGGCCTGGTCGAATGTTTGTATTATTGTTGTTGTTGATGTTGCCTGATGTTGTTTTCATTAACGTCTGCTGTTAATTTTCCGCTTGTGGTTTTTTATTTTTGTCATTTTCTACTTTGTGGCTGCGTTTTAGATACACTTCAAAAGGGGAAAGGGGGCAATTAAGGGCATGAGCATCAGGCAGTTCCGCTGTTGCCTGCCGTGTAATTATCTGCTTATGTTTGTGCCCTGTCCTTTCATAGTTTCATGTTCTTTCTGCTGCTGCTGCTGTTTTTGTCGTCATTATTGCCTCGTCTTGTGGCCATATAAAGTTGTCGCTGTTTGACATTTTGCTGGCGAGCTGCTAAGGCCAAGCGCCAAGCGGAAATTGCATAGAAGCGGAAGTAATTGGCAATGGCAGCAGCAACAGGAGTTGAAGTTTTGAGTAGGAGTTGAAGTTGGTTCCAACTTGGTCTCTTGCCAGCCCAATTTAGGCTTGTAATTAGCAACACAAATGAGCTTTTAAAGCGTTGAGAAAATGCAACTTTAACTGGAAACGCAAACTTGCAAACTGCAGGAGACCACTGGCGAAGGGAAATGGGAAACCACTGCAGTTACGAACTTATTTGGGTAGCATCAACGAGATGCACTTCAATTACTTGTTTCAATGCCGCAATTACCATTCATACACCCAATACACACACACACATGCATTGTTGCATAGATGTATAGTCGGTTAGAGGCTGTGGTCTGTGCTGCTTGTTTGCACCTTTGCTTTGGCAATTTACACATGGCAATGACAATAATAAATCAAAAGTGAAAATGCAAATATTTTTCAGGCAACAACTGCCAGACATTGCTTGTCTTGTAAGCCACCCAGCCAGCCTGCCAGCCTCCCACAACAATTGTTTAACTAGTTGGTGTCAGTTATAATGAATTTTAAATTAAGTTGCTATTGTTTCTGCTTAGGGTGTTTTTTTTTTTATTTTTGTTGCTGTTGCGAAAGCTGTATTTTGCATAATAAAGGAGATGACAGATGTTAATTAAATTGCAGTAGCTTAAAAAAATTTAATTTTTTTAACCTTCAAATATAGAAAAATAAACATTTGTTACAAACTGTGGCTTTTTGTCGAACTTCCATATAATAAGCAGCACATAATCCCCCTGTGGCAAGGGTATTTCAAATTTCACAGGATCAAAGTAAAAATCTCTTAGCATCTGTTTGTCCTGTGTTGAAAGATATTCATATTAAATACTGTACAGCTAAATACGTGAATATTGTCGCTTACCTTATAGGGACACGTATGGTTAACCGTTGAAAATTTCGTAAACGAATTCCATAGTCTCTTTATAAATGGATGATTATTCTTACGCATAAACGCACAGGCATCAATCTCGTAGTTAATTATCCAAGGCTTATAGCCATTGGCTTTTTTAAGTACTTGTAAATTGATGTGAATGTTATGGGCAGGATAAAGTATAGTTATTTCAATGGTCAATGTTGTTAGGTTTCGTCTAACCGCTCTCAGCCGACATCGATCAATGGTAACCCAAGAATTGTTTTTGGACTCGCAAACGGCATTTGTAAATTTGCTGGTCAATAGCATCTTTAATGCATGTGAATGAAAAATAAGTTATTGATATAATAAACCCAATTTTAATTCGCATATGTACATAGACGCATCCTAAATTGATCACTCCCAGCAATATAAAAAAAACCGACAGTTGATTCGTTAGCTTCATTATTAGTTACTGAATATTATACATATTTTGCCTCAAGCTATATATGATTTTTTTCGTAATATGTTTTTAATAACAATAATTAAAAATCCAATTTAGGCTTGTAATTAGCAGCACAAATGTGCTTTTCAAGCGTTGAGAAAATACAACTTTAACTGGAAACGCAAACTTGCAAACTGCAGGAGACCACTGGCGAAGGGGAATGGGAAACCACTGCAGTTACGAATTTATTTGGGTAGCATCAACGAGATGCACTTCAATTACTTGTTTCAATGCTGCAATTACCATTCATTTGGCCAACATAATGTGTCCTTGTCAACGCCGAAAACACACACACACACACACCCAATAAACACACACACATGCATTGTTGCATAGATGTATAGTCGGTTAGAGGCTGTGGTCTGTGCTGCTTGTTTGCACCTTTGCTTTGGCAATTTACACATGGCAATGACAATAATAAATCAAAAGTGAAAATGCAAATATTTTTCAGGCAACAACTGCCAGACATTGCTTGTCTTGTAAGCCACCCAGCCAGCCTGCCAGCCTCCCACCAACCAGCCAGACGATCTGAGACCTCACTGTGAATGTGGATTCACACTGCCACACATTCACAGCCACAAACGTTGTTGTTGTAGCGACGCAGCTGAGTTCTGGCAAGGGCATTAGATTTATTGCAGGTGATTGCTAGTGGTTATTGTTGTTGAGGTAACTAGGTATTTTGAGGTAATGGTGTAGGGGAGTATTGCTTAAGTCCGTTTGCCAGCAGCACACATAGCTATCAATAAATAATTGGAAAATTAATGCTTTGCTTATGAGAGATTTGAAAATGTACCAAAGACAATGGCAGTGGTCAATTTAGGTTTTGCCAGCCGGCCCACAGACATCAAAGACCTGTGCTTTAAATATGAATATTTTCAAGTCAAAGAAAAGTACTTGTATAAGTAGTACAGAAAACATCACAGTACATTAGCAGCAATAGATTCCATCAATTATTAAATATTTGCAAATGCATTTACCCAACCCCATAAACGCATTATGGCATTTAAAACAAAGCATTTTGTGCTGAACACATATGAACTATCAGTAATAAAAATGTATTCTTTATTTTTATTTGCAACTTATTATTTACTGTCTTTTAATAACACTGAACCCTATAGAACTCATCTGTTAGCTTAAAGGCAAACAAGAGTACATACAGAACTTACCATATAGCGAAAAGTGTGCTAGATGATAGGGCTCTTTACAAACCGACAACCGTCAATTATAACTTTCTAAAAGAGTTGACCTGTAACCTAAATATTTGTTTTGACCGGCTAAAAATGATTTTGACCTTCACTAATGAAGGCCTATCCATTAATTGTTGACATGATCACGGACCAGAAAAATCAATAAATGCAACACTTAAGTTTTGTCAAGTATAGTTAATAAATCTGCCAAAAGATATGGTGAAAATGTTATTCTTTCCTCGACAATTCGTAAATTTCTCATTAATACCATCGTTTAGAATTGATAAAAATAAATTGTTGTGGATTATCATATTCATGTCACATACTCACAATGTAGCCAATTTTTAGAGGCAGCACTGTCAAAAATAGAACTGCAACGTTAACTCTGATGGCTATAACGTCGAAATCCATTTTAATTGCAATTGAATCCAAGCAGGTGTAGGTCTATTCCACTAACCAATAATGTTCAATAGCTTACATAGTTTAGTAGTTTTGTTTAGTTTCATTTTGCAGTCATTGCTTCACTAAATACTATATATTTGAACAAGAACAAATGGTCTTACCTACTATAAAAAACCTTTAACTCTATGGTCTCTGCGTGGTGTCATTATTTTTATTTGTACTTATATACACAACTGTCTTTTGTTATATTCGGCGTTTATTTAATTTAATTTTTTTAATTTATATTTTGTTTAAAGAGTACATGAATTAGAAACCACGATTCGTTGAAGGCCTTTTAAAAAACTCAAATTAAGACTCGACAACGCATCAAATTTTAAAAAAGATCACTTGTAATTAAGCTCGCAATATTGGCTCTAAACATTCCAGCAGAAATAGTAGCGCATTGCCTCGAAACGCTTCAACATTTAAAATATTACCAATAGTAATTAAGCTAAACTGTTTAATTTTTAATTGGTCCATCAATTTATTTGTATATTTATGAGCGTTGATGCGTAAATGCCAGTATTCGCTGTTAATTGCTCAAATATACTTTAATTCTTGCATATAACAACAAACAAAGACAGTTTCCGAAGAAAACAAACCTTCGCTATTACCGAAGAATATAAATAATAAATAAATGCAACACTTAAGTATTGTCAAGTATGGTTAATAAATCTGCCAAAAGACATGGTGAAAATGTTATTCTTTCCTCGACAATTCGTACTTAAGTGTTAATATATATATATTTAAAAATAACTTGTAAAAGATGTGATAGTTAATATACTACAAGTAATTAGATCTATTAATTCTAATTAATAAAGAGCCTGCGATGAATAACGAAAGTCAATCTTTTTGTACTGACCAAACCCAAATTTTTGGAATTTAAATCTTTTCATTTCAATCTTTATTATTACAAATATTTATTTGGTTATATTTATATTTCCATCAGGATTTACATCATAGCGAACAAGTTTTTAGTTGTTGTTAATGTATCCTTGTCAATTGTCCATACATAATATATAATATATTTAAACCAAATAATAACTTTAAATAAAATAAAGCAAAAAGAAAGCAATTTGTCAGTGCCACAAAAAAATGTCCATCAAATGTTGTTATGGACTAAGAACAAAATGCCACAATTAATATTAACAGCAAAAGCAAACTGTCAATACAACTGTCGCCACTGACAGCCAGTTGACAATTGCAAATGAGGCAACAGTCGAGTCGAGTGATGGCGAATCCAGTCGATTCGAAGGGTAAGCCAAACGAAGCCACTTGCTGCCTCGAAATAAACTCATTACAGCAATTTATGCAAAATGTTCAAACCGCAATTGAAAATCCATTTAAATGAAATGCCACCAAATGACGGTGTGTTAGTGTGTGTGGTTCACACACACACACACATCCCTTTTTCTATGGGAGGCAAACCCTCTCCACTGTAACTGAATGTTGTGGTTGCTGTGTAACTGCTTCCATTGAGGCACATGAATTCAATTATAAAACAGCGCCACCTTTGACGCGGCGCCACAACAAAGCCAGGCAGCATTGAGGCAGTGTTGCAAGCTAAATGGGTGGGTGTGGCAAGGGGTATCGCTAGGCAATACGCCAGCTGTTGGTAAATATCATGCTCATAGCCATGGCCATGGCTCTAATGAAACAATTTTTTTTTGCTTGCCGGGTGAAGGCGACTAAACTTGTTAATTTTATGCGGCATGCGCAGACTACGAGGACTCCACTAGGACACAACTGTCAGGCTGTGTCTGTGTTGCAGTTACACTTCCTACGGCATTTGCATATTCATTTTTTGTATCCCTAGAAAATCTAACAGTTAAACTAGAAAATGCGCGCAAAAAGTAAATGCCTAGAGGAAGTTTACGTTTTGCAAACCGCAGGTGGTAAGCAATATGCCCCAGCAACGCCCCTAAATAGGGGCGTTAGTAGGTGTAGTAGTTAGAAGCAGGCAGCTTACCTGCCACCAAATGGCAGCAACATAAATTACACAAACAAAACAAAAGGCCAAAAGGCGTTCAACGCCTGCAAAGTCGACGGCCCACTTGACACCTCATAATAAAATTAAGTATACGCCACTCGAGCCCCCATTCGCAAAAGTCATCTTCTGCCGAGTGCCTGCTGCCCGTGACCGTTATTTATGCGCTCACCAGGAGGTCTGGCCGTCAGACAGTTAAACAGCCCGTACAAAACAGCGCCAGGCAGGACAACATAGCGTGTAGCGTGCAGTCCTTTAGCTTTAGCTTTTGAGTTTTGCCTTTGAAGTTTATTTGCGTATTTCAAGTGCGACCGCCGCTCATTTCAATATTCAAGCGCGCCCAGCTTGTTGTTTCTATTGTTGTTTCTGGCTGCTCCTGTTGTTATAGCTGTTAGTTATTGTCTTATGTTGCTATTGGGGCATTTTGCTGCTGCTGCTACAATTGTTTAACTAGTTGGTGTCAGTTATAATGAATTTTAAATTAAGTTGCTATTGTTTCTGCTTAGGGTGTTTTTTTTTTATTTATGTTGCTGTTGCAAAAGCTGTATATTTGCATAATAAAGGAGATGACAGATGTTAATTAAATTGCAGTAGCTTAAAAAAATTTAATTTTTTTAACCCTCAAATAAAGAAAAATAAACATTTGTTACAAACTGTGGCTTTTTGTCGAACTTCCATGTAATAAGCAGCACATAATCCCCCTGTGGCACGGGTATTTCAAATTTCACAGGATCAAAGTAAAAATCTCTTAGCATCTGTTTGTCCTGTGTTGAAAGATATTCATATTAAATACTGTACAGCTAAATACGTGAATATTGTCGCTTACCTTATAGGGACACGTATGGTTAACCGTTGAAAATTTCTTAAACGTATTCAATAGTATCTTTATAAATGGATGATTATTCTTACGCATAAACGCACAGGCATCAATCTCGTAGTTAATTAACCAAGGCTTATAGCCATTGGCTTTTTTAAGTGCTTGTACGTTGACGTGAATGTTATGAGCAGGATAAAGTACAGTTACTTCAATGGTCAATGTTGTTAGGTTTCGTCTAACCGCTCTCAGCCGACATCGATCAATGGTAACCCAAGAATTGTTTTTGGACTCGCAAACGGCATTTGTTAATTTGCTGGTCAATAACATCTTTAATGCATATGAATGAAAAATAAGTTATTGATATAATAAACTCAATTTTAATTCGCATATGTACATAGACGCATCCTAAATTGATCACTCCCAGCAATATTAAGAAAACCGACAGTTGATTCGTTAGCTTCATTATTAGTTACTGAATATTATACATATTTTGTCTAATATTTTAAAAAGTTTACCTCAAGCTATATATGATTTTTTTCGTAATATGTTTTTAATAACAAAAATTAATGGACCAATTAATTGAAAAGTAAAAAAAAAAAAAATAATCAGAGTTTAAAAGTTAATTACTTGTTTTTGGAACAATAAAAGCTTACAAACAAACATTAGCAATATGAATAGAATTTGTAAAACACTTTTAAATACTTGCACGTACCTATCGAAAAATCATGAAAAGTGTAGTTTTTACCGAGTGACTGAAACTTCGCTTTATTATACAATATAGTTTATTATATTTAAATTTGATCACAAATACTCCAATATAATATCAAATACAGTTGCTATTATAAATTAGCTGGATTACATTGTTATACAGCTGTTTAGTTTTCTTGCTTCATATAGACCGGTATAATTGACGCTTGTCAGTTCGTTGATAACGCTCGGTCGATATTTGTTTTTGTGTTTTTTTACGTCCAACTGCTCTCAGGTGGTACAAATCAATTGTGTCCCTGGATTTGTTCTTGAACCCTTAAATGACAATAGTCAAATTTACATGAGGAAAATCTGAAAAGTGCCAAGAATATTAAAAAAGCTGCGACTTTGACTATGGGATTCATTACATCTAGTCGCTGATAAAGTACTACTTTATACACAAATACTAATTAAAACTAAAATTTTTCAAAATCAACTTAGATCTGTATTAGGTTTGGTTTTTATATAAAAACAGTTTGAGTTGTTTTTTGCTCAGTTTTACTAAGCTGCATTGAAAAGAGAAGTGGATGTTAGATATTATGATAATAAATTATTTCACTAATATGTTTGATATTTTTAAATCTCTGCTTAATACAGTTGGTTTTGCAAATTACATTGCATTTAATTTGATTTTCTTGGTTATGGCCTGCTATTAATCAATCTAATATATTAACGCTTCGCTTTGAGACGAGAAAATACTAATTTGGCTTTGCTTTACTACATTGTTGGTTTTTTATTAGCTGCATACTCTTAGGCTGGCTGTAATTTATCAAAATTGTATTATGTTGCTCTGAGCTATTTTCATTTAAGCTGTCTTGCAATCCAATTTCGAATTCATAGCCCAGCTTATATGTATATAAGCTGAATGGGCAACGCTTAAAACAACTGAGTGAAATATTTCTAAGTATACATGAGATTTAAACTAAACAAAAACACAAAGTGCCGCCCAGTTTCCCTGTAATGCAACAAACTATTTGCACAGATGCCCAACTATAAGTAAAGCAACCACTATTGCATAGACTATGACTATATATGCATGCCACACACACACACACAAACACACACAAGAACACACTACAATCCTGCAGACTACAAACAGCCAGATTAAATCCTTTCAAAATAACTACGCAAACGAGTAGTAGCATATGCAAATGCTGAAGCTACAACGAGCACAACAACTTTTTGCATTACTCAGATTGCTAACCTAACCACTTTCTTCCATTTCACACTGCCGCTGCGGGGCACGTTGCATGTCCCGAAAAGTTTTTGGCTTCCAGCTCATTTGTTGGTCACGCCACGCAACATGGTAAAGTACGAATACGATGAATTCAGCAGACTCTGAAACATGGCCAAAGTCATGGGGTAAACGTTGCCCACTTTTATCTGAAAGCAAAACGAAACAAGACGAAACGTGAAACGAGAAATGAAATGGAGCGCACACATAAAGGCCACGATTAGAATCTGCCAAATGAAATGCGAGCTAAATCCCCGACCACTAGACGACCATACTCATCTCCACAGCACCACAGCCCGTCAGCACCACAACCCCACTTACCACCAAAGGCTTTTGCGTCTGTATAAGAAAGATCAGAAGGGTTTTGCGAAAACGCATGCTGCACTCAAACCAAGGCACATTGTATACAGCCTGCGTGACGTGTACACTCTGCAGAGAAAGAGTCCTTAATTTAGAAAGAAAGTTATTCTTCTCTTATGCTCTGAATCAACTACACACCTCAATAACCAAATCATTTGCCCGATTATAGTAGGTATAAAGCACATAGAGCATAGTAAGTATATACATCACAATAGAGACCATCTGCGTGTGTGAGGTGATCTAGTTTTAAAAGAAATAAAATCCTTGTTACTACAATAAGTATGTTAAAGTTGTCAACGTTTGACTCTATGAATATTAACTTCCTGATTAAGAAATTTATATAGTAAGAGACTAATTTAAACTCCTCTGCAAAACCATGGAATTAAATTTCTTACAATGTTCAAGCAGAAGAGCAGCGAACAGATTATAGAACCAAATATGATTGCCTCAGCTCCAACTACGTAGGTAACCAGAGTTGTTAGCTTACGCACATAGCTGCAGAAAGTGCGATAAGAGTGAGTTTCATGCAATTTTTATTAAAAAGTACTCAACTACTCACCCCGCAACCTTGATGTGGTAGCATATGCAGGCCGTAAGCATCTGATAACGCTGCTTCTCATCCTTTAAGAGCTCGATGCGAGACAGCTTGTAGGCCAATATCTGAAGCATTGCCTTGCCAAAGAGAGCAAAGGCGGCAAACAGACTGACAAAGGGCATATACATCATTGAGAGTACGACTGGTGTGGGCACTTGCAGCAAATAGACTATCTCATAGATGGGACTCTGTTGCATATTTAGCTGAGGCAAAGCAACGCCAAAAGGATGTGCTGCAACCAAATTGAGATTTACAGCTTGTGCAATTGCAAATTGCAAAACATTATCCGCTTACTGCGCTCCTCGAGAAACAATCCAAAGATTAGTGCACCAAAAATGTCCAAAAAGGATGCACTTAAATTGAATATGGCCAGGCGACGAGCCTCCTTCACCGCCAATGTCAGAATTGTTTTGCTGCACTCATCGCTTTCTAACTCAATCTGGCGATATAGATGAGTAAGATCAACCAGAAACTCCTCGAACTTCTTGTGCTTGAAGATAACAGATAGCGTACGCATCAAAGCATTGAATATGGCCGCGAAGAAGAACAGATTGAGTATGAAAGCGGACGCATCACCCCACATTCTCAGCAAATAGATAAACTGCATCATATTCATTGCACAAACGGGCACCACAAACACGTACTTCCTCCAATTGGTCGCTGGGGTAGGGTAAAGTACTCCTACAAGTCTCCAAATACCCACATTGATGGCCACCAAGTCAGTATCCAATTTTTCCAACTCCATGCTCTCTTACAGTTTGGTTGCAGTCGAGTGTTTGGGCCACTTGATACTGTGGCCAGAAAGTGTTTGGCAAGTGTCTTATACTTCGCCAATTGACGCCAGCAATGTAGTCAAGAGGTCAATAATGATAGCCCTTGTCCTTAGTCTATAATTTGCCAAATTGCCAATTGTGATGCAATTTGAAAACCAACGGATACATATTCCATATTGTGTGTGTAAGTTGGTCAATTGAAAATGCAGTTACTCTTCGTCAATGCATTAGAATTTCTTAGCAATTATATTCCTTTATGATTGGCAGGCTCTATAATTATATCACAGATAGCATACAATCTTAAGAATTTATGATAGACATGTGGTGAAATTTGTTTGGCTTATAAACTTTTGGTAATCTTTTTACCAACTTAAGGTATGAAATTAAAACACGCATTGAACAACGCCTAATCAAACTTAATAAGTTCTTAAAACTATCTCTTACCCAGATAAAAACATTTACATTAACTTTGTTTTATTACTGAAAAAGCTTTAAAAATTGGTATTTTAATTGCATTTTTAATACATAAAACCAGATTTGGTACGTCTTATACTTTGTTTGAATATATGCCACATTGGTTTTTTTTTATAAACTGAATTAAATATTTAGTTAAATTTTGTACTTCAATATCCCGTATAAAAGCTAGATTTTTTCTTGTTTTTCCCAAAAATTATACTT
Organism: Scaptomyza caliginosa; assembly: GCA_035044725.1. Classification (NCBI taxonomy): domain Eukaryota; kingdom Metazoa; phylum Arthropoda; class Insecta; order Diptera; family Drosophilidae; genus Scaptomyza; species Scaptomyza caliginosa. Next base: position 324,695 of record JAWNNR010000004.1, on the reverse strand, counting down.
TATTTTAAGCATTGATTTTCCCGCACATATTTGTTCATCACATATCAGCGTTGCTCCAAAAGACATCATCAGCACACAAAATGTACCAGAGTCTTTGTCATGGCAAAAAGTTAACGAGGCGATAACGTGGCCAGCAGCAATCAGGCAGTCAGGCAGTCAAGCAGTGGGCCAGGGAGTCATTCAGTCAGGGAGACAGGCGCTGGCCAGGCATAACTTATTAAACAATAAAACCGGATTATCCGTAAACAACTGAGCAAACATGCCACAACCAAAAATTTGGAACAGGAGGCACACCGCTTATCATGCATTAAGCGAACGGACAGCGGCCAGAGACAACAGACAAGAGAATGTGGAGCAAACAAATAAACAATTTAAAAATCAGCAAGCACCCAAGCTGGCATAACATAATTCAGCAACAATGCCAGCTCAGCAAATACGGTGGGGAATTAAAATGAGACCGGTACAGGGTGCAGGAAAGGGCAGGCAGTGAACTGAGTAAAGCAGACAGAGCCCATAAAGGCACACATTATGGCCACTTAACCGCGCGTTATGCCGCAAAAAGGCAAAGGACAAAGCCAAAAACTCAAGCCCAAGCTAGTGCTTGTGTCCTTCTTAGTGTGCGTGTATGTGTGTGTTTGCTGACGTCTGTAGCGTATGCGCAATATTTTGTGCAAACATGGCCAATATCAAAGCCCAGGCCAGACCACACACACCAACACACACACACCCTTTTGCGGGTATGCAACGTCAGTTACAGCTGCTCATGGAACGCGTTGCACATAAATCAAAGGACAATCTTTTTTGAATGGAGGTGGAAGACTTTTTGGGCAAAATGCATTTGCTGTGCATTTTGGGGAAAGCCTTGCCAGGCAACAACAAAAATGTCCATATTTATTATAAATTAAAAGCTAAGCCCTGCAAAATGGACGACATTTAATTATCACATTTTCTCCAGGATTTTCCAACAATGAAGCAGCATACACATCAAAGCCAAACACCCAATCCAACTCATGTTGTGTGCCTGCTAACCCTTCATAAGCCACAGGATGACATTAATTACGTGTACTTTTACTTTGCTCTGGGTACTATGCCGAGCTGAACTTCTATTAAATTAATATATAGTAATTAACAGCAGATTCCAGTGGCAAGTGACGTGATTTTAACCAGTTGGTGCTGCCGCCTACAATTGTGTGTGTGCGATGCGTCAGTATTGACTTTAGCACATTTCTACTAGGTTGGTTGTGGGTGATTTCTAAGCAGCTTTTGCCAATTAAGCAGCTTCCAGAGCTTATTTTAGCTCGAGCCATACATGAGAGCGGGAGAAATTGCCAATTGCTTTGAAAACTGAAATTGCTTTGCTAAGCCTCTAATTTGGCATTTGTTCATTGTTAAGTGCAATACCCAAAAAACTAGAGATGAACGAGTATCGTTTGAATGTAACTTAACATACATACTGTTTTCCTATATTGTCACATATATACCGACCACCTTCGACACCTTCGCATCTCTAGCCGTTGCTAAGTTTTGCATCAGCTGGACGTTTTAGCAAAGATGCCCCCCTTACAACAGACTCAACGTGCATGGCTAATGCGGCTTAGTTTTGTTAACGATTTGCAAACACGTGTGACGCAGCTATAGTGAAACATTCGTATGTACATTGCTCCAGTTCCGATTCTAATGCCAACTCAGAGCAACCCCAATGTGGCAAACAAACAACGCTAAACAACAAAGAAATTTTGCTTTGATGATATCTAGACATGCTAGATTTTCGAGGCCAAGTAAGAACTCTGCTATGCCGTCATATCCCATTCTGACTTATACATGTGGGCTGGCATGAGTAAGTCAGCATAAGATAATGGGATGTGATTGTTTGCTGAAAATAAAATAGCTCAAAAGATGAACGCCTGTACATAACAATATGTTTCTTTTACTTTTACTTAAGTGATTTAGATACATTTGTTTGGCAAATAAAAAAAATGTTGCGAACTATTTAGTTAGGAAAAATGTTCACTTTTAAAAAATAAAGAAGACATTGTTAAATTTGTAACATCTCTTTCAGAAAAGAGCCACATCGAAAACTATAAACATACCAAAATATCGGCTTTTAAGCCTTAACTTTATTTTGTAGCTTCAAGCAATAATCATAATCATTAAAACAGTTTATATAAAAATAATCTTAAATTTTACTGTCGTGTAATAGTTGTGAATACGTATTTAAGAAAAGTTGCTTTGTCAGTGCTAAGAAAATGATTTATGATAATGTATCATTTTAAATGCACGCAAAATTCAAAGCATTACAAATTTAGTTGGTGAACAATAGTTTGTTGTATTTGTGAGTTGTATTTTTTATTATTTAAAACAAAAGTAAAATGGAATTATATTACATTCTTTCGACAGCTATTTCAGTATTCAACAATCAATATATATTTGTTAATCATATTCTCTTTGTTACAGTCAGGCCGCAATAGATTACTCACTAAGTGCATTCTTTTATAAGGAACTAAGTACATAGGCATGTGTACATATGTATGCTTGTTTGAATGTATAAATATAGTAAAAAGTATTTGTAATGTGTGTGTAAATAAATTCTACTTTGGTGACACTGTGCGGGCTTGATGAGGTAATTAACACCCAAAGTTGTTCGCATCTCTAGGGCAAATTGCATCCCACTTGTGTGACAACTTTGGCCGCCACATTGCAAGCCAGGCGGACACATTCGCTCAACGAACGTTTCTCTAGCCAAGCATGCAGAAAGCCAGCAACAAAGGAATCACCTGCACCAGTAGCATCCACCAGCTGCTCAGCTCGTTGTGCTCTATAATCCTCGAATCTTAGCTCGCCAGGTGGCGCCAGCTCTTCCACATAGTTGGTGGCCAGCTGGACACCAGTAGCTCCATTTGTGATGAGTATAATCTTGGCATTGGCCGACTGCAGCAACTGACGTGCCAGCTGCTCCACATTCTCACAGTTAGCTGTGCTGGCCAGCTCCTCGAACTCTTGCCGATTACCGAATATAAATAGGGCACGCTCTGCCAGCTGCAGCATCTTTTGAGCATTTTGGCGCACAATATAAGGTGCGCTAAGATTCAATGCCAAGTAACGGCGCTCCCGCACCAAATTGGTGAGAACATAATCACAGACTTCTTCTCGTTTTGGTATAAAGAAGCCTTCGATATAGAAGATTTGTTTGCGTTGAATTGGACGTAGAAATGACTGTGTCTCGTCTGTTGCAAGTTGTTTGAGCTCCTCAGCCGAGAAGTGTGCAGAGGCACCTATGTTGGCATAGAGCGTGGGATTATCGTTATGCATCAGGCACACGCATTGTCCAGTGGGCACATCCTCAATTGTCTGAAGTCTCGCCTCGATGCCCCGCTCCTGGATTATCGAACGCACATGCTCGCCGTTTTTGTCCGCTCCAATGGAGCCAAAGAACTGTGCATCTATGCCCAATTGCTTCAGAATGCGTACAGTATTCAAAGCTGATCCACCTGGATTACACTCGAAGCTGGAGCTTATGTGTTAACAAAACAAACAATTAGCAACTGATTGCAAATGGGCTGGCTTTTTGCACTTACCCGTTAGCTATATCTGTGGCTATGTTGTTCAGCTGCTCCAGATCCATTTCACCTTTGGAGCCCAGTTTCAATCCATAACGCTGCAGCAGCTCGGGATTCTCCAGCCTTACACTGCGATCCAGTAGCACATTGCCAAAGCAAACTACTTTGCGTGGCCTAAAAATCACAACATTTTCCAGTTAGTCACGTCCATTGATTTTTGGCAACAGGGAAAAAACCCCGTACTTAATTTTGCCCAGTAGAATTTTACTCACGTGTGATAAACACCCTGTGTACCATTGGACGTCTCGTCCACGCCAAATATTTTCTCATAGGCATACTGCAGGTATTCCATTGTATTCAGATTTGAAACAAACAATCACAAAACGCGACTCACTCGTGCTTTCCCCTTGAGATGACGTTGATTCACAGCACCACGTTCACTTTGTGATAGCCGCGCTCTATTTCAAATCGTTGTGCTCTGTGGTCCGTCACTTCCGTCAGTCAGCGACAAACTGAATGCTCGAGCCGGTTTCGTTGGGCTTATTTATCATAGCGCGTTGATTCCCGTGCCGAGCAATTAGATTCAAGCTCTCCGTTTCTTTCTTCTCAGTTCTTCACAATGAAAACAACTTTAAGTTTGTTCGCAGCTATTGTGTTTGTTGTTGTTGGTCATATTTTTAGATTATTCTTTGGTTGTTTTGCTTTGACTTCTTTGACTTTTACCTGCTGCCTGTTACATCACTAAGCTTTTTATTTTGGTAACATTTCGTGGGATATTTCTTCTTTAACAGTGTCACCCTGTGTTCAGTCTACAATGTTCAATTTTAAATGCTACGAATGCGATAAATTGCTCAATTATACACAATGCTTACATATAATTGTGAGCATTAAAGTACAATTCCTGTGCGTGCATTTAATTGCCTTATTATTCAACACTATCTTTTCAATAGACTCAGCTGTTTAGTTTTGTTTGTTTACATAGAGAATGAGGGAGAAGAAGCAGCAACAGCTTTGTCAAATTGCCGGCAAAACAGGTCTAGCGGAAAGCTTTTTTACTGGCAAAGCTTTTGAGAGCACACGGCGCTGCCAACTTGGGTTGAATTCAAAAAGCCGTTAAAGTCGTTTTGAAATCTGATTTAAAAACTTTATGGAAATTTTAATTATTATTAAATCTAGAGAGGAATCTGTAAAAAATCTACTTGTTGCAGTTTATTATGGAATTAAATAAGACATTCATATTTATTGATGGTGTGAACTAATTCGTAAAAGGAAAACCCCACGAATATGAAATAAAGTGCACTTTAATCATTAATTTATTTTGAAAACAGCAAAAGCACAAAACTGTGCGTAGATACCAGTGTGAAAAAAAGACCAGCTACTCACGATAAATTATATTGAGGCATTGGGGCTTTTCACAAGGCATTGAACCGTTCTACTGCGGGATTTACCCAGCAACGAAATCTGAAACAAAAATCCCCGTTCGGCATGAACAAAACTTGCATTCACATACCAACTGCACGCGCTTATCTTGTCTTCAAACTGTGTGCACGTGAGACAAAACGCGACGCACTGAAAGCGGACGCAGTGAAAGACATGTAAACGAAACGAACTTTGGAATCCACTTCAACATTGGAATGTGTGTCTCATGGCCCTGCAAATACGTGTAGACCAATAAACATATATACATACATGCTACGTATTTGTGCGTATTTGTGCTCGTCATTTAAGCGCAGGTTTCGGGGAATTCGCTTAACCGGTTTGGTCGCCATGCAGCGACATGTCTGCGTTGAGTGACAAGATTTGACTCATGCTGACCATATTGTATTTTTACATTGAGCCATGACTCAGCAGTATGTGGCTGTAACTTGCATCGATATGGCTGCAACAGACAGTTGCCGGCCACGCAGTGTCCACTTGTTTATGCAGCGGCACAATGGGAAATAATCCGTTCGAAAACAATGAAACCGCCGACCCAATTGCAACTTGGTCGCATCATGCAGCACAAGCATGCAGCTAATAACAATAATATGTGGTATTATTTTTGTTATTTTTTCTAGCACTCATAGTTACTCATAGTTGAGCTTATTGTCAACCACTGGGCGTGGTCCTAGCCCCAAGTTCATTGACCAATATCGAGCCACTTTTGGCGCGCAAATTCAATGTGGTGTGATTTATCAGATAGTATTGCACCTTTTACGTTTTGTTTACGCTTTGTTTTTCTGCATTTCACTTAGCTAAGCGAAAATTTGCAAGCCGTGTTATTGTTTATTATGCGCAGCAAGTTAACAATATTTATATTTAGATTTCAGATAGGTCAGTGCTGATGCAGATCATTTGACGAGAGTTTTTGGCCCCCAAATAGGTGATTAACCTGATACTCCCTTTGAACTGATAATAAAATTGCTTAGCTTTGTTTCTGTTTACTTCTCTATTGTTTTTTAGGAAGATTTCATTGAATCGGTTTTTGACAAAATTATGTATATTATAAATCAAATTACCACTTTTCCCAAGAAGTTCAATAAACTTGTCAACATTTTCCTGAATGGTGTGAAATGCATTCGCCCCAAACTGTGGGAACGGATTTAATTCAGTTTTTATTCTGGTTTTATTTTATTTTCTTGTCGTTGTCAACTTGTTATTCATTATTGTCTCTGGTTGCAACTTGCATTTTGGGGGGGAGTTGTGCAGATAAATTAAATGGCTTTTAATAATAATTTGTTGGAGGTTCTAAGCAATAATTTACAGAGATTAAGATATGTATATTTTTACGATTACAGTTACGCTTAGAACCAATCTCTGCACTTAGAAAGAATCTACCCAAACTTAAATAAATAAAACAGTGCAAACATCCACATAAATTTTGTATGTATTAACACATGTTTTTCAGCATTTGCACATATTTTCTGTAATACATATCGTACGTGCTTGTAAGCAGGTGGCTATTTTTTAAAGGTTTTTATTCCTAAACATTTGTCACAGCAACAATTATGCTGTCGAATCAAAAAAGGTGAAGAAACTTAAGTAAAAAATGACAAAAATATTTCATTAAATAAAATGCATTTACAGTTTTAAATACATATATGTGTTTTTGTGGTAGTTGAACCCCTTTCATTAACAATTGCTTTTAAACTTTTAAATCATTATCAGCAGACAGAATTCAACATGATTTCAATTAAATATAATGTAGCAGAGACCGAAAATTTAATAGTTGCTGGATGGATCAGAATTAAGCTCCATCTGTTTTTTCTTTTAATAAATTTAATTTTTTTTTAAATATATTTCACATAAACAATATACTTATCATTTTAAAATATCTATTAATAAAAACAAAAATAAGAATTCAATAAAAATATCAACCTAAATCGGTTAACTTCAGCTTAAACTGCACTACTTAAGAAACTCTTGCATAAAAAAAAAAAACCAAGTACAATATTAAAAGTTAATTGTTATGATAAGCGACATTAAAAAACAAATTTACTTAGAATATATTTCGAACCAACCGAATCGAGAGAGTAATGTTTCTTTTGTCCCGATCATTTTGTTTTGCTGTTTGCTTGCATTTGGCAGTATTTTAAATCTCGTGCCCGACCTCCCAGAGAGGCAACGCTTTCATTCACTAAAATTCAAGCGAAAATAAAAACAAAAACAAAAGCAAAACAAATATTTGTATATATTCAATTTCATGTGTTTGTCGCGCGCGCGATTGTTCACACTCCCATTAATTAAACAACAATGAGACGACACACAGTGACACTTTTGCACAGACATCAAGTATACGCAACTTATTGCTGGGGGCCTCTTTGACGTCATTAACTGTTGGTCATGAGTGATTGTTCAGCAGCATATGCTCACATGTGTATGGTGAACGTATTCATTTCTTATGTGTATGCTTTGAATCATTTGCACGACCTGTTGACCATTTTGGCCCATAGCCAAGTGCATGACCAACCGCATGGTGCGTTCCATCGAAATTTGTTAGGTTCGCGTGAAAAGCGATTGGTTAAAATTTAAAGAAACCATTAAAACAAGCTATTAGACATAATTAATTGTCTTTATTTTGGCAGCTACGTTCAGAATTTTCACGAAAATCTGTGACAAAATCAATTTTGAAGGAAATTTAAAAGCCATTTATACATTTCAGCGTAAACCAAGATGAATCAAGGCGAGCGGGTGAGAGTGATAAAAGTTCAAGCACGATTAACCTCAAGCAATATTTACAAATGCATTTCAATTGAGCGTGAGCTGCACTCCCGGTACAAAGAGCGACATTGAAGAAAGCATGAACTCAAAACTCGCATTTAAATTTAACAATCAAAGTCGGATGCTGGAAAGAGGTAAGGAAATAAAGACAAAGATTGATAATTGCCCAAATTAACGGAAATCTTTGGCCGCCATCAACAAAAAAAAAGGTATAAAAATGCGATGAACGCTGCTAAATAATGAAAGAAAAAAACCCTACTTGCTGATATTTCATATTTTAGAGCGTGAGCGGAGGTATAAAATTTTACTTGGAAATGGTACACACACACGCAAACGCAAACGCAAACAAGCACATAGCGTTCGAGAGAGCAAAAGCGCCTGTGTGAGAGAGAGTGAGCGTGAGCAGGTTTTTACGCCGGCTGGCCTTTGACAACAGTTGCGTGAGCGGGCCCCCAAAAAGCTTCAATGGCAGAGAGCGTATGTATATTTTTGCGCTCTCTGCTTATGAAATTCGTTTGTGAGGAGAGGGCAGCTATAAAAGCGCTCGCTGGACACTGAGGAGCATTCATTGTGAAATTACAAATCAAAATTGAAACAAGCACAGAGCAAAACGGTTAAACGGATTTCAAAGCGCGCAGCGTCAACGTGAAAAGAATTTCATAAGCAAAAGTTAATAGAGCGCAAATTGCCCAAAAACAATCAAACAAAGCCAATTCAAAGCAAAGACTAACAACAAAAACATTAATACCAAAGCAGTGCTACAAATACAACCGCTAAAAGTGTGCGAAAAGAAAACAATACTTAAAGTGCCAACAACAACAACAGCAAAAGCTGCAAAAATAGATCAAGCTCAATTGATAAGCACAAAAATTAACAAATCCAAAATGGTCGTTGAGGAATCAGTCAACATGCATCACTTCACACAGAAACAACAACACTACCACAATCTAGAAATGGAACTGGATATGGAGCTTAGCGAGTGCGCCATGCCCATTGGACGCACAGTTAAGACGGCTCTGCTGCGTGCCCAATCTGAATCTCGAGTAATTGTCGGTCTCTCTGCCGCAATCAATGTGCTCTCCAAGTCACCGGAGGGTTCACTCTTCTGCCTGATGGCGGTGCCCAAGGATGGAGATTCGGCCACTCACATGCACGAGGTGCTTCTGGAAGCATTTTGCTATGAGAACGACATCTATGTGATCAAGGTGGACGATGCCACCAAGCTTAGCCGCATTCTTGGCGAGGAAAGCATCGAATCGTGCTGCCTGGTACAAAAGACCTGGAGCGGTGAGGAGTGCGAGGAAGAACTAAGTAAGGCCGAGAATCAATTGGTCGACTTCTGCGAGGCCCACTGGGATGCCCCACAGCATCCCATTGTACAGCTGCCTGCAGTGTAAGCGTGTGCGAGTATGAAAAACAGCGATGTTAACAGTTGAACATGCCCGTCACAGTGGGGCAACACTTGGTTTAAATTGAAACAAAATACAACAACCAGTTAGGAGAAGGTTAATGTACCCGAACGTTTGGAGAGTTCTGCGGAAACCGACGTTGGGTCATATCCCAAATATATATCAAGTACTATATATACATAAAAATATGTAAGTGTATATACGATAGGAGGAGGAGGAAGAAGAAAAGCAGTTGGCCAATTATCATGTTGGTGTAGAGAGTAAAGCAAGAGAGCAAGATGACGACGACCTTCGTTGGATACGAGAAAGCTGAATAGAACAACAACAACAACAACAACTTCAAGAGCAGCAGCAGCCTGCGGAAGTGCAAGCACTCTCATTACCTCTCCGTCGTCTCTCATTTTAAGATCTGGCAACAATTTCGCAACCAGAGGCAAATACACACAACAACACTGAAACACCAACATATACGCACACACTTAAGCGCGTGACCAGCTGCTGGTGTTTTTTTTTTATGAGACAAATTATTGATAATGGCGATTATTTTGTTCATTGCGAACAGATTTTAGCGCATATAAATTGTAATTGTTATGCATACAGATTTAAACGCAAAAATGGTAGTTTGTATTAAAAGTAAAAGTTTTGTTATGATAGCTTTTCATATAACCGGCAGTTATTGTAAAATTAAAACAAAAATATACAAACAAAAAAAAAATTGTTATTTAATTTTAAGCAAACAAAAATTAAACAAAAAATTTTTTAATACAAAATAAAAACACAAAAAAAATAAAATTTAAATGTTTTATCATTCCATAATTGTTTTCAGCTTCTTACTCTTATAGCTTGTTTCGGAACTTCCGCAGAGTGACGAACTTCTTGACGTCAAATGATATGAACTTAAATTCTTTAAGACTGGATATAACTAACACCCATTATGTATGTCATCAATCTATTATGAACCTTTACTGTGGTATTCCCCAAATAAAACCCGAAATGATGGCGCGTTCTTATCAATTCCACTAGCATACACATACATTTTCGATTAATCGACGCAATAAACTCGTTGTAAGCGAGTATAAACAAAATTCTCCCACAAAACACGACAATCAACGCCAAAAAGCGAGACTTTGTGTCATGGCAGATGGAAAAGTTACCTTGCAAAACTTCATTAAAAATATTCCAAGAGATTTTGAGGAACAACCGATTAAATTTGCATAAATAGGTCAGTTAGCTAAAAGCGAAGTGTAACTTTAATGTTTTTTTCCCAGGCTATTAGAGTCTTTTTTTTAAAGAGTTTAGATCTTAAGAAATTAATTAAATTTTACTTTCCCTAATCATGCCTGATGCCTGAGCGAATAATATCTACGTGGATTTTCTAAAGTTTTTGTTTTTTGTTTGTTTTAACAATGTTTTGCAAAGTATTTGAATGTTTGCACATGTTTAATTATATTATTCATTACTAAAATTGTTCTAATTTATATCACTCATATATCAAATAATCATGCAATTATTTAAGCAAAACGTTAGCAGATTCATAATAATTACAATCATACAATCATTGAACTATTAATTAGACCTAATTACATCTGTTGCTGTTTGTTTACGGATTTCTGGTTATGGCAGGTTATTAGACGTAAGTTTCTATCGTCCAATAAGTATAGTTTTCCCGCATAAAGTGTCAACTGTGAAATTGTCAACTTTCTAGCTTGAGTTGCCAATATTCTCACTACACGTACTTTACACCTTTTAACGTTAATTCCAAAGAACACAGCAAAAAAACAACAAATAAAACAATTTTAAAGCCCAGAGCAAAAGCAGCTTTCGTTTCAGCATTCAGGCAAGTCATGCAACGTAATGAGTAATATTCATTGATCAGCTGAAATTGGCTTAGTTTTGTACTGCGGGGAAATCCGATTCCCCATACAACAGCCAGCTGTGGGCATCGCCTATGCAAATAGGGCTTTGAGTAATATTGTCGGGTAGTTTACATTTAAGTGAATTGTTTGCAAAGAGTATAAGGCGTTACTTGCCAAAACTACAGAATAGACACGGGAGAGTTCGGAGACTGCGAAGACTTTGGCCTCAAACTTAATGCTTGGGGCAACCCTTTCGGCAGCTGTCAAGGCAAACGACCTGAAACGCCTCTAAAACACAGAGTGCAAACTTCAAAGACAACGATGTTGGTGATGTCGTTGAAGGTAATGATTCATATCGTATATTATCACTGCTACTCTTTGGTGCTAGACCCCAAAATTTGCATATTCTCATGTCTAAAACTGAGAGAAATACACGTTACACAGTTACCTGTTTGCCAATATCAGCTCAGCTGTGAGCCGGTCTCAATGATATTGCCCACTTAATGCTTAATATCATTACCAGCAGCTGTTTTCATGTGACTGTCACGAAAGCGTGCTAATTGCAAGGCGGACACTGAAATCCCCCGGTTCCCATCCCAAAACTCAATGGTGCTGGTCTAGTGCATGTCAATAGAATCGAGTAAAAAGCTTGAGCGTAACTAGTGCGAGTTTTGTTTATATGAATATTTACTGTTATGTTTAAAACGCACTTCCATTAAAGCGAGCAAACATGTTTTTAGTTGTTATTGCATAAATATTATTATTTTATTTACGTACGAGCTTCGCTTGAATTAAATTCTTGTTGTGGTTTTTCCCCATAAATACAAATACGTACTAATACTATACAACAATAATAATAAAAAGCCTTGGCTTATCTGTGTGTTTAGTGTGTTTAAGCACGGATTCTACTCTTAGCAAAGCATTTTTCATTTTAGTGCTGGGAATTTCTGTTGAATTTAAAAGAGATAACAGCGCTTTACTCTCGTTTATTGAGAAATGGGATGTACCATATACGTAAAAGTACTCAAATTGGATCTAATTATTGTTTAGCACCGTTTATTTTACCCATCGCTCTTTTTTCATCTCTGGGGAGAAACCATTAAATTGATTCAAAGTATCTTTATCTAGCTGCCCGTCTGAACTAGTAATACATAATGGAACTGTCTGTGTCAACCACTGATAACTGCCAAAATTTCCACACATTTATCATGTCTGTTGTGGCTATCACGCAAAATGTAGATTTGTTTACGGTTAAATTTAGTTAATTGTATTAGTCTGAGCCGCTGAACCTTTCCACTCAATAAAAAAAAACAAAACATTGATTAGAGCCGACTCAAAGCTGCGCAATAGACACACGAGACTCTCGCAGAGATATTGGCAGCAAAACACGAGAGTGGAAGATTGTTGTGAATGAAACAGGTTTATAAGAAAATAACTTTTGTATAAGCAAATATTACATAAGGGCCAATACGCCTAGCACTTGACAAACACGAGATATATGTATATGTACAAAAATATATACGAACCACAAACTTGGAAAAATTCCAGCAAACAAACAAATTAAATGTTATTAGCAGACGCAGTACAGCAAATATTTACTTACTTTTTCCTACGGTCTATAATTATGATATTTAAATTGGTACTTCATATTTACCAAATAAATAAGCGTCTTTAATCGTGAATTGCAAAAAGAGTCTAAAGAACTCTGATAGGCTTCATTTATTTTTGATTATTTTCATTTAGCAATGAAATTAACAAGCAGAATATTTTTTACTCAGTCTACATATAAAAATGAAGTTATATTTATCTCATTGTAAAGTATAATTTAACATATAAGCAGATAAATGTATACACGAATGTATTTTTCTTTCATTCTCATTCTGAAGATATAATATTATACGACTGATAAGCTTTATTGAAACAGTTTATAGCTACTGGAAATATATGTAAATATAACCTTACATCATTTTAATGAACTTGTGAGTGGTGTTTGAACAAATTTTTGGGAAACTTCTCCATAGAATCTTAAATATGCGCCAGGTAAACAACTAAAAATTAAAAATTCTGTCGAATTTTATAATCGACACATGCAATTGAGATATTTCCGAATCAGACAAGTAAAGCAGATAATGGAATTTCTCACATTCCAAGCGATTGTTGGTTTATTATCCAACATTTCATGGCTATTTAAGGCCACAGTAAATATTCTTGAGCATTCAAAGGCTTTCACTGATGAGATTAATATTTTTCCAGAAAACTCAACATGTGCTAGAATGAAAGCTCATTTCGTTATGTACACACTATATAATTATGTATATGTCTAGTGATCTGACCCAAATTAAGAGAACATGCATGTGCATAGTTAAATAAATGGCGCATCGAACACAACTAGTTACAGAGATAAGTACGCAAAACATACATGTATGTCGATAGCAAATAGTTGTGCCGCAAATGATAAAACTAAATACTTGTTCGTGTGATTTTTGATCATTTGTAAATGTTAACAGTGGACCGTTTTTTAATTTTAAAGCGCAATTGCACCTGTGAAACGCAATTGTCCAAACTTGTTAATACAAATCCTTGTACAAACTTCATTATAGATATAAGGTAAGCCTCAACAAAGCCAAACTAACACTGAACCTATAATTGTGAAATTTATGTGTACTAAATAATCACTTGCTGTCTGCTGTCTGACTCGTGTACAATTATTTAATACTTATACCCTGTACTGAATAAACGTGATCAGAAGACAGGGTACATTGAAATAGTGAACAGAGCGAAAGTTATCAATCTATCTGACTATTGAAATTAAAAGTATGTTAAAACTGTTGTTTGTTCTAAGCACATCTGTTAGATTTTTTTTTATATTTTTAAGATCTAAAACAAATGTTTTATTAGACATTAGTTATTGTTTATACCTTTTGTATGGTATGTTAAAAAATAAACACAAACACGCTGACAAACTGTGTTGAAGTCTAAATAGATCTGCAGTCAGAGGGTATTGGTGAGTAAAGCACGCTAGCACATTGAACTTGAGTACTTTGACTAACAACATTTACAAATTGCCATCATTGATTTCTATTTTTGGGGTCTTTTTTTAATGGGTCTTTTAATGGCGGCGCCTGTTAACATGACTGCGTTGAATTTCACAAGAACTTCCAAAAGCGGATTCAAAACAACTCAAATCTGATATCTCAGATAGCATCGTTATCTCCTCACTCTTACTCTTCTCTTTAACCTTCTCTCTCTGCTTTATTCTCCCTATCGTAGCGCGTGCCGGTAGACGGCAAAAAATGAGACTTTGAGTTTGGCGCGAGCTGATGCGATAAGCGCGAATGTAAAATATACGCAGCGTTTTTTTTATGCCGGGGAGGTTGACGATCTCAAGGTCTGTGTGCTGGGAGTGGGGCGTCACCTGTTTGCGACATGTCTGAGCACGTTTTGCACGAGCAATGTGCAACAGTAAAAGCACCGTTTGGTTTGCGTTTGTGTTTTTTTTCCTTTTGAATTGATTGACCGGCACACATACATATGTTATACATTTGTATATATGCACACATGTGGTACATACACTGAGTATGAAAAATGTTATAAAATTTCTGAACAATCGCAGGATTGTGCACATGTCTCCTTTGTCGTATTGTTGCTTACGCAAATCGTTGCGCATACGCAGCGTGTTGCCGTTTACAGTTATGCAAGTTAAACCGCCCAAGTCACCCACAAAAGCCACCCGAGCCACCCAGGCAGCCAAACTGCGTCAATGTCGTAAAACTTTCTCACGTAAGTCAATTTCAATTGTTTGCTTATCCCCAACAAAAATCGTTGCTCATCCACAAAGAAAGCAAGAGAGAGAGAGAGAAAGAGAGAGCGAGTTCTTTTTGGTTTGTTACGAGAGGTATAAATACACTTTTACAACGACAGTTAAAATTGAATGTTAATGATTATGTCACTGTTAGTGCTTGTTTAATGAAGTTACACTGATTTTGTTTAATGAATCCCATCCGAAGACTCCCAAATGTTTATTCTCTACATTCTCTTAAGCTGATAAATTAACACAGCACATGGGGGCGTATTTTGGTATTAATATGCAGTAAATATAACCCAAAATCAATAAATAATTTGTTTATAAACAAATTTTCCTAGAATCGCATTTCCTCACGTTTTGGGGAAGCACATAGACAACCCACAAGATATTCAAAGCGTTATTGATTTAATTTTAATTCATTTAAATGTGAAATTTAGTTCTATGAATCCCGGTATGCTACTTCAATACAGGTACATATAAAAACGTCACAACATATCTAATGCGAAAGCAAACTCATGACGTCAAATTAACTTATATCACAAGCCAACAACCATGCGTGTGCAATCATTTTTGATTATTGTGTGTATTATTGTTTAGTTTTTGCATATGTATGTAGTCAAATACATGTATATGAATATAAATCGCATTTGAATTCATATTAATTTCTTAATTCCCTTGAGTTTAAAACATATGTTTTGGCTTACTGGGACATACAAACGGGAATTTTAAATAGACACGTGTCGAAAACAAACGGATTGATATATTGATTTCGTATATGCATGTATAGAATGTTATTTCCGCATATAATTGTAATCAATTTTATTAAACTAAAATAGGTTAACACATTTTGACGCATTTGAAAATTAAGAACACTTTTGTTATAATTTTTTATAATGTTGAGTAAATTATAAAGAAATCTTTTCACATAATAAAATGTAATGATAGTCAACGACTTGCTGCTTTCAATAAATAATTTATTTTTTTTATTTAAAACCACATTTAATTTTAACACTTCTTCTGCGACAATTATAGATACTTTAAGAGTGTAGAGGTGATTACAAGATATATTTAAGGAAAACGATTCTCATTTTATTGAATTTATTTCATAATTGACAGCAAAAGGTTTTAGTTTCGTTTTCAACGGTTTATGTGATTTGTGCCAATAACTAAAGCAACAACTGTACCAATAACGATAACAATTTTGTAAGCTTATCGCAAACGTGATAAACAGCATGTGACTAGCTAGCACATCACGTTTTTAGCTTTTACTTTACTTTGGTTAAAATGTGTCTATTTTTATGGCCTGAGAACAATTATTTTGCATTAGCTTCATTAGGGATGCCAAAACATAATCAATATTAATTATTATAATACCATGCTGATTTCTTACTTTATAACCTGGTAATATATACTTTATCCTAATAACGCATCTAATCCACAACAATCACATTAATTAACAGTCATATGGTTATAGACCTTTTTGCCTATACTTGCCATGTCTCAATAATAATGCACTTGACTCTATTATGAGTAATATGTTAGTATTTGGCTTCTGCGAAGAAGTAAGCAGACCCCCAATCAATGTCTATTTTTACAACTTGTTGTGCTATTTGTATGATTAAGTGTATTTTACAACACATTTCGCGTAAATGCCATAACAAATGCATTCGGCGAAAAAGTATTAAGACAGACAACCCAGGCTGAAAAGTATTGCTTTGATATCTTATCAGTCATTGTGTATGGGCAGTTAATAATGTCTCATGCTCAAGTTCAAGCATGCTACAAAACATTTTCAGGGCACCAATTATATATGTGTGTTTTAGGTGGCAAAGAGACCCAGTTTCTTAGTTGCGATAATAGCGTGACTGAATCTTATCTACACACAGAATGTTTGCACAACAACTTTGCTGTGTGTGGGGTTAGCAACCCGACTTCATGTGTTGAGCAGAAATTACATTAGAAATGCGAAAAATGTTATTATTTGTACGCATAGCCACTTGGGAATGTCCAAAAATAAATTAGACAGGTCTAAAAATAGCTTTGTCGCAAAGTTATATTTAGCTCACAAAAAGCAAATTGCTTCTGCATAAATAGCAAAACAAACAATCGCACAATAACAAATCGCGGAAAATTTGTATCAGCTATATGTATATATATAAGTATATGCACCTGAAACACCTTATCAGACGTCGCAGTTCCGAAGAAAAACAAATTGTTAGGTGCGCAGAGTTAAATTCGTACCAACTGTGGGGAATCACCTGAGCGTTATTGCCTTTTATGGGCAACACTAAAAGGAGGTTGTGAAATACTGTTCAGTATTTTGAATGAACACTTAAATAACCTATTTAAATTGAAAATAAATACTAAACAATGTTTAAATATGCATTCGCAGTAAATACAAATTAGTCCAAAACAATCATATCGTTAGTGAAATTATATTAAATAATTACAAAAATGATTTTAATTGTTCTATGTCAAGCTTAAATAAACTTTAGTCGTTAAAAATAAATTACTAAAATAATGTTAATAACGTACTAATCTCATGATTTTTGCTTGTGGTGACACTTGAAACCATGAAACCAACACAAACGCTTACCATTTTAGCTCTCATTTTAGCGTTATCTATAATAAAAGAGTGTCAGGTAAGTCGAAACAAATACAATATTAACACTTATGCTTAGACCTTGGACTGTTTTAGATGATTGCCTACACCAAGTTGACATACGCAGTGTGTGAGTCCTTTAACAAATCTTGGATCACATATGTGTAGCATATTACGTAGATAGCGAGAAGTTGTTGGATTGTAATATTAGAAAGGGTTGCACGCGCTGGTTCCGGCTGTGTGGTCGGTAGATGGGCTGCGGTCATATAATTTTTTTCTAATGTTACGCTCTCGCGGTGCTGCCAATATTAATTTAAAATCGCGTGCTGACCTTAGCAATTGCTCTTAATAGGGCTGGGGGGGAGGCAAGGAAGGTGGCGCTAGCCGATTGTGAACTCTGCTGGCAGTTAGCGTTGTATATCTTTAGGCAATAATTAAAACAAGCGCACTACATATGATACTTGTCGCTTCGTGCTATAAGCCGCAACATAACCACACTCAACGTCAAGCTCACCGTCTTACATCCTGCCCACAATATTAACATCAGATTGGAGCTTCAAAAGAAGAATCATGCATATTAGCCATGGCTTTGGAATTTTACTATTGATGCATGCGCGTTTATGCGCCAAAAAAGACACCTAGTACTTAAATTGTTTTATAATATTTTAATTGACTTTTTCACAATTAATCATACCTGCCCCCATGTAGTAAGTATATACAAATGAATGTTTTCTTAGCCAATTATTTAAACTTACCTTTCAATAGGGTACGCAATTTGTTAAGGATTTCTACTATGCTCCTACAATTGTAACGATTCCTTTGACTTGGTTATTTGATAGGAAGCTACAGTTTGTGACAAACGTTTATTTTATATTTCAACAAGATATATTCAAAGATGAATTAAAATTTTTTTGGTGTGATTACAGTTAATAATAAAAAAGTTATATTTTGGAATAGTTATACATATAACATGGCAACAAAAATCATGTATTTTTATTGTAAAAGTTCTCTAACGTTATTTCCTTGGCTCTTTTGGCTTATTTTTACTCCACGAGTACGATTAAATTAACACAAAAGCAGCAACACCAGTTTCGGACACGATTGGGATGCTAAAGACAAGATTCACACACAGGATGTCAAGTAGCAGCGTTGCATTGCAGCGTTCTGAAATCCAGGCATAAGGCAATATAGATTATTGTTGAATTGGTTTTTTTAATGGTCATTAGTTGTAAAGAATAATAGTTGTGATACAATTCAAATTTAAGCACAGTGAAAGAACCATATTATTACTAAAAATAGTTATTAAAATTTATTTTAATAATAATTTAATTGATATATAATTGATAATTGATAATTTTTATATTTAGTCATTAAAAATATATTATTTAAATATACGTACGGTACATGTAAATCATCTTCAGTATTGTTTTTTATACCCTTAACCCATTAAGTGTGGTAATGGGAATAACCGACCCAATAAAGTATATATATTCTTAAACAGCGTCGGCAGCCAAGTCGATTAAGTCCCGTCTGTCTGTCTATTTGTCCAATCACAAGACATATAAGAGACTTTAGATTCTAAATTGAAGCTGTCCTATGAAATAGAAAAATACATTTTAGTAATACAGAAACACTCTAGATATCAAAGAGGAAAGTTTGACAGAGTATCCCCTAGTCGATGTGACTCAAATATAGAATTTTTAATTTGGCAAATAGAACAGCAATGGCATTTTTAGACCGTTGTCTTTTTAAGCAATTTTAGTGACAATTGAAACCATGAAACTAACACAAACGCTCTCCATTCTAGCGCTTATTTTTATGACTTTCATAATAAAAGATTGTAAGGTAAGTAGATACGCTTTAAATACCAGGCCTATTTTTAAACCCCTTAATTTCAGATGATTGCCTATGTTAAGCTGACAAACGCAGTGTGTGAGTCCTTTAACAAATCTTGGGTCACATTCAGTACCTGTCGCCTTCACGCTATAAGTCGCAACAAAACCACATTCAACATGGAATTAAACATTTTATATCCTACCAACAGTGTACAGGTAAGATTGGAGATTAAAAAAAAGGCCAATGGATATAAGCCATGGCTGTGGAACTACACCATAGACGCATGCGCCTTTATGCGCCAGAGAAGACATCCAGTTCTCAGAATCTTTTTTGACATGTTAAAGGACTTTTCTAATGTAAATCATACCTGCCCCTATATAGTAAGTAAATACATATGTTTGCATTCTAAGTCAATTATTTAAACCTCTTCAATAGGGAGCGCAAATTATTAAAGATTTCTACTATGACCCTGCAAATCTAACGCTTCCTGTACCAGGTGGTGACTATTTATTGATCCTAACTTGGTCGTTTGAAAATAGACTACAATTTGTAACAAAAGTTTACTACATATTTCATCAAGATTTGTTCAAAGATTAAATAAGCTGGCGCTACTTACATCCGTATTATTAGACATTATTTTTTATCTGTGGTGAGAAGGTTTAAATTATATAGCATTTAAAGATAATTTCAAGTGTACTTAATAATTAAATAAAGTTCTCTATGTTTTAAATTTAAACATTTGAACTCTAACAAAAACTTATCTCAACTTTTTAACTTTACTACAAAGATAAAGTTTTATAAACACATTTTGTTTTTTGCTTTACTTTGCCTTACTCAATGTCATAAATATTTTAAGTCTTATGTAAAATTGTTCCTTTTTAAAGACGATTTTGCAGTAATCATATATACTTAATTGAAAAAATAATAAAATCCATTCGAAATAATAATATCATTAGTAAAATAATGATTATTTTATCTCAGCGTAGCACAACTTGAATCGGTAAAAATAAATTATACATTTTTGATTGATATACATCACATACTAGTCTCATAATTTTTGGCTATAAGTTTAATGATCCTTATCCACAGTTTGTAAATTGTAACCATGAATCTAACACAAACGCTGTCCATTTTAGCGTTTATATATACACTGCTCTTTATAAAACAGTGCAAGGTGAGTATATTTGCAAAAATATAAACGTCAATTAATGTAGATAGTTTCAACACTTAGATGGTTGTCTACAACAGTGAGTTCTTAAACGTATCTTGGATTGTATTTGATACCTGTCGTTTTCGTGCAATAAGTCGCAACAAAACCACTCTAAACATCAGAGTCACACTCTTACACCCCGTCAATAACATTCATATCAGACTGGAGCTAAAGAAGAAGGCGAAACCTTGGCTGTGGGACTACACCATAGACGGATGCGCCTTTATGCGCCAGAAAAGTCATTCAGTTTTTAAAATGTTTTATAACATTTTTAAAGATTACTCTTCACCCAATCATATGTGCCCCTACGCTGTGAGTATAACAAAATCTTAGCATTCTATGAACAAACTATTAAAATTTTAATTACAGAAGGGCAAGCAATTCATTTCTTCTATGACCCCAAAAATCTGACGCTTCCCGTACCATCTGGTAAATATCTGTTGCGCCTTACTTGGATAATTGACAAGAAACCACAGGTTGTGACTAAGGTTTATTATCTTTTTCATCAAGATATATTTAAAAAATAACTAAACTAAATGCAGCATTTAGTTATTAGATAATATTGCTTTATTTTATGTGGTGAAAAGTTTAATAATATGTCGAATTTTTTACGAATGTAAAATTATTTTGTTATGTATTAAATATTAAAGTCTAACGCACATTTACAACAAATTAAATTGAATGAGTACAACGGTAATCAATGCCAATTTTTTGTGATGATGGATGATAGAACATATATAAGACCTTCTAAATTAAAGCAGACAATCTAGAAATATGGTTTGAATACTTTGTAAGAGCCACATGACTGGAACAATTAAGTAATTTAATGTAAACAAATTATAAACCAATTAAAAATAGATTACATTAACAATAGAGCGCTTTAGGCGTTGGCTCTTACAAAAAAAGCATTAATATATATTTTTTCAATACATTTAAACTCTTTAAAACAATGAAAGCAACAATAAAACTGGCTATTTGTATCATATTTTTGGCAGTATTCCATGAGTATACAGAAAGCGCCTACGTATTAAAAAAATATACCTTAGTTTTCTTAATATAACCAATTTCTATTTTAGATGTCTGCCACAGTCAAACTGACAAATATTATTTGTGAGACTAAAAGCAAATCTTGGGTCACCATTGATCGTTGCCGGTTGAGAGCTGTTAGTCGGAATCTGACTACCCTGACTACTAAAAAATATTTAACATCCAGCATACAATATACGCACACACATGCAACTCATGAAGAAGGCTAATGGATATAAACCCTTTCTTTTTGATTACAGATTTGATGCCTGTGCCTTTATGCGCAGAGCTAATCATAATACGTGTCCGTATACGGTGAGTGAATAAGAAAACCAGTTTTTATTGTTTAATACTTTAATCAATCTTTGAAAATAAGGCAAAAATATACTAAAAGATTTTTATGTTGATCCGAAAATCTTAACACTGCCACTGCCAAGTAGAGAATATGTTCGTCTGCTAACTTGGATATTTAAAAGAAGCCGCAATTCATAACAAATGTTTACTTCGTATTCAAACAGGATGGTTTTGAGAATTGATATGCTAACTATTTGTGAAATGCATAACAATTATGTTAATTATATTAAGAAATTAAAAATATTTAAATATTTTTAAAAGTACATGTTTTTAAATAAATATTTAATAGTGTATTATGCAGTTCTGCGAAAAACTCGAACATAGAGGGACAAACCTATATAAAATCGTTTCGTTGAAGGTATCTCCCATTAAATACTGTATCAAGAAGGTTGACAGCTTCTAGATAACTGATAAAAAGTGAATTATGGAATTTTAAAACTCTTACAATGACAAATATAAAATAAACGTTGTATATGTAAAAAAAAAAAGAGGAGTTTCTCATAAATATGTACTTTTATCAGGATTTGCTTAGGAGTTAACTTCCGCCGAGATGATTATTGTGTATTGTGTTGTATAAGGATATCATTGAAACTTTCATTAAATCATTTAATTGACAAGCGAGTTATGTGAAAATAACCGCGAATATTTCAACGAAATGGGCATTCAAGCGTTGCCAAAGCGTCATAACAAATATGAAGAACCATTTAAATTTTAGCAAATGTCGCTTTTTTAACCAATAATTTTTTAAATTATAAGTAATCTTCAATAAGGCATGGTGTGATTCAAATTCCTATACATTATTAGATATTAAGTAAAAGGCTCATTGGGAGAGATTGGCCAGCATTAAAAACAAAGTAAATAATTTGCAGGTTGGGCGACATCGAAAAAGCAAATAGTTGAAAAACCTAATTTAGCATTGAAATGGAACATAACATAACGCTTAACATTTGGCAAACTAAATTTGAGCTGCGCACTTTACATGGACAATGACAATATATATGCCATGAAGGCCAACTTATCAGACGTAACCCCATTTGGCGCAGACATCAGCCTGTGTGCTCTGTTGCATCAGCCAATTGTATTTTTGTATCTGATATCAGTGATTAGCAATCAAATTGGCATTTGAATAACCCCCGTTTCGGATAGCTGTTGATCAAGGTGCACAACAATTACCAACACTTAATGGTGCAAATGTTTCTTTAAAATGTAATTCCATATTTAATCAAGCGTGAATCACGTTGCGTATACACAAGTGCTTTGCTCTTCAGATGATGAGACAGCGACGGGAAATGCCCATTTCCTAATGACTGATAATACAGATAGCACAGTTGTATTGTCTTATCAATTGGTGCTGCAGCTTCCTTTCATATAGATATGACCATGTATGGCAACCTGTTGTAGACTGGGTCATCTGTGGCACCTCAGCAGTTAGTCATATTGCTGGCAAGCACGCGCTGATTACTCATACGCCACGTAATCATAGACCTGCCTATCGCAAATGTTAGTCTAACGGTTGATTTGTGATTTTTCGTTGTTGTTTTTATTTTTGTGTAACGTACCGTACGTTCCGGTGCTTGATGTTGTGCTAGGTCAGTTAATACTAATACTTTGTCTGTTCTATACAATATGCTAATTGCTGTCAATTATTTTGTAGGTGTCGCTTGTTGCCTGTTGCTTGTCGCTGGTCGCATAAGCATTCGAAATTTATTCTCTTCTCGCATTCGACTTCACACTTGCCGCACATCTAGCGGATCTTTTTTTTTCGTGCATATTCGCATCACAATATTGTACTTGTGGGTACATGTACATATGTTAATGAGATACATCTGCTAGGTGCTCTAGTTACGCTTTTGAGTCGCTCGTTTTTATGCGCATTTTGATACGATCGTGCGATATAAAGTTGCCATCCGCCAAACTGGCGACAGTCCATTCATTTGCATCAGAACGTTCTATAACTGTTCATTGGGACAACTTCCTTTGTCTCTGGGCAAATGATAAGAGGAAACAGATGAAATTGTATAATTTTAGCAATGCTGAAGATTTATATACACTAGCATTGAAGCTGTAGAAAAATAAGACAAAAAACATGAAAAGAAATCATGTTTAAGCATTGTATACTTGCAAACAATGTCTTAACAAAATATTTCACAAAAAAATTGATTCATTTGTATGACAAACTTTGTGATATTCTGCTTAATATTACTATGTAAGCTGTTTAATATATTGGTAAATTTTGAATTAAATTTGTTTAAATTCACAGAACAATTCAAATTAGCGTTTTCTTTGCACTGCAATTTAAATCACAGTGTTAAAAGGTATCAACTTATACAAATTTATGCAGTAGCATCTACTTTTACTTTCCCTATAATCAATGAGCCAAGATCATGCTTCAGCTGAGACCGTTGGATATGGGATATGTTTATATCAAGCTCAGTGCAAGGGTATATACAAAATGAAAACTCCAATACCAAATACAAATGATAGTTTAATTTGCGTTTTTGCGTTGTTTCTCAACTGAATGCATTATAAAACTTACGGATAAACAAATGTGCGAGTATTCGTGAATTCGTGAATTGCTTAACGTTACAGGTGTACGAGTATGAGTATGTGTAAGTGATATGAATGTATTGTGAATGTGAATGTGAATGAGTACGAGTATTAAATGAATTGGAATCAAATTCTTTTTAAAATGTGCAAAAACAAAATAATTGTGTAGGTGTATAAGTGGATGAATGTTAAAATGATTGATCAGTGGGTGCATGGGATTAGAGTAGGGTTCCTTTGATTTGCCAGACGCAGCTGCTCGAGCGCAATTTCGTGCGCTTTAAAATGCTCACGAGTGGCTTGCTCCAGTTCACTCAGTGAGCTGGAGGAGGAAGAAGACGATGAGCTGGACGTGTAGCTGGAGCTGGCAAAATTGGCAGGTGTTGCAGATGGTGCAGTGGTAATAGTTTTCACTATGGCTTGAGGCTGTGGCTTCTGGATGTAACGCACCAAGAAGGGATTCTGCGCATGCTCGGCCAGCACATAGCCATCAGAGCTGGGCAGTTGAGAAGCACCTGGCTGACCCGATTGAATTCTTAGAAAGAATCCGTTCTGCACCTGCTGCTGCTGAGCTATCGTCTGTGGCTGGGCCTGAGGCTGAGGTTGGGCTGCCTGTGGCTGTTGAGGTGTAATCAGCTTAAAGCTGCCACTTGGCTGCTCCCCGGGCATCTCAATCGAACTGACGGGTCGCAGCTCTTGCTGAGCAAACAATTTGAAGTTGTTGTTTTCAATGGGATTAATTGGTTTTGCCAGCTGCTGCTGCTGTTGTTGCTGCAGTTCCAGTTGTTCTGCCTGCAGACGTTTTGATTCCTCGAGACGTTCGTTTTCACGTCGCTGCTGCTCAGCCTGCTGCAGGGCAATACGTTCAGCCTCAAGCATGCGTTGCTCGTCTAGAATACGCTGCTCCTCACGCTTCGCTTCCAACTCGGCCAGACGCATTTCCTCAAGACGATCCTGCTCGTCTTGACGCTTCTCATCGCGATTACGTTCCTCATAACGAATCTTGTCTGCTATGTCAGCAACCTGATCCTCGGCCATCAGTTTGTCCTGATGAAGAAACTGAATTTGCTGATCTTGCGCTTTGATGGTCGTGGGGGCTTGGGGTATGTAGTTGGTGGTAGGAATGGTGGCTTTAATGCTTGCAACAGGTAATGGAATGCTGGCTTTAATAAAAAGCTGGTTATTTGTGATCTGCTCCTCCTGTGGCTTTGCCTGTGCCTCGATGGATTGACGGAGAATAGCTTCTTGGTATTGCTTGAGATGCTCCTCACGAGCACGCTTCACCTCGGGCGTCTCCTCCACAGGCTGTGGTGCAGGCTGTGCCTCATGGCTGAACATGGGTGTGGATTTAATGAAATTTGTTTGAATTTGGGATTGGATTTGTGGCTGGGAATCTGGTTGGAACAGCGGCTGCGCAGGGCTGGGCTGAGCTTGCTGCTGCAGTGCCTCATTATAAAGCCGAAGATGTTCCTCACGAGCTTTTAATACTTCAGCTGTTTCCTCAACCGGCTTGGGTACCTCACCAGCTACATAGGGCTGTGTGTCAACCTTGTACGTTTGCTTAAGCTGCGTCCACTCAGGAGCCTTCTCAAGAGGCTGTGCTTCAATGTGTGTCTTCAACTGAACGGCTTCCTGTTGTGCTTTGGGTAGTGCCGCCTCCGCTTGCAACACCCCCAGACGAGCCTCGTTCCAGATTCGCAAGTGCTCATCACGTGCCCGCTGCACCTCCGGACTCAACCCTGGTACGGACTCAAAGGCGTTTGTCTTGATGATCTGCTCGAGCGGCTCAATCTGTGCTATCATATTCGCTGTGGGCTGTTTACCTTCGGCACGCAGACGTTCCAGTTCGGTTCGCAGAGCATTATAGCGCTGTTCGCACCAGGCGCGGAAGCTGGAGAGTTGTTGATGTTGTTGCTGTTCCAAGCTGTTGCTTCTTACAAGAGAACTGCCTTGCTCCGTGGTGCGTATGCCGTAAAGCGGCTCCGGATAGCTAAATGCCAGCAAACGCTCGGCACCCGTGTTGTCCAAGTACCGCACATAGCTCTGTCCCAGTTCACTCCTTACAGGAAACTCGCCGCGTGCCGGCGCATAGGCCAACAAGTTTGTGCGATACCCAATTGAATGGGAGTTTACGCCCAGCGCCAACAGGCTGAGCAATAACAGTGGACGCATCTTACCCGGATTAAATTGAACTTTAAATTGATTCGACTTGTAGGACTTTTGGTGCTGTAAATTCCAAAACTTCGCTACAACTTCGATAATTCAATGCAGACTGATGCGGTTCTGTGTCACAATCTGGGGCTTTTATAGTCGATGTGGCAAAAAGAACCGCAAGCTTCAAGCCTGTTTCCTGCTGTACTGTCCTTGAGCTGACCCGTTCAGTATCAGGTTTGAAATCGAGGATGCACCAATAAAAAATTTCTTAACCTAGGTCCGAAGCTTAGGTCTCACATTTTCGCTCTCAGATCGTGTGTCACTTATCTGGCTGGCATGCTGCTGAGTTCTGGCCAGCAATGCACACTCAGAAAAAAAAACGCCAAGTTTATGCTGGCCTTTAAAGCTAAAGTATGTGTCACTCTAAAATGGGAATTTATAATAAATTAAAGAAACAAAAAACTTTCCGAAAAGATTTAAGTCAAAATTGATTTATTTATTGGAAATTCATAATACATTTAAACAAACATGTTTATCTAAAACAGAAAATTTTGAAATCTTAATATTTAAAGGCAGTTTTTATTTAAGTGCAGTCACAGTAAATTGCCTTGTCTTATCCTGCATGTCGCCCTGTTTGGTTCTTCCGTTATGCAGCCTGTTCCATTCACTAGCATCAGCTCAAGGTCAGTCCTGGTGTATTTTTAGCCGCTATCCCTGTCAATTTATATCCCATGCATAAATTAAACACGTCGAAGGGCAGTCTCTACTCCTCCTATCCATACTCTTCTCTCTACTCCTTCGACTCCCGGTCGGCTCAATCGTCGACCGATTTATCAACGCCCCCCTTTTAGGGGTCTCCCTATACGTTGCCCTTTGGCATTATGGCAATCATTTAATAGCGTCTTGACATTTGTCAAAATATCAATTGGAAAATACAGAGATCACATGCAAAGGGCCCAAATATGGTAAAGACTTATTTTTAGCCGGAACTGTTTGTACAGTCGCCAACTGGACGCGACTGAGTGACGCTAACCAGCGCTCAAAAAGGGGGGAGGTAGAGGATCAGTCTGCTATAAAGTTGGGGGCAAGTTTGGCCGGACCGAACCGGTAAGTCGCACAACATTTCAGCATTTGCGGCATTAAATAATAAATTCAAGTTAATTTCAGTCGGCGCCGTTATATGGGCAATCCGCAGACTTCCATAAATACATACATATATCTTATATAAATGCATTGTGTACATTTCATATGTATGAAAATTTTGCCGTAAGAAATACTCAAACTTAAAGTAAATATGCAAATTAAATTATTGCCGGGCTTAAAGAACGTGAAAATCAATTGCAAATTTTTATGGTTTTTATATGCAAAAATGTTTGTTAATGCAGGTACTGTTGACAGTACTTTCAAAATATTTGAATTCCAATTATTTTAATTTTTTTTTATCAAAAAAAGAGGCTCGGTTTGATATACAATAACATTAAATAAACTCTTTTAAATAAATTAAATTTTTATATATAGGTGTAAATTTGAACATAAACCGATTTTTTTGAATTTATAAATAAAAGTTGGACAAATAATTAATTAATTAATATTATTAAAGTTTGATCTTTATTATTATTTATTTTTACAAAGTTTATATTGTTGCTTTTAAGCAAAAGTTCTAAAACTTTTGTTTTATTTTATCACAAAAATTAGTTCCTAAAACTACGTGCTTACCAATTTTGTTCTAATATATATTACATTCTTGACACAGATGTTAAGACATATATTGTCATTTAGTGTCTAGGTAATCTTCATACATTCGAGTCAAAAATCACATGACAATTGATTTTCATTGAAATAATTATTTCACCTGTTCACGTAAGCTTTAAACGTTTTACTTTTACTCCCTTGGCCACTTTCACAGTCACCCGTCAAACATTTCATAAGATTCAAATGAAATTGCAAAGAAAATGATTTAGAAATCTTGTTGCCAAGCGTTAAATATCTAGTATAGATTATATTTATAGGCAAGTATGCTTTGGTAGCTTGATTGAACTGACCACAGTCACGGGTAACGTCAACGTCTACTGAAGCTGGAGCATATGACCAAGTGGAACTGAAATTCGTATATGTTTATTTTGGCTATGTGCGTCACTTGCAGAATTTATTTTAATTTTTCTGTTGTCCACGCGCTCTATTAAATTCGAAAACGTATTGGAAATGGAAACGGAGGCACGTCTCGTTTAATTGGAGCAACGAGCACTGGATGCCGTGCACGTTGCCTCGTATCTTATCTGAACTTTGATTAGCCAGAGGGTGCTGTATTTTAATTTAAGTGTGTTTGTGTGTCCGTTTTGTGTGAGAGTGCGCACAGTGTGGCAAAATGTATAATGTGTGCACTGCAGTGGTACAGGTGTTAATTACATTCAATTAGCGCACTTCATTAAGATGTCTGCTGGACATATAAATAAAACAAACCACACCATAACTTTTAGCAAGAGGAACAACTTTTGGTGACATTTTGAGATACTTTTCCTGTTTTATTTGTTGTCATTGTTGTTGCTCTCGCTGTCGCTGAACCAGGCAATAACAATAATAATAACTCGCCCTCTCTTCACACATAGCAACGTATTATGTAAATAATTTCATGCGAATTTCATGACAAGGTAAAAGCTAATGGCCAATAAACGTACTTGAACCGAGCCCGATTCGATTTCGAAAAAATTCCAAAATATGCATAAGAAAGAGCTTTTAAAATCGAGTCTTCATTTATGAGCCACGTTCAACGCATCACGTGCAGCTTGAGGGAGATTTAACTTTAAATCTTTATGTGGAATGGCTTATTATGCATACAATAGTATAGAAAAAACCCAGATTTCGGCTAAGAAACAGTGTCAAGTTCCAGTTTAAAGCCACTTTGACGACGTCATAGTGCGGAAATTTGAATGCTGCAGCTGTGTGCAAATAAATTGAAAAATTGATTACCTACTCCCGAGCTTCCCTTGCCCCTTTTCTTGCTAAGCTTAACTCAATGAAAACAAACAAAACATGCTCGAATCGATAGAATTCGTTTAGATTTTTTAATACCCTGTAGGTTATAAGTTAGTATTTTAAATACTGCGTATTAAGTATTTACATATTCATATTTTCAATCATACCTAATACACTACAAACTATGAAGCTAATCATATGTAAGAAAGTTGTATTCACCAAATACGTTTCATACCCTTTCTTAGTCAGTTTCAGTTAGTGCAGGGTTTAACAATATTTACATACTGCGCGTCAATGAATATTTGTGAATGGTTTAAAATGCGTCGTCAGCAAATATGTTTTTCCTACAAATAATTTTAGTGGCCAAAAAGCCCAAAATACAGAAGTTGGCTAAGCAGTTTGTTGTTTTTTTGGGGGATTATTTATAAAATTATTGTTGCTAATAAATGGTGTCGGAGGGGAGAGTAAGTTTGATCGTATAAAGACGTATTTTTATACGTTTTCAATATGAATCTTGAAAAATATTTTGGGCAAATCGATTTCGATTTGAACCCCAAGGCCATTTATTTTCATGCACAAAATATTCTTATTATAAACTTTCGATAAAAAGCTTTGTTTGTGCCGGAATGCCGCAATGGTAGTAGCATTTACGTCATTTGTTGAAATTCGCTGAAGAAACATTGTCAAGAAACTCGTTTCGTACTGGCCAATTGGGAAGTTCCCACCCCAAGAGCAAAAGCCGCATTGAAGCGTGCTCCAATTGCACGCACACATATATACACTTTGTTGGCCTGCTTCAACTTGACTAGGCCTGGCTTGGACACTGGTTTTTACTCTACGCAGTTCCGTTTCACATTCAGAGAGCTGTGCAAGCAATTAATAAATAAATACATCAATTAGAGCGCCAACGCACAGTGACCTACACGACATTAAGCATACAACAGCAGCTACACTGAGAAAAAATTCACATTTAACATAGTAGAAGCAATAATAATGTGTTTATTTATGAAAAAAAAAATCTTGCTTTGTTTACCATGTTAACAAGAATTTCTTATTTTATTTTTAAAATAAAATATCTAAAAATGAACTTGTATTGTAATTTTAGTATTTAAAGTTGAAATTGATGTTTACTAAATAAACTTCGACTTTTAAAATAAAACATTTAACTGACTTTCAAACATGAATGAGTGAGCATGAAATAAAGATACCGTTTATCGATTTCAAAATCTCACTTGAGTATTTGTTTTTAGATATATTTTTTCTCAGTACATTCACTTAACAGCTCTAATCAATAAACTTCAATCGCAGACAGTCGCTAAATTAATTTGCATTAGTAATTAAGGCCATGTGACGTTGTGATTTTGGGGCGTTCTATGAGTTTAGTAGTGTTTTCGCATTGAGTTAAGTTGTAGTCTATGGCCAGAGACGCTCACCAAATCACCTGCTCACCTGTTGCCCCATCAATCGGTGTTAACTTAAGTCTCGACACTCGACAAATGCTGCGTACGACCTCAGCAGTTACACTTTAATATCTTTTTGTCCGCCTAAACACGTAAATAATGACGCGTTGCTTCTTTAAAATTTATTAAACATGTTTATTATTATTATCTGGCCTTTTTGTATTTACGCTTTTGAAAGCGCCTGTCGCGACACCTGTCCAATCTGTCAACTGTTTCAGATCTTTTGGCTTACAATGCTTAAATTTTGTTTTTATTATTTTGTTTGTTATTTCCATGTTATTTGACAATTTAATTGGCTTAAAACCCATTATTGCGGATCGACGTTCGACGGGCTACCAAACTGGGCCAGTTGCTTTCAAACTGTAAGCGCGGAGAAGCTTAAAATTCGATCCTGGTTTCAAACGATATCCATTTTTTCGACATATTTGTTTTCTAATGGTTTTTGAATTTATTTTTTAAATTGATTACAGTTTTCAGGATATTCCAACCTTATGGTAATGTTCCTATAATTGTTTTCAGTATTATATTGTGCCCTTTTTTGTTGAAAACCGTTTTCCCGAAATCGCTTTCATAGGTTGTTATTGGTGATTTTAAGATGAGAAAACCCTTATCCAAGTGTTTAATCTCTTCCAAGTTCAAGGCAGGCGCGAAAAGTGTTAGTAGCCCTCGTTATATTCTTTGGTCATTTTTACAATCAAAAAATCAAAATATGTATACTTTGTTTAAAACATTTATTTTCTGCATTTACTTTACCATTAAATTTAAACAATATTCAATCTTGTTATGGGCAACTACTACAATACTTAACTGTCTACGCTCTTTTCTGCTTATTTCTAATCATTTGCATTAATTACACTCAGTAATAATAATAATCGTCATCATCATCGTAATACATCGTAATAATATTTAATAATTAATAATAATAATAATCCAACTTTTGCATATTTTTTTTTCATACGTAAATCAAAAAACGAAAACATTTTATAAAACACTCATACAGACATACATACATATACAAACATACACAAAGATATAGTACACGATTTAATGCTATTTGTAAATGTTGTTGTTTGCTTGATTTACATTTCTTTTTACACCTTTATCTGTTCATTTTGTAAGCTTAACTTATAATTGTTGTATTACGGTTTTTTTTGTTTTGTTTTTTTTTTTTACTGTACGCTTAAAACTATTTAACTTAAACATTGATTTGATTTTCCGTAAAACGTCTTGAGGTTATAAATTCCATTTTGTTGTTGTTTTTGCTATTACAAAGGAGAAATATGAATTAAATGAAATTTCGCAACATATTTTACAAGAATTTTAGCTAATGATAAATTAAAATTAAGTCTCCAACTTTAAATTTTGAAACACTTGCAGTGTATATATGGAAATTGAAACGATAAGTTTAAAAAAATTATAATCCTAATAAAACAAAATATACTAATGGAGGGTTTTTTTCTCAGTAACAAAGTACAGCTCCCAGCGCCTATCTAAACACTATTTCGAGAGCGCATCTAAAGAGTCTCGTACACAAAGTGAAGCAAACAAAAACAATTACATATGTTATTACAAGGCGGGACCGTTGGGCAGGAGAGATGGCTGATGTGGATCGCATTTAACAGTGATTTAAATGCAATTGGGCAAACAGCTTTCACATGATGGGATCAGGACCCTGACCCTCTAGATCAGATACCTGACTCTGATAGTGCAACGCGTCCTGGTAAGCCTTTTTAACGGCCTTCCTTTCAGCTGGTTTGCGCGACTCGACAAGCTTTTGTTGATCCAGCTGCTTGTCAATGCCCAAGATATCCAGCTTATTGGCAGGCAGCCATTGCCACGTGCGCTTCACATCAAAGAATAGCACCAGAAAGACAACATCATCCATGCAATTCTTGCGCAGCGCAAGCACATCCGTTGGCGGCGCCGGCAAAGGCACTCCATTGTACACAAAACCCTTGGGCGTCTTTGGATCCAGTATAAGTGCCGGATACCAGGGATAACCGCGACACTTGGCCCACACCAGCTGAAGTGGTTCAAGTGATGCTTTCTGCATACTGTTATTGTGACGTACATGGACCGCCTCACTGGCCAGCGTGCCCGCCTCCTCGAGCTCGTGGTTTAACTTACTTTGATTGTTGTTGGTTGTAGTAAGGCTGCTTAAGTTGCTTGTCGCCGTGGTGGTGCTGCGTCGCGACTTTATATTATTTACAAGCGGTGATGCATTTGGTGTCGCTGAGCGCAGTTTCCCCGCCTTGCGAAGCAGTTGAGGCGGTGGCGTTGCTGTTGAACTAGTGGATTCGCTGAGGTTGCTGCGCCGTTTGCCTCTGCCACGCATGGCTGCCATGGCACCGCCGCGACCCTGCAGCGGAGTTGGCGTGTTACGTGTCACCCGCTGTTTGCCACTTGCCTCCATTTGCGCCTCGTCCTGCTCATCGTCATCATCATCGTCATCATCCTCATCTTCGCTGTCGCCGGAACTGCTTTCACTACTGCTGATGGCCATGTTGCCATTGCCCTGTGCATTGTTAAGGCTCGCATGTTGCAGATCCATTGCATCTGTGGTGCAATCCTCCTGTGAGTCATCATGCATTGCATTCGCTTTAACGCTGTCCGAATCACCTTCCTCACTGTGCGCATCCCCGTCGCTTGCCTCGTCGCTGTCAAAGTCCGAACAACTGCCAGACATGCTAAAGTCGGAGCAACTGCTGCAGGGACTGCTCGACTGGGATGGCGCTTCATCGCTATCACTACCATCCCGCTGAGTGTTCCCCCTGTAGACACGAAAGCTGTCTGGGATACGCTCAAAAGCCAGCGGTTCAGTCGGCGCCAAAGCGACGCCACTTGGCACCGTAGCCGTCGTCAGTGCCGCTGCCTGAACTGTCAGCACAGGGTTCGGTGACTTCTTTGGTGACATCGAAGGCAGGCGGCGATAACGCGCAGGTCTTTTGGGCGACTTGGACAGTCCCAAACCAGCGCCCAGGGTTAAGCTCAGCTTGTTCGATATTGAGGTTAGACTAGCAGCTCCTGCACCCACTCCCGCGGATGCGCCTGTGTTGTTGTGCGTCAACGCAAAGCTGCCACTCGACGCCATGGGCGCGGCACTCGCTGCAAGCGACGCATTAAGTGTGCTAGAGGCAGCTGTTGCTGCTGTCGCCGTGGAGCTGGAACTGGCATTGGTCGACTGCGTGCTGGACGACTGGGAATTGTGATGCTCCTCCTTGACAGACGTCGTGAGTGGCTCTGATGGACGCTTAAGTGCCGCCTGCGACTTGCGCGTCAATAAAATGGCAGTTCTGTATAAGTAAAAACCAAATAATAAAATTAAAGATATGTCATGAAGTTATTTGATAAGTTTTTTACTCACTTCACACCATCATTACTATAAAAAAAAAATATTCTTAAATAACTTTCGAATCAGTCGTTTAACTCTAAATACTTTCTTTTTAAAAGTCACGAATTCTTTAACAACTATTTCGCACTTGGAGTATATTTGACATTATTTAATCAAGCAGATTTTATTTAAAGCGTTGAGCTATTCAATTAAATTCTTTTTAAAGCCATTCTTAAAATGATTTAATTGGTATGTGTGTTATAATTAAATAAGGTTTAATGTGTCTTTTAGGTACTCAGATTAGTCTATTAAAACGTTTCTACTTTTTCTTGTTTGCAATAACTTACAATTAACGCTTCTACAGCTATTATCATTTCATTGTAAGTTTGTGACGTTTTTAAGAAAACACAATATTTCCCTTTCCATCTGTGTACCCTAACATAACTGTGGTAAAATCCCATGATTGATTATCCTATGAGATTCCTATGTGTTTATACATATATATATATATATATATTTATTGATAACCCACCTTCGATTTATGCCCACGGGCGAGCTGCTGTTGTTAAGACTTTTGACAGGACTACACGGCGGTGTTTGTACCATGTGACTGGTATCCTTGCTGGCGCCATCTTCGACCATTGAATCATCATCCGAATCATCATCGTCATCCTCATCATCATCGTGCTGTTGCTGATCATCTTGAACATCCTGCGACTCATCCAAGTCCATGGCGCTACTGTTAAGATGTTTGCGCGTACGTTTCTTGGAGGGCATAACGCCCGTCTCCTCATTGTCATCATCGCTTTGGGAGTGTGCGTGTGTTGTGTGTCGCTGCAAAGGATTGAACAATATAGTAAGCTATATAAATGTTATTAAAGCATGATAACCTTACCGATGCAAAGCGCGCTTTTTGTAAAGATTTGCGCATACGGTTGATTTCCAGGCGGATTTGCTTTATCTTCTTGGTGCGATAACTGGGATTTTTGAGCACCTGCGACTTGTCGGCCAAAATGAGCAGCTTTTGTACGATATCCTCGCCTGGCTGCGCTGCCAACAGCTGTCGCAGCTCCTGTTCCACCTCACCCTCTACATGATCTACATGGGCACGCTGGCCACGATCCAGCAGTCCTTCACGTTGCAATTCCTTGCGCAGCTGGACAAACAGTGGCGCCGCCTGGTCGCGCATACGTATGCCAGCGCGGTAGAACACTGTATCTTTGTTATTGTACGCCAGACAATTCTGTATCATCAGATCAAAGTCCGCCTCCAGCTGCTCCAAAGTTGTGTACTTGCAATCTTTCAGCCTCACACGCATCGTGCCTAAATCCATGGGATGCTTAACAATGTCCGTGTAGTCTGGCACCTCGCTGGTGTCCACGGGCTCCCGAAAGATCTCCATGGTGTCGCGTGTCTCCAGCGCATCCAGCAGCTTGCCAAGTGCCGATTCAAGCGGATTTAATTGTAGCATCACAACCTCCTCGGAGATTTTAACAAATGCTACTTTAAGCTTCTCACGCTTCCGCACTAGCTCACATAGCAGACGCGCCCGTTCCAGATCCTGACGCAGGCACTGCCAATACTTTAGCTGCCTGTACAGCTCCTTGGTATCGGGTGATCCCTCGATTCCATTCCGCTGAATGACACCATGATTATTACCCTGACTCTGCAGCCTGCGCAGCAGCGGCACACCATTCCGATAATGCCGTTTTAACGTCCAGTAGGCGATAATGCGATCGAGGAACTCCTTTTTCTTCTGCATGTGAACCATACTGGCTATCTCGTGGACACGATCCGGCGGTATTGTTGGTATAAGCACCACCGGCGCCGATGACCGTTTTTTTGCCAGCGCTTTTCGCGCTTCCCGCATTTTCAGTCGCGTATCCTCAAAATCGGGTACGTTTGTCTTAAGCTTGGCGTCAGCGGGCGTATGGGCATGACAATAGGCAAATTTCTGCACATGCACAGAGCTATCATTGTGGCCATCCTTCACGGTATCCATGGTCATGTAAAGCCCTGCCTGCTGGGCACACGTTACATGGAAGGCGGCATAGCAGCTGTTACGATGGCACTGAATGCATGCACCAAGACCCTTCTCCTTGCACACATAACATGTAAGTCGCCACCGAGCAGCTGGTATGGTTTCAATAGAATCTATAAATCAGAAGAGCAAGATTTTATGTACATGGATGTAAAGGTTGTGAATTTGTCTTCATACCAATTGGCTCGAGGAACACGGTGTTGGCAAAGCGCACTTCTGGTATCCAAAGTGCACAAACCACGTGTGCCCACTGGCCGTGATCCGTTTGCTTAAAGGCACCGCCAGCATTTGGACAGAGCACACAATTCACGGCCTTGCTGGGCGATTGCAGGCAGCGACGACACAGCCATTGGCCCTCAGGGATGTAGGGTACGCCATAGCAGTCCTGATGCACCGCCAGGTTGCACATGTCGCAGAAGAGTATCACGTTAGTGTTCTGGCACTCGCCGTCTAGGCAAATGCAACAGACCGCATCGTCATCCACCTCGACGCCAGTGGGAGTGCCATTGGCGGCGGCTTGGAAGTGAGATTCCTTTTCGAGTCGATCCATTAGCAGCTCCATGGTATCAATGCTTATGGGATTGAGGTTTTGCTTGGCGCGCAGCTCATTCATATGCTCTAGCCAAGCGGAGTCCTCCTCATCCACATCATATTCGATTTCACCATCCAGCTCCTCGGCCGACTTCTCAATGAAGCGATAGTAGGCCAAGGGTCGGGGTGGCGCATCAGGCACATGGTAGTCATTTATCTCGCGCACGTTCGCCACGGGCACCTGCACCTGCGCCCACATCGCATTCTCCTCCAGCGGTGGCGCATCCGCATTCAATATACAGCCTCGCTCCACCAACTCTGCAAACTCATCATCATCCACAACTGGCAGCGGATCATCGATGCCCAGACGCACACTTTTCCCATCGATATTGAAGGTAACTGTTCCCTCCTGCTCGTTGTAGGATACCAAAGACTCTGGATTCGCATTACTTCGGCCAATGCCACAGCCATTTTCACTTTCCGAATTGGCTCCACCACCAAAACCTGCCCCACCGCCACCGTTACCATTGTCTTTGGGCGTTGAGTGAAGGGCGCGGGCTGAGCGCGCCTTTTTTCGATTTGGCTTAAGTACAGGCGTCAGAGGCTGCGGATTGTCGTGATCGTAGTTGGTCAGGTGGCCCTGAAGACCAACAAGTGTTTTATAGCTGCGATCGCAGTCGCGCACCGGGCACGCGAACGGCGGCTGGGACTGTTTTGATTTCACACCTTTGCAGTACTCCACGACA
Source organism: Scaptomyza caliginosa (assembly GCA_035044725.1). Classification (NCBI taxonomy): domain Eukaryota; kingdom Metazoa; phylum Arthropoda; class Insecta; order Diptera; family Drosophilidae; genus Scaptomyza; species Scaptomyza caliginosa. Next base: position 287,060 of record JAWNNR010000004.1, on the reverse strand, counting down.
TCAAAGTCGAGTCCCATTGCTGATGCGGTGTGGTGTGGTATTTCTTTTTGTTACTGATGGTGGACAAGTGTCTGCGTGCGGCCGTTAGTTTCTCATATATACATCTTATTTGTTGTAAACGCAAAGCGCGCGGTTCGCTTGTTTACCTTGTTATTACTAAATTTTCGCTGGCTTGCGAATATCTGGCGAATTTTAACAATGTATTTGAGTATTTTACAGCACTACTTGGGCCCAGCATGCCACACAGCTACCTAGCAACACTGAGCTAAACATTCGATATACTTGATTTATTACCATCGCAAGCGCCAAATAAATATTACTGACGCATTTACGGCTTGAAAAAAAATTAAATAACAGTTAATTTGGCTTAACATGTAATGTAAGTAACTATATACGTGAAAAAACATCCAATGCTTGCTCATACGTTATGTGTTTTACAGCACTCAACCCAACAGCAGCTGCAACGAGCACATTTATCAGAAACAAAGCAGCGGGAGAAATAACTTACTCCAATTAACTTGAAAAAATAAATTTGTTGTATTTAAATAGTTTTAAAAAGTTAACATACTGAAAACAAACTTAAAATAATAATTTCCAAAAAATTTGCGCGGGAAAACAGCTGCAAGTAGTGCTGGTCAATTTCGCTTTTTCTAAGCAGAGTTGCCACCCTTACCTATCGATAGATTTTGTTGTGTGTATCGATTTGTTTTCGCTTACCATTTAGCTTGTGTTTGGCTGGCGACGCGCTGCGCCATTCCCGCCATTTGAAAAAAACTGTAAATACGAATTTTATAATTTACAATTTGTGCGTTGAAATGGAGGATTTACTGGGCATAATGCGTTGTGTGTCCGAGCTCCAGCTGGAAATGGATGCAATTTGCAAGGTGTGAACAGATATTAATATACTTTCAGTTTTAACAACAAATATTAACGCGTCCCTGTTTTCTTTGTATTTACCTTGACGGCGCTCCTGCAGACACATTTCGATGAGCTGGACCAGGCATTTTTTGGTATTTCGGGAAACGTAAAACAACAGATTGCTGAAGTTGTGCCACCCAAACAACCTCCAAGTTCTGTAACTCCGCAGCAGACAAAAAAGCGTCCCAAGCGCCTCTCATCGCTTGCTGAAGATGACGGCGATTGTAAGTTTTAAAAATAACAATGCGGAAAAAGGATCGCCTAATAATACTGTACTTTTTAAAGCCATCACTAATGGATCTATTGCCGCAAGCGAAGTATCACAGCGCCAAAGCGCACGCATAAGTAACTCCAAACTGCTAGCTGTTGCCCAGAAGGACGAGGATGATGAAATAAACACTACGAGTAGTCTTATGCCACCGCCACCAGCGCCTGCAACTGCTCCCTTTGACATCAGCATTAGCTCCGGTCGTCCACAACGTGCTGCCAAGCTGCGATCCGAAAAGAACCTAAAGGAGCAGCCGTTAAATTCCAAATTGCGGCGTCCCAGCGAAAGTGATCAGGTTAAAATCAAGATGGAGAGCGAACAGCGTGCCTCTCAAATGCACAACCTAAGCTCGGTACGGACTGTCCAAGACAAGACACCAGTTGTTCCACCGATTGAAGCTCCGGCTACTCCTGCAGTAGCTGCAGCTACTAACGCGGCGCCTTGTGTTCCTGATCCAGATCATGCATTGGAGAAAAAGGCAGATGAAAAAGATCTAAGCACTACGAGCCTGCGCATTATGATCAAACGCGAAAAGCTTAGCTGCGATTCGTCGACAACAACAACAGCCACTTTGGAAGCAACGAAAAGCGTGGTCGCTGATGAAACTACCCAACTATCGACAACAGCGGCAAATAACACTACTGGTGCGCCAGCCAAGAAGGGACGCAAGAAGAAGGAAGCACACAAACCCATCAAAGTGGAACGTTTTAGTGATCTGGACAAAAGCTCACCAGTCTCATCTCGTACACGAGGCACTCGCAATTCGCAAGAGCCGCAGCCAGCACCACGATCCTCGGTCTATGAAGATGCCGTTGAAGGTTTGCCCAATGCTGCTCCAGTTGTTGCCAACGAAACAGTAACCATAATGCCCGCGGCTGCAAGCGAGCTTACATTCAATGTACCGCTCTCCAATGCCACAATGACATTGGCCGATGCAACATTCCAGGTTGAAACAGGAGGATTAGAGGATAAGGATCAAACAATGCAGACAGCACGTGAGGGAAGCTTCCCCGAATCGACACGAAACAACAGTATAATGACCGAGGACGAGTCGCTACACAGTACGGCCAAGGCTCAGATCGAACCATTGCCTTTACCCAAGGTACCCACATCCCTAAAGGGCCTGAAGATGCCAGCGCGCACACACGAGCTGTTCAAGTAAGTATTAAAAAAGTCTTATCTTTCTGTATGTTAACGTTAAATTTCATTTTCTTACAGTCCGCTGTTGCAGAGCCCAGTTAAAATGAGAGTGGAGGCATTTGAGAATGCGGCCAGCGCTCACAGTAGTTTGCGTCCTAAGCGCGTAAAAGATGTGGTATGTTTCAATCGATCAACAACAATTTCAACAATTTTACTGTTCTTTTTTTTGCTTTAACTATGTTTTAAAGAACAAAATGTTTGAAAACATAAAAATTGTGAGATAAACAAGAAAGGAAGGATATCTTCGGCACAGATAGCATATCGAACTCTAGTGCTGTTTTGCACTTTGTCTCAACAGTTATTTCTTCTTTTTTTTTAGGCCATGACTGGTTCCAGCACCACACCAATCATTGGCAAGCTGCCCGCACCAACGTTGGGACGTTTCCTCACACCCACTCAAAGTTCGAATGCACTGCCTATAAATTCAGCACAGGCTAAAAAGGCACCTATGAGCGCATGCAAAGCCACAACGCTAATGAAAACGGCAACTGGAACAAACCTAAAATCCACAAATTCGACTTCCAGCAAAACTTTAACACGGGAAAATAGCGGCGAGGACTTCCGCAAGGGGCTACATCAGCTAGCCGAGGATCGAAAGAAACAGCGCGAACAAAAGCATTTGCAGGCAGCACAGCTGCGTGAGGCCAAGGAACGGGAGCGAGCTGAGCGCATGGCCAAGCTAGCTAAGGAGCGCGAGGAGAAACGCATTAAGAAACAGCAGGAAAAGGAGAAACTAGAGGAACGCAAGCGACAGGAAATGGAAGAGCTGCAGCGCAAGCTGTGCCAACAGGAGGAAATCGAGCGCCTCAAGAAGGCAAAGGCCAAGGAACAGGAGCGCGAGCTGCTGCAGCAAATGAAGGCAAAGCAAATGATGCCGCCGCCACCGAAGTCGAAATACACATTCGAAATGTTGCACGAGGATGACTCAACCGATGATGAGGGCAAAGTCTCTTACAAACGGCCACCAGTGCCCTCCTGGAGTCGCTGTAAGTCCAACATAGCCTTTATGATTTTTCTGTAGCTAATTTCTTGATTTGTTTACAGCTCATGTGCGTGGCGCTGCAATTGTTATGCAAAGCTTCTGCCCCACGGATGTGATTGACAGTTTCTTTTCTGTGGCACCCACAACGCCAGATCTAAAGCAGATCTTCCCCAATATTGATCCCAGTTTTTTGAAACGCAACTCCAGCGTGTTATGGTCAACGCCCCCACGTTACTCTGAGTTGCCCAAATACTAGGCACACTTACAGAGATAGTTATTTCTATTGCAATTACACTTTATATCTAACCTATTGTTTTAGCCCGTCTTATGCCGGGCATGTTTTTCTACAACTTCAGTTTGTTTCGCTACACAAATTTTTGTACTCAATATCTTATTAAATAAATTATGAGAAGATAAACATAAAAAAAAAACACCAGGGCCCAGTGACCGCAAAATGCATTCCTCAAGAGTACCGCAATCAATAACAACTCCAGCTTAAAGTTTGACATTAATACCCAAGCGCTAAGAACTATTAAAGCTGCCAACGTGCTCAATTATGGCCAGTTCTGCCCGGTTCCAACCATTAACAGGTGTAAAACAATTTCACAGTGTAAAAAAAAACCCTAAGTAAATACATAAACACAATGTGTAGAATAAGTGGAGAGACAGGTATACAATAAAAATTTCACTGGTCATGGCCTTTGATTTTTTTTTGTTTTTCCTCTCTTCAGCCATTTCGCTTGCCTGCACTTCGATTTCGATTGTCTTTGTCTTCTTCTTATCAATCGGTGTTTTCGCTTTGCTGCGCAGCGCTTGGCTGCCAAATGAGGTGACATGAAAAACGAACACCGCCGACGCTTCGTGATCGGCTTCTCTTGTTGTTACTTGTATTGATGCTGCTGCTGCTGCTGTGGGTGTGTTGGGATGTTGGGATGTTCATTCCATGCAATTGAATACTCGTGGTAAGCCGCAAAACGCAATTGCAATGGCCAATTGCAGCTCGTGTAATAGACGTCGATTTTCCGAGACGGCAGCTTAGAAACAAGGCAAAAACTTAAAGAAAACAAAAGAGTCTAAGAGCAGAAGCTTAATACAAAAATGTTGAACTATTTCCTTGGTTGAATAATGTATACAAGTGAAATTAACAAACAATAATTGCATTAGTAACGTAGCTACTAATTATTATTGTATTATGTATTTTATTTCTTCCATTTATCTTTATAGTTTAATTTATTTATTAAAGAGCATCCAAGACTCGGCTAGGCATAAACAGCAATAGCATTTTTCTTTCTAGTTTTCATTTTCAATTGCTTTGCGGCCTTTTTGTCTTTGTCTATGCCTAATCTTGATCTCGTGCGTTTGCAATTTGCGAGGTAATCATTGAACACGCTGATGATTGGACATGGGCCTTTTTTCCGCCCCAACCATACGGCAGATGGGCGGAAAGCAACGCAATTGCAAATGTCTGTTGAAGCTTGTTAGTGAGTGCAACTGCAGCGATTAGTGACTAATGCGCTGTTTAAATTCACCATTGGCTGCAATTTAAATGCGCTCCCTTTTGCTGTGATTTGACTAATAACAGTTGCAAGTGCACCGGCTCAATGGACATATTCGATAACTTGCCACTTTCAATTGTTGTTGGTTGCCAAAGTCAATGGCAGCCGCAACTCACCACAGCAGCTTAAGACAGGGGAGCCAAAGTCACCACAAACCATGCGCAGATCGGCTTTCGTGTGCACGTTCGGCTTTTAGTTCTCGTTGGGCTTTTGTGCGTTGCGCACCTGTTGACGGTAAAAAGAAAAAGAGTTGTAATAATAAGAAAAGAAAAAGAATCTCCATCTGTTAAAACAACAACACACACGAGTGTGTGCGTGTGCCTTTGTGAATTTGTGTTTGTGTAAGTGTACGTGTATGTGTGTTTGTGCGTTAATCTATGAAAAGTGAATAACTAAAACGAGCGCAAAGCTGGCGCTGACGTTGCCGTACCCGCTCGTCGTGGAGATAGAAATAAAAAAATTTTTTTAAGAAAAAGAAGCAGCCGCTAAAGGCGGAATGTAAACGGAATCCAAATGAATGATATTTGTGCGCGTCTGGCGTCTTTGCCTATCGGTCTGCGTGTGTGTGTGTGTTTGTCTGTATGTGTATGTTTAAAAGCAAAAATACGGCAAGCAGCACAATAACAACAACAATAACAAGACTAAAAACAAAACTTTCTTTTTTGCGCTACCTTTTGCCACCGACTTTAAACGCTGTCTTCGTTGTGTCTTTGTTTCTACTGCTGCTTTTGTTGCTATTGTTGCAAATTACGTGGTTTTTCGGTCTGTGAAATTTGTTGCAAGCAAATTTTTTGTTTTATTTTTAATTTGTTTCTCGTGCACAAACGCACACAAACGAATACACACACATACCGAGACATATATTCACTGTTAATTAAAATAAATGCCGCTGCAGCCAAAAGCATAACAGAAAACAAAATAACAAAAACGATGATTAAAAAATCTAATAACATAACTGCACAAGGGCAGACGCCAAAGCAACCAATCAGCTTAATCTCCATCAGAGTCACTGTCTGCGATGCTGCAAGTTTTTATATCCGTGCCGGATGCGAGCCAAGTAGCCATACAATGTTGTATAAACATGGCCATTAATCTGCCAGCAGCGCAACTCAAGCGATTCATTCACCAGCAATATTCTCTTTCTTCCCCCTCTCACTCTCTTTCTTTCACCGTCAGGCCAACAACCTGTCCCTGTTGAGTTGACCAGCTTAATGCCGGTCAAACAGCCTACACACATGTTAACTATTTGCAATCGGGATCGGTCACTAAATTGCCTCAGTTCTAGCTCAGTTTTTTATTCTACTTCAGCTCCAGTTGCAACTAGCCAGCTTTTTACTGTTATTTGTTCCATATTTTGGCCGACGTTGCGCATTTGTGCCAATTTTGTTGTTGTTGTTGTTGCTTTTCTTAGCGCTTTAACCAACACTGGCAGCAGTTGCTGTTCTCCCCATTTAACATTTGCATCTCTTTCGCACTTTTCTAAGTTTAAGTAACGCTATCTTTGATTTGGATTTTCGATAATGCATTCCTTGAAGCCACAAAACCGCATTTTTCACTTCTTCCTCTTCTTTCCAGTCTGCTGTCAAACGGGCTTCAAGTCGCGTCCCCATGCTCTCGCTCTCTCTCTCTCTCTCTCTCTCTCTCTCTCTCTCTCTCTCTCTCTCTTTCCCTCGGTTAAGTTAGCCATTATGTTTATAGCAATTTCAATTTGTTTGCCTTCTCCTGTGTTTTTTTTTGCAGTTGATTTTTAGTTTTGTTATTTTGGTGAAATTTTTTGCTATGCGCGTTGTCTGCAAAATGTAATTATAAAAATAACGTGCGATAGACAGTTGGAATCATACTCGTCTCATACAAAATACTCGAACTGCAAATTGGATAAATGATTAATATTTAAGGTGAGCTATTTTAATACGTATAGAAAGTTGATAATAAATGCAAAAGATACCAAAACTAAACTTAAAAACATAAATAATTATCTAATACTTAATACACCTAAGAGCTGAAGAACTATAATGTGGAAAGTCTATCATGCAAGTTTGTTGCCCAAGTCATTTGTATTAGAAGCTATTCATTTCAATTCGATTGGTCATACGACAGTTGCCGGCAGTCTTATACAATTATAGCTGTTTTCATTTATCTGAGCGCGCATTATACTTATACCAATGCACAAACATTTATATTTATCTGCCGCTTCTTCTTCTTCTTCTCATGGCCTGGAGTTCAGCTTAAATTACGCAACATAAAGGCATCAGAAACCAAAACGAAATAATCGCATGAGTCATTTAACTTGGCAGGCAGCCAACTAATTACGAGCCAATGCAACACACACTTCCGTTGAAAAGGCAGCAGACGCAAGTTAAGATTCGACTCGAAATCTTACATTGAAAGACGCAAAAGAAACCCAACTTTATAAACAAACGCAATACTGAGTGTAAACAAACGTTGCGGCATGTTGACAGGCGCCTGCGTGGGGCAACCAAATACAAAAATGTGTTGCCTGGCAATCAGTCACTGGAAACCAAAATGGAGTCGTTTAATGGCAGTCAGAGCGGCAACAACAACAATAACAACGCACGCCCACGTTGTTGTCATTGTTGTTGGCATTAAAAACTTTCTATTTCACTTGGAATAACCGAAACATTTTTTCAAGGTTCGGCACATGGAAAAGCATACAAGCTTCCTGCACTCAATGAGTAAACAATAACAAAACCACAACAAAAACAAAACAGCAAAATGCCCAAATCTTTTTTCATGACTCAACTTGGCTGCACATGTCAGTTGTAATATGCAATGACCGAAACGGTTGGGAGCTGTTTGGAGTTTTGAACAAATTTTGTCTTCATGAACACTAGAAACTCCGCAAAAAAAAAAAACCATTTAAGAACAGTCAAGTTAACTAAAACATTTGAATCTTTTGATAAGTTTGTGCACTTAATAACAACAGAAAGATGAACTTCTGCTAATTAATACAAGTTTGAACCTTGTTTTTCTTTTTAAAATGTTACGTTTAGTTGCAAACAACTCCAGTTCGCTCATTGAAAACAGAGTATTGCTGTGTCGATCATTGTCAAATAGTTCTTTGCGCTAAGGTTGTAGGCATGAGTTCAACTTGGAGTTGAAGTTAAAGTCTGTTTTGTTTTCTTGTTTCTTTTGCTTTTTTGCTGTATGTAATCTCAATCGCTTCTCAAGTCTTCGCTTCGACTCACGTAGCAACCTTTACTCTCCAGCTCACTCACACTCTCTTAATCTCTTTTCTCTCTCTCTCTCTAAGTGCTTTCACCTTCAGCTAAGACCGTGTAGCACACAATTGTTTCGGTTTTGTGGTCGCTTTTAGCGTTTGCTTGCTTGCCTTCTGATTAGCTGCTAATCGGCAATTGCAGGGCGTCTTTTTATTGCTTTGTTTTGTTTTTGTTGTTTCTGTTGTTGTGGTTACACTTATTGGGTAATCCTAACAAGTGAAGTTTCGTGTTGGCTGCCACTGTGACCATTCTGATTGGCTACTACACAAATCTTTAAACGTTATATGCTTGATTTATCAGCTTGAGAGTTTCACTTTTCCTTTTGACACCTCTCAAAATTGTGCTGTGGCAGCTTTCGCTCTTTGAATTTTTCTTTTCACATCAATCAAAATTAGCATTTCAATCACTATGGAGTAACTGTTGCTGCTGTTGTTGCTCTGCACTCAGGTGTCGCTCAGTCAATACAGGCAACACTCGCTATCGTTGACACAAGGTTATGCAAATGAAGCTTAGAAAGCTGCTGGTCAACTAGGTTTTTGTTTTGTGGCTAACTCTGATTTATAAGCTTATTTGCTGTGGGCCCTTTTGACACTGTTATTTTTTTGAAGCTGACGTAATGTTGGGCACTTAAATGGACAGTGCTCCCTATTAAAGTAATGACAAACGGTCAGATTTGTGGCTCGTTCTCACACGAAATGTAGAAAACAAAGTTCATAAAGAGATTGTCATATAAAAGACTTAGGCAACAAACTTGAGCATTAAATCTTTAAAAAGTGTAAAGCTAATAAAAACTTTATTATTTTCTTTGCAGCTTCTCTAAATATGTAAATCCTTAGGCAATCGTACTGCAAATTGAACGAAGAAAAAAGATGCCACGCCAAAGCTTTAAGCAACCTCACAACACACACTAAATATTAAATTCCAATAAAAACCAAAATTAACAATTCTTGACAAAAGCTTAGAATACACTGAGGCTTTCTTTACTGGCTGCTACCAGCAAAACAATTTATGCAAAAATGCGACGAAAGCCACAAAACCTAACACAACAATATAGTATAGGCGGAAACAACAGCAACAACAACAAAATAACCACCACCACCACCGAAAAGAAAAAGAAGAATAGAATGACAACTTGCCAGTGGCACATTTGGCGCTTGTCTGCGACGCTGCTGTCAATTTCTTTTCCCCTGCTGCTGCTGCTGCTACATGTTCAAACAGCGGGTAAGTAAAGTCTCATGTGGAATTTCACAGGCACACATTATGTGAAAAAGAATCTTTTATGGTCTTTCAAAACTAGCAGTACAAAGTGAAAAGTTTGTTGTAGGCGAGGGTAATAGAGAATGAAAGAGTATTAGACATTAACTTTAAGAATAATTACAAACAAATAAATAAACAGTATAAAAATAGTTTTTTAATATAACTAAACCCTTTTTTGGGTTTTTATTTTGCAAACCTTTGGTAGTTATTAAACACTAAAAAACTGAGAAAAGTTAAAGTTTCTTAAATTTTTTCAATATAATTAAAATATTTGTGGCTTTAACTTTCTTTAATGCTTCACAAACTGCATTGAATTCCATGCCATTAGTCAAGTGCCAGCGGTTATTGTTAAGATGAGGCAAGCGAATGCCTCGTGCTGCTAGCCCAACACATAAAAGCAGCACAAATATTCAAGTATGTATATTTGTGTGTGTAATTTCTTTTTAGAAAGCTCATGTTTGATGCATAATTTATTGGGCGTTACTAAGAATGAATAGATACATGAAGTAGATAACAAGATGCTCACACTCGCACTCACACTCACACTCATAGCCATTAAAGTGCGAGTGAGTAGAGTACTTGCCGGTGTTTGTTTTGTTTTGTGCAAAGTATGCCAACATTAGCCTTATGCACGCAGGTGTATAAGCTTGACTAGCTGACTGACTGACTGTCTGAGAAGTCAGCAGTGCCCGTAGAAGCACACTCGGTGGCTTGTCTTTATAGTTATGCTAATTTTGTATCGCTCAAACAACAGAAAAATACGGGCTTGACCCAAAATACGACTTGCATTTGACATTTCCAACAGCTGTGACACATTTCTACTTGGTATATAAACATATATGTTATGGTTTTACCATATATCAATGCATTGAGCTTAGTTTGATATTTGCGGTTTCATGCGTCATTTCTTTTGCTAATTTTGGTGGCCTTAACAGTTGTGTAATATGCGCTTATTCATACCGGATTTATTGAACCGGGCTTTACCTTTTAGCATACGTATGTAAGCCATTGTTATAAGTGCGTGACGTGCATGAATTGTTGTTAATTCGTGTCTTTCATTTCATTTAATTTGATAATAGTTTGGTATGGCGCGAGTGACAATATTAACTTGAATAATTGCGTATTCAGAGCAAGTACATCTAAACGCAAAACTGTTGTGCAATAAGCTAGTTGTACATTCAAAACAAAGAACCCAACTCCCAAGTCATTTAAATAAGCTCCCATGGCTCAAACAATATTTGTAGAAAGGGCATTTTGAAAAGCAAGCAAGCGCGTATGAATTTTAATTAAAAATCAACACTCTTAAACCGTTAAGGCTGCACCACATGCACATGCAACACAACAACATGAGCAACTACATAAGCGTTGTTGTCTGCGGCGCTGGATTGTTGGCTTGGCTCCAGATGAATTAATTAAAACTAACTGCTTTGGTGCTTACTAGGCCATTTAAAACAAATATGCTGGCAGCTTTAGAGCAAATCTTTCATGCAACTAATAAGCCTTATTAACGTTAAAGCTGCATTCGTTAAGTTTACAGCAAACATGATGAAAGATTTACATAAACACGAAAATAACAGTTATGTTCTGAAAAAAAATACAAGTTTGATACTACAATGTTGGTTTCTTAAAGCCTTGTAAAAATATAGGAAAATCAACGTACCAAAATTTTGTAGGTTGTGTGTAAACTTTTTCTAAAGTCAAAATCATTTAAAGATTGTGCTTTCGCTATTGGTACTTGAGTTTTACTTATCATACGCATTCAAGGTTTAGTTGTAAATATTAATACTATGTCATTTAAATTTTAAGAAACTTCTAAAAACACAGAGCACAATTAAAATAAACAACATCATTCACTTAAGAAATTTCACATAAGTTTAATAAAATTATTAATTATTCTCTTCATATTAAATCTTTTTTTATATTTACTTCAAGCAATTTCATCTTACTCGAATTTGACTAAACGTAAAATAACTAACTTTTTTTATTAATTACTTTTCTCTTTCTGTGCATGACAGAATTTAATCGGCACTTACAAATAGATGTTCCAAAACTTTAAGTAATATTAATATACCCTCCTGAAAAGTGTAATAACGTTAGATGAACTCAAACGCAAAACGATGCTGCATTCTTAATGGTTGGCAAAAATGTAGGTAAAGTGAAAATTATTTTTACAGCAGCTTAATTAAAAAACCAAAATTCAAACGGCCAATTGAGAATCTTAAGCAACAGCAATGGGAAGATAGTTGGTTAACTACGGTGGTAACGGCACTTAGGGGCTTACGAATTGTTGGAGCCAGAAAATTGAAATTCGTTGTGTGTGTGTGTGTGTGTGTGTGAGTGCATTGGAAAAGTGTCGTTCGGCGAAGCGAGGCATCGACAGCAGCAACAACAACCACAACAACAACAACACCAACAATATCATCAAGCTAACGATATTAGAAAGCGTGATGAGTTAAAATCTATAAGTATATATGTGCTTAAGTGTGTATGAGTGAACCAAAAAATGTACCAAAGAAATTTTTAACTGTTATGTCGATATGAATGCAATTTATCATTTAGTTTGATTGAATTCATTTGATGTGTTTGAATAAAAAAACAAACAACCTGTTGCATTGAACGTATATTTTGTTTCAAGTATTTTGGCTTTCTCTCTATCTCTTTCTTTCATTGTCCCTGTTTGCTTTTCGTTGGGGTTAAGCTGCTTACATTTTCAGATTAGCTGTGCTTATTCCCCACATTTTTCTCTTTCCACTTTGCTTTTTGGCACATTTCGGTTACATGGCCCACTTGCCAGTAGAAGACACAGATAGAGTGAAAATGAAGAGATAGAGAGGGAGAGGGAGAGGGGAGGGGGCAAATGAATAACCGAAAAGTTGTTACTTGGCCAGGGCCAGAATGTATGTTGAATAAAGATGCCGCGAATTTTCAACTGCAGCAACGGTTCACAAATTTATGGCGCTGCTTTTTATTGGGTCAAGCGGCAGGTTTCATTTGTTGCTTGGCCATGATGCGGGCTATGCTGGTGGTGCTGAGGGTTGCGGTGCTGCATTCCTGGTGGGCCACACGATGCATGGCATGTTGACGCAATTAATTGAAGATTTACGTATAGCACGAAACAGGTGCACTATCTTTATGAGAAACCTAACGAAAGATTAATGACAGCTGGCTGTCTGACGAAGATGTAAAAAAATTCTGAGTTACTTAAGGAGAAAACATAAGTCTAACCAATACTGACAAGATTTAAATTTCAATTGAGTAGTACCTATTAACGGGATAACAAATTTAGGTCTATGGCTATGTTAGTGATTGAATCTTAAACTGATTTAACTTCTGTTACATCTATTGAGAGTTAAATGCTTTTAATAAAAGAGAAGAATGTTGTAACTAATTACATCAAAACTAAGCCTAAAAAGGAAATCAATCTATCGTTTGCACTTAATTTACAAAAAAAAAATGAAAGAGAAATGCAGCTGCCCTGCTAACTGGCCGCACTTCATTTCATTCAAGTTAATGGAAATCGCAATTTTTATGCCAATGATTTTATCGATTCACAAGCAAGAATATACATATGTATGTTTGTATGTATGTTTGTGTATGTGCGATGCACACACAGATCCAATTAACTTAAACGTTTCTCCACCCTTTTCATTCAATTAGAGTTGAAGCTGCGGCCAGACTCAATTTCGAACTCTGAATCGGCTTCGGCATCGCCATCGGAATCGGAATCGTATCAATAACTGCATGCATACTTTCCCTTTCCCATGCGCTCGTAAGGCAGACAAATGGACAGAGCAACGACAGCCCAGTCCAAAAATTTGTACAATGAAATTCGGCACAACGAAAGTTGCCAGAGTTAGCCAAAGCAAAAGCAAAAGCAGCAGCAGCAACAGTAAGAGCCACATCCACTCACATAACCATAAACACACACCCATATAACAGCAGCTCGAACCCACAATTTATCTTGATTTCGGTATGGTCAAGTTCCTTCTTGGCCCTGGCGATGCAAAGCATATTTGGCTTGCGGCGCTCAAGACATTTTTTTTCTGTTGGGCGTACGCAAAATTGCACAAAGGCAGCGAAAACCACAGCCGACAAAACTGACGAACGGGCAGTTGGACAAGGCGGTGGAGTAACGTTCACCTTTGCTGTGCTTGATGAAGCTGCAACTCAGGTAGACAGAATTTGTGTGAATGTGTGTGTGTGTCGATTGAATGGTAATCAATGAAAACATTTCGCTGTCTGAAGATAATTTTTGAGTTGGGTAACCGGTTTAGAGTCTTTGGATTTTTATTTTGACATTCATTTACATTTATGGTTATTTGGGCCCAAATTGTTTTGCTTTCTTTTGCAGCCAATAGAAATGATTCTGGTGTTGAAAATAACAAATGACAACAAGCCAAGCCTTATAGAGTATGTGTATAAAAGACTTAGACAACGAACATGCTTCTGTGAATGTGATTGGTTTAGCAAAGAAAACATCAGGGCAACGAACTGGCTTCATGAAAGAAATACTTTTTAGCAACTAAAAGAATTTGGCCACAAACGTGCCTTATTGTTTTGAATTCTTAAGCATTAAACAAAAGACTTAAGCAACAAACTTGCTTTTATCACTTTACTTTTAAACGTGCTTTGCAAATCGTTTCGTTTCATAGACATGCGTAGGTGCAGCACCTGTTGAGTCAAAGGCATAAATAGCCTAAGGCTATAAACACAATTAGACCAATTGGTTGACTTGACGGCACTCGACGCTTGACACATAAAACTGTGTAAAACTTGAAATAGAATGCCGTTAAATATACGTGCAGTTATCTACAGGCAGTAACATACACAAACACACACAAACGCAGTTAGGAATAGCCTAATAAAAAGCTGTTTGACTGACTGACAGACTGACTGACTGACTGAAAGCGTTGACTGGCCGGTTTCTTTGGGCCATTTGTAAAACGTGAACGTTTTTCAACTTTTGGTATGATACCACAACAAACTTACACACACTCACAAACACATACGCACTCTGCACACACATTGCTTTTGAACTTGTCACACACCGTTTGTCCATATTGGTCTCAAGTTGTTCCGTTTTCTTGGCCATCATGTTGACACAGATTCGCTGCTACTCTGCTAGAGTAAGAAAGAAAGAGAGAGAGAAAGAGGGAGAAACAGAGGAGAGAGATAAAAGAATGACTAAAATGACAAAAGGCGCTTTTCAATCAATAAATTTTGCGTTCTTTTCGCATTGAACTTGGGTTTAAGAAAACACACACTCAACGCAAATCAATTCAACTTTTTTTCTCACCTATCGACTGGTCTTTTAGGTTGCGACCAGTTGCGGATTTTCTTGCAACAAAGGAACGTAAGTGTTGTTGCAACTTGTCCCCATTTCTCATTATCTATTAGCGTTGTATTTGCTCTATTTTGCCCACAATTTAATCAGCTTTAATTGTTCAATTAGTGGCGCATATATGGGAGCGCATTTAACTTGTAAAGATGCCTAACATTAGTTGATTCTTTCTCAGCAGGTTACTGACCCTGAACAAGCCTACGACCCCCAACTTGGTTGCACAACTATGCAATTCGCGTGTTCATATGAAAAGGCAAATATTTCAACTATTCCCTGAGCCCAACAGCAAGAACAGCAGCTCTTTTCGTGCTCAAAGATAAGCGATCTACAGCTAAATTGCAGCTAGTTCAATTTATAAGTCTCGACTTGAGTTTGTAAGCCCTGCTCTTGGGCCAAGTCTAAGCCACTTACATATTTGCCATCTTGCCTGGTATTTGCCGCTTATTAGTGGTAGCTTTGTTTTTCCGCTGGAATCTGTTTTAGTTGTTGTTGTTGTTGATGCGGTTGATGTAGTTGCTGCAGCAAGGCAAGCTGCTTTTGCTGGGCCTTAATTATAAATATATATATCAGACAATTAGGCTGTTAAGTGTGTCTATTATTTAGGCAGATGCAGTGGCCAATGCTATGTTGTTTTTTTTTTTTTTGCCCGGCTATCCGCCACTTTCCACATAGGCAACCAACCAAGCGAGCAACTTGGCCAATAAATTTGTTCGGCTTAGACAGGCTACATGGCAAAGCAATGGCTTTAAGCCAACGAAAGATGCAACAGGGAGCCAGACAAACCTGGACTGTCTAGGCTGCAACCGGCTTTGACTTTTGCGCACTCGGATCGTAGAGCTAAAGCTGATGTTGGAGTTTTGGTTAGAGTTTGAGACCTTGATTAAGGTCATTCGCTTGTGTGCTGACACAATGGCCGCAGTTGGCTATACCTCTGCCTTCAAATTGCACTCATTGCTTGGAAAATTAACATATCTAATTGCAAGACACGCGCGCCGAAAGCTCAGCTAGCAAAAAACAAAACAATTTTCATATGGCAGACGTCATGGTTATGCTTTTTCTTTTGCTTTTGCTCTTCAAACATCCATCGTCAAAAGACAGCAGTAAAAACTCTTCTCAGTTTCACTTGTGTCCCAAAACAAACAGCTAAAAGAAAACAATAATAATATATCTGCTTGCTGAGCCATGTCATTGACGTCTCAGTTGGCAAAAGGGTTGCCGGCAACAACCGGAGTTTTTAAAAAATTTGTGTAAGGATGCAGTAGACATGTGCCGATAGATTGTCATTAGAGGATTTTTAACTTAAAGATCTTTCTTTAAATGCACTATAAATTCAATAAATATATTCTGACAACATTATCAAATTTTAATACCGAAAACAACACTACTATTGAACGAGTGCAGCAAAAACAAAATATGTTGCAAGTAGTAATGCATATCTGGCAAGTGTTTTGTCTAAATCATGCACCGTACAACAGCTTAGCTCATACTCCAGACGTAACTACGTGACTCTGCTGAACATTGCCAGTTGCAGTAAAGACGTTTGGCAATTTTTATTTCACAAACTTTCTTTGTTGTATCCACAAAATGGATTTGGAGAAAACAAATATAGCCAAATCAATTAGCACTAAATCAAAATTTGTAATGAAACAGCTTAGAAACACGCCCTTTGACTGTAAAAACCGTGGCGATATTTCAAATGTTAGCTACGTGCCAAGATAGGAGGTAATATCTTCAGCAGCTCTGCATTTGTGCCGGCAACTCTGAGGCGTTGCCCACAGTTCTTTGACTCTAAATGGGCGTCTGCAACAAGTCAAGTTGCACGAAGGATCGTCTCATAGATGGAACGTGGGCTCATGTAGATGCTTTGCGGCAATGCAGCTAAATATATGGTTGCCTTGAAACATATGTAAACCATCTTTAATAGAAATCTAATGTAGTGCACTCTTTAGCTGAATATAAGCAGATGGCTTGTTTAAAGTTTGTTAGGGCTTTAATTGGCTTAAGCCTTTGACAAACTATTTTTTTATATGCAATCTTAGTAATTGTTGTAGGTTATTGTAAAGTCATATTCTAATTTTATAAGATTTATAGTCATTAGTTATTTACAATACTCATAAATTTGCATCCAAGCAAAAGCTGTAGGTAATAAATTCTTTAACTTTCGCTTTAAGGTCGCACCAAAAAGCTTTTGTACAATATACATTATGTTAAAACTCGCCTGTTTTTCAGAATGTAAAAGCCGTTTTTCATTTTAAACACAATGGCTATGGTAAGGCAAAAGAAATGAAGCGTATTAGACGAAATATATACAATTGAAGCTGTTTGCTTTGAAGGAAGTTTGTTAAGAATTGGAATTTCAATGTTAGTCAAAGTAAATTCAAAAAACATTGATTTATAGTTTGAAAATATGCTTTTTAAAAGATAAGATAAATCTTGAAATTTCTTTAGTGAGCTTAGCCTTAATAAGGTGTACTGTCTATATCCATTATAGCTTTGCTTTTATTTGGCAATGAAAGACTTGAAACTATCAATGTATATAAATTAAATGCAAATCACAATCAAATTAGCGGTATGTGTATACACCAATAATAAGTACAATTGTCGCATTATCACACAACGCCTTCAGTTTATAAGTTGCGTAAGAGACATAAGCATAAAGTAAGTGTTCGCCCAGCTAACCGCTGCCAAATTTGATTCGCTCAAAGCACACACACACATGGCGTATGCGTAATGGTTGCGTACGTGTTGTAAATATTGAAAAAAAATCAAAATTGCTGCATTTCATAAGCGTACAAAATGTAATTATTGTCGCTAGCTTTTTGGCAACAACTACCTATATACATTATACATATATGTACATATGTGTCATGTACTTCTATTTCTGTGTAATTTTGTTAATGTCCAAATTGTGAAACAGTTTTTGCTGTCTGAGCAGTTGAAATAGAAAGTGATTTCTTGTTTTGGGCGACTGCTAGCAATTTGGAGGCGCTGAAATTGGTTATTTTCGGTGCCGCGTGTGGGTTACGATTGTAGCTCGAAACCCAATTCGCAAACTCTTCTCCTCGTCTGAGTTAGTCGCATTGCTTTCTGTCTGTCCCTGTCCTGTGTGTGCTTGTCGTGGGCTCAAGTAGCGTTTGAATTAGTGTAGGCAAGCGCTGGAACTAATGACTCTCTTGTCGTCGATGTTGTCAACGTTGTTATTGCAGTTGTTGTTGCTGTCGCGAGCCAAAGTCATGAAATCTTTCAGTTAGTGCATTGAACTCCATCAGACATTTCTGTACTGTTGTATATCCGTAGCCACTGGGAGTTGGCTGACTTAAAACACCGCGCATTTAGGAGTTTTACTTTCGTTGTCCGTGAAAGTGTTGCACGCCACAGTTTCAAATTAAAACTCTTTCTGTGTGTGTGTGTGTGTGTGTGTGTGTGTGTGTGTGTGTGTGTGTGTTACACTTACCTTGTGATTCCCTCTCGATATTTTTGCTGTTGTCTTTGCTGGTTAATTTAATAGCCGACGGCAACATTTTCATTTTGGCCAGACACTTTTACCTGGCCAACTAAAGCCTGCTTCAAATTCAATTTCGTATCAATAATAGCTCGAAAATATGTTGAAAATCAAGTGCAGCAAAATTGAAAGTGGAAATGCGAACACAATATTTCATACAACAATATATTTATGGGCAGCTTGTTTGTTTTTGTTGGCCTAAAAGGAAGCGCTAATTGTATTAAAGCCAACAAGCTCTTAGAAAGTGAAACAAATAATATTTTAGTTATCAATCAGCGTGTTTCGCGTGTTTTCTTTGCCTCTTGCTTTTAGCGCGTTTTTTGTTAGCTTTGTTAGCCTTTGCACCAGTTTAGCGCTTGAAGGTGAAAGTAAAATCTGTGCCAAAAAAACAACAAAATAAACTTAATCAGAAATGAAATACCATGAAAACCGCATAGTAATTGGGTTAAGCTCAATAACTAAACGTGTTTTGTAGCGTGTGAATTATGCGGCAACATCATAAACCTCAAATATTTTTAAACTGGTTGTTTTATACATTGCGCCCACTTCATAAACCCTTTGGCAACAAGCATCGCGCTAATATTTCTGCCAAACATTTGCCCTGTCTGCACACCTGACACCTTGAAAAATTACATTTGCAGTTGAAGTTGAAGTTAGAGCTGTGTGGCTGTGGTTGCATTCTTTATGCCTGGGACAAGTCAATGATCTCAGCACATAAGTCACGAGAGAGACGCAAAGCAAAAGAAAGTAACAAGATAAACACTTGTACAATAAATAAATCTATAACGCTCAACTCTTGTTCACTGTGAGAGTCGGAGCTCATACAAAATTCCTGTAGCATTATACTACATCATTAAATGCTCTCTCACACACTCACACACACACACACACACACACACAAATCAAGCAAACACATTGGCCTCGGCTTGAGATTGAGTTCGAGTGTGTGTTGAAGTCAGCAGAAGATCAGCAGGTGTCAATTTCATTAGATATTTTCTAGCTAGATGGTCTCGAAAAGAAAGCACTTCACACGCAACATTTATTTATTTGTTAGCCATGGATGCAATAAAAGAAACTCAACTCAACTCAAATACATTGTATAAATATTGTTATTATATGTCTCTTAATATAACTTTTTTTTACTTTATTTTGTTAATTTAGAAATTGTGTAATTGTGTGTAATTGCTAAAGCGTTATGAAACTTATGCTTCATAAATTTCTCTTGCATCTACTAGTTATAATTGTTAATTAAAAAAACAATTTTTGTCACTTTACTTTACATTTATTTGATATTATTTTTCTTTGATTACAACAATGATCCATTTAAATTCATGTGAACTTGCATTAATTTTTTTTTATTAACTTTTAAAAGCAAGGCAGTATTAATCAATTTGTTATATCGATAACTCTTTGATTCACTTTTATCGTATGAAATCTGAACTTCCATTTAAGCTGATTCTTATTTAGGGTATTTAAAAGTGTATCTAAATTTCTTAACCACTTTGTGCAGACATGCGATCGCTATATTAAAAATAATATATACACAACCATCAGTTGAGTGCATGCATGATATGTTTATGTGTATGCAATAATATTTTCTAGCAATGAACAACTGCAAATAAGTTGGCATCTTTTCAACGCTTCACGTAGCAATTTGTGAAATTCTCATTTCATATATAAGACATAGAGATCTTTAGGCCTCGCCCAAGTTGAAGTTGCCAGTGCAAAAGTGTGCGCGCACAAGAAAAGGGGGCGTTGGGCGGAGGGGATGGGAGAATACGAGTAGGCGGTGCAAGGTAATAAGTAATATGCGCTTACAACTGTGACAGATGATCATATGGCTCGTGAAAGATATTTGTTTGCTCAGCCTTAGCTTGAAAAGGCAACCAGTATTTTAAGATGTCGCCAGACGTGTATAACTTAAGTATACATACACTGTAGGCCAGAGAAACAAATACAATTACACACACTTAGACGTACATGATAGTGAAAAGAATACGAAAGACTCAAGACACAAACTTGACATCGAAAATAAATGATGCCTGCCAGCACAAAGGCTGAAACTGAAATCTCTCTCTCTCGCTCTCTGACTCTATATGGTTTGAATTTCTAAGAAATGCAAATGTGCATAATATATACGATATGTATGTACATGCATAAGAAGTGGTGAATACTTGTACACATGACAAAGACAAAGCACTGCCTCAACCGCATGTGGCATTTGCTGTTGTAGCAGGTGGGGCGGTTACCTGAAAAGTGAAACCTGTCTCGCTTTTGTTTTAGGCAGCTGCATCAGATTCTTTTCACTGTGATAGCCCGCGAATGCTGCAGCAGTAATTAATAAAATTAAAGCTTTTGTTGGCATGTCAAGAATTTCACCAGCTCTAACATCTTCTTCTTTTGCCCTCTCTTTCACTACTTGCAGTTGCCCAGCATGATGGCATCTCACAGATCTCTCCAAAATCTACCAGCGAGAACTCTGCATCCTTGAGCATAGAGAGCACAATGGCCGATATTAATACCATATCAGATAATCCGAGCTCAGTGCAGGTGGAAAATGAGACGAGGGCACGTGTGGAACGCTCCGCTTTGCCCATTTTACACGCACAGCAAAAGCAGCATCCCAATGATGTTGGCTATGGCAAGGATAGTGAGAAGGATGTCTCCGCTGGTCGCTACTTCCACTACAACATCAAACCTACGGGCACCTATGAATCACAGGAGCAGCAACAGCAGCCGGAACGGACGCAAAGGATTCGTGCTGGCAAAGGCCTTACATCTGCCAGCGGCAGCAGCTCCTCCTCGAGCACTGAGCAGTCTTTTTTAGTGCAAGGGGGCCTGCGACCGCCTACGTCGGGGTCCCCTATCAGCCCGAGTCCGAGCAGTACTGCCACATTGATGGCCAGTGCGACGCAGGCGCCCCATAGTCCGCGCCAGAACGGCAATCCTGACATTCAGGACATTATCACCGGTATTGTCAAGCTCTTAAATGGTAATGTCAATGTTCATGCCAACACACAGGGCGTACGACGTCCACCCTCAGCTAGTCGAATCAATAATCGTGGACCTCCGCGTATTTCCGAAGTGCAACCGATGCCGATTGACTACGAGGCACAAAAACCGGGCACCTCCATGCGACCACCGCCCTATCCATTTGATCGACCTGAGCGACCTTTTATTACGGGTGTTCCCATTCCGGAGCAGATAGTGCCTGTGCGACCGGGTTTCGTGAGCAATCGACCGCCGTGGTACCGAAACAAGCCGCGCCCACCGATCACTACAAGCGTCAACGGAAGTCGTCGTCCATTGCCTCAGTACCAGCCGATGCCACAGCAGCTGCCCACAAGACCAAACGAACCGGAGCCAGTGCAGCAGGTAGACTCAAAGCAACATTCAGAGCAGCCGCAACAACAACAACACCAGGAATCGGAGTCACTTACTGACACTATAGATGCAGTGCCTCCAACGGATACCACCTATGACTCGGAGTTCTCTAATGAGGATGCTAATGCACAGTACATTGAAGTATCCGACCAAGACAGCAATGTAGGCGACGAAATTGAAGATGACCTGCAGCCACCACCAGAACCAGCGACAGCGCCCGCTCCCACTACCTCGTCCAAGGAGCATGCGCCCAAGAAGAAGCACAAACCCAAACCAAGCAGTGAGAAGAAAAAGCCGTCACAGGGTGATCACGCTGGCTATACAACCATCATTGAGACGAGTTCAGTGGTGAACACAGTCATGGGCATGTCATCCAGCTATGTGCCCATGCCCATGGATAGCGGTCACGATCTAGATCCCTCCACCGAAGAGGTAATCTTTATGACAGCGAATCGCACTCCCGGACTGGAGGGTAGTACTTCAGCTACATCGTCATTATCCTCAAGCAGTATTCATACCATGCCGCTAAGCGATTTGGTTGCTAAAGATAACATTGTGCCCACGTCCAAATCACCCATGACCACTTCTACTACCACCACCACAACAACTATCACTTCTACTACTGACACTAGCACCACCTCCAGTACCTCAACTACTCCATCTACCACTACCACCACAGCTACTGAAAAAGCGCCTACAGCAAATGCCCCATCGTCCGGTCCCGCTGCTCCCTATCATCCCCGACCCGGCATTGTATTAGACGATCCAGAATTCAAGCCCGGCGGTCGGCCAAGACCCGCCCAACGACCCGCTGCACCACAACTGCCAATACAGCCCACTCGGCAGCATTTGCCACCCGGCTATGGTGAGATCTTTGATGTAACCCTCTCGGCTATCCAGGGTCCTGGCCCCAAGGGCAGTGGTTCTCAGCAGACGATCAATATCAAGCCATATGGTGCCTATGGAGCGGCAACCGGAGGCGGTGCAGCACAGGCGGATATTATCGTGTCGGCATCAGGTGACGAAGGCTTCGTCTCGATCGATGGCAAACGCACTTACATCAATCTATTTGGTGATCCCACAGATCCGCCTGCGGGCGCTACAACCCCAGCAACACGTCTGCCACAGCTACCGGGCACAGGAACTTCAGGAAGTGGTGGTAGTGGTAGTGCAAGTGGTGCCGCTGCTGGCATGCCACAGCATGCTGTCACCCAAAGCAGTGGTGGTTATGTGGTACCCGAAACGGAAGTCGTTGAGCTGCAACCAAAGCCAGGCACTAATCCAGGACAAGCACATGGCCAGGGGGGACAGGGTCAGACTCACGGTCCGATCAAGCCAGTAGCTGCATCTACAACAAATGCTGGCCCCACAAGACCACACTACCGCCAGAGACCCACACAGCCACCAGTAAGAATAGACACCTGCATCGTCGGCGACGATTCTACATGCGATCAGGCACAACATGAACGCTGTAAAACGGACAACGGTGTCTCCAGCTGCCATTGTCGACCCGGTAAGTAAAACAATAAAAGCCTACAAATTGATTACACTCTAGGTTTCTAACCTAATGGTAGGTTACATCAGGTTGTTTCTATGTGGAGGGTTGACAATAAAGGTTGGGAGTTAGGGAACTTTTAAGGAGCTATGCAAAATAGTAAAAAAAAAATTACCTTTTTACAAAATATAACGCAAACTTTACAGGCTACTCGCGTCGCAAGCATCGCGAGCCTTGCCGTCGTGTGATCTCCTTCCATTTGGGCATGCGTGTGGATCGCATCTATGAGCATCGCATCGTGTGGGACAACAAGCTGATGGATCGCACTAGCGAAGCCTTCGGACAACTAAGCTACGAATCGGTTCGAGCGGTATGCAACAATTGAAAGCCTTTCTTTTATTATAAGCCGTGATATTCAAACCCTTTTTTTTGCAGCTCGACTCGGCCATGTCCATGACACCCTATTCAGATGAGTTTATGGAGGCTAAGGTGAATAATATCTATCGCGGTGATCCCAATCTGGGCGGCAGTGGCGTCTATGTAAATCTGACACTGAAAGTAAGCTTTAAACTACGAGTATATCCAAATGAAGCTTAACTCATGTTTTTTATTTCTCCTCTAGTTGGATGAGAGTGTGGAGACATTGCGTCCCAATCTGCGCAGCGATGTGCAAAAGCATTTGCTCGGAGTGCTGCACCGTCGGAACAACAACATCGGTAACTCGGTGCTTTATGTGAGTTCACCAGAAGGTGCTGTCTCTGCCCTCCATGATCTGGACGAATGCCAATCCCCCGAACTAAACGATTGTCATGCAAGTGCGACGTGCAGCAACAGCTGGGGCAGCTTCCAGTGTGCATGCGAGCCTGGTCTACGGGATCCCTGGGCCGATCAACCTCAAAGAGCGGGACGCGAGTGTCAATCCTGTCCAGATGCATACTGCAATAACCGTGGCATATGCAGCTACAATGATGAGGGAGCTCAAACATGTGCCTGCGATTCCAGTCATTATGGCGCACAGTGCGAGATCGATGGCGAGGTTTTGGGTGTGGCTATTGGCGCATCTGTAGCAGCTGTCATCATCATTGTGTTAACTCTGGTCTGTCTGATAATGTGGTCACGCCGCTGGCAACGGGAACAAAAGAATGCCATGGGCTCACCAGTATTTGGATATATGAATACGGCACCATTGAAATCAGCTGGCCTACCCCAAGCGGGCTACCAAGTGACGCTAGAGGATCGCATGCGCTGGGCACAAATAGCCGATGTTATGGCTCAAACAAATCATTATGGGGTTAGTTCCACCTTCACCTAAACCCAACATCTATATTCAATCTTTGTTTTCTTTGACAGGCGGAACCCATTGGACCCACGCGACCTTCGTCCGCCATGTTTGCGTATCCGAATCTTGGAGCGATTGGCATGGGCACCATCGGTGGCATGTCAATGCAGAGCACCATGCAAATGCATCCAAGCGCCAGTATGGCGCCACCTGTGCCATTGCCCAGGTAAGCACAGTAACATTCCATATCCGTATATATACTCTTAATCTCTGATCCTCAATGTATGTTCAAAAGGCAATACAATATTTTGTTGGTATATCTAGCATACAATTATATTTGCTTGATATTTACAGCTAAGTTTTTCTGTTTGTAAAAATTGGTCCCATGGCCTGTGTTTTTATCGTTTACAGCAGAGTGTTTAAAATGTTTAACTATACGAGTATATAGATAGGACATGAAGGTATACAATCAAGATTTAAACATTTGTCTATTTGTCTTTCATTCCGTTAGATTTTTATGTAAAATGTTTTCTTTTTTTATTGTAAATTTTTTGTTACTCAACAATTTAACAAGCCCGAACGAAATATATTTTCATAGAAAAAGCTTTAAAGAAATCATTTAGTCGGGTTCTTTCCGCAAAAGCAATTAAATTTTTAGATTAATTGAAATAAATGAGGGATCTCTTTATTTACTTTATCTAGTAGTTCATACGAAGTTTAGAAGCTAAAGATCTCAGTTTCTTAGAGTACAGGATATCTAAAAGTCGGGCACTTTCGACTAACTAAACTTGTGTTTAACTCATTTTTAACTGCACTCAGAAGACTTGGCCTGGGTCCGCGTGCAAATGGAATGCGCACTCTGGAAAACTCCAGTTCCAGTGAGGAAGAGGATCGCGCCGATTTGCTGGGTCGCAATTTTCAAGTGCCACGCCCAAAGAGTCGCAGCAATGGCAGCATAGCGGCAAGTGTGAACTCGCCATTTTCATGCAAATCCAAATTCTAAATAATCATATTTTTTCACTTTGCAGAACCAGTCGGGCATCTACTATGATGTGGACTATGAGCCTTCAGGCAATGGGATTGGCAACACCAGCGTTGATCATTTGTATGGATCACAGAATCAGTCAGTGACACACTCGTCTGGAAACAATCACATACCCGGCCCACAGGGAATACCTATGAGCACGTACACATCGGGTCGTGCACCCAGCAGTTACTACATGAAGTGAGCCTTCCTTATGTAATAGACTCTCCCGCCCTAGATTTATATAGAGCCTGTATATATGCAATCTAGATATAGTTATTGATTTAGGTTTAAGGGACACCTAAAACACTTTTCCTCCGCAGTCCAGCATGGACTGCTGCTGAGACGTGTTTTCGTGCAACACAAAAACAAAAATGAAATTGAATAACAACTATTTAACTAAGAGAAAGACTTAGACTTGTTAAAATCAGATAGAAAATAGAAACGAATATATATAGAATACCATATATAGTTAAATGCAATGTTAACGATCACTAATCATTAATTGTAATATTAAATGTTTAAATTATTCTGTCCTTAGAGGTAAATACAGTTCAATTAAAGTCAATTAATATCGATCAAAAGTATATTGATGAAACAATCAATCGATTTAATGTGTAAATGTAAATATGAATATGAATAAAGATATTAATGTAAATCAAATAAGTTCTTTCAATATTACAACATTGTTATAAATTTTCTTTATTATGTTGTTCGCGGGTGAAATGCAGGCAAGTTTCAATAGTAACCGCTCAAACTTCAGTACATCTTAAACTGTATGACAAGCGCATATAGCCATTTCGCTCTAACTCATGGTTTTAAGACGGGTAAGGCCACCCTACCAATTATAAAATGTGTGAAAGGGAAAGATATAAGCCTTGTTTGCAACAGTGTTGGAAAAGTTTGTAAATAAAACTGGCGCGTATTTGAAAATTTTTCACTATAATTACATTGCATAATGATTTACAATCTTGACCTGTCGACATTAAATTACCTAACGCATAGTTATCTTTAGTATAATGACTCATCATGCAAAATCGAATAATAAGCATGTAGAGCGCCATCTACTGTAAAATGTATAACATTTTCACTTCTTACGCTGAACACAAACACCGAGACTTGATGATTTTCGAGTACCGCCCAATACGCAGTTACTTTTGTTCACACGCATAAATAATTTAAAATTATTAGAAGAGAGAAAACTAAATGTTTATGTTCCGATTGCGTGCGAGCTGAAAGTGGAACTACGACACGTCGCAACAAACTTATGCAACCAACTAAAGTTGTAGTGGAAGTGAACTGCGGTTGCTGTTGCTTACGCTCGCAGGTGGTAACCGTTAACTGGCTTGGCCATAAACAATGCGCGTTGCACGCATCTTGACCCATGCATGAGCCAACTTTAATGATGTGAACTTAACGCACAC
Source organism: Scaptomyza caliginosa (assembly GCA_035044725.1). Classification (NCBI taxonomy): domain Eukaryota; kingdom Metazoa; phylum Arthropoda; class Insecta; order Diptera; family Drosophilidae; genus Scaptomyza; species Scaptomyza caliginosa. The sequence continues at coordinate 260,191 of JAWNNR010000004.1, read as the reverse complement.
TCAGAAGCCCAGCAAAAGCCCAAAAGATGCTCAAAAATTAAAAAGAAGACAGAGCGATATGCGTTGTGTACCAAATTGCTTGATTAAATTTTGGATTTGTACTAAGTTTGTACTACTAAGTCCACGGCTTGTTATTGAAGCAAGATATTCAATGAATTGTCTTAAGCTGATCATAAAAGCTTACACAATCTACAAGACACAAGGATTCACAAAACATTTCGTTAGCCATTGTCAATTATCACTCCTCAAATAAACAACTTAAAGCATACTCATATTCTGTCTGTCATACCAACAGTACTAAGCTAGCAACACTGTGTTAATCCGTTAACTGCTTTAATGCATTTATAATTTTTCACCAGCTTGTACCAATTTAAATGACGTCAACGTTAAAGCAGTCTCAAAAAAAAAAAAACCCAGTGGGTGGGCCGAGTCTTTGATGAATATGAAAGCAATGTAACGCATCGAAACACATGTTTTTGTTTCTTCTTTTCTTGTTTTTTTGATTATTAGCCGACTAATGGATATGTTTTTGTGATGCGTGCGAAGTTCAATGCCAACGAAATCAATCAATCGACACCTATGCTGGCGTTGATTTTGTCTTGAGGTAAAAATCGCTTAGCGCCAGGCAATTGAAAGTTAAAAGGTCGCTTGCGGTAATGGCGTCTATTTCATAATTCATCAAAAGATGATCGAAGAGCAGCAACAACAACAACAACAACAACAACAATAATTGTTATTATGTAGTGCGCACAATTTGAAGATGATTTTATTAGATTGGCGATCCACACAGGCAGATGTTGACCCAAATGTCATACAACAATGTTCGCCGTGACGCTGCAATCTTTGTTTAACGGCCAATTGCGACAGCTAACGGCAACAGCAGCGGGGGCGTGCCCCTCGTAACGGTATAACGCAGCTCACGTAAATGCAAGACTCGTGCCTTGTGCCATATAAATTGCAGAAAAAGCGCTGGCAAATAATATCAAGTGCTTAAATTGATGCTCCCCATTTGCCAAGTTGCCAAATTATAAAACTTTACAGCCAGGTTGGCCTTCAGCAAAAAAAAGCCAATATTGGGCAGTGGGTTAATATAGACAAAAGCTGAGAATTGCAACTGGGCAATAAGCAAGTCAAAAACATACTTTGCACCCACAACCAATGTGTTCCACATTACATTGTTGCATCACTGTCGTCAAAAAAAAAAATCCAAACAACAAGGTTTTTGTTTTTGGTGGCTACGACAATGAGAATGTCGAAGCCAATGTCGTGTTGCAGTTGCCGGCAGGTGTTGCATGCCATATATATTTTAGTTTCTCGTGCTGTTCCTCCTGCCTCTCTGGCAACATGGCCAACGGGCAGATGGGGTTGGCAGGGTTTAGGAGGGGGGTTTGATGGGCGGGTGTTCATGTGTTTACTCTGTTCACCGTTGTTGCCATTTGTCATAATTGGACGCGCGTGGAAGATGCGCTGTCAACTTCCTAGTTGTCACTACTATTGTTGTTTTGCGGTTGTTTTTGTTGCTCTTTTTGTTGCCTGCTGCTTGTCAAAGTGTGGCAAATGAATAGTACTGACTATAAGTTGGCCAAACAAAGCTTAAAAACACACACGGGATACATTTTTCAAATGCCACAGACTATAAGAAAAATCAACAAGAAGTTAATGCAGCCACAGTGGTGCAACAATGAATATCAAAACTAAATCTCATTTAATTGTTGGTTTGAATATTTCGGATAGTCTCTTTACCTATATTAATTAGGCATTTGTTATTTAAACAAACCTCGCAAGCACCTTTCAACTTGGCAACTCTTAAAACTAAGTCACATCCGAGCGTCTTATAAAAAAGATCTTCTTCAAAGGCTAATTGACGTGGAAAAAAGATGGGTTTAACTATGAGAAAATATTTGGAATGATAGGCATCTGTGTTGTGAACCCACTGTGCACACCAGCTTTTCTTGAACTGCCACAAGCGGAACCACAGTATAACAAAAAAGAAAAACCCATACAAATTTTTACAAAAATTACAAAAAGGCGGCGCACGACAAAATGCACGCAAATGTTGCAGTTGCAACACACACACACGCACACACACACAGAGGCACATGCATGCAGCGATAGACAAATAAATGTCATAAAAAAGCGTTGAATGAATTAACATATGTGTTAATGAGTTAAAACAACGCACTCAGACACTCAGACACACAAAGATAGTTGTTGGAAAATTCGCATGAATTTACATTAGATATATGCTACCGCTATTGAGTTTGAAATACTTGAACTATCAGCATTCAATTGACTGACACTTGCCACTTGGCACTTGTTGGCCAGCGGCTCATTGGAATCTGGAATGTGCTGCTGGCTGGCTGGCTAGCTGGCTAGCTGGCTGGCATGTGAAAGTCTGGCTAAACTGACGTAACTCGGTTGCATCTTCCGTCAGCACCGCCACCTGTTGTTCAACGACTTACTCGTTGATTGCGCAATGGGCAATTGTGTCTTCTGTCGTCTGCAGGAAGATGGCTCAGCATTGTTTCCGCTTCAAGTCCAGACAGAGCCTGCCACAGAAAGTGCCTTGTAACTGCACCTCCGGTGGGTGTCTTTATTGTCGTTATGATGTGTTTAATGAGCAATATTTGTCAAATGGCTATCCAAAAATATATTGCCACTTTGCCGCAATCTCGTTTCATGTGTCTTCAACGCCGATGAGGAAATCACCATTGAGTGCAGCTGCAGACGAAGCTTCAGCTACGCAAATTGGAATGCAAGACCTCTGACTTGGTGGTGGCTTCGTTTGCTAAGCCCAGTTACGCAACTGCTGCAACTTTAACTGCCCGCCTGGGAGCCTGTGGGCAGAGAGTCGTCTAAGAAAACTAAGCCACTAAGCCACTAAGCCGGTTTTATTATATTTGAGTTAAACCGCAACGATTGCAGGACACCGCCTCGTATGAGTGTTGCTGCAAACGTTTTTAATCACTGGCTTAGCCCCGTTTGTAGCTGTTGTTGTATTTGTTGTTATTGCATGCATATCTTCTTCGGATTTATTGGCCATCATTGCAACAGTGCCAAATCGCTTGTAGCTGCCATAAATAACGTTTAATGCTTACTTGTTGCAGCCAGCAGCCATTCATTGTATGATCATGTTGTTGTTAACTGCTCAGTTCGACCAGCAAATTGCTCACCGAACCAGACGACCTTGGTGCGCAAAACGCACCTTTTTGTAGATTTTTGAAGATCTTATGGATTTCGATTTTGATTTCGTTTTCGTTTTGCGTTTTGCGTTTTGCGTTAAAGCCGCATTAATGCCAGCAAGCCACTAAAAATCATGTGAGTTGAGCTGCACAGGTTTTTGTTGCTGCTTTTGGCCACCTGCGGCGGACGCTTCTTTTACTCCTTCGTCTTCTTTACTTCAACTCCAATTCCAACTTTCAATTATGCATGTGTGAGTAATTAATGCAGCATTTAATTGAAATTGTGCTGACAAAACGTCGCAACTAATTGGCTGCGCCTGGCCGACTGCTGACCTGCTCTGGAACCACTTGTCCGCTGCTCCGATGATGCAACTTAGTCAAGATATTGGTTTTTTTTTGGTAGGCGCAGCTGCTGCAGCCATTGGCGGTAATTTCATTTACGCTTTTTGTGGGTCAACTGAGGCAGAGTGGTAACAATACCATTACCATCAACGCTTGAGCGTCGACCCGAGACAAGTCATGGACACAGCGCACCTGCAACATCGGCCACAGATGATGCGCGGCTATGTAACGAATTGGAGCATATTGGATTGGAACTTTGCCGCCAGCTGAATCAAGCAATGAAAGCAATTACAAGCACAGTGTGTCAAATACACATACAATTGACAATCACAATGACGCTGCAGGAAGAGATGCTCAAAAGAGGCTCGAAATGGCTTAACATTGTGAACGCTTTTGGGATAAGTGCCCATTAAGAGTAGCTGATTGAAGGGCAAAAGTGTGCTTTGTCACTTTTTCATTGTTTATTTTGTAAGATTCCAGAGTAGGTCCGAGCTATGATTGGCATGAGTTGAATGTAAGGGAAAGACTTGCAACACATCTGATTTAACAGCTAAGTGTAAAAAGATTGCATTCAAATAGTTGAGCTGAATAATATATAATTTGTATTTATTAATAAAGTACAAGCGAACTAAATTAAAAAGTATCCCTTAATCAATTGGGTTAATATAATTGATTATACAAAAAAAAAACAAATTCTTATTAAAAGCGTTTAGAAAACTTTAATATTGTTTAGCTTGAACCGTGTACTCAAGCTAAAATCTAAAGCCAAGGAGAAACATCACCGATTAACTACACCTTTGAGATGCATCTCTTGTAATATAAAGTATACGTAACAAAGAATAATGTCAAAATTGTTAAGTGTTCAATGTTAATTAAAGCAAATAGTTATTAAATACAGACTGGACAGCTCAATCTAAAAATCATAATACCACTTGAATACACAATTTTACCCCACTTAAGCAACCATAATGCAAATGAATGTTATCATTTATAATTAATACCCATTCAGTGTAGTCCTTCAGGTCTCATGCAGACCATGCAGTCATTAAAAAACCAAAAACTTGTTTCACTTCACATGCAGAAACTGTGGCAATGCATAACCTAAATATACGTCGAGATCAATAAAGAGATGCCATAAATTATGTAACCGGCAGGGACACCAGTTCCAGCTTCGGCGAAAGGTGTTTAAGGCGCCTGCAGTGCCTGTGTCCACGACATCTTCGCGCCAAAGCAACTGTAACTGAAACCAAATTAAAACAAAGCAAAACAAAGCAAAACAAAGCAAAACTTGATGCACGACTCAAGTCTTGTCGCGATGGTTGTCGCGAACGTAGCAGGAATTTCAATTTCAATTTCATTTCATTTGTATCCAAAACAAAACCAAGTCAAGTGGACCCAATGCACACGCACACGCTCACACACACACACAGAGACACTTAAGCCTGGCCTAAAACTGGGCCTGTGCCTGTTCGCCTGTGTCTGAGCAAAAGTTACGCTTTGGCTCTTTATTGTTGCTGACGTTGCACATTCTTCATAATTTTCTGTTTCATTTTCCTTGATTTGCTCGCTCTGTGTGTTTTTACCTAATTTCAAGTTTTGGGTTTTTTTTTTCGCTTCTTTTTGTTGTAAATGGGTTTAACATGTCGCTGCCTCGGTCTTTGTCTGTCTGTCTGTCTCGTTGTTGTTGTTGTTGCTCGCTTCTTTTCTTTTTGTTTTTGTTTTTGAAGTTTGTTTTGCATTGAAGGCCGCAACTGCAATTTCATGCAACTCTCTATAGCTTCGCCCCGCCTCCTACTTCTTCATGTGCCTTTTGGTTGTGATGTAACTTTTGCAAGTTGTGTTGCTGGCGCTGCTGTTGTTTGTGGACATTGTGGATGTTGTGGACACTGTCAATTATTATTTTGCATATTATTTATGAGGGTCGTAACAATGTTGGCTTTAAGCCACACCTGAACCGGCGACGTCCAAAAGTATATCTAGTAGAATGCTCAAGAACTTTAAACGCTTAATAGAAAACTGTTATTATTTATTACAACTAATGTTGTTTTTCCGGCTGCTATAAATCAAAGAAATAACGAAAATAGTGTTAATTGTGCATTTACTAAACCATCATTTTAGCAGTTGTTAGTTTTGAGGGTCTGTCATAAAACGTGCACCTTATTACAATGCTAAAAATATGTTAAATGCCATTTAGTGCTAGTCAGTGCTATAGCTGCTGGCCCCAGACTCACTGAAGCGAAACGCCACCTACAACGTTGAGTGTTTGTTGTTAATAGTTTTTAAATCCATGTATGTATGTATTGCTATTGTCGCTGTGTCCCGTTGCGAAGGTCATATTTCTTTGGGTTTTTCTGTTTTTTGTTTACTCTAATGCCTGTCGGCATTCGGCGGTTTGGGTCTATATATATTTTTTATTTGCATTTTTTGGCAAATTGCAGGCCAGCCAAACATACAAACAATCTAACCGTGCTAATTGTTTGTCACTCAAGTTGCGGTTAAGTAAGTTAAACATGTCGTATAAAATGCACGCACGTAGCCACTTAACCATTAACTGTAGCAGCCAGTAACGCCCACAGCACCATCAACAGCAACCAGCAACAGTTGACCTTATAGAGTAGTGCCCAGCAAGCAATTAACAGCTTGTACATCATTATTAATAACATAATTAGCAGTCAATCAATGGACGAGTCGACGCATTCTAGCTCTGGGCCAAGCACACACACACACACACAATTAAAGAGTTGCGCTTGAAATCTAACTAAAGCGCCAACGCACACTTGAGCCTCCAAGAGCAAGAGACGAAATATTAAAAGATTGCGACGGCTTCTTCGGTTGGCACTATACTTTACCTTGGGAAAATCCGAGCAGTCATCGTCAGGCCGAGTCCAATTCATCAGTCAGTTGGGGTCGTCACACAGCAAATCGCGAGACACGACAAGACAAAACAAACGGCAACGCTCTGATCTTGCTCTCACAGAGCCTCACTTTACTCTCACTCTCACTCTCTATCTCTTTCGCTTTCAGTGACGTTGGCAGCGACGCTAGCGTCGCTGTAAGCGTTGTCGACAGTTGCGTGCATTTTGCACATTGGGCGACAAGCCGAGCGCTTTCAGCCGAGACTAAAGCTCAAGCTGAAGCTGTGACCATAAGCAGAGCTTTGCAGCAGCAGCAGCAGCAGCGGCTCGACCGTGTCCCCACACTCACAAACGCACACACACTCGATGGAGTATCTGCAGATACATAGGCATAACAAGCAGACCAAACAGTCGCTGCTAGCGTCGCTGCTTCTACGACCGCTTGACGCTTGTGTGTTTGTGTTTTTTGCCCAAATATTATTGCCGTTTTTTGCTGCTGCGCGGTTAGCGTCGCTGCGTTTCTTTGGCGCTTCGCATTCAAAATATAAATAGATGTGCATGTAGGGAAATGCGAATAGTGTTCATAGAAGACCTCAGCGGAGGCACATTTCAGCTCTTTTGTTTTGACGCGCTGTTGGTGGTACAGGGATTCCAAGCATGAGATCCCTCAGTATATTGGTTAGTGTCGCGCTTAAATAATAATAATTATAATCGACATAACGGTGCATGCCATTTAAATCCTGTACTTCAAGTGAATTTAACAAATTTTAAACAATTTTTGTGTGAATAATATAGTTATGCTTAATGCAAATGAAAAATCGAAATCATATCGAATCATAAATGTGATATTAAAGTGAAAAGTTTCTCATTTAATTTTGTGCGATTTTTCGCTGCTTACAGCTACTTAGCGCCAGCTGCGCGCTAATCCTAAGCATAGCCTACGCACATCCACCCGAGGGTGTGTGGAAGAAGAAGCTTACGTGGAAGGAGGATTGGGTGCAAGTGTGGAAGACGGTGAAAAAAGAGGCATGGGAAACAAAATGGAAAAAGGTTTCAGTGCCAATATGGAAGGAAGTTCAGGTAAGCAGGACGAAAGCAGGAGGCAATCCCAGGTTGTCAGTTAAACAAGAGTGTATGAAATAGGTGCCCGTTTGGAAAGAGGAACAAGTGCCTGATTGGAAAATCGTGAAGAAGCCTAAAATCGAGGAACGTGAAGTGCCCGCCTGGAAGGATGTCAAAGTGGCCGAGTGGAAGAAGATAACGAAACCAATTTGGGTGCCCACTAAGGTGGCCGTTTGGAAGGAGATTAAAGTGCCCATCTGGAAGGAAATCCAAGTGCCGTTTTGGAAGGAAATCCAGGTGCCAGTGTGGAAGGAAGTACAGGTCGCTGACTGGAAGCAAATGTTTGAGCCACAATGGGTAAGAAGAAGAAAACACTAATACCCCAAATTTGGCTCCAACTTAAACATATTGCAATCCTTTGCTATTTGTTAATCGTAGGTAAAAATGGGCATTCCTGGCGAAAAGTTCTTGGGCAAGGATCACGAGGGCTGGGAGTACACCAGTCATGATCTGTGGCGCAAGAAACTCATCTGGAAGCCCGTGTGGAAGAAGGTGTGGCGCACCGAAAAGAAACAGGAATGGCGCACCGAAAAGAAGGAAGAATGGCGCACCGAAAAAGTGCAAGAGTGGAAGACCGAGAAAGTGCAAGAGTGGAAAGAGGACAAGAAACTGGAATGGAAAGACGAATGGATTCAAGTGTGGAAGAACTCAAAGAAACAAATCTGGATCAAGGAGAAGCGCGAAACGTGGGTAGAGGAGAAGGTACAGATCTGGCGCACCGAAAAGAAACAAGTCTGGGCCACCGAAAAGAAGCAGGCGTGGAAGGACGAATGGCAATCGAAACAGGTGCCCGTCTGGAAGGAGGTCAAGGTGCAGGAATGGAAAAAGGTGTGGAAGCCAGTGTGGGAAAAGGTCTGGGTACCAATTAGCCATCATCATGGCTGGGACTAAGGGAGTTATTCCTCAAGCCGGCCTTAAATATCGCAAAATTATGCGACAGCACTGATATATCTGATAACTGCCCTTGGCCCCGCCCCCCCACCAAAATAGATCATACTCTATTTTTGTTTGGTTACAATTGTTAATACTTATATAAGTCTGCATTGGCATACATCATTCATTCCCCAACGAACCCAATCATATACACACACAAATACACTTCACTGTTCCTGCCTCTACCATTTTCACCATCTCTCTCTATCTCCCTTTATCTCTGTTCTTGTCTCTTTCTATATCTTAAGTGTACAAATTAGTCATGCGCGCGTTTGTCTTTAAGTTATAAAAGTGTATTAATTGGCCCTTTTGGATTTGCCATTGAAATTCTATTTCAGTGAAGAATGAAGCTCATAAAATATATCTTAAAACAAGCAAGAAATACTTAAAATACATAGTTGAAGGCTTTGTAAATATGTACCTTACACAAAAGCGAAGGAGAAGAAGGAAAAAAACAATCACACCATAAACATATGATCGTAATGAAAATCATTAAAACTATTGTACAAAATTTCATGTAAAGCGAAAACATAAAACAAAAATAAGCATTAAAAATAAAAGAAATATAATAAAAAAATACATAAACTTACTTTTTATTATGGACCATTTGCAGAAACACACTCAGTACTTAAGGGGCACTTGTACTTGAAACCCATCCAAGCGCAGATGGGTTGATGAAATTGGACTTCACAACTCCTTTTACTTTCATTGGCAACATCGATTGCGCAATTGAGCATCTGTGAGGCATCAACCACTACAATACCGGCCATTGCCATTCCCAGTTTAGCCATTAGTTGATCATTAAGGGGAAGATGCAACTCATACAATTTGAAGACGCATGACACGCGGAAGTTAGGGTTAGATAAGCGTCGTAGCCCCACCGCACACACAATGAATCGAACCCATCCAAAATGGGCAAGTTTTTTCTGTGTGTTTGTGTGTGTGTGTGTGTTTTTGAATGCACGATTGTTGCAGCATCATTTGCAGCGGGAGGCCAACAGCCAGCAGGCAAGCGGTTAACAGTCAAGAGCCAAAGCCAATGCATATGAACTTGCCGATTGCCGAGTGCAATTGCGATTGCGATGCGATTGCAAGTTACAGCTTGCAAACTGTGTGCATCCGATGCTGATGCCAAATAAATCTTAAGGAAGCATCTCATCATCAGACCGATAAGCAGCAACAATAACGCCTCACTTCCTGTTCAAGTTGAATGCTGAATGCTGTTGCATGCAGCTGTCTTTGGTTGGGCTTAGGGTTTGGAGGAGAAGGATGGGGTTAGTGGCAGGCACCGTTACATTCAAGCTGAAGTCCAAGTCACTCGGTCGCCGATGTTGCAACATGCTGCTGCTTTAATTGACTCGACTCGCTTCTCTATGTGTTTGTGTGCCAAAAACAAAAACAAAAAACCTAGCTGCCGACATCAGTAAAACATTTAGCCCCCTCTTACACCTCAGCACGCAACCAAGACACCAAGACAGCTGTTTTTGGCTTACATACTGACATTTGAATGCAGGTCTAGTTAGCAGCCAGCGGCGACAGCAGTCGAGGAAGCAACTTGCAACAGTTGCCGCTGCAGTTGCCGTTGAAGTCAATACCAAAACTAGACACCAGACACAGCCACAATTGCAACGATTAGGTAACTTTGCTACAACACCACCACCAACTGCAACGACAACAACAATCAAAAGTTCGAGTTCAAGCAAACATTAAGGAGGAAGCGAGACGAACGTGATATATTTTTCCCCTTTATTTTTTCTCTAGCTTTATTTTATCGACACATTCACACTGTACCCCCATTTTGTGTTTGTTGCAAGGGGAAATTATTGAGTGATTGATGATGGGCGTGGCAAAACATATTTAAAGTGTATTACATTTTGACACAGGGGAGGGTTTATATAGAGTAAGTGATATAATTGTTTATTATATTTGTTCACACATTTGTACACGTACAAAACGTATGATTAAAGTTGAACTTTTTAAAGAAATTGAAAATTTTATTGCTGCGGTCTTTAAGGATTATAAACACATAAATACTATTAATAACAATTGTAGCCTTGCACCCTGATTATTGATTTTTAAGATTTGTAGTTTTAGATATGGGAATACATTTATTTAGGAAATATAAAAATATAATTTCCCTTATTGAAATTCACTCAACTGTATTGTTTTGCTTACTTAAATTATAAAGAGATTGCCCTAATGCAACATTTAGTTAATTAGTTATTGGGGAACAGTTTAATGTTGACATTTAATTAAGTCAACAAAACACATCTGATGGAAATCAAGGTCACAAGGCCTTTATAAGCCTCTACGCCTGTCACACCCTATCAAGATCAACACAATGCCAGAAAAGCGTTGACAAGTTTTCACATAAATTCCCATAACTCCAAAAACTCAAAACAACCAAATGCCGAGTTGCATTGTGAGTAGTTGCATTATGCAAAAACCTAAAAATGCATTTGTTGTAGCTTTTTCTCTCTCTCTCTCTCTCTCTCTATCTTGGATTGCGGCTTTTCTATGTTTGTCTTACAAAATGTTTCAAGTATTTGTTTTAATTGATATCGTTGTTGCCGTTGTTGCACACAGGCTTGTTACCTCGAACGTAATCAAGCTGTTTGTTATTGTGAATGTTTACTTTTGGTAAAGGGCTTAATTCAAGTACCCGCTGAGCCCCAAAGGCTGCTGGCTAAGAGATGAGATCTGGTAACGAGTGCAGCTAATCTCTCAATTGTATCGCTTTGAACGCAGCACGCAGCACGCGGCGTATGCGTAATATTCATCAGTTTTATGAGCATCCAATCAACGCAGTTTCAAATCGCGCACAGCTGATGCGGCTAACTTTATGTAATGTTCACAAGTGTCATGCGAAACACAAATGTTTAATAGCAACAACAACAAAAAAGCTATACACACAAAACAACAACAACTAAACAATTTACGCACAAGTGAAGCAAGACGTCGTCGCCGACTGTTGTTGTTTCAACTGTTGCAGCAGCAGACGAAGCCATATTGCACAAGGCGCACAAAAACAAAACAAAACAAAAGGAGCGCAGCCGAAACGTAAATTGAAAAGAAGTAATAAAAATAAATTTGATAAACAACAAAAAGAAAGAAACGAACTCTTAAAACAAAAAACCAAAATAATATGTTATAATAAAGCGAAAAATGTTTATTGTAATAAATCTTTTGTTTACTTACACACACACACACACACACACACACACATACAAACACACACACGCACATGCACATACACAAAAGCAAAACGCCTGAAATATTTATTTATTTATGTTTATATTTATCTCGAGCCGTTGCTCAGGTTCAAGACAGCAACAACAACAACAACAACAGAAACTACTGCTACAAGAAGATCGACAACAGCCAACCGCAAAAAGGTAGGAGCAAGAGGGGCACACAGAGGAAGCGAGGTGGCACGTGAGCTGCTTGAAGTGTTGGCTGCCAAGCGTGAAGCGGCAAGAGGTTGTTGCACGCATCAGCTGCGGATTAAGTTGACGCTGTTGCCACCGTGCCTTGATCTGTGCCGGCTGCAAGCAATGCAACTGAATCATTGATTTCTGTCTCTCAGTGTGTGCGTGTGTGCGTGTGCTTTTGTGTGTGAAGAACGGGAGCAGTGAGACTCGGTGTAAAACCTGGCGACAAGGTCACCAGCAGTCATTGTTGAAAGAAATGTGGTAATCATGCAACAGTCCCAACATAATAAATGACAAAGCGAAATGGCAACACCCACAGTGGCTGGCGAAATGTGGCAACACCCACAACTACAGCTACAGCTATAGTAAAGCAATTATAAGGTAACCATGATTGCATTGCCAAAGCTGTGTTAAAGGGTAGCTTAAAACTCTCTTTTATCTGCAGCTGCTAAAAATAGTTTAAGTTACGTCTAAACAAAAGACTCAGGCAACAAACTTGTTTGGTCACGCGATTAAAATGCATAAAATAAAAACGCTGCTGATTGGTAGCAAATAACGCAGAATACCTTTTGATGGCACTCTTAAGTTGACCAGCAGTCGTTTCTTCATTTATTCGTTTATCGGTTAGCAATGCTTGAAGAGATTCATGAGTATGAATAATGTGAATATATTCAGTTTCTGGTTAATCTTTTAATCAAAAAAGTGTGCTTCTTCCTATGGTTTTAAGCGTATGTATCTACTACTTAACGGTTTTATATCAAACTTATCTTCATTTCACTTAAAATATGTAATAAACTTATTAAGATTCGCAAACTGAAAAACCCAAGCTACGTATCTAATCCTATTTGATTACACCGAAACTAAAAATATTAAGGAAGCAAATTCAAACACTTATTCGTCAACTCGTCTTTGTGCACCAACATAATACAACAGTTAAATCATTTAAAACAACATTTAAAGCAGCTTTTAACAGGCCATAGAAATGCAGTTAAAAGGCTACCAAAATGCTTTTTTCTTATATATACATGCATATACATATATATATATATTTATTTATACTGAGTATATGCACATATAATTATGTGCAAAAGCCAAAACTGGTCCAATCGAATTTCGTTAGCCAAATTGGGGCAGTTGGCTGGTTGTCTGGTTGTCTGGTCGGCTGCTTGCCTGCTGTTTGGCACGCCTACTCCTCCCTCTTCCTCTCCAGCTCCTCCTCCTCCTACTTTTATGTTGGCTTGACTTTTGCCGTAGTTTCATTCATTAAATGCAAATTGAATTCGTTGTCAATCATTGTTTTGTTACATTTGTGTTGTTTGTTGGCCTCTTTATTTATTTCACTATTCTCTCATTTTGTTGAGTTGCAGTGGCAGAGTTGCGGGGGGCAGGGGTTTTGTGTATTTATTACAGCGCTTCAACGCAATTGCAGTTTACGACTTCCTCAAGCTTCATTATTATTAACCAGTTAGCAGTTAGCAAGCCGTCTCTCAGCCTCAGCCTCAGCCTCTGCCTCTGCCTCAGACACAACAGCCACTGATACGCTAAATGGCTAATATGTGACGCCAGCTTTGTCATGTCTCTCCTGCCCCCTCTCCTCGCCAAACCACCCCTTCAGCCAACTCGAATGCACTTCTACTTCAATGGCCAGTAGCAAGTAGCATGTAGTTTGTCGTTTTAACGTTTGACTGATATTTTGTTTTCTGTTTTCATTTTGATTTTTTTTTTTCTTCTTCAATATTTGCATGTTGTAATATTTGTTATGCAGCTACTTCTCTGCGAGGGGTTAGAGACAATGTGCAATTGTTGGGCGGCGTCACAATTGTATTTTTTGCGAGCTTTTTTTTCACCAGCCGCATAATATGAAGTGGTTGGACAAGGTGTTTTACAGCATCGTTAACTGAATATAAATGTTATATTAATGGGTGCTACAAATTCATCTTAAATACTGCACATTTGCCTGACTTAACGTGTTGACAAATTGCATATTTCGCAATCGACAATAATAAACATTGAATGTTGCGATTAGTTATGCAAAGTAGTTGATTTATTAAAGTCAATGTGTTTAAACAAATTTAATCTTGCTAAAATTCAGATTCTCATCTTGGTGCTGTAACAATATTGGGCCTGATACAATATAAAACACGCATATTTTAAATGCCAACCTTTCAGTGTGCGTGAACTTCAAGAACACAATATTCTTAAGCATAAGCTTCACTGAAAGGTAAATAAAATTAAACACAGTAATTATTGATCATCTGTAACTTAGAAAATTAGTTCTTAGTTCTTTCAAATTCTAGACCTAAATGATAATTTAATTTAATATTTTAAATAAATAGTTGCCAAATTTGTTGAAAATTGTTACAAGTTTTAGTGTGGAGGTATAAAATACTTCAAAAAATTTAATATAAAAATAGGCAATATATGTAATAGAATTTGGAAATAACTATGATCCTTATGGGTTAACCCAAACTCATTTCTGTTTGTTAAGCAATGCCATAAGCGTTAATAAGCGCCATCTCTGGTCTTGATTACTATTTTGGTATTGCATTAGTTCAAGTGCCACCTTGTGGTATTATATATAAACTGAAATAACTACTGAAGCTAAGCGCCATCTATGGTTTTTCCTAAATACGATTGTTCAAGCATAGCGCCACCTAGCAGGCAAATTTGTAAACGTCAGAAAAGGTATGCCTAAAAGTATGCTATTTATTCTGTGGACGATACAAAAAGCTGATTGCTATGCTAGGCAGCTTGGACTTGGACTTAATATTCAAGTGAATATTAAAAGACTTGAGCAACAAACTGCAGCTTGTTTAAAATCACATTGACATTGGCTTTGTTCAGCACTTGACCTGACAACTGCAGCCAACTTGACGTCGGAAATGCATATTTTGAATTTTGTGCCTCGTTGAACTGACAAATTGAATGGAAAGCATTTAATGTTAGCCTACTCTTTAACTACTCCCTCCTGCTGTTTTTGGCTGATGCAACAATTCAATACAATTATGCAATCACTTTTTGCCATTTATGCCGTTTTGCATGTGGCCGACAATTGGCGAGCGTGACTGCAGACTGCAACTGACTGACCGACTGACTGACCAAAGTCTATTTATTATGAGGAGCGAAAATAATTTCAAACCAAAACCATATCGAATTGGCATCAATTGTACTCAAAGGAATATCTGTGAATCGTTAAGAAGCTGAAGTCATTCTGAAAGCATTTATTTTTCTATTTCCTTGTTGGTAACTGTATTAAGACTCACGGCCACAACGATTACGCAATTGATTACCAAACGGTCAATGAACGGCAGTCAAAGAAAGAACCAGTTTTATCAGTCAACCCAACAGATACCACATAATACATGCTGTATAAGGTGGCTTGCATTTCCGCTTGCCTTTGGCGCCCGTGCGTCTCGTTAAATTTATTTTCTTGTCAAATGAGGTGCGAGCTCAACTCTATTATTGTTATTGTTGTCAGTCGTTTCGGTCGTTTCAGTTGAAGTTTAGTATGCAAATTGGAAGTCATAAAGGCATAAAGACATAATTCATGCAACTTACTTTGTTGTTTATTGAATGCGACGTGAGTTGAAGTTTCTATGACAATTCAATTGTTAAACTTGACAGCGAGTCGTTTCGGTTGCCACAGCCGATTGGGGTCAAACTGAAATTGCATTTGATTCGACCTTGAGAGCGAATGCAACATAAGCAAATGCAACTTTTCACTTATCTCATAGTTTGAAACACTTTAAGTCGATCTTTGATTTGCGACATAATGATTTTGTAACATATTTAAAATAGCTTGGTTATAGTTTAAAGAGCGTTTGTTAGTTGTTGTTTTTTTATTTCAATTTGAAATTAACATAAATAAGTAGGTAAAAGTGGAATAGTGAGAGTATTTTATGGAATGGCATTTGCCTAAATTGGATAAACTGAGATCTGTTTGCAAATATGGCCGTATCTTAAAACACAATGTTCTTATACTACAATCCCTCTTACAGTTTCGATAGAAAAGTTCATGTCCTTAAGCTCCATCAAGTGTTGCATCTAAGCAGCAACCTTGAGGAAATTGTTTAGTGATCAGACTCTTTTGACAGTTTAGGGAAGTTCAAGCGCAAAATATGCTGCACATAGGGAAGTGGGCGCAGCGGCGCTTGCAATTAAAATGCTTCAAACTGGTATCTGGCCAAAATGTCCATAAAAGTGGCAAAACAAATGCAGCAACAGCAACAAGATCAAAAATTTCAACTACCGCAAGACAACAAGATCACGATTGCCTTTGGTGCGTGTTAGTTTTGTTAGTTTTGTTGGACTTGTCAACCTGGCTCTGTAATCGTAACGTGGCCAAAGTGGTTCAGCCAGCTGCCCAAAAAGTCACATTTGCTAATTTTTATTTATAACATTATTTTGTTTTCCTTTTAGTTGTGGCCAAGCAGGAAGCCAAGTGCCAATCGGAAGTAAAAGGTGCTGGCGCGACTAAAGAAAAAAAAGGTGCCACATCCAAATATGCGAGCCATTTACATATATGTTAAGCAAACTATTGCCACACCCCCCAATCACTATATCTTCTTGTCAACTTGCCACACGCCCACACAATCGATTGTCTTTGCAATCTGTGCAATCTGTTTTGGACATTCAATTTGGGCAAACGTGGAAGTGCCGGAAGTGCATGCCAGACAAAACAAGATACACACCCTTTAAAACGTTTGACTGATTATGGCTGCGATATGAGATATTAACAATTTATTTGATATTTGGCGCAGTATCGGAAAAGTAAAAGTGGTTCAACCGCTGCTTTAGATCGTGTTTAACATAGTCGCCATTACACATCACATTCAGACTTAGTGTGCTGTGCCACAAAAGGAAGCCAGACATATAAGCTCCCAAGTCTATCGAACAGTTTAACTCTCTCGCTTGGCCATGGGCGGCCCAAAAGCTGTCATATCTTTGCCCCTCACTCAACTCCCCCTCGAATCTAGTTTTTATCTTGTTACGCATTTCAAATTTGCTCTGGCATCCCATCTGGTTCCAATTGCAGCAGTTGCAACAACTCAAGTCTGTAGTCTGCGGCTTTTGTCCAACGTTTTGTAAGTTGACTTCCTGAAACGCACCGAAACGCTGCAGGCGCTGCAGAGGCAGAGATTTGTTTTCCCTCTTTTATCTATCGCACTCTATTGAATATTAATATTGGTTTAGTGTTTATTTGGTGCGAATCGTGTGCATTCAACTGGCTACTCAACCAGATGCTGTCATTTCCTCATGGAGCTGCCTGCTGTCTGTTGACGGATATTAATGCTTTTCATTTTAGCCTATGCGAAGCCATTGAAAATTGTTGATAACAACATAAGGAAAGAGCTTATATATTATACAAAATTTAATTTGAACATAACTTGTGGGATATTTGCATTTAATCTTTATCTATTTATCACTTACTCTCCTCAAACTAACTTTAATACTTAATTATTTATTTATTTACACGCAGAAAACAATACATTGAATTATCCAAATTTAATTAAAGTTCAACTTAAAATGTCGGAAAAATATTAATTAAAATAAGTTAGTTATAAAAAGCAAGCTACAAACTTTTTAAACACATTATTTATATTAAAACATTGATTGATTGCAATTTTAACGAAACGTATTGTATAAGTTATTGGCCATTTTGTTTCGACCACATGCTGCCCACTAAGTTGGTTTAGTTTGTTAACGGAACCACGCTGCCTGCCACACGCATGCGCAACCTGGAACTTTGTCTGCGACTGGTCAGGTCCCTCTGCTCATTCGTCAGAAACCAGACGAATCGTTAAAAACTAAATCAACATGCAATTCACTTGGCTTTTGGAAATGTAGCCAACCATTTAAAGAGCGCTGCTTGAATGGAATTCCGCATGTTTTGCACAGATGCAGGAAATACAAATAACTACAAGAAAAAAACACACAAAATACAAAATAAAGACTATGAGAAACTAAGCTAGGCGTTTTTCCAATTGGATTACTGGGCTTGCCAAGTGTTGCCACATTGTCGCACATGCGAAAATGCAAGTGGTCAGGGCACAAGTTTTATAGGGTCGTTGATTAGTTCACAATTGGCATGTAACGCAAGCGTTTGCCCTTAACCGAGTTAGAGCGCCATCTATGGCTTACAAATTACAATTAAAAGCCACTAATTGATTAAAAAAGTATTGCTCTGTCCCTTATGAGTGACGCCGCCCTATGGACGGTTCCAGTGCCACTGTGTGTTGGCATTACAAGCGCCTCACGAACGTGACGACCTTCAAGTCATCAATAAATTGAACAAGAATTTCCATATAAAAACCCACCGCACAAACTAACCAAAATATACACGCAACGTTGCCATACGTTTTTTGTGTGTCGTTGATTTCCCATTTCGTGCTTTTAATTTGCATTGCGCCAATGTTGTTGTCATTTTGTCTTTTTTTATTATTAAGATTTATGGCGTTTATTGCCATAAGCAGCTGCTGTGATTACAACATATTGGATCAACGTCTGCACCTGATCCACACCCCACTCTTTCTCTCGCACTCTTTCGTCAACGTCTTTAAGCTGCCATCACGTCGCTGCCAAAAACAAATGCGAATGAGCACCAGTCAAGAGAGCATTTACCGGCATCGCTCGCTCTGAGTGTAAGCTGAGCTTTTATGGTATACAAACGAAAAGCTCTCAGCTGTGTCATTGTTTACACACGAAACCGTTATCAGAATTCAAGGTCTTCGGCTTCTGCTGCGACTCGCTCTCGTTTTCGTTTTCATTTTCGCTGTCGCTCTCATTTCAGTTTTCGGTTTTTCTCGATTTCTTGGCGCCGGCAGCACCTGTACGCCATCGTTGCTGAAGTTGCCGTCGTCGTCGTCTATTTAACCTGGCTGCCTAATCTCCAGTGCGACAGTCATATCCACGAAAGTGGCCTAGAGAGTTGCGCGCGTTGCCCACCAAACGAGTGGTGCCCCAAAAGCAGTTACTTATTATTGTGTGGCCAAGTGAATTAGTGTTATAGTTTTTGGTCTAGAGCCAACACCCCACAAAACTTTAAGCGGGAGCCATGAGGATCCAGCGGCATTTTGTGGTAATTACCAATAGTGTCACACCAAGTGGAAAAGATAGTGTGAAATGCTTGTGTTATTTTGGTCTATGCAGCCAAGTGGAACTAATGCATGACAATTTTGACAGTTTAGTGCAGTTTTATAATAGATGCGTACAATTTGTTTACAAAGTTGCGACAAAGCCAAACCATACACAATACATATGTGGAAATACATGCATATGTTTGTATGTAAATTGTTATAGCATGTTTCACATATTTCTTTCAGCAATGTTGAACATTGCAAAATTCAAATTTGGAGTTTGCTCTCTAAAAGGTTTGATGTGATGCAGAAAGTATTTTGATTCATGATGTTATTAATTTAGTACATTAAAGCATGTTGAGTATAAGCAGTTTATTTGTTAAAAAATTTTAGTTAGCTTCTGTAACGACTTTAAAAGAAGTTAATCAAAATCTAAGATTAAAACGTTTAGGCTGTATATATTTAATCGAAATGTACATATTAAGATTATTTTTATAATCGCTTTTCCATATTGCACACTTTCCTGCTCGAACAACAGTCAACAGCACGACATTCGAGTCTGTCTTTTCTCTTCTTTCCAAACATTGTCAACCTTTCAATCGCGCTGAGGCGCATTGTCAACAATTAAAAAACGCGCACAAATATGACATCGCTACGGTTTCATTAGCGCTTTTGCCCATGAAATGCAATGCAGCAGCTCTTTTCCCTCACGATCGATGAGCCAATGCGCAGCAGAAAGCAGTCGTGTCAAGATTGCAGACGGCAACAGTTGAGATTTGAGTGGCTACAAATGACTTTCACTGACTGACAGAAAGAGCGGAAGATATGGCTAAGTCGACATCTGAGCGAAGAGAGTACGTTCGCAGCTTAGGCCACAATTAGCACCCTCGGTGCAAGTGATGAGATAATTTTTTTGCCGGTCGCTAATTCAAATTTCATAATCGGATCGTGCGCAAATTGATTGGGTTTTGAATTTAGGAGATTATAACTATTATTTTGTGAAATACCCAAAGACACGAAAAGAAGACAGCAAATTGACGCAAAATACTTTGACCTCGCACAGCAATGCCAAACATGGAGCTTCATACTTGCAACAGCGGCAACGCTAACGCCAACGCCAACGCCAACGAATCAAACATTTGCATAATGACAAAATACCATTTTGGGCCATATATGAAGAAAGAGGCCAGGCCCAAAATAATAATTATTGTGAACTGCAGCCAGGTCATGCAACATCATCGTGCTGATGTGCCATATTCATACCTTAAAAGTAATAAACAACAAAGTGATGTAACATTTCACTCTTACCTTTTATTTTTGTCTCACTGTCAATGGACTCTCAGTGCAAACAATGCGAATTAAAATACAGAAATGGCAAAACAAAAACAACAACAACAACACAAGCAACAGAATGGAGCAAAGCGAATGAGTTGATGACCCAGTTAAAACCCGTTTGTTGACTTTTACGCTTCACATGAAGAATATTTCAATTAATTAACATAATCGTTGCGAATTCGGTTTAATCCTAAGTTCGTTGCCTAAGTCATTTGTTTTTTGTTGACTAACACTGAGCTCATTATTGCTTACACTTGCAGTTGGGTTTGCTCGGTGCGCTCTGCGTGGCCACCAGTGGCAGCCATGCCAAAGCTGTGGGAGATCAACAGACAGCCGAGTCTCAGGTGAGCAGCCAGAGTGTCGCCCAGCAGCGTATTGGGCATGGCTTTGGTCTAGGTCTGGACGTTGGCATTGGTGAGCATGAAGTTCATGAGCATCACATTCATGAGCATGAGCACCACGAGCATGAGCACCACGAGCATGAGCACCACGAGCATGTTGAGCACCATGAACATCACGATCCTGGCTATTGGAAGAAGAAGGTCACGTGGAAGGAGGGCTGGAAGAAGATTTGGAAACCGGCAAAGAAACAAATCTGGAATCCATCGTGGAAGAAGGTAAGTAAGCATCGTTGGAATTGAATTCGTATTGCTAAAGCTTTGTGAATCTTGGTCAACAGATATACAAGCCACATTGGGTCAAGGTTCCCGGGTGGAAGGAGATTCAGGTGCCTGCATGGAAACAAATATGGGTTAGTTGAAATTGAAATCCTCCCAATGAAGAATATGTTTTAGTTATGCATATTATTAATTTATAGGTGCCCTATTGGAAAGAGATTTTAGTGCCTGCGTGGAAAGAAATTCAGGTTCCCGATTGGAAGCAGTATTGGACACCCGAACTTGTTAAGGTAAAGTTTAAAAATTAAATTGATATTGATATTGTTATTTAAAATTTCTTGTGAATGCTTTTAGGTTGGCATTCCAGGCGAAAAGTATTTGGGTAAGGATCATGAGGGCTGGGAGTACACTAGCCACGATCTGTGGAAGAAGAGGGTGGTCTGGAAGTCACATTGGAAGAAGATCTGGAAGCCAGCCAAGAAACAAATCTGGGTGCCCGACAAGAAGCTGGAATGGAAAGAAGCGTGGAAGCAGTACTGGAAACCAGGCAAAAAGGAAATCTGGACCGACAAGCTTGAATGGAAGGAAGCATGGAAGCAAATCTGGGTGCCTGGCTGGAAGGAAATCTGGGTGCCTGGCTGGAAGAAAATCTGGAAGCCAGTTGTCATATCCGAATGGTTCCCCACACCCGATCACCATCATGACCATCATGATCATCATCATGCCGTCAGCCCCGACTGGGATCGCAAGGACAAGGACAAGGAAAAAGTCGTGTGGAAACGGGATGATAGTAATGCAGCCGGTGCAGCGGCAAGACCAACGCAACTGCATCCAGTGGCCAGTGCTGATTTTCAAGCTAAAACGCTGGAGGCAGCCAAATCGACAGCAGCCGCAGCCGCTCCCATCGCCACATCGCAGTCATTTAAGTTTCCGGGCGCGTAGGGACGCCATACATATCACATATGCCACTCACATACACGCCCAGCTCCAAGCACCTTGTATATAGTTGTAAATCCAGTCGTTAGTTTATAAGGAACACTTTTTGCTTTTGGCAATCATTTAAATTATCAGTAGACGTTTAATTAACAAATAAATATATAAATACTTAATAATAGATCAGGTCAGTCTTTAAAGAGGTTAGCTGGAGTGCAGCTGGTTTTTATCCTCATTCCAGGCATCCGGTGCGGGCGCATTAGGCAGCGGCACCCACTCGGTTAGTATTGTAGGCGTCCATACTTTTTTCCAAATTGGCTCGTAAATGCGTTTGGCTCGCCAATATTTCACCCAACGCGCATTCCATGTGGTCCTATTTGTCCAAAAGCCATCCAAATGTGGATCCACCGTGTCCGTATGACGCACACTGCAGCGGAACAGCAATGGGTGGCATGCAGGAAGTGAAAGTCGTTTGGCTAGACTTGTGTATTATATAACATGCCAACAAAACACTTACATGGTCGTCGTCTTGCCGCCCACACTTACGTCAATGGTCAAAGAGAGCAACAATAGCAACACAAAGGCCAGCAAACAAATTCGACGCCCACAGCTACTTGGTCTGGTGTGCAATGTCATCATCCTGTCAGAGTTACAGACACAGACAGTGGTGTTAGCGTTGCTATCTGCAACTATTGTGGACCCTTTCATGTTTCGCAATTGACTGACAAAGTGTTTGAATTTTCTCCTAATGTTAAATAGCTCGAAATGCTGTGGCACCACTTATTGAAATTCATGCAGCGTGCAGCTCACAAATGAATTGCAAATTCGAGAGCAGTTTGCACGAGCAACGCGTGAAAATTGTTATAAATAACGTACGCGGCATTATATAACACCAATAGTAGTTTTTGTAATTTCTTTTTAATAGAGTTTTTGATTTTGTTTTTGTTTTTTATCTGTTGCTGCATTTCTTTTATGCTTAGTGGTAAAACTTGCAAATCAAATGTGTGTGTGGTTTCTTTTTTTTTGTTGATTGGATTGTGTTGACAAAAGTTTAAATAAGTATCTGATAAATGTATAATTAAGTGCCTAAAGTAACTTTTACCTATAGTTAACATAAATTTCGTTTGATTTTGATTCGTTAATTGTTTAAGCTGTATTGTCTATAGAACATGCAACATTTTAAACTATAAACTTACAAAGTAAAATCCTAGCATGCAACATATAGTATGCATGTGTGTATTATACATATATATTTAACTCTCTGTTTGTTCGTTTAAAGCCTGTGATTTTTGTTTCGAGTATGCTTGATAAATATATATAATTCTTTTATGTTTGATTCTTTGTTACAAAGTAGTTAAGCAAACGTCCATTTAGACACTTGGAATTAAGCAATACATGCATTAATTGTATAAATAAATTTAGTTAGACTTGGCCTAAGAACAAGGCGGTACAAAGTTTTGCATCTATGTCGTTAAAAACTATGTTTGATTTACAAATTAATATGGCTCACTTAGTGCATATGAAAATAGAAAAAAATTTAAACTGTCAAAATGGTTCCCCTGCATTAATGCTAACTACAATAACAATACACAAATACATTTACAGCACAAAAAAGAACCTTTCTTGAAATAAAGATACACAGAGCGTTAAGCATTCGATAGCCATAGTGTGTAACAAGTTAGAAATCAGCTTAATAGTCTAGTTACATCTAAAGATATTATTAGCTTGTACATAGTGCTATTGTTTATTTTGGACTGTGTATTTTCGAGTGTCTGTGTGCTTTTAAGTGTATTCCTGTACTTCTTCAACCTCATAAACTTTATCATTATCATTATCTACGTCATCTTGTTCTTGTTCTTGATCTTGTTCTCTGCTAGTCTGTCAGTCTTTTGAAATACCATTTGAAATCGTTTCATTTGCAAATTACAATTTGTTCGTTAGTTTGTTTTGTTTTGTTTTGTTTGTTGGTGTTGTTGCGTGGTGGTTTAACAAGCAGAGAGCTGCGGGAATGTTCTGTGGTTATGGTTCTAGTTTCGTAGTGGTTGCAACATGACATCGTGAGTAAATGAACAGCTACATACATAACTTAAACCTAATTTGTTGAGTACATAATTATTCATTTTCGAGATGGGGGTTTTGCTGGTGGTGTTGTTGTCCTGCGCTGCTGACTCACTCAAAGGACATCAGATTGGCGGGCAATGGCTTTGGCACGCGCGTCGTTGCCAGCTTACAAATGGCATTTGTCCAGAGATGCGACATCTGTGGACTGTCGGTGCGAAACTTGTAAACGGTGCCCAGGGTGCGGTGGTATAGCTCAAAAGTATTTTTGTGTTTTGTGTTGTCGATTACATGCGCATACCAGCCCTCCAGCGGGCATACCTTACACGGCTCACGCTTAAAGTCACCTCGGTCGCTACCCTTGAACGATTTAGGCGGAAAATAGACAAGCGAGTTGGCCCAGATCTGTACCCAGTAGCGTTGCCAAGAGGCTACAGCTGGTTTGCGGCCCTCCTTCTGCACGGTCTTGCGACGCACACAGCCCTGCATTGCAGCGGCTGCCTCCGGTGACATAAGATCACAATTGCTACCTGTAAAATCGCCGAGAATGCCCTCCGCACTCTCCAGTGAGGTTAGATCAGCATTGGACAGGGCATCGCTGTGCTCCAGCACGGAGTCGTCAAGCAGATGGTGACGAGGCAATTGGGCCGTCAAATCGTGCTCCAGATGCAGGTGATGCGGATTTCCATCATAATTGTTTGGCGCAATTTTTCCAAAAATGCTGCGAAAGCAAGAGAAAAAATCAATTTAAGTTCCAAATTGTTCAGATAGGCATTAACACACATACAAATACAACAGGAGGGCGTCATGCAGGCAAGCTTTTTTAATGGCATAAACAAATTGTTTCAATGTAAATGAAACTAAGAGCGCGACTGTGTGTGTGTATGTTAGTGTATTTATTTATGTGGGTGTGGGTGAGTGTGATATAGGTGGGCAGAGGAGCGAAATGATACAAAAAATTATTCAGCCAAAACTCACACTACTAATTTACACTAAAAGCAGCTGGGTAGAGTGTATGCGTGTGTGTGGGCGTGTGTTATTGTTATTGTTTAATTTGGCATGTACTTTTTTGTTTTGAATACCCTTGCAATTTATTTACTTTATTTCTAAGGGATACATTCTCAATCAGATCATTTTGATAATCTTTTAAAATTAATCTAAATAATCTGATGTTTCATAGTTAATTTCAATCAAGACTGACACGAAAAGTGATTAATTTTTTATTATTGCCCAAAGTATTATAGTCAGAATTATATCTGCAAGGGTATGACAAATTCGGCATGCCGCATTTTACGGATACATGGAAGCATTTTATGTTGGGTCCGTGCACAAACTGATAATATGAACTGATAATGTTAGACAAAAAAGCTGCAAAAATATCCTAGCTACGGTCTACACACACGTTGAAGAGGGCACTCACCGGCGGCATCTGCAGCGCTTGTTGGATATTGTGCCAATGCCCGGCGCAATCATAACAATGCAGCACTGACAACGTTGTGCAAAGTTGCGCGGCAAGCTGCTGCTGCGAATTCTAGTGCGCCACAAAAAATCAGGCATTTACAGTAACAGATAGAATTATACAGAGTATACAATAGATACAGAACGAAAGCAAAGCAAAAATCATAATGTGACAATACGAAAAGATTAAAAACAATAACAGTTACAATAATATTTGTAGTAAAGAAGATTAAAAATGTAATGTTAACATTAACCCCATGGTTAAGTCCAATTGCGCAGTGAGTTTTGTGTCGAGTTGTGGTTGAAAACGAGGGACGAGACACGAAAAGTGTTTGTTGGCAGTTAGAAAATGCGCGCAAAAGATTTCTATATATGAAAAACAGTGAAACAGTTAAGAGCTTACTTGGTGCCAAGACTGCGGCATTTGCGATGGCCGGGCACAAACTTAGTGCCGCTGGCCATGCGCATGGATCCAATTGTCTTTGCTGGCGATAGATTCAAACAGCCCAGTGCTGGCGTAACCGATTCCACATTGAACGATTCTTTGGAGCTGCAGGACGATGAGCTGGGACCAGATGGCGAAGCGGGTTCCAAGCTCAACGAGCGTCTGTTTTGTAAAATGTTAAGCTTTAGTTATGTTTTACGTAATAAAGGTTTAATAGAGAATTTTACTTGTACTGATCCTCCTCGAATATGTTTTGTAACTCCTCAATATAGCGTATGGATGTTAGATACTTTTGTGTTGACTCGTGCGGCTGTATGTTACGATAATCCGATTGCTGGTAGTTGGAGATAACACGAAGAATGTTATTCATCTTATTACGTCGCTGCTCTGGTTCCAGGCCGCCCTTGTGCGGATGCGCCAAATCAATGTATATTAAATCGGTGAGAAACAGACCCAGATACGGTATGCAGGGCAGACGCAAACTCTCCAAATACGATCGCAGATTAGCCCAATTGTTCTGATCGCTAAATATATCGCTGAGTCTCTCGAATGACTGGCGATCCTTCTTGGACAGACAGGCCCACGTCTTTTTCAATCGATAAATGCTTGCACTTTGCATGGCCGAAATAATGGCAAACAGCGAATGCAAATTGTTCAATTCGTGCAACTTTTTAGCAACCTAAAAAAAAAGAATTTTATATTAATTATAATCATCATTATAGGTAATACTTTGTTGTATAATTTGTTCTTGTTAGATGTATAATGTTGTTGATATTCAATACTAACTATTCTAATGAAACTAGGTCAATTCCAATTATTTGTTTATAAATATATACTTAAAAGGGTTGGCCTGGAATTCAACAAGTAAGTTTTCTATAAGGACCAACCTTAATAAAATGTGTCATAATTTCTGCACGTTGCTTGGGCTGTTCGGCGTTCAAAATTTCCTGCACCGTCCAAAAACTGGTATGGTTGAAGCGCTTGGTGAACGCAACAATGTTCGGTGTAACCACATGCTTGTCCTTTTTGGTCCAGGCACAGCTGCTTAGCTCATCAGGCTGTATGAGTGCAAAGACGGGAAAATCAAGCAGAGTTATTTGGTTGGCCAGCTGATCGGCGGGCACACGCAATGCACTCAAGATGACTGCATCTAGTTGCTTAATAGAGCCATGCGCCGGCAAACTTTGAGACTTATTCGCTGGCGCTGCGGTTGTACTAGAAGTGAATGATTTAATAAATATTTATCAATTTATAACACAAAGCGCTTTTAGAAAGAATGTGTTCAACTTACGCTATGCTGTAGTAACAACCGGGCGAGTCTGGCGATGAACTGAAGCTAGTTAAACAGCCAATGGAATTTTTGCGACGCGTACTTTTGATGTTCAACGTTTTGCTGACCGGCTGCTGTGCCTGCATCTGTTCATCATGCTGCTCCTTCTGTGTCTTGTCCTGTCGCAAGCAGGCCATTGTATGTGCATTGCCATTGGAGCCACGCTGTTTTGATAGTCGCATTAGCTGTGGTGACGACTGCTGCTGCTGCTGCACCGCTTGTTGCTGGCAACGCGATTGCGTAGGAGAAGCCGTGACATAAGCCTGTCCAGGATAGCCAACATAGTCTGCTGTGGATTTTCTGCTCAACTAAGGGAAATAACACTCATATTAGTTATGTGTTTTCTTTGTAGTATTTATGGAAAAACTTACCTCTGAGTAGCGCAAATTATCTGTGGACAGATCGCGCGATATTTCCGAATAGCGCATCATGGCAAACAACTCAAGCGTTCAATATCCACTTATCCGATACCCTGGAAATAAATGTAGTTAAGCAATGTCAGCAGTGTATAAACTATGTTTATTTTATAACTGCTCTGTAATCTGAAGCGGCTTATGCTGAGCAACTTTCTGTTGCTGCACCGTGCTCTCGGCAGACTTATTGTTTACTAAAACCCATTTTGTGCTGTGGCGGCTGCAACAAAAGTCACAATGCAGAACAACAATAACAAGCTTCCATAAAGCGAACATAGAAAAAAAAGTATACTGGCGACTTCAAGCTTCAGCCACTACGGCGTGTGGCACGCTTCGCTGCTCAATTTCCACAGCAGCGGGCAATGTGAGTCACGCGGCAAGCGGCACGAACAGACCTGGATCTGGTCTTTTATGGCAGCAGCAGCAACAACGGCTACTGTTATAGCTGTCGATTGGCTTTTTGGGGAGGTGCCAATGCACCGCACACTACCAACAACAACCACAACAACAAGCTAATGATATGCACAAAGTCAGCGGAAAGTTTTTGGTTTCGGTTAGGAGGAAAGAACAACAAGACACCAAAACGGTCAACGAACCCTTAGAATGCATAGAAGCATAGAGAGAAGAAACCCTATTGATGCCATATCTAATAAATGTACATATCTATGTATGTATGTAGGTTATATGTTTGTCAGCACATACATACATATAAATAACCTTGGATATTGATATTAAATGCACAGAACTGAGAAAGCTTTAATTACTAAGCACATGTGTGTACATATATGTATTTAAATAGTACATGTGCCTATGGCATACATTTCTCAAAGACTGCCTGACGACGACCCCGTCTAATTAATTTCAATTAAGCTATAATCATTCTATGGCAAATGCTGATCAAATGCAATGACGTTTTTACTTGACCAAACGCCAAATGCCTTTGCTTGTACGTTTGATTCGTTCGATTAGACTGCCCTGCCCAAGGGAGACTTCTATAGACTTCTCGACTTTTAATATGGCAAACGCGTCTGAGAAACAAGGAAAAGCTATGTATATACAAGTACACCACAAGAATGTTTGTTTATATACATAAGTTATATGGCGGGCTCTTATCGATGAATGCTTAAATAAAGCAAAATCGATGAGAAACGCTTTGTTTATTATGTTAAAGTTCCACAAGAAAATGAAAAAAACCACTATAACAACGCAACAAAAACATTTTTAACGACTGATTGTTAAAAATATTTTTTACAGTGAAAAGAATTTCAAGGAGAAAGTATTCTTAATATCCATTGTCAACTATTATATTCACTATCTTAATGCTTTTTTCATTAACCAAATAAAGCTATATAAAATTTGATGTTTCTGCACTTGACTAGTATTTAGTTTTACAACAGATTTCTCTTGTTGCCTGATGTTTTTGCATTTCAATTACAGCATGTTCAGATATACTATATGTGTATATATATATATACACAAACAGACAGAGAAGAACCAGAAAACACGAATCTTTACGTGCAGATAAAAGAAAATAAGTTTCTGGCGAGACAAAAGCGCAAATAAATTATTTTCCAGACTGCCTCAAGTTTTTTTCTTGAGCAAATGGATTTTTATTGACTATTTGAACTATTACGGGACCAAATATACACAGCTTCTTGATATATATAGATATACGGATGCCAATTGTTTTAGTATTGCTTTGACCGGAGATCATTTTATGAAGATAGCAAATGCAATTAAGACAAATTAACGACAATCACGTATTAGTATTGTTGTTTGCTGTCTGAGTTGTGGCCTTCAAAAAGTTCTTACTGTTGTTTGCAGACTTTAAGGTTTCCCACGACCAATTTATATAGCATTTCTTCAAATTCTCACATGTATATGTTGTAAGTTTAGTTTAGTTGTTAAGCTTTGATCTGCCTACCTTACGAGAACTCATCCATGTATTTGCAATGAAAATTGCTTCATTCATATTGTGGTCAGATTATATGCAAATATGTAGGCGTCTCTGCGCCTCACAGGCTGCTTTTGTTTATGGCCCACCATCGCCCACCGCGTGACGCTTCCCCACCAGCCACCACCCACCACCAACCACCCACCACCAACCACCCACCACCTACCAACCAACAACACACACACACATATATACATACGCAGTCCAATAAATATGTTTATTCTTTTTACATAAATTTCTTGAAAGAAAACAAACAAACCAGCTGCAAAGTTCGCGGAAATCAAATTGTATTACTTGCTTGTTTATCAGCCTGCAGCTGTATTTAAATAAAATACAAGTCGCACATTAATGCATACATACATAAAACTTACATACTCCCATTGGAGGAATGTGTGTTGGCGTCTTGAATTGCCTTTGATAAATTCTTGAGTCAGTGGAATGCGTCTTTTCGAAAAGGCCCCACTATAAAGTAGTCGTCGCCAGACGCAGCTGACCCTCAAGCAGATCATTCAACAGCTTTTTATCATTATGTTTTCTTTAGCAACACTCACAAAAAATGAGTTCTTTTCAGTGTTCTCTTTTGGAAGATTTTGACATACAACAGGGGCGTTGTGTAAAATTGTAGATGGCGGGCAAGGTCAGGTGGTGTCGCCAGTGTTGACAGCGATGTCATCGTCAAGTTCAATAACCGCCACAGATTTGTTTTGAATAATGAAAACGACATCTGTAGTCATATGAATACATACATTGTGTGTCTGTACATAAATTAACCTTCGCCCCGATTTCAATGCGATTGTGAAAAATGCATACAGTAAATGTTGAGTATGGTGAACGCATTCGTACACACAAGGGTAGTTTGGCTATAATTCATACGTTGTTGCTATGCATAACATATTTACTTAATCTTGGCATTTCATTTTCATACCGACCTCCTTGTTGGCATTAAGTTTGCAATTGAACATTTGTAGCTGGATTAATTTTAAAAAATAGTTCTTATAAACATTTATACTTATTTCTTTTTGGCGTGGAAAACGCAATTGTGAATGCTGCGAATTCGAACAACTTAGTCAGGACTTGAAGTAATATGAAAATAGTTTTCCGCAATTAAAAAGAAACTCACTTAACTTGGTAACTGTTCTCTAATCCAATTGCATTCATTTAATTGCCAAATCGCAACGATCTGCTTTCATTGAGAATTAAATTGATTCGGTTTTTTTTTTGCACACTTATCAGCATTGAAACGCATGCAAATGCAAGTCAAGTGCACTAAACATACATACAATAAATATGTAAGTATTTATGTTAGTAATTAAAATATACAAACATACATTAATATGTCTAAGCGTTTTTATCAGCACATATTTATTAATATTCATATGTATGTATGTAATAAGCACTTGCAATCACAACCATTGAATAGTAACAAGAGAAACTACACAATAATAATAAAACAAACAACAAATAACAAAAAGAAAACAAAAACAAAACAAACACAAAGCGAAAAGGAAGGCCAAACACACAGACAAATGAGCTTGGTTCTGGGGTTCATTTTCTGCTGCGTTTGTAGATTCTCTTGTGCTCTTTCTGTGATCCGCGCAAGCTGAAAAGTGGGTCAGACCTAGAAACTAGAAACGTTAGCCAATCTGTATGTACTTTCATAAGTTCTTTCGAGTGTCTGCACCAAGAGTGCCAAAGTGCTGAAGAGAGCCGAAAGAGCTGAGACGCAATAGCAATGCACAACAACCAACGCATTGGGAGAGCCTTGAAAAACAGAAGGAAACAAAAACATCTGGCTTGCAACGTTTACCCTGCCAGTCAGTTTTTCCGTCCATCCGTCCGTCTGCCTGCCTGCCTGCCTGCCTGCGCATCCTGTTTAACAAGTAAGCAAAACAACAGCTGGAAAACATTTCAACAAAGTGAAACTCAAATTTCGTATCAAGGGGCGTCGTTACTATGCGTATATACATGTGTGTGAGTATTTATAATTTTCCATGCACATACAGTAGGTGCTTACACTATCATTTGGTATTAAAAAAGTTAAAATATTCAAGTTACCACTGTACAACTTATTCCAAGGTGTCTGATAACAATTTGCTTATCACCACATGATCTAACGCTCAAGTTAAACACGACTGGAAAGGAAATGACGCTAAATGTTTTTCTTTTTTTTATTGATTTGCTGCAGCGATGAATCACAAGAATTTAATTCATTTGCCGGCAATAGTATAACAAAATTATTAGCCAGACGAGCGCAAACAGCCATTCACACCCCTAACAAATCGATAGCAACAATGAACACAAATACCCCTACGTTTTTTGTTGTTGCTTCTTGTCACACGCAATTTTGTGTATGCCGTCGGCAACGTCGTTAATGCTTAGCACATCGTATTCAAAGTGGGGCCAAAGTAGCCTTCTTTTTCGCCTCTTCTTCCCTTTCTCGGCGACCGCACAGTTTCGTAATCGGCAAGTACGCCCAAATACATACAAATATATATATATGTATCTATACACAAAAAAAATAAAAATTTTGCACTTGGTAGATATGCAACGACGTTATGGGGCCGTCCAGTGCCAGTGCCAGACCAGAATAGAGCACTGCATTTTGATTCTAGACATTTATTTATAGTCACGCCCAGTCACGCCTCAAGATAAATAATATAAAACTTACCTAAAGAATAAGAACAATGAAAATAAGAGCAGCAGGTTCATCTGTGCTTAGGAACCACAGCATATTTAATTGCTATCTTCGGAATTACAAGCAAAGTTTCACTTGAGACTAAGATGCAACAGCAGTAGTGGCGGCGATGGCGGCACCGACTATCGCGCACGTTTTTGATGCCCGCAAGACTTAAAATTGTGTTTGTAAATTAACTAATATGAAATAAAAACGCGCGCGGCGTACGCACATTGAATTATTATTGTCGCAATTACTGATTGGCTTCTGTTGGCAGTGCGACCATCACTGCATAAGCCACAAAATGCCTGAACGGCCAGTGCTGTAAAACGCGCTAACAGTCTGGCAGCGCCAACTGCGCTCAAAAGTGTGGCAGCGCTAGCTAGCGAGCGCCAAAATGACAGAACGTTTAAAATGTTGTGCTGCAAAAGAATTATATTAAATATAAGTGAAGGGATTTCTTTTTTGGGTTAGTTTAGTTTATTTTGTATGCATATTGTATAATATGTGTTATTATGGTTATCATACAATACATAAATAAATTAAATTATACTCGTTATGCACAATATATGTGGTTATGTATGTTTTTCTTTTTCAATTTCATTTTCAACTCAAGATATCGTACATATTTGTTTTCTGCTTAGTCTCTCGGTCACCGGAAAACTCCATAAAATATATATTTCAAACTCAACACTTTGTTCAACAGTTTGCTTGCATATTTATTATTGTTGCAAAGTATATATCCAATTTTTATTGTTGAAAACAATATAAAATAGTTTCATGCATTATCCAACATGCTTAGCAGTTGTCGATTTCTCATATTATCTCTTCTGGAATTTGTTTTTTGTTTAGTAGCTTTTAGTTCGCATTATTGTAGTTTTATGTGTACATATAAGTTGTAATTGTTTTTTAAACTTGTGAGTTTTTTTTTATCTTCTTTCAGTGTATTGTTTCGGCCGCAATAGTTTACGTTGTTGTTGTTCTTGATTTTTGGTTTTTCTAGTTAATATATATATTAGTTTTCATATATGTAGTTAGTTCACATACTTTGTCGTTTGTTGTTTGTTTTATTTACAGCAATTGAGATACAATGAAATGTTTCGCTAATATATTGATTTTGGGAATTATTGGAACATCTACTTTTTCGTTTCAGTTAAATTTTCTACTAATTAATAAATAAAATTCTTTATCGTTTCATTCATTTTCATGACTTTCGTTTTTGTTTTGTTTTGTTTTCAGTTTTGTACAATAGACGCGTGTTTTGTTTTGTTTTGTGTTTTTTTTTTTGTGTGTGTTATCAGTCGTTTTTCATTTACTTTACATGAATGTGCAGGAAATTATTGTTAAGTTATACTTGTAAATAATTTATCTCATTCGTCTTTTTCTTCATCTTGTTCTTTAAGCTTTCGCATAGATCATCTTGTTTCAATATATGTATGTATATATGATAAGTACGTACATACATATAGTATATACGGCATATACACGTAAGTATGTGTGGGTATTTTTATGTATTTATGTATATGTTGGTTACAAGAATTGTATTTCTAAATTGACACAGATAATTTAAGATCACAAAGCGTAGTACAATAATTTAGAAAATAAACTTGGGAATACCATAAGTAATTAATTTCATTAGGCTTGTACAATATAATAAGTATGTTACAATAATTACACGAATACATATGTATGTAGGGTATATGGTATATGGTATATGTATGTATATATGGTATATGTATATAAACACACACAGACATATGATTTGTATGTATGTTTATATAACACATAGTAAATATATATATATATATGTAAAATTTGTTTTTTTCTTGTTCCAATGCCAATTATGCAGACTTTCAAATAGTTTGTTATAAATTGATTCTTGTTGTAGATACCAAAATGTTTTTTGCTGTATTTCTCGCTGATATTAAATACAATAAAATGTTTAATATACAATACAATACATAAATAAGAGGGCGAGGATGGAGGAAGGGGCAAGGTAAGGGGTAAGAAGCTTGAAGTTCAATTGTTCTTCGACACCGATTATAAAAGGTTATTGTGCAATTTGCATCTGCTTTTGATTGACAACGCACACAACAGGATATCGTGAGCGTAATAATCTTACGTGGTTGGATAATACAAACCGGAACTGTTGGGAAGGATAAAGGGATCCTGGGAGGTGGTGTTATAATACGTGCTGCGAGCATTGTCTTACATCATGGCAACAATAAGTTAAGTATACATAATACAGAATATTCTGATTGGGAGGGCTTACAGTTACAAGGGGAGTCCAAGGAAGATAAGATAGAAAATTTGTTTGTGCCTTTATGTAGCTTTGACTTTAACGCAACTCTTGCAATTGAGTGCATCTGCAGCCTTGGAATTTAATTCCATGGCCTCTTTAAATATTTGTTGTTTTTACTAGGAATACATTATCTATACATGTATGTGAGTGTGTGTGTTGGCTGACAAAATGGATCAGTCAAACTTTACCAATTGCCTTAAGCACTTGGCATGCCAAGTTAGAAATCCAGAGAGGGACAGCGATAGATAGATTACGCGACAAAGCAACAGAGGAAGGGATTGCGGGATAGTTAAGCGAAACATTCACTTTGACCAAAAATTTACTTTTTGGTCTTACGCTTTTGCTTCTCCTCGGTAGCTGCAGTAGCAGCAGCAGCAGCAGCAGCAGCAGCAGCAGTGGCTGCAGCATTCAAGAGATTCATATTTGGCTTAACTGTTCCCTTCTTCTGTGTAGCCGGCTGCTGCGGTGTTGCCTGCGTAATGTTGTTGTTAGTGGTTGTGGTGGTGGTTATGGTGGTGCCAGCTTTGGTGGTTGTAATTGCCGTTGCCGTTGCTTTGCCAGCTCCAGTTGCCGGCGTTGCTGGCGTCTCGTCCAGGAAGAGCGGATTCTTTACCTCCATTTCGCCGGTGGGCGCCAGTCCGGGACACTCATAGACGGTATAGTCGCCCTCCTCGTTGTCATCATCGCTCTCCACATCGGACAAACCGCAGCTGCCGTCGGTTGCCTGGCAGTTCTCCATGGCAATTATCTGTTGTTTCTGATGCTGATAGTGATACATTTGGGCGCTCTGTGCCAACTTTCGATCGCACGAAGGTGAAACATCCTTATTCGGACCGGTTACTCCATAAGCTGGATAGTCCACATCGGCAGCGGCTTTGCTACGATTATGGAACCTGAAAATGGAAACAAAAACACACCGTTTGGCATTAATAATAATAATAGTTTCAACTACTACTTTTTAATTATTTAAAATAAATATTTGCTGTGCTTGTAAGTTTCACACCATTTGTCTATATTTAATATCTATTAATAACCTTTATATTGATTTGTGGGTATTAAGGAATTTAAGTAATGTGCTCGTTTGTGTTGCTTTTATTAAATTCTATTATGGAAAGGGGTTGAAGCATAAGTAGACTAGATAATAGGAGTTATTTTAGAGTTAGTTTTAGAGTAAGAAAAGCTATTGTTGATTAGGAGGAAATATGCCAATAGCTATGGTTTTTGCCTAGTTATTAAGACGAACTCGGTCTAGTTTCTGTTTCAAACTAAATAGCTACTTGGTAACATTTAATATAGTGCTAACAAAATCAACAACAAACTGTTCACTCACACGCTAACAAAAATCCGTTTTCCAAATAAAAGATTAAATTACTACCCATTTCCTCATCTTTTTTTTCTTGACTTTCTATCAGTTTTTAAACAATAAATAGAATTTCATATTTTATACGTTAAAATACCAAACATAGCCTGAATACATAATTAGTTCCTTTTTGTAGGAATCATTGTGTTGATAATATTTCTATTGTGTTCTATTACAACCAGTTAAAAATATGTGTAGCAAGCATGATTAATGATGAATCCAACTATTTTCGTTTGTTTACAGTATAAGAACTAATAAAGATCACACTTGAATATTGATTGTTAGGATTAAAAATTTTTACTTGTTTATGTTAAATCCATTTTGCATAAAATGTTTAACTTACCAGGTAACGCCTAGCGCTAAAAGGCCAACAGTAACAGCAGCACTAACACCAGCGATTAGAGCCACAATGTAGACGCCCATTTCGCTGTTGATGCCCAGGTGCTGGCGCAGCACAATATGCTCATTGGCTTCATTGGCACTGCTGGATGGGTAAGCGAGATGTGGGGATTTGCTTTGCTTTTGCAGCTTATCAATAAGGGCGTTGATCTCATTGGGTGCACCCTTAGACTGGGGCAGATTGACGCCGGCAACAGCTGCGGCGGCTGCCGTTTGTGGCTTGATGCGATGAAAGTTGGCGGTAGCCGTGTCCAGCAGCTTAGGTGACTCCACAGGCTTTGGCGCCGGAATAGCAGTGACTGGCTTACTCTTGGCCGTAACCGAATCGGCTGCACCCAGCTCCGGTGCCGGTGCATACTCCTCGTAGTCATCCAAGGCGCGAGAGTCCAGCTCACCGGATGGATCGTTAGCGTTGTCAAAGAAACGTGCATCATTCGGACCGACGGCAAAGGGTATGCGTTCTCGCAAAACACCTGGGCTATTGCGACCGTAGCCTCCAATTGAGTCGAGTCGATTGAAATTGGGCAGCGGTAGGTGCATCATTAGCGGCGGTGGAGGATGCACATCTGGAACGGCATCCAAAGGACTTCCGTAGGCAGCATCCGCCTCGGCATTATCGTATTGATCATACTGCTGATTGTATAGATTGTTGTTGTTCTCGTTGTTATCGTAATAATTTTCGGATTCGGCCATTACCCGCATCTCCTGTAGCCGCTGACGATATCGTTCCTGCTCCAGCAGCTGTCTCTGCCGCATCATCTTAAGCTTGATAAGCTCCAGCTGCTTCTCGAATTCTTGCTGAAGACGGCGACGTGCATGATCCTCCATGAGCTGCTCATATTGCTGCGTCTCCATTGCCGCCTGCTGTATGGGACGACGTCGTAGTCCTGCAAAGGCCCAAATACAAAAAAAAAATTGCAATTGATTAATTAAACGCAGCTGTTAAGTGTATGCGTGTGAGTGTGTGTATATGTTTGTGTGTTTGTAGAAAATGGAAGAAGAAAGAAAAACACACACACTCATTATGTTAATGTTAAGGTGGACTTGCGTGTCTGTTTGGTGTTCGAAAATAAAAGCGACGAAAATAGAAAACTAGCAAGAACCGAATGGCAAGGGCTTATAGAGGGAGAGGAAACTTCCACTTGTAACTTGTAACCTGCGCCAAAGAAAGAAAGAAAAAATCAACAGCAACACGAAAAAATGCCACCGGAATAGACAAACAAAAGTCTATCAAATTGCCAATGCCTTAAAATAGACCAATTACTACACGTACACACATACATTTGCAAAAGCTGTGACGTGCTTGGAAAAACTGGATTACATTTCGTTTAGATGTATAGGTGTGTAGTTTTGTGCATATAGCTGCTGTTGCCCTGAAAAGTAGGCTATAAAAAGTACCGACTGCAGCAAGGCGAACTCGAACTCAACTTTAGTTTGGGTGGGGAAGATACACACACACACACACACTTACACTCTCAAATATATAAAACATACGGCAACTGCTGCCACTGCAGCTTTGAAGTAGGTACGTGGGTGTTTTGGTTTGATTCGTGAATATTTGATACTAGATATGGATATACACGCAGACACACACAAACACACAGTCATTGAAATATATATACAAGCTGAAACTTACAGCTACATACATACAAACACTTGCATATCTAGTACACAGTATACACAAAAAGAAGTGGGCTAAAACGGCTACTGCTATCGCTGCCTTCCAGCGCCATTCACGACGCAAAAGTTGAAATTACATGCACACACACACACAACACTTGACGGTAGTTCTTAGTAAGGTAAATGAGGTGGGGAGTGTTTATGGGGTGAATTGGGTTGAGTTAGTGTTGGATGGGGTTGCGTTGTGTTGAGTTGAGTTCAGTTGTGCTATTTTTAGGCATATGTACCTGGGTAAACGGACATTTCGCAGTGACCCAATATGCTGCACATGAGTAGTGCAATCAGTGCGCAGGTTATTTCCATTTGCCTGGCCATATTGTTGTTGTATCAAGATGTTTTTCACTTTGTATTTGAGTTATTAGCGTTTAGTTGGTGAATATTTTGCTTTCAAGAATTAATGTTGCTGTTCTTTAATTTTTTTCACTTAGCATATGGCCGGTTAATATGGCCAGTACATGTTGCCAATGCTGCTCGCTGCCCTTTCACAGATTCCACAGCGTTAACGTTGACGACGACAGAGTTTATTGATTTTCAACACACACATACACAGGCACAATCACACACGCGCACATACAGCAAAACAGGCAGCTGGTGGTTCTGCGCTTGGCTCGCAAAATTTCGCGTAGGCGTGCAATATTTTTTGCAATATCCGTTAGTTGAAGAGCTCTTTTGGCTATAAGTGCTTGAGTAAGGACTATTTGAACTGTTTTCCACACTTGCACCGGCTGTCACAAATGAGAAATGTTGCACTTTTCTTTTAGATTGCAGCCAGACTGTGTGTCTTGAACTTGTCAGGCTGCCCACAATTGTTGAGCGTTATTGAACGTTTTTTGCGCGTTTCGTTTGCTTTCGTGTCGACGTATACCGTTATACTGAATGAGCCTGGCAGCAGTAGAAGCAGCAGAAGCAGCAGCAACAGCAATATCAGCGCTTTTGTAGCTGTGACGCAAATGTTATTTCCGCCCCCGCGCTGTTAAAAGTTGCGGCAGCTTTTGGGGAGGCCCAGCCAACAACAAAACGCAGTGTGCCCAGCTTAGCGCATGCGCTTTATTCCATAAAAGAAAGCTCGACACGTTCGCATGCGAGAGTGTGTGTGTGTGTGTGCGTGAATATGTATGCGCAGCGATTCTTTGAATAAACATTCATGCATTCATGAAAAAGCCGAAGCCAGATTCGACTTCTTGGCAGCTAGCAGGTGGCCGCTACGTAGTCAAACACACCCACATACACAGATACATACTAACGCGCATACACACTTGATGTTTGGCATGAAGCCAATCTCCTAACCTCCCAGCCTTTCCCGGTAACTCTTAGTGGGCACGCGCTGAACCAATTTCATTTTGGGATAGGACACTTTATTTTTATCAATGAATTTTCAACCCGAAAGCTTTCTATTCACATAAATGTGCATGATGCAGTGAGCTTGCTCTTCTCCATGCAACAAAGAATTACATTTTTCATAGTCGTTGCAAGTATTTATTTTAAAATCAATTAAAATATATATATATTACACAAATAAATACATTAATAACGTAAAATATATATGCAATTTTGCTACAATACTAAACTAATGGAATGGGCAAGCGTCTTTGAATTTAAATAAATTCTAGAAGAGAAAGAATTAAACATGTACCTATTTCTTATACGTATATTTAAAAAGAAAAACAATTTAAAGATTTAATTCACCAATGTCAAACTGAGAAGCCCATAAAAAATACAAATAAACCGATTGGTATTCACAGCATACCAGGCTAATTCAAATACAAATCAAAAATATCCTAAAAATGAACGATGTCATAAAATACTTCACGGGCTAAATTTTTATTATCGATAGTCTCATCGTTCTTATCCGT
The DNA here is from genome assembly GCA_035044725.1 of Scaptomyza caliginosa. Lineage (NCBI taxonomy): Eukaryota > Metazoa > Arthropoda > Insecta > Diptera > Drosophilidae > Scaptomyza > Scaptomyza caliginosa. The sequence continues at coordinate 220,439 of JAWNNR010000004.1, read as the reverse complement.
GAATCATTTTTTTTAGCAAAGCGACAAAGAAAATATATAAACAAATAAAATGGCAGCAATGAAAGGTAATTATGCGTTACAACCAAAGCCTGCCTTGACTTAAACCTATATTTGTTTACATTGTGGACATGATGTGCCCTTCTCACTCACTGATTGCAACCAACTACAAAAACAGCGTAAGTCATCCACCCACTAAGCCTATGTACATACATATGATTGTGTATGTATGTGCGTTTTACAGCTATTGATAACTCATATTTTGTTTTGCAGATTAATTATTTGCGCATTTATGTCATGCTTGGGAATGACGTTCCTGATTCTGGCCTGCGCAGTGCCCACTCCAAAAATATTTTATCCATTCTTTGTGCTTCTATTCTACGTTCTATCAGTTCTACCCGTCTTTATAGCCAAACGCACTACTCCTGGAAATGAAACCAATCCAAAAACTGAATTTGCGCTGTTCCTTACCGCTGGCATGGTGCTAAGTGCATTCGCACTACCCATAGTTCTCGCTCATACTGCTGTTGTAAGTTTAATAATCTTTAGAGAACAGCCCCTTCTTTAAGACCTATAATATGTTTCTATTCGTTATTGAGCTTATTTTATTTGTTTCACAGATCGGCTGGACGGCGTGCACGCTGACACTGATAAGCAATGTTATTAACTATTCGACCATGTTTGGTTATGCCATGCGTGATGATGGCTTCGATGCGCCCTATGGTGGCATGTTTTAAGTGAGATCTGTAATATTTCCAAAAAGTCAAGGGAGGATAGTTTTAAGCACCCGTCTACGGTTATTAGATGAAGCAATTTGAATGCAGTTCGCTCCATCGCAGACGACAGTCAATCTCACATTAATAAATATATTCAGATAACCATTATTTAATTAAATAAATAAAAAAAAAAACACCATAATTTTTAACCGTCAGTATATTTTTGCCGGTGTATAGACTCTTTTGAACGCAGTACAATAATGAAAATTGTGTATAATATATCACATATATAAAGAATGAAAAAGTCGTCCACCAAATAATTAGCTTGATGCTTATGCAAATTTCGTGCCTAATGTATTTTTTTTATTTAAAATTTGTTTACATTGTTTAGTATTTTTTAAGTTTTCTTAAACAAAATTGACAAAAATGGAATGTTCGTATCGGTCTGTTATCGATATCGAAAACTATTGCTTTAAGTGTACCAGTTCGCTTGTGAACAAAATCATTTTCACTTGTTATTTGAAACTTAGCTGAAATGGAAAAAAATAAGGAATTATTTTCTCATACAGATCAATCTTTCACAAAATCTAATACAAATGAGGAGCAAGATAAAAACGAAGACTACGAAAAAAATGAGGAGTGGGAACTCAATACGGAAATGGGATTTTCTTTAGACGGTGACGAAGAGAGTTACTTGGAAGATTCTTCTTCTTTTCAGTCGACTTCATCCAATGCTTCAAGTTCAATTGTGTCTATGCACAAATATCCTTTTAAACCGAAAGAAAATGAATCTGGGTAAGTTATTTTTCAATACGTCAATACTTTGTATGTGTTTTGTTAGTAAAATCCCTAATCCTACCTAGAAACACACCCAGTGCAGATATTCCCATGCACAAATATCCTTTCAAACTAACAAAAAATAAGTTTGGGTAACTACTAACCAAATATTGCTTTAAGACGTATGTATATAAAATAAAATACTTTTTTATCTTAGAAATATTCTCACCGTTTATCATAAAATAAAAAATGTGGATCAACAGTTGCGCATCCGCATTGGTCCATGTTGCTTTAACGAGATGAGCAACAAACTTGTGGTCATTGATCGGCGGTAAGTCCTGTTAAACACTTTCTGACCCAAAAGATTAATCGAAGTCTTCTTGACAGTGGCAATATATTTGTATTTGACTTTGTGAGCAAACGCTATTGGCGTCTTACCTTGTCCCTACCACAGGCAACACTGGTTTATCCATCACCACTGCAGCGTAATGAGTTTATTGTGGGAGATGAACATGGCTATATCTACTTGTTGGATGTGGAAACGTCTGCGGTGAGCAAAAGCAACAAGGTCACCGATGTTGCCATCGACCACATCTCCTGGGGCAATCGCCTGCAAAGCTCCAGTGCACCCAATGCGCTTATGCGTATTGGTCGCTCTGCTGCGCTGCTTAACTTGCAAACACTTAAACCCTCACATCAGATGGATTTTAATCAGTCCCACGACACACTAAAGTTTGCCAGCTATATACCCAATTCGGATAAGTTCTTCACTTGCTTCACCAATGACTCCATACATATCTGGTCTACATACACTTTGCAAACAATAAAAATCTCCCAGCCCATAAAAGTAAGAGATCGCAAACTACGTATGCTGCGACCGGACCAACCAATACCAGAAATTGTATTGCAAGACGAGGACGATGAGGGCAGTACCTATGACGATGGAATGTCAGTTGATTACGAAGATCACCACTTTGCTGATGGCAATTTAGTTAATTACGTATTCTCTCCAAATGGCAACAAGCTGTTTCTCAGCACATTGGATGGCTATCTAATGCTCTTAGGCACCGCGTCCCTCGATTTGGTCAAATTGTTTCGGCTGCGCGATTTTATCCTTAAACAAATGCAGCTTTTGCCGCAGCCCAAGGACCGAATACTCTTTGCCATTACAGAACGCGGCATGGCCATCATGTTGGATTTGGAGCATACAGATATAAAGCTGGTTATCCAACGCTCAAATGCACTTAGCTTATCAGTCAGTCGAGATGGCAAGTTGCTTAGCATAGTATCTCATAGTGGCGAGGTCAATGTTTGGTCGACTTGCCGGCTATACAATACTCTGCATGCTAAGAGTCAATGCATCACACAGCTACGTGCGGCACTCAAGCAGCCAAAACTGCCCTGCCGTGTTAACGGTTCAATGAATCGAGAACTGCGGCAGCTGCTAAAGCGCGATCGGTTGGAGGCCATGTTAGCCGAGTATGGCTGCTATCCGGAAAAGTATCGTTTCATCATATGGAGCTCACTATTGGATTTGCCCCTAAATAGCGTCCAGTTTCAAACGCTGCTCAAGCTCGACAAGCCAGCAATTGTAAAGCAACGAGAGGGTAGTCTGAAAATAAAATGTGATGCCCACAAACGCGCTGTGATTAAGGTGTGGAGCTGCTTGGCGCACTGGTGCAAAGTATTTGGCTTTGTCGAATTTATGCCGCACTTAGTGTACCCGTTTGTCAAGCATATGCCGAAGAACGGACTTGTCGTCTTCGAGTTGCTTGTGACGCTTATGCTTAACCATTTGCAGTTGTGCTTTGAGTTTCATCCTTTGCCTCCCGGAAATTACCTGGCTATGTGCGAAAATTTGTTGCATCTACAGGATGAGCAACTATCCAAATTTTATTTGGCAATGGATGTTAAGCCTAAGGATTATGTTTGGTCGCTGCTGACTAATGGCTTCTCTGAAGTACTAGAAGAGCAGCAATGGCTGTCCCTGTGGGACAACATATTTACGGAGCAGCCATATTTTCTTATATTTGTTATCGTTGCCTACAATGTAACACATCGAGAGGTTATTCTGCGTCTGCCCGACAAGGAAGCTGTGCTTTGGTTTTTTCACGAACAGAATCCCACGGACGTGACCAAGTGGATGCAGCGGTCTCGCAAAATAATGAAAAACTGCCCAACCAGTTTGCATCCTCAACGCTTTTTGCCGCAATTTACATCCATACCCAGAGGTGTATATCCTAAGTTTCTTAAGTATCCTATTAAATGGATTGAAAAGCAGGAGGAACAAACTGTGGAGCTAGTCAAACAGCACCAGGAGATCGATGCACGCATACGTCATCTTGAATTGGAGGAGCTGAACGTAATGAAGCGTTTGGAGAATGGTCTTAAAAATGAGGAGCACACGCGCCGACTCAAGGAAATGGAAAAACTCTATCAGGACACCATTCAGCGCGAGGAGGAGCGCATCGCTTGCCATCGCAAAATGCTCATGACGTACCATTTGGAGGTGCGTCAGCGCAAAAGTGAGATCTTATGCCAGATGCAGGAGTCGGAGCAGCGACGAATTGAAATGGAAATGCAAAACGATATAGATCAACTGATGCATAGTGTTGAGCGTGAGCGACGTCGTCAAAATCAGGAAATGCTCTTTGCCGAAGATGAGATTCGTAATCAGGAGATGAATCTTCTGGCTCAGCGGTATTTCACGGAAAATAAAGAGACTCCACTTGCCCAAAAATATTACGAAAACATACAAAAAATGTGCCGCGAAAGGGACAAACTGCAGCAACATCTGCGCGAGGTAAACAATTCTCCCTGCTAACAATAAACTGATAAATAATGTTAGATTTCTTGTTTGCAGATGACTATGGAGACATTGGATCGTCCAATGACATCAGCTTCAGCAGCCATTCATGAAACATATATTCATCAAATCGACCGTTCCGTTCTGCGGATACAACAAGAGCTCTCGGATCTTATCAGTTGCGGAAGCAGTAATTAAAAGAAATAAATCTAAGGGTTCACATATGTGCATACGCAATATTAATACTATTACTAACGTACAGTAGTAAAAGTAAAAGCGCAATACTAATTTAGTAAGTTCAGTTTAAAGTGCAAATACCACCTAGCAATAAAACTAACTATAAATATAATATGTGCATTATTTATAATTATCTATGAAACTGAAACCAAAAATATTTTATAACAAAATTGTATTTACTTATTTTAACATCTTTCTATACGTCTTTAAACCGAGACCGATTAAAAACAAAGCGTGAAATTTTGTTATTATAATTTTATACATGAGCTCTAAATAACATTAATAACATAACGATAATATTTAATATATTTATACATTTATATACATTATTGACATTGTTTTCTAATGTGCAATTTAATAAAAACCAAACAAGAATATGTATTAATTTATTTTTGATCCAGCCTCAGGTTAGAGGCGGATGAAGGCACTATCATCTTAGGTACATTTATAACTAGGTGTATACTGGCGGGTGGTATTTGAATTTGATTGCCGACAACTAAAATGAAGAGTTAAAGATGTTGAAATCAAAGTAAAAAACATTAAACAATTAAAGTTAAATACCGGTAGCAGTGCCATTTTTATTATATTGCTGTTGCAGTTCTCGTTCAAGCGTCGCAATACGTTCGCGCAGTTGTCGTATTTCTTGCTGAAGTTGTGCATTATGATCCTTAATGTCCCTGTGCTCGTTGCGCATCTTATGACGGTAACGGCTTGCGGCAGCACGTCGTCGCTCCATGCAATCCTCATTGCGTAGAACTTTTGACTTTGCTTTGGGAGGCGGTGTTTGAAAGCTGCGCTGCTTGCGATTGTTATTGTTGCTGTTGTTGAGAATTGCCTTAAGACGCTCCTTAATGGGCAATTGTGATGTGGGCGTTAAGCTAGCGCTGCTGGGCTCATGAACGGGAGTTGTGCTGGGCACTGGAACACCCGCTGGAGTTTTGGGCGCGCTACCTTTACTGGGTTTGGGCAATATGAAGGGACGCACTTTCAGTTGGGGTGTTTTAGCTATGGTGCTAGTTGGAATAGTGCTTATTGGTAATGTCTGTGCGGGTAGAACCCAAGTTATTACTTGTGGCTGTATCACATGCAAAGGCGGTTGTTCAGTAGCGATTAGCATGGCCTCTGGCGCTGTTGTAGACTGCGTCTGTGTTGTAAGCAACTCTTCCATGTTTGCCAAAGGCACATCCAGTGGGCTACTATGCTGTCGGACTGCCGGTGCGGATGAGGACACTTGTGCCGTTTCTACCGGATACACTTGTGGTGTATGCAGCGAATCGCCATCCGTAGTTGGCACTTCAAAACGTGCCGGCGTCTCTGGCAGTGTTTTGCCTGCAACGGCATTTTGCTCGGCCGCCCGCTGAAAGCCAATATCAAATGGATTGACATGTTGCAGGTCATCGAACAGACCGACTTCTTCACAGTTTTTGATAAGCCTTGTCGGTGTTGGGGTTTGGTCTGTTGCAAAGAGGTTCTCTGTCTTCTGGCCCAACGACAGGTCAAGAGTCATGGCAATATCGTGTTCGGTTTGGCACTGGCCATAATTACCGAAACTGGCATTCTCTTCAGTGGATTTTGCTTCAAAGTCAGCGAACGAGACGACTGTCAAGTCCGCAATGTTTTCGTTTGTTTCCATTACCAGCGGAATTCATTTAACATCAACAAACAATAACAACGAAAATTCTCAAAGCAGTGCTACTGCACAACTATCGATAACAGTTTTGTGGCGTTTCGACGATAGGCAATTGCTCTGTGTGCAAAACGCTATTGATACTCAGTGTTGTTCAACACTAACAATTTTAAAATATAAATGTACGTTACAGCTTTAATGCGAAAACTTGACCATGTTACAATATAAATCCGATTTCAAATACAGTTAAAGGTATATATTGATTCCATAGATATTATTCATAGTATGTACATGTACTTAAGGTCCCATAATTTAATTTAAACTTCAATCGTTAGTTTTGACCCAAAAACTTTGACATTCAGTACTTCCGTCGTGTGTCTGCGTATCGCCAGTCTGGCATCTGAAAGCAACTCAAACCTTTTCACAGCACGTAGACGCAATCATGCCAAAACACAAAATACAAAAATAACCCAACATATTTTTGGCAATAAAGAAAACCCCATAATTTTAATTTTGGTATCTTTTAAATTAGATTTCTCATTGAAGGAAGTCAAAAGTAAAAATGAAAAACGAAAACAACACAACAGAAGACACGCAAAATGTATTCGAGCCGTTGTTTCGTAAGCTTGCACGCAACAAGCAATTTTCTAAAACTCTTGGGACGTATTTATTTCTCACAAAACACCCCGCCGCACCGACAATATACAACATACTTGTCTTGTGGGTCAAGTTCAGTGTCCAAATCTTTAACAGCTTCCCAAGCCAAAATGGTGGGCACAGAGTCGCACAACGGGCAACAGCATCAGCGTCCAGCATCAGCGGTATCAGCAGCAGCAACGGCAACGGCAACAGCCACAGAAGAGGAAGATGCACAGCATGAAAATTAAGAAAAAGTGATGCGTAATTACAGTCATTCTCTTTCACTGCAGCAAACGGGCGATTCCGTGGCAGTGTCTCGACCAGTCCAATGTCGATCTGAAAGCCAATGCCTGGCTGAGACTGATGCTGGACCACTCGGCTGTGTTGCATGCAACAGACGCGGTTTTTGGACAGCCATGGCCGCCGCCTGCCGGTAGAAACAATCAGTTTGAAGTTCGTTCGCATAATTATGGGCAATTTTCAAAGAACATGCGTTCCGACGAACATCTCTTTCTCTGTCTCCCCTTTTCTTTCTATCTCCCTTTCTCGTATTCCTTCTGGTCGCATTCAAAGTATCGTCCACATTATTGTGCGCGCCATTTCTGTGGCCCATACGCAGTCTACAAGATACATTTACGTTTTGCATTTGTTTCGCCAGATTTGAAAATTACAGGCTGTCCTTGTTGCACCGACCGCCACTGACACAGGATGCTGCAACAAATACAACTTGACTGTTTTGTTTTTTTTTTTTGGCAAACTTTGTGACAGACTTAAGTTGGCAATTGCATGTCCGCTCAAAAGGACTCAATTGGTTAGTTGTCCCAGTTGACGCCACTCCGGGTGACTACTCATAACGGCATATATATACCGTGTGCAATGTGCAAGAAGGAAGTAAGGACCCTTTATTTTTGCATAATCATAAATATTCAAAACTGCCCAAGAAACATAACAAGCTGCTTCCTGTTCGTCTTTGCGTTTCCTTAAAGAAATTCCTAGAACGCCCTCTTTGGGTTTTGGACACATTGTTTGTTTTCGTATTTTGTTGTATGTATTTGGCTAGCGGGCATTTTGCATAAATTCGGTTGTTTTCACGGTTGCACGCCACTTGCAGTGGCAAGTGCACAAATGGAAAAAAAGTTAAACCTGTTTCCAACTTAACCAAATAACTAAACATTTAAATTCTTTTAATGTTTCTCTAACTTTTTTATTGTTAAGTAAACAATTTTACCAATAAATTTTATTCAATATTTTATGCAACTTCCAGCGCCGCAAGCAAATTGACTTCCTGTTAAATCGAAACAAAATGAAATGAACAGATTTTGTGCTTTTCCGACGGCATTCAAAGACGAACCGTATAAAGATATCTATAATAAATAGTTGTTTTTGCCTTAGTATTCCACACATACACACAGTATATGTGTGCGTGTGTGTGAGTGCATATTTATGGCTTAGCTTTGAGCCTAACTTGGCGCTCAATAATAATTTCATAATTATGGGTTATCTGGCAGTCGCATTCGTAAATAAAAAAGCCAAACGGCAAGAGCGGCAAAACAAAAAACCAAAACAAGCCAAACTAAAACTTTATCAGAATACTATTCTTCTTGTTGTTGTTGTTGTTATTGTGGTTCTTGCAGCGTGGCCGAGATTGATTGTCGCTAATGGGCGTGATGTCCGAGCAGTTCCAGCGAAAAAAGCCCTGCACTACAGCAAAAGCCAGTCAGTTATAGATACAAACACACACACACACACACACACATTTACAGATACAGATACAAATATAGAAACAGCCACAAATACAGCTTAAGATACAACTGCAAAGTGGCAAAAGGTAATTGTTTTAATTGCCACAGAGTCGGTCGGCCAAAAGTAGATCAGCGTTGGCATTAGAAAACGTTGGCAGGTTATAGAGGAAGTCGCCATCGCTAGCAATTAATTGTGACCTTGACCTTACGAAAGCGAGTATCTAGTATCTGGAAGCTGGTTGGTATCTGATAACTTTGATGCTTGTTTTTCTTATGCGAGTTGTTGCAACACTGCCTGTGCCTAGTACCTAACGGTATTAAAGCCTCAGCTTAGACGCACAATTAGCCACAAAATTATTTTTTTGAGCTTAGCTCGTGCGGCGAACGCGCCAAAATTTGCCATCATCATCATAAAGCCCAAAAAATAATATCATAAAACTAAAAAACTAAAAACGAAAGGATGCCGACTGGTGAAAGAGCATACTTGTGGCATGGACATGGAGCTGAACTGTTGGCGGCACTCATCACGCCGTGATTCGCAAGATGATGGATTGCGTTCACTTTTGATGTATCTGCCACTTTCGGGCTCACATTTTAATGCCACGTTCATGGGGCGCTGCCTAATTGCTCCACCACTGTGTGCTGTACACCTCTTCGCCGCGCATCATTTCCATTTCCGTTAAGGCCGCCGGGCTGTTGTCGCCATCTCCGTTGCCGTCGCCGTAGCCGTCGCTTTTGCCTTGCCTGTATCTCTTTCCCTTCAAGCGTCTTGGCCATCGTCCCAAGCGGCTTGTATTTGATATTTTATAATGTTAACAATAAACTCAAAAGTCAAGTAAACTTTCATTTTTATACCCTGTACTAATTAGAAAGCAGTTAAAGTGACAGGTTAATACCAATATATGATTATTTCTTATAAAATAAAATCATGTTTATTCTTAGGCAAAATGAAAAGCACCGAACAAATCAATCAAATAAAATTGTTGCATAACAAAAGTCTGAGCCACATTTGTACCCAGAAAGATTTAGCAACTGCATAGCTTTTGTTTAGCAAAGGTCCTTATACTGGATATCTTCTAGTTGGCATTCACAACATAATTAACTCTAACTTGCTTTTATCGTAGTTGCTCTGGTTTTTTTTAAAAAAGGTTGTATGCTTGTTTTGGTTTTGTTAGACGCCGGCGGCTACCACAATGGGCCGCACTTTGAGCATATCCTGTGCTCGCGGCGCATCCTTGGCTTGGCCCAAGAACACACATAATTGGCGTCTGTGGGCGTGGCATCTCTGCTGCTGCTGCTGCCCGAATACAGAGACTTGTGTCTAACATGCGCCAGGCCTGCATTTGATTCAGGGACTTAAGGGATTTCTGGCAGTTTTTATACTGTTTTTTTTTCGCCTTTTGAAGAGGGACATGCGCTCTGGGCAATGGGCAGCTGAGCCTCGCCTAGCCACATAACGGTATTAAATATATGTATATATGTGTGCGTGTTTAATTGCATGTTGTTAGATATTGTTTTTAAGGGCTTTTCAAAGGAATTCGCCAGCAATAGGAATGTTAAATGCGTCATGCAATCCCTTAAGACTTTTAAATATCCCCAGTTAAAACATGCAAGCAAAACTAATTCAAATTCTAATAAAAAATTGACTCGAAAACATAGCTGAGACTATTTCCTGTACGCAAAAATTTGTTCAAAAAAAAGCAAACATAATTGCATTTTCACCATCTGCCACTAATGAATGCTAACGTATTTTGTTAATATGTATGGATATGAACCCTTCTATATACGAATGTATATATATACATTGCTGTTGTTGCTGTTATTTTTAAGTCGACACACCATTAACCCAAAACATAAGAATCTGTCAAAATTCATCAATGAAACGTGAACGGAGACAAAGAGACCGAAAGACAGACAGAAAGACTTTGGCTGTCTTTAAAGCTTTGACCCCCAGCGCCGACGAGTCCAGTTAGAAACACTTAATTAATTATACAAAGGTCGTGTATGTGTGTGGGGATGAAAAACATCTGCCAACACACAAGAGAATGCCACATGTATAGGTTCGCAACTCTATTTGCAACTGGCACACAGTAATGAAAAAAACCAGAATTCAAAAAATAATAATAAGAGCTCACATATATGCAAGTAATGCATCGAATTTTCCAACATATATTTTCAACAGACTTGGAAATTTTGTTGTATAAGTAATATTGTAGTATTGCATACACATAAAACATTAACAAGATTATTGTATGACATTTCATTGGCAAATATAACGATAGTAAAAATATACAATTGATTAAGATTGCAAAATAGATAAGAGTCTTTTAAAGAATACATTTACGGATTTTCTTTTGCTAACTTTATCATGATACGATCGTGGTTCACAGAACTGACCCGGGGCCATATTCAACGGTGGACTCAGTCGGTTTTTTCAGTCATGTTTCATTCTTTATCTTGTTGTTTTTATATTATCTCTGCTGCCATTGACAAATGATTGGCAAGCTGCGTCCAAACTGAGTGCAAGAGGCCAGGAGACTTAAAGCGGAGCGGATCGGAGTAGAGAACGCCAGCAAAAACTCATCAATTAAAAGTGCTAATGGCTATAATAATGATATGTTAATATCACTCGTAGCTATAACTATGTTGCTTTTGTTTTTGCGCCCAACTAACTGCGTTTTCGTTTCAGTTAACCCGGCGCAAAAAAAAGCTAACACTATGTAGCCCCAAATGTGGCTAGGAACAAACAAAAAAAGCGGAACTCTTAAGCTAAAGCTGAAGCATATAGCCCTAAGATGTTCCATGATTAATTATGCATTGGCGACTTTTCGGCGCTCTTTCGCGAAAAGCGCCGCGAAACCCAAACCAGCCAAAGCCACAAAACAAAAACATTTCTCACTCAATTCATTAGCGCATTTCTTATTTGAAAAATATTAAATAGCATGAAAAAACACCATCAAACGAACTTTCGAGGTGGCCCAAAGAGCTCTCAATATGTGTCATATTAATTAAGTTTTGAGTTTTGAGTTTTTTGTTTTGTATTTTATTTTGGCACAACCGTTGCGGATGTGATGCAAGGCGAAAAGCAACATTTTGAACATGGATATAGAAAGTGGTTTCTGGTCTTAGGCAGGTGTTTCAGCAAAGTTGCATCTAGCGAGGCGAGGCGCCACATCAGTTTGGTTTTATGCATTTTTAATAAGCAGACAAAAAGGTGTACAAATATGTGTGTTTTGTTTAATTAATGAGCAGAGCCGAACTTATAAAATTTTACTTAAATAAAGAATAAATCTCAATTGTAAGTTGGCAATATTTTAATTAATGTTAAATTTGCTTTAATTTGAATAGAAAAAGAAATAAATATATATATGAACTAACTTAAAAGTTAACTTGTATTGTGATGTATGCTGTATTAACAAAGTTATTTTTAAGAATATTACCCAAGTATTGGTTATATATTTTTTGTACCAAGCACTCAAACAATTAACTGAAATATATTTAAATAGTTATTAGATATTAATTATGTTGTACCTTTTTCTTTAGTGCAGTTCATGGTTCTGCACACATAGTGTTTGTGGATTATTTTGATTTATATATATTATTGCTTTGGCATCCCTTGTCAAATTTTATTATTTGGGATTTCTGATTTATAACTTCAATCAAACTCATGAATATGCACGCATATAAGCTTTGCCGTAGGCATCACAGTAACTGATTTATTAGCTGATTCGAGCCTTTACCCATACACACACAAAGAGATACAGATGCAAAGCTACAGATACAGATACAACTACAGATGCTGGGATGCTAACTACAGCCGACGCCCAATAAATATAAATACTAGCAGAACGTATGCAAAAGGGACAAGTTGCGGTTCAAGTTGGCTGGCGAAAGGGGGGGGGGGGAACTGACAGGCCAATCGCCAATAAATAAGCCAAGTGCCAAGAAACAGCATCGATCGATAAGAGCAACAGAAAGGGAGAAAGAGAGGGTTTTATTGGTCAGCTGAATGCTGGATGTGCACATTTTTTACCATTTTCAGATTGATACGTGTTGGAATTTGCGGGAAGCGCGTGCATACTCCAAACAATCGCCTCCTTCACCCACTGCGCCTCTGCACAGAGCCAACCGGACATGGACATGTGATATATGCGTCTGCCAGGTCTTGAAGGTCTTGGATCTCAGGGTCTTTTGGGGGCCCCGTCATGCGTATGGCCAGCCTAATGATTGGTTTGCTGTGCTCAAGAGGTTAAGAATTATTGTTGAACTCTATGGCGGATGTAGTGCATCATTTGGCAGGCGCTAATGATAGGTCAGCCTCACACAGTGACTTGGCCAAAACAACATACTAAGCGGCGTAGTATGTGAAATGCTCAGCTTAGCTGTTAGATAAACAACAACATTCGGTTGCATTTTAATTGATGCGAAGAGGCAAACAAAATTTATGCATCCGTCGGTGAAAATATTTTTCGGCAGACAAACTTGCGACGGCAGCCATTTGCCCAAAAGGAGCCATGGGAAATCGCAATACGAGTTCTTTCGGCCATTGCGTGCCAGGAGCCCATCACTAAAATTGCAGCCAATTGTGATGCAAAGTTCTATTCCGACAGTGCCAAACATCAACGCTAACGCCAACGCAATACGCCCTGCGGGCCAATTTGGAATTTAACTTTTTGCGGCTAGATATTTGGCCAGAAAGTTTGTTAATGTTGGTGTTGTTGCTGTTACTGTTGACTTCTCACTGCTGACTGTTTTGGCTGTTATTGTTGTTGTTGCTGGATAACAAGTTGGGTAAAATTTGCGTTTCCGGCATTTGCAAATTTACAATTCGCGCCTTGCATTTTGACAGTGCCGTTGGTTAGTTGATGTGAAGGGGAGACGACTGTGCACATAGAGAAAAAAGCAGGGAACTTAAAAATCGCTTAGATTTTATACAAGGCTTAACGCTTTTTTAATCTAATAACTAACATAATATGCAAATTAAACAACCATAATGAAAATTTGGAAATATAAGTAAAGATCTTTGGAATGATTATGGATACTTCACAGAACTTGTAAAGTAATGACTTGATTTTGACTTTTGGCATTCTATTGTGACGATTGTAATTTTGGACTATCGTTTTCTTCGAGTGTGTTGTGGGTGTTAGTTTGTTAGGCCTGTCTGCGCTCTGACTGGCATACTAACTGCCAAACCGTTATGTAAACGTCTTTGCGCGCACGTGTGCCCTTCTTTTAGTTTCTTTTTTGGTTGCTGTTTTTGTTGTGTTTGCTGTTACTTTTGTTGTACTATTTTGTGGTTGTTAAGCGAATGTTTGGCCCTAACTTACCTTTGGCATGCAACTGTTACAGCCGAAGCACAAATTGCATGCGTCTAGGGTAGTGCTGGTGGTGCTAGTGGCGCCATAAGCTCCACTTGCCTGCCGTTGAAACGGAAACGTTGACAGACTTTTGGCATTGGGTCGGCTGTTCCATTGACTCAATAAACACAAGTAAAACAAGATCTCCACAAACTGATCTAATCACTGCAGCTAACCTCAACAAGATCAACCGCTTTTTATGTTTTTTGTTGCTGCGTTTTTTTTTATCTCTAGTGCCCCGCTCCCATATAAATGATATACAAAAAGTGCGCCAAACAAAACGAAACGTCAAATTAAAATGCAAATTTAATTGATGTATTGGCGGCAACTAGTTGCCAGACTAGCACACACAAATACAAACACACAAACACACATACACATGTTAAAGCGTGTGTTAGCCAGAGACTGATCATTAGACGGTCGGAGGCGCAGCTGTGGTAGCTGTAAGGTGCACTAAAAGTGCAGCGGAAATTACACAAAACATGGACATAGCCATGGCCTAATGCAATCTTTGGCCAACTAAAAGCTACAAACTGGCAACTAGCCAGCTTACCAGCTAGCCACATAGCCAGTTGGCAGTTTGCAATTTGAAACGCTGTGTCTAATTACACGCATTTCGCAGTTGGCCAAAAGGAGTGCCCCGGCCGCAATCCGTGTCGATTTGCCTGCCAGACATGAAACGCAAACAGGATACGTGCTCGCTGACTATTAAGTAATAGTTGTAGTCCATCTAATATTAGTGCTTGTTAGGGGCGCAACAGCAGTTTTTCTAGGGCGTGTGCCTTTCAGCCAGCAGCAGCAGCAGCAGCCAACAACTTGCCACAGCAGCAGCAGTATGCATTAAAGCCAAAGACATCATCAAAGCAGCTGCAACTGTAAACGCCGCGAGGACATTATCATTAGTAAGAGCTTTTGATTTGAGAACTTGCCCTCATTGCTTTAGATACAATGTGTGTGTCTTTTTAATTCCCTCATCTTTATCGCTGTCTTTGGATGAGCAAAATCAGCCGTGGCGTTGGTATTGGCATTCACAATTCTTAAAAAAATAGACTAGAAGCTTCTAAATAAACATGCATGCCATAAAAATAATTTATAGCTAGAAAGAAATAAATGTGAATATAAGCTATTGTATATATTGATGCTTTAATTCATAAGTCTTAAAGTCTTAATTTCCTTTACGCCTTACACACAACATGTCTCAACAATAATAATAAAAGAAAGCAGCTATAAGCTTAAAGAGTATCCGAAAAAATGGTTTGTATCTATGATACCTAGATGCAAGTAATCATCTTTAGCAGATTTTGTATACATTTAACTGTTTCTTATTGCACAAAGAAAATGGTTTAAGTCTTTTGCACTTTTGAATATATAAAAAGGAAACATCACATATGAATTTTAAAACAGTGTAGAATATTCTACTCTTCATCCTATAAAAGCTTTCGATAAGTCAAAGAAAAGTCAGGTCAACCGTACCACATATGTATCGAACCAAAGGATTCTCTTAATTTTTTCTTAAATATATAATTAAATATTAGTGTTTTAAAATGCTTAACTATTTATTTTCAGTCCTAGGTATTTTCAATTTGCAACTTCAGATTTGAGTATGTGTATATGAGTACCAGTAACGACCTCAAAAGATGCAATAGATAAATATGCTTATGCGATCTTAAGTCAATTTTAAGCTAAAGTTCAGATTGTAAAGTTGAAAGGTGTCTTTCAATGTCAGGCATGGAGGCAAAAGTCAAAAGACAACTAGAGAAAAAATTGTAACTAACTAGCAAGAGATGCGAGATTTACAAGAAACAACAACAACAACAACAACAACAACAATATGCAATCTTGAACATTGATCGATGCCAGACAGTCAATGGCAAGAAGGCTAAAGTATCGAATTCGTACAGATGCAGATGCAGCGAATGTATCTGACAGATACTTTATGCACACACACACACACACACATTGTAAATATATATATGTACAACATGTGCCTGTGTGTTCTTGAAAATTTCAAATTGGCTTCGGCTGCTGTCGCTTTGCATGCAAGCCATTTGTTGTTGCCAGTTTCATGCCAAGTCTGCTTATTTCTTTTTTTAAGCTGCCTTCTTCTGCTTGGTTTTTTTTTTTTTTTTTTTTGCTGCGCTGGCTTTTGCTTTTTTGTGCAGCTGCAGCCAGTTAAGGCCAAAATGGCTGCCAGAGCCATGGACCAGGCCCAGGCCTCATTCGGTTGCTTATTTTTCATCTTAGCTTGGCTCGATGCTGTTGTTGTTGTTGTTGTTGCTCTTGCTTTTGTGCTTTATCGTCTGCTGGAAATCTGCGCACGTTTTGCTGGCCAACTCCGACGCCGCCGTCGCCACCGCCGCCGTCGCTTTGGTTGGCTGGGGGCCCTTGAAGTTGGCGTCTTCGCCATCTCTGGTTTTGGGTTATCTTTTTGTTGGGTCTTGTTGGGCAGCATGGCTGCATTTGCCGCAGCCACGTTTATTCTTCGTTTCTTCTTGTTGGTGTTGCTGCTGTTGTTGTTGTTGTTGTATTTTTCACAAGAAATCTTCAGCGTCAGTTGCAGCCACGTTGATCGTCCCCCGCGCGCTCAGTACTCTTCCTCTCCCTTGTTTCCGCTGGCCAAGCTGTCAGCCACTTGGCAGCGTGTTTGTTAACATATTGTATTTTGAAGGCGTGGGAGCCACTATGCAGCCCAGGCACAAAACAGACTTAAAGACGGACAGACGGAACAGACGGCACAGACAGGGAGACAAAGGCAGTGAAGCAAGCGAAACAGCATTGGGCTTTTTTTCTGTAATGCTGGCCTTTTTTTTGTGTTGCCTTTTGGTTTTTATTTTTTTTTTTTTTTTTTTTTGCTGACTTAAACGCCATTTTCCCTTGACTTGGTTTTAGTCTTGATTGTTGTTGTTGCTGTTGCTGCAGCTCTGACACTTGGACTTGGATATTCTTTTTGGCGCTGTCTATTTTCTAAGCCTGGCCATGTTATTTGTCAATGCATGACAATTTTATTGGCTTTTGCTGGCTGCCCTTCGCCAGCTTGATGGACGTATATCTTCTATTTTTTTTTTTGGTTTTCTACTCTTTTTCAGATTTAGTTTTGTACCCTTTGCGGTTTTGCGCCACAGACACTTTAATTTCGTGCAGGCTGTGCAGCTTAAGGAATGGGGCATGCTGCATGAGATGCATGGAAATGTTTGCTGCGTGCGCAATGCCAGAACGCGACGGCGTCTGCAGGCTCCATTTAAAGCTCTGGCACGAAGTAAATCACATCACGACCAAAGACCAGACAGTCAGCCAATACAATGGGTCCAATGGACCTGAAGCTGGACATCGATATACAGCAACGAGATCGAGGCATTGGCTAATTATATAGTTTGATTTGTGTTGCCGATATTTTTTGGTGATTTGCGCTAAAGCGGCAAATCATGAACCGCGGGTGTCGGAAAATTCAAGGAAAAATACCTTAATTTGCCAGCCCCAAAATAGTAAAAAACCGAAAAAAAAAAATAACAACAAAATGCAACAAGAGCAAGCGATTTGAATGTGGCGTTGGAGCGTTGGCGTCGCTGCCAGCACTCAAGGAAATCACACGGAATCGTGTCTAGTTTTAAGCTTTTTTCTTCTATTTAGCTAGTATTTCTTAAGTTTTTGCTTCTTATGCAGTTTTTCACTTTCGGTTAGCGGCTTGCAAACAACAGCTAAGAATTCATTGTCTTGGTTGGTTGACTTGTTTGCAGCAACACCCAGCGGCAACATTCCAATTGCTTCTCTGTTTGACGTTGCCGTCGCCATTTCTGTGGTGGTGGCAATGGTGCACGCTGCGCCGTTGCTGTGGTGCCATGTATTTTGCATATTGACGCGCGGCATTTTGTAAGCACATTTCACAGCGCAATTGGCATCGACAACAACTGCAACAACAACTGCAACAGCAACAGCAACAGCAACAGCAACAACAACTTGCTGAGCTGTTTCGTGCCAAGATAACCCCAACGATAACCAACTGCGGCTATGGCTACACCACATGCATGTGGGGCCGCACAGCACCTTTGGCAAATGTAAAATAACTCACGACATCTCGACAAGCCAAAGCTGTAGCTGTAGCTATAGCCAGCCCCAACTCATGACTCATGCAAAAAGGCAGTAACAGCGACAACAACAACTATCACGACGCCAAGTCAGTCCGCAAATCAACGCCAACACTCGGGCGAGAGAAAAAAAAACTAACTACATATATATATATATATATATAGCTATATGCCTAGCTGTAGTTTTGCCAATGCATATGAAATACGAATAACAAAAAATAAAAGTAGAAAAAAAAATGCCAAACAACTACTGACATTTTTATTGAGTGTCTGTTTGATGGACTCGAACATCACGCCACCACGTTTGTTTTTCCACTGTATTATGCTTTGCTGTTAATACTAGCTATCTGTCAAGCCCCTTACGGCATTGCAGTCAAATCGAGCACCTATTTTATTTCTATTTTCCCGCATTCAGAGTTATCGTGAGTAGCGTTTATCTAAATTTCATTTACAAAACATGTTAGTTAGTGCAAGATATTTGCACACATTTTATAGAAAAAGTAAACAAAAAAACATTGAAGTTTCATACAAAATATTGTATTCAACTTAAATTGTTTGTCAATAAGATTTAGTCAAATCAAGTTCGTTTATTGTAGGCTAATCCGTTTTATTTTTGACAATATGGCAAGGCTATATTGTCCTATTTTAAATAAGATCAAACTTAATAAATACAAAAGCTGTGTTATAAATAAATCAACAACAAATTGATTTAATTTTTATAAAATATATTGGTTTTCATATTTGATTTGTCAAAGTTATATGAATAAATTCGATAATGTTTTAATCAATTTTTTAATTTAAAAAGAATATTTTTCAATTATAATAATACAATTATCAGTGTTTTTTACAATAAAATGCATACATATGTATTACAAATTCAATTAATATATGTATGTAGAACGTAAATTTATGGTATATTTGATAAGGTCTAGAAACAAATAAGTAAGTAAACGCCTAAGGGTTAACTGATTTTCGAGTAAAGTCTGGCATTGCTTGGTAAATTGTTAGTCTACAGTCAACTGATGTCTGTCTGATCGAAACTGACCACGAGTTGTGGTACTTACAATTGACCTTATGCATGTTCCAGACACCCAGTCCCTGCTCCAGCCCCAGCCCCTGCCCCTGCCAGCTACATTTCGCTCGAATCAATAACCATATATCATATAATGTATATGCTTGTATAGTTAGGCCACAAGCTTGGAGCAGCAACATTGCAAATTTCTTCATTGGATCGAGCTGTGGAAGCCGCATCCTTTGCCTGGCCATACCTTTGGTTTTTGATGTGTTCCCCCCCGCCACCTGGCACGCCCCCACCAACAAGCAATATATTTTGATAGGACTTTTGATTTATTACAAATTGAAGTTGATTTTAATCGAGTGTTTGCCAAAGTCCGCACGCTCCAACAAGGCGGAGAAGGAGTAGATGGTCTCTAGTCTTTTGGGTCTCGCAGGTTCTGCACTATCAACTCCCGACGCTGACGGCCTGATTGATGAGCAGCGCAGCTGTCGAGCGCGTTTGAAATTTATGACAAAATATATGAGCTGCAGTTTATCAAGTTGAGGCGATCGCGCCACGCCGCGAATATTAATTGGAGCGACTTTTCGGAAAGTGTTTTCCATTTAAATTGAATATAGTTGGACAAGGCACTGGACACTAGGCACTAGGCTCTGGGTACTGGGCACTGGGGTTGGAATAATATTATTTTTGATTATAATGTGATTATTTATGCTTGGGCGACGATCCTGTTGCTTCGGATCTGTTTGACACTGATGGGCAGATGAATTCGCAACGGCGACGCATGCAACGAATTGATTTCGCAAAATTACTGTAATTTTCACAATTTTCTAATTATTTAATCGATTATTGATTTTTGATGTGCGCTAAGTGGCTCACTTAGTGCGTGAGAAATTGATGTGAGAAATCATTTGGTTTGGATCCGTGTCGAGCGTTCGTTTCATCCTGAAGCCAAACTGGCCAGCAATTGATGATGCCATGAGGTGTTGATTTGCCTGAACGATCATTATGTATACATACATGCATATATATGTAAGTGTGTCATACGTGAGACAACGGGAGCAACACTTGCTTTTGTTATTATTATTATTATTGTTGGTGTTGTTGCTGTTGCTGTTGCTGTTGCCGTTCTGTGGCTCGGTGTAGGCGTAGCAAAAGCTAACCACCGGCTAATGACTCAATTAGGCAAACAATTTGTTATGGAAATTACCAGCTGAACCCCATCTCTCTATCTAAAACGCTGGCCAGCAGCAAAAGCAAAAGTCAATCCCACACACAACAAGCCAAAAAATATAAAATTGATGCCAATTGAGACGAAAGTGAAATTTAGTGCGGCAATTGAAGAAGAGAGCCCTCCAAAACTTGGCTTGCGCCCAGAGCAATTTAAGTGTCGCTTCTTGTGTTTATATTTTGTTTCTAAGGTCTGACCATTTGGGCGGGTGTTACCATTTTGTTTGATGGCTCTCTTAGGCCTACGTCACGCTCTCTCCCCCTCTTACTCTGCTGCTCTTTAGTACTCTCGTTTAGATCGAATGCAATATAATGATAATGCTGATGCTGATGACGATGACGATGACGATGACGATGACGATGACGATCGTAATGAGCTGCAATTGTTGCGCTTTGGAGTGTGCCACAATTCTTGGCCTGGCTTGGCCCGGCTTGGTATGGCTTGGTTTGGCCAGAGTCTGATTACACTTAAGTGGCCAATGTGATTTGTATTTGTGCCGTGTGGCAAAGTAAAGTGGCCTGTGGCTTGGCTCTGATCTTTAGTCTCGCTTCAAGTTTGTGTCGATTTGTGCAATCATTTCATGGTTTTAGTTTGCATACGCACCATTGTAATGTAAAGTCTCAACCGCAGCCCAGAAAAGCATGAAATTGCTGCAATTATTGCGGTACAACTGTCACAGAAGTCGTCGATGGGATCGGGTTGTCTCATCCCGTCCAATTGGATTGTCGTGTCTGTTTGGCTTATTTTTCGGTCAACTCATTAATATGTCAACAAATTTCGCTGACAACGATTTACTATATTGGCTTCTCAAAATGGAGGGTTTTTTTTTTTGCTTTATGCATATCTATCTATTCATATGCATTTCCCATTCATATGAAGAGACGAGGCCAATTACAACATGGACATGTGTCCTCGCTTAACGTAAGTCACAAAACTTCTGTAAGCTCCTCCTGAATTATTCAGTTCTTTTGCAACTGCGACATAAGTCAGAGTCATAACAATAGTTACTTGCCTGCCGATTTCCTTGTCATGCGTGTGCGAAGGCTTCGTTCACATTTGTGTTCTCATTCACATTCGCAATTGCATTTGAATTCAATTTAAGTTTGAATTATTTACGGAATGGTGCCTTCTATTTGTGTTCCCCATGACAAGGCAGTATTACTACAAACAATCGTATCAAGAATAGCGCACTAATATTTCAAAATTTGCTCAAATATTGGCTTTTGATTATGGCAATTTGCATAGGCAAGAGCGTCGTCGTTTTCCTAACGTTTAAAAAATATGTATCGATAATAAGCCTGACATAACTAATATTGTATGATTTGTCCCTTCAATTGTTCAGCGACCTCACCAGATTCCAGGAAGCGCTGTTCAAAGTTGCACTTACATAATTCGCTGTTTAGTTAATTCCAGGGAATTGTTGTAACTGCAAAAGTCTGCAATTGATTATAGAATATTTATGGAGAAGGCTTTGGAAATAGCCAATAACATATTTTCTTAAAAGGATTTAACCATTACAGAATGCATTAAAAGTAATAAAACACTAAATAATCAACGAAACATGTTTAATTGGCATCTGCATCAGCACAAAAGTCAACAAATTGCTGTTGAAGCATACAACAATTAATGGTCACCCTAACGCCTTGTAGCACTGCTTTGGTCTTCATCCTGACAAGCAGTTCAATGTAGTAAGCAGTTTAAAGCAGTGCTAAGCAGTCCAAAAGCGCACGCAGCATATAAAAGGAAGAACATATTATTTAACGACCATTTTGTGTGAGAATTTTTTGCTTTTTTCGCTTTGGCAACTAAATGCTTGCGAGTTAACTATTTTGCATTTTTAATAAGCATTATCGGTGGTACTTAATTGACTGGCAATTTGAGAACAAAACGCGACAATTGCGCTGCAGACATGTTGGGGCCAGCTAATAAATTAATTATGTGATTTAATTGGGTGAAGACACAGCTGGAAAACTAAAAAAAAAAAAATAAACAAAGCCCAACAGCAACACTTGCAGTAGCATTAGCAGCAGCAGCAGCAGCCGCAATAGCAACAACAATTTAACCATGATTTTTTGGCGTGCGAACAATTTGTTAACAGCGTCGCCCTGGGCCAGCAATTTTCGTAGAGAAGTTACTTGAACTTAGTCAGGCAAAAACAAAGTCATTAGCGGTGCAAGTTGCCGCTGGCATGCGATGCAGTTGCAACCAACAGTTGCCAGCAGTTGCAGTTAGCAGTTGTGCTCTGTCGGTCACTTCTTTTTGCAGAACTATGTGACATTTTTCAAATGCTGCTGAAGCAACAACAACAATAAAAGCGGCAACAAGTACAAAGTCAGCAAAAGCCGCCTTCATACCACACTGCCTCTTGCATTTCCGCGCTTGGGAACGTGCACACATGCCCCAAGGCAACATTTTGCAGCCTCAACTTCAACTGTTGTGGCTGTGGCTATGGCTATGGCTCACGCACACGAATTCAGTTTTGGCAAAACGCAGTCCCGTCAATGACAACCGTCAGACAGTGTCACAATTTCTGTAGCTGCTGTTTCTACTGCTGCTGTTGGTCAGTTTGTTCTTGCAGTTGTTGTGGTTGTTGCTGCTGTTGCAGCGCATGTACTCACGCCTGTCTAAAGCTATTTTGCCAGCATTCATTCAAAGCGGCAGATGAAGCTCTACGAACAACGGCTTGAAGTCTTCAAGTCACAGAATCAGCCAAAGCGAAGTCATGTCATTGTCATTCACCCAGTCAGCTGCAGCTTCAAATCCCAATCAAATGTTGTTACTGCTGCTGCTTACTCTGCTGTCGGCAGCAACTCTTGCTGTTGCTGTTGCTGTTGCAGCGGGGAATTGTGAGAATTTCCTTTGTGGTCCGTCCTCGGCGTTTTGTTAACAACAAGTGGAATGCAAACTTTCAGTTGCATCCACAAACAAAAAAAAAAAATTTCGGCCAGCAACAGTCGCTGTTGTTGTTGTTGTTGTCAGCTGGGGCAGCGTTGACATCCTCAACATCTACGCTGCCTTCTTATGGCGGCAAAACATCAAAGGCTAAGACGCAACGCAGTTTTGTTGGCCGCTGCCGGCGTTTCTCTACCGCGCGGTATGATAAGAATTTCTCGTGTGCCTCTCTTTGCGCTTTGTTAGCGGGTTCTTGGCCGGCTGCTGCTGCTGCTACTGCTGTTGCCAGTTATTTTGGCCTGACGAACTGGCCTTCTTCTTCCACTTGGGTCACATGCTCTTAGCTTGGGTTTATTAACCTTTTCATTGGTCGGTCAGTCAAAGTAGTTGTTTTCGCAAAACGATTTGTGTAGGTTTCAATTTCTGAGTTCATCATTGATAACACACACACACACACACACACACGAACACACAATCGACACTATCAGTTTGTGCGTGTGTGCGGTTGAATGCGTATCAGACAATTGCATCTGGGTCTAGGCGCTGACCGAGTTCCGTTTTTTTGGTTGGGTATATTTAGAGGCTATTTGAATATTATTAACGGCAGATAATTATATACACGCACACCCACACAGATGTAGCCTGTGTGTCCGGCTCTGGCGATGCGAAACGTAAAGTGCATGCAGGCAATGCCGGCGACTGGGATGAGCAGCAGACAATGACATAGAAATGGGTCTCTTGTTTTTTTTTGTTCTTTCTATCTTTCATTCTGTTGTTTTTAGTTTTTGGTTTCGTAGGTATTCTGTTTTTTTTTTTTTGTCTATGGAAACCTGCACTCACGCAGGTAATTATAATAATTATGTCGATGTTAGGATGCATGAATGAGCAGGGTGCGCGTATAGAGTCCTTGCGGCACATCTCGTGCGTCCATCTTTTTTTGGCCTGACCATTTGTAGGCGTTGCCCAATGCCAAGCAATGGCAACAGCAGCAGCGCAGGCAACGCAGGCAGCGGAAGCAGCAGCTACCAAATGTGACTTTGCAACTGACACTAATTACACCGCCGACCCACGGCGCTCATCCGGTAGGTGGCAACCTGTGCCGCCAACGCCAACTAATTGACCGCCTTGGCAATAACTTATGTACGTACACTAACAAAAACATATTTCTATAAGATTCAGATTAACATAGCTTATACAAATTTGGATAAAGCTTGATTATATTTATATATATTTACAATACATTAGATGACTTGAAACAAAAGTCTTAAGAAACTAATAATAAATAAATGAATTGCTAAAAGATTTTGAGCTTAAGTTAAGTAAAATAAAAGTATTTGTTTATATTATTTATTATTGCAAGCACAAAGTAAAATTCGTTAACAAGGCTACCAGAACATTAAGCTTATGGTTTGGTATGCATGTGTGTGTTTAAATAGTTTTATATACCATAAAACATTAACATTTTAAATGCGTAATCTCTGTAGGTAGAGCGTAATCTAAATTTTAAATGTTATATGTGAAAATAAGAGTAATGGAGACAAAAGATGTGTTTGTTAAGGTGTGAAAATTGAGGTGAAATAAAAATAAATGATTTTTAAATAAAGCGCAGAAAAATTATTCTTTTCAGTTAGTTCCGTTTTTTTTAAATAACACATTTAAAAAATAAGTTACGCTTTGTTTTAATTTTTCTTTTTATTAGTGTATCTATTGTAAATATATTTGAAGTCTGTTTTAAAGCTGCGCTAATACTTCTCCAAAAAAATTGTGTTTTGGCCTTTGCGGGCGGCGAGCACGTGCTGCAGATTACACGTTTCAATGACTTTGGCGACAGCAAAAATTACAACGCTATATGAGCCTTGCACGTCCTGTCCTCCGGTCCCCCAGTCGTCCTATCGTCCTGCCGTACTGCCGTCGCCGTCTTGAACTTCAAATGTAAGCGCGGCGCTGTTTCAATTTGTGGCCCATTGTTGGTAGTTGGTCGCTTAATTAAGTTGACGCCGCAATCAAATCAAATCCAAATCGCACGCATATGGAAAATGCCGTTGCCACCACCAACCGATAGAAAGAAAGAGAAAGAGCGTGCTGTCCCTGTCTAACACAGCCTCCTGCTCTCAAGGACTTGAGCATATGCTGTTGCTTCAGCTCCTGCTGCTTTTCTCTTCGCTGCCTGCAATCAAATGCTCGTTGATTCGACTCTATATACGCACAAGGGAGAAGAGCAGCCATGCTCAAGTAAGGGTGGGATGTGTAGCGCGGGGCGGGCAAGGCGTGTGGTCTGCTAATTCGCCTTAAAGTCCTTTTCAGGGTCGTTGGCTTGTCCCCAGCATCGTTAAGTCATTTAGTCACTCATTCAATCATTGATTCAAAAGCAAGTTCGGATTGCGCTTATTGTCCCATGCATGCCACGGATTTATTATCAGATCTAGACTTTTGTGCTAAGGGATGCTCAGGACTCAATACTCGTGTCACAATGTAACACAATAACTATCAATTGCTTCTAATTATAATATTACTATTTTTATCGTTTATAATATCACTCACTTACCATATTATAGGAACTTTATTGACTCAACATTGTTGCAATTTGGGAAAGAGTTTTGTATATTATGTGTTTATGTGTTATTCGCTTTATTTTTAGGGATAAAATGAAACTTTTCTACTTCCATAGAATCCTAATCGAACGAAACTATAAGCTGATTTCTTGTGCAATGTCAACACGAGTAGTAACTGGATATAAGCCTCTATAGCAAATTGCAAATTAGAGAGTTGCCTATGAGTTGTCTAATGTGATGTCCCTACACTACAAATGCAGTGAGGCATCAAAGGATTAGGCCATCCATTGGCACTAATTTCAGAAAAAGGACAGCAACAAAATGCCAATTTGGATGCTACAAATGGTGTCCAATGTGGAGCAACAACTAAAAGTGGAGGGCAACTTGAACTTGCTGAAGTGATGATTTGATTGAACTACGATTACATGAGCAAGGGGCGTACAGAGGGCGGAGGGCTGAGAGCTGAGGGCTGAGGGGTTGTAGAGTCAGATAGGTATAGGGTTGCGATTGGTCTATAAGTAGGCTAACATTGGCATTCATTTTAAAGGCGACTGCCAACTGGGCGACTGCATGCAAATTGATATGGATTGTGGCTGCTGGTGGAGCATTGGAATGGGTTTACTATTGGTTCTGTGATGTGTATTGGCTAGACGGGAGGCGCCAGATTGAATGGTTGAGGGGGTTGTCCGCGTTCACAAACGGATGCGTAATGTCGCCAGGCGTTGCTGTAACTGAATTCTCTTAACACACACTGTGTATGTGTGTGTGTGTGTGTGTTTTTGTGTGTGTGGGCATTGAATGTGGCTTGTTTAACACTCGAACGCATTTGAATACGTTGCTAATGGGATTTTGATGATAACAATGTTGTTGTCGCCTTAGCTTTGGTTGCTGCTGTTGCACTTATAGAGATTTTATTTTTGTTTTGTAGCTGCTGCATTCAATTCAATTGTAATGAATATCTATTGAATGGATGTACGCTTAATTTAATGTGTATATAAAACTCAACAGAGTCTAAGTGCGAAATGAAGTGAAAATGTATTTTCTTTGCTTGTGGTCTAAAACTTTTTTCCCAAAACTATTCAGTTGACATTTTGTCGCCCTAATGCGTACAAGTATATGTACATAATGGCCAACACAAACGAGTGTGTGTATGTATGTGAGAGTGTTAACTTTATGGCTGCTTGTCTACCCACCCAATTAGGTTTTAGGCCAGGAGGCACTTCAATATACATGTTAAGCCCTATGCGACCCCCGGGCCGGATGCACAACAGCAACAACAACTGTGTTGATGACGACAGCCCAACAGCAACAGCAACATGACCATGTCAAGCAGCAACGGCAACAACGACAGCAGCAACGGCGGCAACATAATGTTCCATTCACTTCCGTTTTGGGCCAAAGAAAGGCAAAAGATTCTATGGACGCCCCTAGCCAGTGTATCTGTGTGTGTGTGTGTTTGTGTGTGTGTGTGAGTTATAAAAATGTCCTTTTCATTACGCGTTGCTTTTCCTATAGTGGCTGTCACGTTATGTATTATGCATAGACACCTACACACAAACACACACACACATACACACACACACCCAAACTGTAGTCTTACTACATAAGCAAACGCCTGCTTTCGTTGTTGTGTCCTGGCTGCCATTTGTGTCCTGTTGCCGCCACATTGCGGTTACATTTTCACGCTAGCAACCCAACCCCACTGCTGTTTACTTTTTACAGGTTGCGGGTTGTTAGTTGCAAGTTTGTGGTCTACACGGTGGTTGGTGTGCCAGCTCAGGGGTTCACCAGAAACCCAGCCGAACAGCCACCTTTTCATGTTTTCGTTTCTGGTGTTTTTTTTTTCGTATTACCAACTTATTTGAACAGTTTGCTTGCCAGCCATGCAACTTTGTACAATTTGGGCGTGTCATTCAAATACCGCAGCCTGTGGGTGGCCAAGTTAGTTGCCAGCCTGCCGGCTGCCGGCTGCCGCAGTGCTCACGCTATCACAACCCCTAGAACACCCCCCTAGAACACCCCCCTAGAACAGAGCAAACGGGAGCCCAAAAAGCGATGGCTCCAGCGAAGCGCAACATTTGCATAGTTTTGTGGCTCCGTTGCTGTTGAGCTGTTGAGTTGTTGTACGAGTGTCCTTTGCCCTCGACAACTTTATTGCGCCGCCTCCAGCTGCTATTCCGCCCCTGTTTGACAACGCCCCCAACCTCTTGCCACACAGCTGCTATTGTATACATTATGGCTTATTATTGGCCTTTTGCTGTCCGTCGTTAGCACGTTCGATTATTTGTGTCTTAATTAGCGTTTGTTAAGATTTCTTGTTGTTGAAGTAATAAACTAATAAGCCACACACAGAGACACAAAGTCACAGATAGAAATTCATGATGTTGTCTAATTGCATTTCAATTGGCATTACCTATGACCGAGAATCATATTCTGAGTAATCTCAAGTATTGGTAGTATTGTGCCACCAACAATTCTAATTGGCCAGGTCTCAGCGAACGAGCTTAATAATAATAATTTTGTTGCCTGATTAGCCAGCTAGCCAGCTAGCCAGCTAGGCAGGTAGTTTTGTTTAGATATTGCTTTTGTTATTGTTGCTGCTGCAATACTAATTTGGCTTTCTGCTGCTGTCAGTTGACGGCAATAGCAACAACAACAACAACAACACCCGCCACAATGGCAAAAGTTTTCGTAATTGGTCAAAGTTTTCCTTACACCTCAATTAGCACTCAATTTTTTTATTTTTTATTTTTGTTATTATTGTTGTTGTTCAATTGTGCTCTGTGCATGTTGATGTGTGAATTGTAGTACTTTATATTTATACACTTGTTCAAATATTGAATATCAATTAAACTACTGGGCGTGGAATTTATTTACTTTCCTGTGTTGTGGAAATTTCTTTTTTCAATTATATTAAGCTTGAATAGAATAATTTGGGTTTTCTCTATTATGTAATAAGGGTTTTTTTCTCTATTAACAGTTGACGTGATAGTATTATATTTTGCCTAATTAAGGAAGATTAATTAAATTATGTCATGACCTCCGATTCCTTGATTTAAGTGCGTACATAAAATTAAGTTAAACACAAAAATCCAATAACTAACCAATAAACTACGTTTTGCCTCTAAGAAAAGTGTAATGTGAATCCGATTTTTAAAATATCGTTATATATATAATACTATTTATTGTTATACTATTGCAAATATTAGATAATATATATAATTACTTATTAAAATCAATAAACCACATTTTTTAGCTCAAAACATTCATTGCTATGCATCTCTTGCTGAGAATTAAGAATTAAAACATTTACAAATGTTAACATAAAACAGTTCTAAGCTTAAAACTTACGAAAATAGGTGTATATTATTAATTAATATTGATTATGATTTGACTTGACTTGATTAGTTTAAAAAGTAATTTTTGTGATGCTTTCTTAATTTTAAAAAGCTACGTTCAATATTATCTAACTTAACTATGTTCTTAACAAAAACACTTTTAAATGAATATAAAAACAATTTAATTTATGATTCAGCTCAAAGATGCAATAAACTTGTGAAGCTAACAAATAAATCAACAATATAGATTCACTTACAAAAGATTTTTAACTTACATACTATTCTAATTTTCTAAAAGCTCTGTAGATAATCGTGTGACAGAGTACTTTTAACATATCCTGTGTGATGGAATTTCAATCAATTAAACTATTTTCTATAGAATGTAAGTAAGCTGGAAAAGTGCCTCAAGTTTGTATTAACCAGTTTAGGGCCTCGCCTATTTCCACAAGTCAGCGTGCAGCATCATCAACTGCAACATCATCAGGTGGCAATGTGTGGGCAATCCGGATATTATTAAAACACATGTTGTGATTAAAATATTAATAAGTTAAAGACATAAAGTTGGATGAACGACTAGCTAAGATGATCTAAAGAAATAGTATTTATTGTTTTTAATACAGTAAACTTTAACGAATATGAAATGCAAAATAAAAAACTATTCAGCTTCATATTTGACTTAAAAGTCTGACTTCCCATTGTAATCCAAATAAAAGGGTATATATTGTTACTTTGTTGTTAGCTGGGCAGTGAGGAAACCCTTTTGAGTTAGCAACCGGATATGCCTAAAGGCTTATAAACCTATCCTCAATTGTCTTTTAAAGTTGTCCGCTTCTCTATTACAAGCAAATGGGCCAAATGGGTGGAGCACGATCTTGCCGTTGAGTGCCAACTTCCGTTTGTTGACTTTGTTGGCTCGCGCCAATTTTGCATGTAATTTTAAGTTGATTTGCATTGATTAGGCCCTGTTCCGGTTCGCTTTGTTCTGTTATGATCAGTGATCGGCATTAGGCAAACGGAAGGAAGCAAGGCCACCAACATGGCACGGGTCAGCCAAGAAGTAGGAAAATATCTTCCAACAATAAGCTATCATATCCCGTCGTGTTTCTCTTTTGTTGATTAAAGCTAATTTGTGTTAAATTAAGTGCAGTTAAAATGCCACTTAACACGTGCTCATGTTGGTCAACGTGCTCATGTTGACGCTTTCCAAACGGATCTTTGTCTTCAGTCCTGCCCCCACGAATAATTTGTATAATGCAACCAACTAGATGGATGAATTTAAGTTCAATTGCAATTAATATGCAGCTAATAGATCCCATTTAATAGGCTTAGCGGTTTCCATAACGGATCGGTCATAATCAGCGGATAATGAACCGCAACCGATCTACATTTAACTACGCTATGTCGCGATTTCTTTGCATTTCTTGGTGCTGTAATCACTTTTAATGATGTATGAAAGAAAATTATTGTTAATTGAAATGTAAATGCGGCTGACAGAGGCAAAAAAAAAATTATAGTTGTATAGTAACCATTGTATAAATGTCAAAATAGAAGGAAGCATATCAGCCCTATTAAGTATATCGAGCTATGTTATGGACATAAGCTAGGCCTGTTTCTATGTTTTGCTTTAAGTTTATTTGTCTTTGTTAAGTTAAGTTTAAAAGTTCATTTGAGCGGTAAGAGTATTTACTCTCCATGTGGCAAGGTCTGCACGTCATTAAGTTTATCCAAAATCAGACATTGGAATCTGCTTGAAAATATAAATATATACCTGGCCTTTTATGTTCTGGCTGATACAACGCTAAAAGTTTGTTGAAATGGGCGGGATTGGTTGAAGATTTGCTGATGCAGATTAAAATACCACAGTGTTCAGTGCTGCGCCCTTTGGCTTTTTGCCCAAACAGCATTCCAAGCTGAATACCAACAACAAAAAGGAGTTGCCCATGGTGGTACCTTGATGTGGCTGTTAATATTGTTGGTGCGAAAGCTACCATATTGGCAATGGAGTTGGAGCTGAGCCTTGCAGCAACAAATACAATGTCTGGGTCTGAGCTTGGGTTTGAGTTTGGGTTTGGGTCTGGGCTACACCTACTAACCATGGTAGCCAGGCAGCCAAGCAGGCAAGCAGCGAGAGCGACCTTATCGCGCCCATTAATCTGCAAGGCAGCGCGCCCCAAAATATAACGAAATGAAGCGCAGCGAAGACCCGAAGCAAAAGATGGTGGATGTCGATGTGGACGACGTGGTTATCAAGGCATCGGCCCAATATGGCGCGCATGTTATGTATATAAAGGCTAACTAAAAAAAAGGGCCTCCAAGAACCCAAGGCAAGCTAATGAAAAGCAACCAACCAACAACAACAAAAAACAGAAAGAAAATAATAAAAATCCAAGTTGTGCGCGCGCGCTTTTTTATTTTGAAAGAGAGGGTTTTGCAGAGGTTATGTAAAGCTGAGGGCCAGTCCGCATGTTAAATATTATGACCAACACAAAAAAGCCAACCAAAAACAAAACTAAAAAAAAGGGTAAAAACTTGGTTTCTACACTTTTGCTTTAGACTCGAGGCACAAACAAAATAAAAAAGAAAAAGGTAGAAAAAAATATGAATATTTTTTTATGATCTTAAGTCATGCAAAAAGCGAAACGAATCAGAACGCGGCGCGCATTGGACGTGGTCGCGAATGACGGCGGCCATGACGCCTGACGATGGCGTCCCGCTCGGCACCCCCGTCAGTCGCAGTTCACTGGCAACTCCTGACTCCGCTGCCGTAGCTAACTTTTTGGGTCTTGGCTTTGCACTCCTTTTTCTTGTGCAAGATAAGAACGCTTTTATTTTTTGTATTCGTATTCGTGATGGCGTATGTCATGAAACGTGCATATATATAGCATGTATATAGCATACAATTTATATGCTTACACTTGTATACAGAAGTATTCGCACAGTTAAAATAGTTTTGGGCGCGTTTCACATTTTATAGATTTTTTGCATGCGCCCTGCGGAAATGTCTGACAGACACGTAATCCTCAGCAACTGTGCTGCCCAGTAAAATAAATTTCTATTCGTTATTCGTTTTTAGTCATTTTACACACATATATACATTTGAATTGAATATTTTTCTACTGCCAGCTCAAATTGCTGCTGGAATTTTATAATGAACATTTGGTGAGCTCGACATTTGCTGCTGCTAAAGTGCATTTAAAAAATAATTGTTATTGCTTCCAAAAAACAAAACAAAAAACTCAAACTGTTACTACTAAGCCTGTAACTAAAACAGAGCCAACCTAGGAAAGTATACAATCCCATAATGGGTTGCGTTCGTACCACAAAGAGAGAAACATAAAAGAGAAACCAATGAATAACAGTGGCAGGAAAAACTAAGCTTAAAAAAGAAGAAGCGATTTGAAAAAAACAAAGTGACGAGAAAGGTCGTAACATCCACAAGGGGGAACAATCATCACACTGGGCTGGGGGGAGTGGGCGTGGGCAAGTAATCGCTTGAGACTTTGTAACAATGGTTGCCGGGGGCGGGAGAGGGGTTGGGCATGCAGCCTTTCTGCAGCTAGGCGAAGTACATTTCAGCACGTCCCACATGGTCTTGCAAATACACACACACACGCACACACACAGACTGACACAAACTAAGGTAATATGAGAATTATTTTCTTTTGCACAGTGTGTGCAATTAGAAAATATTGTCATAAAATATTTAAAATGTTGTATAAGTGGTTCGTCCTACGGCTGCAATTGATGCCTGTCATTTGTTAATTTCTAATTGAAATATGACATAGAAAAAAACAATTGTTTTCTACTTGCATATCAATTAATTATATCTACAAGGAACTAGTGCGGGCTTCTAAACTTAAAGTTTTTAGCAATCAATATGGTATGAATTTTTACTTTAAGTAAAAATTGTTATTTAAACTTTTGCAGATTAATACATTTTGGTATGACTTGATTTGATCTTTAATATAAAGCCGAAACCTGAGTTGAAATATATATTCTAACACTTAACCCTTTATTTTAATCGTTTTTATTGTACATTAAATTAACAGAAAATAATATAGCCTAGCAATAGTCAGAAATATTAAACGCCCGGTTTTAAAATGTAATAAGCAATGTATATAAGTTTTTTGTTTTTTTAACTCCAAGTGGTTTAATTGATTTAAATCCTTTCAAGAATGAATGCTTAAAACGTATTGTGTGTTTTTGCTTCTTTTTTTTACTTATACAGCCATATATAGAGTAAAATAAAACAAATATGTATTAATTTTGCTATTTTGCCATTTGTTTATCGCACGTTCACCACTGTTTAGTTGATATCGACCGTTAGCCCAAGATGAAGATGAAGATGACACAAAAACCACGTAATGGTTAAGAAATGCAAATGCATAATGTTGGCGCTCCAGAAGCTTTCACAACTTGACTGTGTGAGACTTTGAGAGCGCAAAGAAGTAAAGGAAAATGAAAAGAGAACGCCCAATCGTAGCCGATGCAGATGCGAACCTTTTTTTCTGTGGGTAGGTCACAGTATAAACAGGGTAACGTTAGGTGAGAGAGGGGGATGCAGAAAGCACAATACTCATACGCCCTGTTTTAGTTGGCTGCTGGTGCCGTCAGTTTGTAGCAGTTGCTGCCACAAGTAAAAACAACAACAACAACCACAGAACGTCAACTAAACGACACTCAGTCATGTATAGAAACGTATGTAAATAAATGTATGTATGTGCTTTCACGTATGCATGCAGCATTGTTGCAGCCTCAAAGCGGCTTCAACTGTTCCAAGCCAAGCCAAAAAAAAAAACAACACTAAAAAAATGCAAACAGAAAAATAACAGAAAAGCAGAAAAAAACAGTGCAAACTGAGAGGGGAGCTGTAAATGCTGGTGGGGAGTATGGGGAGACAGAGACGAACTGGAGAGTGTGTGTTGTTGGGGGCTTTTCGTCGCTTGGCATATTCGTGCGCAATTTCGCGTTTGACGAAACATATAATCTTCGCACATTTCTATGGAAATGAATGGATTGGTGAATGCTTTGCTTGATGCATTGATAGATGGCCGAACGTAAGAGTGACTTGATGGAGATATGCATACGTACACAGACAAACACACACTAATATATATGTATATAGGTATATGAGTTTGTATATGGTCGGTTTGGATGGATAAATTCGATTCGATTCGTATTGCTATTTCTATTGCATTGTTTTTGTTGCTCGTGCGTTGCATTCTGCTGCAGCAACAGCTTTGCCTCTGTTGTTGCTGTTGCTGTTGCTGCAGTCACATGCAAATTGGTTTGCCCGACGTATTCGACATGGCCTCCATGTCAGCCACACCCCGAATCCCAATCGCAATCGCAATACCAACTCCAAAACCCGGTCGCCTGCTCGTCGCTGTTGTTGCTAGTGCTGCTATTGCTGTTGCTGCTTCTTGGTTGCTCTTGCTCTTGTACGTAGCTGGTTGCTGGTGTTGTTTTACCTTAGTTTTTCGCCCCGTGTTCTACTTACAACGCACACAATCAGCCATTCACTCACTCGTTCACTCTCTCGTTCTTTGCCTATGCAAATATGCAATTAGTTGACCAGCTTTTTGCCATGGAGCGGCGTGTTTGTTGCCATCTAACATGACATTCCAGCTGAGTGGTGCAGGCGGCCATCAATACGTTACATTTTGCGACAACATCGCTAGTTGCAAACTTGCAGTTTGGTCAAAGTGGCGATCCAATCAATATTAAACACCAGCACAGCTGCCACAGTTGGCATAAGGTGTTGTTTTCTCTGTATTTTTCTGTCATACGAGTGAAACAACTTGGGCGCCAACAAAAACAATCAGTTTAATTTGTTCTTAAATAACGATTAACTTTCTTTTAAATTAATAATGATCTTTTTTCTAGATATATACAA
Organism: Scaptomyza caliginosa; assembly: GCA_035044725.1. Lineage (NCBI taxonomy): Eukaryota > Metazoa > Arthropoda > Insecta > Diptera > Drosophilidae > Scaptomyza > Scaptomyza caliginosa. The sequence goes on along the minus strand of JAWNNR010000004.1, from coordinate 185,535 downwards.
ATTTGTAATACTTATTTATTTTTTTTTTTTTAGCCGATAAAGATTATATAATTTGGTAATATAGTAAGGGCATATAATTTGTTAAAAGACAAAATGACATTTAATGCACGGTGTACAAGAAGAATAGAGGTTTAGAGTATTTGTATATTGTAGATCATATTAATAATGTTGTATCCTTTGCCTAAAATATTGCTTCCGACTTAGATGTAGGTTAAGGACAGGTTAAGAGCTGTACGGGTAGCATTCAGTTATTGATAAGTTAAAAATTAATTAGCATGTTAATGAGTTAACATTTATTTTTCAAAGATTTGCTATTTCGTCATGAAATTAATTAACGTTAACAAATTTCAAACAAACAAACATTACCGTATTTTACTGCTAAAGTTTGCTTAATGCTGCGTATACGCAATGTGCTCTTGTCATTTTAAAAGCTGCTATTTGCATTACATATGCAAACAGCCGGCACATTTAAAGCATACACGTCGATTGCTAACAAAACGATTAGCCACAACACTTAGGAAATGAAGAAGAAGTGGTAGTCGTTGATGTAGTGGTAAAAGACGAATGGAAAAGTCGTAGAAAAACAAATTTACAACGGCATTCCAATGAAAGCGCTTTTGCGGTTCTCCTCGCTTGATATGTATGTTCATTGTATGTACTATATACATTTTCTGCACCTCATATCCGTATACTTAGGCCAACACCTATACTTACCCATACAGATGCACATGTACTTATAGTAGGCAGTGTTTGTGGCGACGCCTTGTTGCTGTTGCAGGTTGCGTGTACGTGCGGTACGCGTGCAGAAAGGCAAGCATATATATACAAACAAATATATATATATATGCAATCGTATACAGCAAAAAAGCAACAGCAACAACAAGAGCAACGACAACAACGCATTATGGCCGACGCTTGTGGCTTATATGGCATGACGTTGTCGTCATTGCCGTTGTGGTGGCAGCTGTCGCTGTTGTTGTTTTGCGTGCTAGAGAGAGAGGCGAACCACCCAAGCCAAAAGCCCGAAATGCTCACAACGCATCAGAGGAGCGAGAGCTGGCCAAACCGCATACAACTTATTTTTACTACAACTTGAGACGACTCGACTCGACTTGACTCGCTTTTTGCGGCAGCAACAGCATAGTAAAAAAACAATGCACAAATACTTATGTACATATGTGTATGTAAGTAGAGGCGCAGCAGCGGCAGCATGAGCAGCTGAAGAAGAAGAAAAGAGGGGGCAAAAAAAAAAAAAATATACATTCATTGCGCCCAGCTAAAAGGAACTTGGCAACCAGCAACCACTTGAAAGCCAACTAAAACTTGGCAAAGTCTTTTGGCTTTTGTGGTATTACAAACTATGCAGCGGGTGTTGCACTGTGTGGTATGCATTAGTGTGTGTATGTGTTTTAGGCATGCAAAAAAGGCATTTCTGCAAAGCCTACGCAGAAAAAATACTTGTAAATATGTATGTATGCATACAAGCATATGTATGTAACAATTTGTTGGCGCTGCATCATTAAAAATGGCGTCTCAAGTGCTTTTTGTTTTTAGATCAACCGCCCCATTGGCAAAAGTCCGCCCAAGCTCTCTACAGAGCAGAGTTCCCAAGAGTTGTTACACATTATATATATATATATATATATATATATTTTAAGCTATTTCTAAATGAGTGTTGCCATGAAATGTTCAATTAATTCTTAAATTCAATTTCGTGCAGCCAGCAATGATTTATGAAGTGCCTCGCCAACAGCCTGAATGAAATGTTAAAATCTTTTGCTGCTGCTGCTGTCGCTTCGCTCGCGTTGAAAGTGTGATGAGAAATTTCATAATGACTTCTTAGCTCTAAACGGGCGGCGGCCCGGACTGCTGCGACTATAATAAGTGCAATTAGGCCATTGATGGCCGCAACCGAAGCAAAAGCCGAAGCTCAAGCTACAACTGAATCTGAAACGGATGTGAAGGTGAGCACAGCCAGTGATAGCAACAGCAACAGCAACTGCGACTGTCGCCTCGTTAGTTTAGTAGCGGTGCTTGCAGCTTGAGTTTTAGCGTCTAACATGGCAGTCGCCATGTTTAATCAAATACGTGACTTGATTTCAATTTGGGACAGCCTTCCCACAGCAGCATCCCTCCTCATCCAGTCGGAGTCCAACCAAATGCTATCTATATTTAAGAACCAAAAGGACGAGCATAGGTTTAGGAGTAGCAGGTGAAGAAAACGTGCGGCAACTAATGTGTCCACAAATGCGTAAAAGTCACAGCAGCGCCAACAAAGAAGCGACTCCTTTGGCTCTTTCTGGTCTTGTTTATCTAGTACGTCTATTCAAAGAAATTGTGGCGGAGGTTTCGTCAATTCATTGGTTAATATATATAAAAAAAAAATTGTGTACTTCCTGTTAATATTTTTAATGAACACTTACCTTAAAGTTATTTGAAAAGTATTCAAAAATGTAGTTTGAATTTAGATCGCGAGCAAAAAGTTAGCAATTTGGTAATTGTGAAAATACACTAGAGTTACAGTGATTTTAACTTCTTGAATACAAAATAATAAGAATTTGTTAGATATAGTTAGTTAGCAGTTAGTAAAACCTTCCAAACCAAACTTCAGATAATTTTAATTATATTTTTATATGTACTACAAAATCTATTTCGACCATAAGCTTACATAACTTGTTGGGGTGTTAAATTCAGATATTTGTATCCAAATTACATTAAAATAAATTAAGTTTTAAATATAAACCTTAAGTCAAAAACGTAAAATCCTTAGATATACCAATTAATTAGATATCTCTTTAGTATATACGTATGTATGTATGTATGAGTATAAGAGCCATTTTAACTTGACTGCCACACTGCAATTACTAAAATGTTCGATGTGGTAACCCAAAATGCGGTCAAAGGATTCATGTTCGATTTTTGTGTTTGGGGTTCAACTCCAACAGCCGTCTGGACTTGAACGCAACCTGTTCGGAACATTTCAGCAAGTCAATCAGAAGTCAATCACTTTGTTGAGGCATCGTCTAAACGGGCAACGATAATAAACGAAAATTCAGTGCCCTGCTGTTGTTGTGGTGGTGTCTGTTGAAAATAATAATAATATACTTATACTCGCGCTCAGCAACAACAACCACAACAACAAGCACAACATAATTGCAAATTGGCCCAAAATGAATGTCGAAAAGCTGAAGCAAGCGAACATGATAATTTAATGTTTGGCAAATGGGCAAATGGGCAAACGGGACACACAAAATACAAAACACATACAATAAAGTAGAAAATATATATATAAAAAAATAAGATTATAGCCTATAAGATACAAAGAAAAAATGTCTGGCGACCTTGAAAGTGAAATGCGCCAGTTATGTGTTTGTTGCTGCTGCTGCTAGGAAAGTAAATTTAAGATGGTGCCAAAAGTTGATTTTATAAATTGCTTAGCTAGATTGTTGCGGCTAATATTATGACGTCAACAAACACACATAAGCCATATAATTGTGTAGTGCGTAATTGAGTGCTCACAACATTTAATTGACATATCTTTGCTTTGAACGATTCTTAAAACTATAGTTATATGGTGTTGTAGTATGGCATAATGCCTTGCGCCAGCAGCCTTGGCCAGCCACTTGAAAAATTGTAATTCATACAACAATAAAATGGGACAGTCTTGCCAGGGGTTGCAAAAGCAGCAACAAAGAGACCGTCTAGAATTTCGCAGCCGGCGTATCTGCCAGATTCCCATTTGTATGTACTTTTGTATAGATGTCTGTATGTATGTATGTATGTTAAGGCTACACCTTCAGTATCTGAATCTGAGTTTTTCCAGTTGCCGTCGCCGTTTTTTATGCAATTGTATTTTTGAAAACGCTCGCATGGGCGTTAACCAAATACATTTTTTTTGCTGCTGCTGTTGTTGCTGCTTTCTTTCTTCTTTATTTTTCAGTTTTCAGTGTTTTTTATTTTTTTGTTACGCTGATTTCCGGCGCGTTTTGGATTACACAATACAGCCCAAGAGCCATTGCCACTGCCATAGCCAGAGCAAGAGCAAGAGCCAGACCCAGCAGCTAGAGCGAAAGGTGAGCGGAATTTTAACATTTTGAGCGGACGTTCGAAGAGCTCACAGTTCAGGCTCTGGGCTCTGAGCTCTGGTCTCTGGGTTTTTGCTTGTTGAGCGAGTGGCAAGTTCCGCCCGACGCTGTGGTGCACAATTCCTGCTTCGTTCTGCTGCTTGACGTCTTAAGAATCCAATTTGAATTGCGATTGCGAATGCTGCAGAGAGTCTCGGCTGAGTTTTGGCTGCTGCGGCTGCTGCTTCTCTTGCTGGCCCCGGAAACGCTTGAAACAAAAGCCCAAGCAACTGCAACTGGCATAACTGTAACTGGGACTTGCCCTTGTTGCCACATTTGTAGCTGCGATACTGCTTCGCGACGTGGCGGGTCCACTCGAGTGGCTTGTGTTAGGGGTAGCTGCCACCGATGCTCTTTGCATCTGGGGTGGCTTTCTTCTTTCCCCTTTCTGTGCATTCTATGTTTAAGGCAATCGCATCTGTAAAATCTGTGGGTGTTGGCCACATCCATCTAAGGTAATGCCAGTTGTAGGTTTCCAACGGGTTAACTGTATTGTCAATGCAGCTGTCCAGATTATTATACGAAATCACTTCAATCGAAATTATCACAAACAAAACAATCGTGGAGTAAACAAATCTTACAAAAATCTCAAACGGCGCTAGACTTTGTTGAATCCTTTTTAAAAAGTGTAACAAGCAAATTTAAATCTAAACAAGATAAAGTATTTTAGCGAAGAGCCTCCAAATGCCTCTCACAATTACAGGAACAATACAGCAATGGAATCTTCAAAAGAAGCCAATCGGCGGGCAAAGCAAAACATATCGGATAAGGAATAATATTAAATAAGTTTTATTTTAAAATGTGAAACAACTGACCTCAATAAGTTGACAAGAACAAACTTTCTTTCTAAATCAACGCTAGATTTGAATTCCAATTTCAAAAGCACTTTCTCAGTGCATATTTATGTATAAAGTCCAAACTAATGCAAACACCTTCCTAGGAATCAAATACCCATGCATTTTCAAATTAAATTCAAGTTTCTAGATTATAGAAAAGTCCACAAGTCCCAACAATATTTCTAGGAAGTTGGGAGCGTAATAAATTTGATTAAAACTGCTGTCGCGCAATCCATTCAAACTATTTCTCAAATGTGCACAAAGGCAAAAAAATCTTTCAATCAGCCAAGTTTGAGGCGTGAAGAAGCTTTTGAATGAAGCTCAACAAAGCCAAGCGCTCTGTGTGTGTGTTTTGAAAAGTATTGCCATTCGGAGACATGCGTAACGAATAGATTGAGATGCTTTCAGAGCTGCCGACGGTGTTAGCGATGCATTCAAATGAAAATAAATTAGTTAAAGGCCACCAGGTGATCGGGCACGGCAAAGTTCAAACTGAATTAATCAAAACTAAACCAAAGCGAAAACAAAAGCACAACAAACAAATACATACATAGAGTGGCCAAAGGGGGAAGATGGCATACGCATGTCTTGCTCTTTGAATGTATCTATCAACAATACAAACGAATCAATGAATACGAAACGGGGCAACTGGCAAGCGGACAACGGCCAACGTCAAATGTCCGTTGAACAATGAAAGTGGCAATTAACCAGAAGCCGAGCATTAAATTACAAAATGCGATCAACGGAGAGCAACAGGTTGTCTGCCCCGGTCACCGATCACCATCAATAGATAGTACATAGTAATAATAAAAATAAAAAAACCAGCAACAACAACAACAGTAACAAATCGTAGCAAAATTCCCAGATGCGATCGGTAGCAGTAAAAGCAACAGCAGCAGCAGCAGCAACGACGACGACGACGACAACATCGTCAATGATCAATGGGCTAGATCGGGTCTGGTCGGTTGGTTTTGCTGCCCAGTGGGTTTTCTGTTTTCTTAATCGATTTCTTTCGAGTTACCGCGCCCGCTACGTAGCTGCAATTAGATCATAGACTACTCAACAACATTCTCTCTCTCCCTCTATGTTCTTTCTGTTAGCTAGCTAATATTTCGAGGTGCTGCACCATGGGAGGCAAAACAGCTTGGTATCACAGCTTGGCTGCTGCAGCTACTTCTTTGGCCCAAAAGTGCATTAGGAATGCCTGCTGTGCTGAGCTCCTGCACTCTCTGCTCCTATCGCTGCGCTCATGTGCCTCTTGCTACATCGAATCCATATTGATTGAAAATTGATCCACTTACACAAAAAAGTACGTGAATTGCGACAATGATAATCCGCAAAAACGCACAATGTGAGAGATAAACATTAGGAAAACAGTACACTATAGTACTTTGGGCGTGTCCGTTGCATTCTAATCCACAAAATGCATGAGTACTACACATGCATGTGTGCAACACACTTACACTTACACACACATAGACGCACACCACATGATGCATTTGTATTATCGCAAAGTATTTAGTGTTTCACGCAGCGGGGGGGAAAACAAGCTGCTCACTTCAATTTGATTGACAGTCATGTGTTTGAGAGGGGGAAAAGGTGTGCGGGGCATAAAGTGCGAGGTGCGATTATGATAAATATACACACAGACAGACAGACACACACACACAAACAAACACACGCACACCTTCTTTCTTCTTTCTTTTGTGTTAGTTGTTATTGCAATATTTAATCACATCACGTAGTTCAATGCGTTGTGTCTGTGCTTCTTCTTTATTTAATACCATTTTTTTGTTATTTTGTTGTTATATGAGGTAAAAAGTTTTTGGCCACAAACATGGCAAACGTTGTTTCCGGTTCCGCCATTAATATTAACTTGCATTGATAGTCTGAGCTTTTCACATCTGTGTTTGTTTGTTTGCGTGTGTGTGTGTGTGTGTGTAATGCTCATTACCACTTGCACACAAACTTTTGCGGTAATTTTGTGAATGTGTATGTGTACGAGTATGTGTGTGAATTTGTGTCTGATACCAAATTGGTTTTGCGGATATTGTCATTGATAGGCAAATGCGGTCAACACATGCAAAAGAGCTAACTGTCTGGCCAAAAGAATGACCAATAAAATACCAAAGTTATAGATACGTATAACTAAATCCTTGGTAAATACTCCATTAGAATTATGCCATAATGTCAAATCGTATCTCCTAAAAAACATTTTATAAGCATAAGCTTGTAAAAGAGCTACAGTTAAATTTGACATACGACTGCCTCGCAATTATAATACAAATAACAAGAAAACAATTGTTTTACAAATATATTTTAAATAAATAATCATCTACTTAGACCGGTTTTTTACTGGTTCAGATGAAGAACATCATTCAGCAACAACATATGTATCTGCAATCTTTGGCAGGGATAATTGAGTTACATTTTCATAACCAAAATCAACTCAACTCCATTCTAATAAATTGTGTGATTTCAGTTGGATTGAGTGCTTAAGGAGTGGGTGCTGGGGGTGTGTGGTATGGTGCACCCTTAACTCGCACCGTTGGTGGTGGTGGCTGGGTTAGTGCACACACGCTGATTTGTCAACATTGTGAGCCCATTGTGCGAGGCGACCTTAGGTTCAACTTGTTTGCATGAGCCACATCTTGATTAGCCCAGACACTTTCAGGCAATGAATGTGAATGTCGTCAGTCAGTCACATTGCCAAGTAGTTGTTGTTGTTGCCGTTGCCCCCTCTAATCGAATTGTTTCAGCGCCGCTCGACGGCCGTCCGCAAATCGAGTCAATTTAATTGACCTCCAGAGGTCAAGTCATTATTATTGTTGCTCTTGCTCTTGCTGTTGTTTTGTTTGCTGTATAGCGAGTAGCAGCAATTCAATCGACTGTCGACGGGCACAAAGAGCAAGTTGCTACAAAGCAAAACCAAAATAAAAAGGGGGGACACTTGGAGCATAGTAAGAAGTGGCATCTTTTGCCAGTAACCCCACAAACGGTCCATAAAGTGTGGGATTCGCCTGCCTCAGCCGCAATATGAAATTTGCCAGCGCCTTAGCTTCTTTAGTTTATTTTAATGGATTTAATTGAATTTGGCTTGTTTCAGTAGTAGTTGTTTTTGTTGTTGTTGTTTGCGTTTATTTGTCTTAATTGTCTGCGAAATAATCATAAATCAGTTTTGTATATGAGTCGTCGCGACGACAATTCACAACATATATGTGTGTGCGTGTGTATAGCGGGTGTAGCTCAGCACTTGGCTCAATCAATTTATGACATATCTTTCAAATGTTTGCTGTGCTGGTTCACTGTTTTAAACTGGCAGTCGTCTACACGCTCATCCATCCACCGCATGACGCGGCATATTTGTTCTTGTTGGGCATCTGCCTGGGAACCGTTCCACTGGGCATTCGGGCATTCGGGCATTCGGTATTCGAGCACTTGCTTCACTTGACCGCACCACATTGTTCTCGAGCACATCGAGCAGCTTTGGCGGCTCAACATTGTTTTGCCTGTCAACCCTCGTTTGTTGAGAGAAGGAGGCAGTGGGAGAAAGAGGAAAGCTGTGCTGTTCCTTTGTCTAAGTCACCCACACGCCTCAAAAAGTCGTTGTAGTCGTTGTTTGAGTTCAATTCAATGCTTTGCTCAGCTTTGTATTTAGTTAATTTAACATTTAGCATATAAGCACACATATTCATGTGACTGAGTGTGTTTTGGTTTCTGTTCCGCAGACCTGCTGCTGCTGTTGCTGCTGATGTTGCTGATGTTGCTGCTGTTGCTGTTGCTGGAGGCTTTATATCAAAGGATGCGGCAAACAGTTGGCTTGGTTCGTGTTGACAACTAAATAACACGTTAATATGTTTATTGCGTATGCTGCTGCACTGTCCCCAGAGTCTTTGTTGTGGCTGTGACCATGTGAACATCTGACCAGCAGCAGCAGCAGCAACAGCCACAACCACAATAACCCAAGCTGACTGTGTTAGGTGTCGCAAATAACACAACAAAACACAACACATATGCTCAAGCTCACCTGATGCTTGTGCTGCTGTCGCAAAACTTTCGCATTAAACATGAGGCACACATTCACATAAAACGCGTTTCACGCCCGTGCAACGATCTGGGAAAGCTGCAGTCACCTTCTCAACACTTCTCTCTGTTTTTTTTTTTTCCCCCCATCCCAACTTATACCCTCTCCTTGAGCTTTTTGCTTGACTTTTTGCTGTTGTGTGCTCTTTAACGATTTATTTATGTATTTATGAAAACGTTACAATAATCATATGCTGCATTGAGTTGATTTTGTAATGCCTAATGCCAGTGCTGGATAATGTATATGTATCGGATTCTACTGTTTCTGTTCGATTAAATAAATAAAACATTAGCCAATCCATTGTAATGGGGATGCATACACCTTATATCACTCAGAATATTGCGCAAATATATGCAACTGTTCAATAAAAATGTGAGTTATTGCAAAAGGCTTGCGGAATCGGTTTTAAAGCATTACAATTTTTGCCTACTTTATCTGTCTGTCTAACTGTTATAACCTGGAGAGCAGGAAATGAATTATTTACTTTTTAGCTATTTAATGTCGCACATATTTAATAAATACTTTTTTCAAACAGGTTCCCAATATTCTAGTTGGTTTTTAGAAATATACTATGTACAAGATTGACAGTTTAACAACTAGTTACATTTGGTATAACAGAAATTGATAAATGTATTTCAGTTATGTGGTGAGCATAATAAATAATCAAATTCTATTTTCCAAACACTCAATTAAATAGCTGACAAAAAAAAAACAACACCTTGGATCTATTTTGCCTTGACTTAACAAGCCGCAACTTATTGAAATACAGTCAGAAAATTACATGCATTATGTTGTAATGTCTAAAAGGTATACTAACAATTTGGATGATATTTTCAAAATGGATCTGACATTTGTGTCATTTTTTAAAAATAAGTTTTCTTATACTCAATTGGCTGACAGCTGCATTTCTGCACTAGCAAACAACTTCAAATAGACATTTGTCACGTGCCTAAACACACACACACACACACATACAAACTGTATGCCACGCCCATTGTGCGAGCGTTGATTGAATTAACAGATTTCAAAGACGCTTAGCGAATGGAGAATGGGGTGCAGGGTGCTAGCCTGCTACTATGGGATGGATCTGAGGTGATTGCGTAGGAAGTTGCTTTGCTAATTGGCAGTTTCGTATTTCGGCGCTGGCGCAGGCGCAGGCGCAGCTGAACTCATGCACTCCCCTACCCTACACTCCGCTGTTGTAAATGACACGCTTGCGAGTCTGAAGTTGCCGCCAAAACGCATTTACTGTTGTTCTTGTTGTTGTTGCTGCTGCTGTTGTCGAGCAAGTCAGTCAGTCAGCAGAGCAAATTAATTCATTTTCAACACCTATTTTGACAGTTCATAAAATACATTTGTCATAAAATCGGTCACTACGGTGACTACGGCCAGAGCCAGACTGGATGAAAACAAACAACAACGACTGTCGATGTCTGTTAACTCTTGACTGCTGACTGCTGAATGGTCAACTCAGATCCGTTGGCACTGTGGCGAGTTGAAGATTTATCGTGGCTCATTGAAATGCAGCTCGCTCTTTAAAAAAAATAAAATAAAAAAAAAAGCTTGTCCAGTGCTGGGACCCTGCCATGTCAAATTTGTCCCTTTCGCAGCGAGATGTGACTGCTCTCTCAGCATGTTTGAGTTTTCTATTCATCCACACCATCCCTTCCCTTCCATCATCTTCCCAACCCCTGGGCTGAGCTGAGCTGAGCCGAGCCGAGCCGATCGCGGCCCCAAAATGTCCCAAAGCGAGTTTGTGCAAAAATCTTAACAAAGTTATTTTAGCAAACGGTACGACAAAAAATGTCATGTCCTTAAACATTCAACGGTTGCCTGCCCACTGCTCCACTGCAGCCCCTTCGCCACTTTTTCTTCCCTTCCCCACTTGCCTCTCGTTGCTGCTGCAGTGCAATCGATATGCGTGCAGATGCTCCACTTTGATCAGGTCATCAGCGACACATCGTTCATCATTCCATGCGGACGTTGCCCAGGAATGCTGTGCCTGCAGTCAATGGCCAGCGTATAGCAGCTAGCAACACACACACATACACACATAAAGTGCGGCATGACCAGTAGCCGGTACGAAGACAATGGTAAAGCCATGAAAGGAACGCTTTTTAAGTTTTACGCCAACCTAAAACCCGAAACAGCCCCAAAGACCCAAAGTCTGACTCGATACGCAGTGCAACTAACTTGGCTGGTAGCCAGTAGTGTCCAGTAGACAGTATACAGTAGCCAGCAGCAGCAGATGCAGCGACTTTGACGGATGAATTTCACAAATAACTTTAACTGCAACGCTGTTGTTTTTATTTTTGTATTCTATACACTTCCAAGGTATCTTCACACATTTTAATGCCGTGTGTAACGGATTAAAGCAAACAAATAAAAGCTTTTTGACATTTGAAATAATTTACTAACATTTTTGAAAGTGTCTCTTGTCTTTTAATGTATAGAAACTTTAATTTGTAATTAGTACTCTTTAACTATTAATTGTCGCCAATTTGTATTTAAATTCGATTATTATGAACAATTTATTAAAGACTAACATCTAAATGAGTCCCTTTATCATCTGGATGAGATGAGATAAACTATTTGTATTTTTATTTTCTTTATGTTAAAAGAGCATTCAATATTCTGCGCTTTAAAATAAGTTCCTTCTTGTTTTTGATTTTCAATTTTTTTCTTTTAACTTTTTTTTTATTTTGCTGCGTTATTTATTGTTCGAGTATTTCGCCTGCTCAACACACCAATACCAATTTGGTATGGAGCTTGGGCTTCTGTTTGGTTTTCTGCCTGTGCCTGGACACAACCTTGCTGGGTTTTGGAACGAAACGTCAGACAACGACATCAGCGACGAAGACGACTAGCAGGAGTATGAGGACGCGGACGGCAATGCGTTGTCCCCGTTGTGTCTAAGTTTGGTATGCGTCATTTTTACGAGGAAATTCTTTAGCGCAAAACTTTTGCAACGTCCTGCGAAGCGCAACTGCAACTGCAACATCAACAACAACAACAACATCGCTGCAAATGTCACTTTGTGGCTAATTTATGTAAACATAGTGAGTATAGCAAGTAATTTGAGCAGTCAACTTGAACTCAAAGCTAGGCAAACTGAGAACAAAAATGCTTCTATAGCTGTATCCTTGACTAGCAATTTCATTGGACGCCTGCAAAAATTCCCAGCTAACTAAGCTAAGTAAGCAGTCAGCCCAAAAAGAAGACAAATGTGCCATTGTTCGCAGGTTTAAATTGTATCAATTAAAAAGTCAAAGCCAAAAGGTCTTAGATAAAGTGCTAGTTGGCCAAGTACTTGCTGACGCTTTCTCGACCAAAACCAATGAAAAAGAATTGAGCCTTTGTGGCATTGTGGAATTTGTGCATTCCCCGGCATTCCATGAGCATGAACATTTTTAAATTGAAATCACAAAAACGTTCAAATGCAAAAATCCCTTATGCGACATTTACTGACGCAATACAGTCGCAATCGCAAACGCAGTCCGCCCGGGCCAGGTTCTTGGATGGGACTTGGGTTAAGCGGCCTTGTTTGGTCTGCCAGCCAAATTCTTTGATTTTGCCAACAAATCTGTCCCAGCTACAGATTCAGTTTCTCGCTTGCCATTGTACTGCACAATGGTGCCACAAGGTGTTGATTTAATGAGCAAAAAACAAGACTGAAGTAGGCGACATTTGAGGTTTGTCCGCAGCTTTGCTTTTTATTTTTACTTCTTGTGTATATATCGCTGACTTTGACTTGTAGCTTGAACCTGAAATCTGAAATCTGGGACTTGAACTTGAGTGAAGTGTCTGTTGTGATTATGGTTGTTGTTGTTGTTTTGGTTTCTGTTGCTTGTTGTTGCGGTATGTCGAGAGCTTGTGACGGCGCTTTAAGGACTCAAAACTCAAATGCATTTGATTGACATTCTTGGCTTTTCGATTAAGCTGTGGCAAAAATCCAATAGCCACTTACGCTTAAGATTTAATTTAATTTTGCCCCTAAATATAATAAGCTGCAAATGAGCTTTAAAGGAACAACAGATAACAAGATTCTGCCAGACTCTGTGGCCTCAATCGCAGCTACTTGAAACTTGATAAAATGCACATCCCCCACAGCCTCGCCCTTAGTAGTATCTGCTTTAGCTGCTCCATCCTTGTTTTGTCGTTATCTGTAAATTGCTGTGGAGAACTGTGCCTTTGAGCACATAATGGAACCATTCAGCGTCGAGTGTAAAAGCCTGAAAGCCTCAAGCATATCCTGTTGCATTCTTTATGATTAATGGAACAGATTTTATGCTTCCTTCCGTCGGCTCGCCGAACAAATGCCACTTAACTTGTTTCAATTGTAAATGTGTAATGTAAATGTGTAAATGCATTAACGTGCTGACGCGTGCCTCTAAAAAAGTTCTTGCTGGGATTCGACACTTTTTTGTTGGGTTCTTTTAATAAAACGCAGCCAATGCAGCACAGTCAAGTGCTTATAATCCAAAATTAAGGGTTTGACAGGTTTATGTATAATTGTTTTTTTTATTACGATTTTCCTTCATATGTTTTTTTTTTTGTATGTTTGTTTTTATTGTTTTGTTTTGATTTGATTTCGTTTAGATTTTAATATTACGACAATTACTACAACTTAAATGGGATTGGGTTTTTTCGGTTTTTGTTTTTTTTTTTCTTGTATGTTTTTTTGTTTTGCATCAACTTCAAGGCTAGGCTTCTGTCTCAGTATCTCTATGTATCGTATACATATGTATTACTATATTTGAGATTTGTGTACTGTTTTCTGTTTGCTGTTTCTGTTTGATTTATTTAGAAAGTAGTTGCCATTTTCTAGATTAAAACTATTTAATTAATTAAATGCTAGCACATAAATTGTTATTCATATTTCATTGCTATCGCATATACACATTAACATGTACGTTATGTTGGATGCTGTTGTTGTTGTCATTAATTGCCTTCTTCAAGTAGTTGCTGTTGTGTTTGTTGCTGTTTAATTTGATAGTTTATAATGCAACTGAATGTACACGCACATATGGAAATTAAATTTATGTTGTTGTATTTCATTTCAATAATTCGGCTTTGATTTTTGTTGATGTTGTTGTTGTGTTTATAAATTAAACTACAATTAACCACAAGCACTAAATACCGCTTAAATAATTATATTAAGAATTACAGCTACAGCAAGCACTACATCAATATATACAAATATATATATATATATTGATTTAATATGTATATATATTTTATACTACAATTTTTTGCAATTTTAGCTGCTCTAAAATAATGTTTTGTTATATTAATATTAACTTTACATTTTATGCAATTTTACTCAATATGTTTAAATTATATTTTTTGTTTGTTTTTCTTATGTTCTCTAAATTTAACATTTTGTTTGTTTCTTTTTTTAAACATTATTTTAGCTTATTGTATTAAACGTTCTTTTTTACACAAATTTACAATAAAAAATTTTTGTTAACGCCTTTTTTCACACAATTAAATATGTCTTATTAATTTTTTTTTTTGTAAATTTCTTTTGATTATGAACTTGACAGCGGCTTGTTTGATTTTTTTTAATATTATTTATATTGCACATAACATGAAAATAGTTATTTTGTTTTTGCTTTGTTGCCGTTAATATTGTTTCCGAGTGCAGTTGAGACATCATTATAAAAATTATATGCAAAAATGTTCCGTTGAGATCTGATTTTTACTGATTCTTTTTGTTTTGTTTGTTTTTTGCTCGTTCTATAAAACATAAAGGAAGCGGTAAATAAACTAAACAAAAAACAAATTATACTCGTAAATACCTTTACGTTTGCTTGGCTCTAAAAAAAAGGCTTAAGATCAACAGCTGATTTCATGTTTAATTGTTGTTTTATATTATTTAATTTTTTTTTTTTTTTAGTTTTTTTGTGGTTTTCATATCATATTTTCTTTTATTGTTTTATTGTTGGTATTTATACATTATGCAATTAGCTATAGTTTACACAAAAAAAATATATTGTATGTATGTGTATATAAACAAAGTAAAGGACACGTTTTAAGCTCGCATAAAATTATCTTGAGGAATGTCTGTCAGTGTATTTTTATTTTTGTGTGTATACATTTTTAATTATTATATGTATATATATTTTTTTATATATATTTTTTAATAGGTATTGTATTTCTTATAGAGACTAACTTTAAAACGACTCATTCACATTTAAAAATTTTTTAAATATACAAAATGGTTTTACGGCCTATCAACTGCTTTACATATTAATTAATATTTTACAATGTTCTGTTATGTATGCATGTTTGTATTTATGTATGTATGATCATCAATCAATGCTCAATTAATATTTAATTATTGGCTAAGATTTGTTTGTTGTATTCACTGCCCCGTTGTGACCCTATCGCCATCGCCCACGAAAACCGCATCATTCGGATGATGATGAAGATGATGGTGATGGTGATTGTGGTGCAGATTCAGTTCGGCGCAGGGCCTATTTGCCTCATAGGATTGCGAATGCGCAGACTGTGGTGCTGGCCACGCACCACAAGGCGGCGGGTGCAGCTGATTCGGGTGCTGTTAAACCGCCGGCCACACGCTGCAAAAGGAAAGCATAAAACAAAAGAACCAGAAAACAAAACGTCAGCAAAGAGGTAACGACAATCGACAGAAATATGTGATGCAAAAAATGGTGACTTGTTGAAGGTTTTGCGATGGTTTTTGTTTGGTGGTATTAACTTACGTTAGTAATGATGGATTCGTCTCGGGCTGATACCAATACTGCGGCACATAACCGCCCATTTGAGGTGGCGGATTATGATGGTGCGATTGCGGATGCGGCGCCGCTGGATGAGGTGGCTGTGGTGTCATTTGCGGTGGTGGCTTATGATCAATCCAATGCGGTTTCTGGTCCCATGGCGCTTGCGTCGGCGGACTTAGACCCGTGGGTGGAAACTCTAAAATATATCAATTAAAAATAGTAGAGAAATATTATGAAAATGATATTAAAACATTTTATTTAAAATTCTTTAAGTATTTTAACTTACCGGGTGATAACTCAGACACAGGCGTACTTGATGGCGTTGGACTATGTCCGGGAGGTAGATAATGTGAGGGTGAGCCGCTGTTTGAGCCACCGCCGTTATTACCGCCTACAAACAGAAATTTAAATTTTTATTCGTATGTTTATAAAAACTAATAATTTTGTTAAGGTAGACAACTTACCGCTGTGCATTTGATTAGGACTATGTTGACCAGGGTTGGGTCCACCACCGCCCAGTGGCATGCCGCTGTTGGTGCCCGGACCCTGTGCGGCCTTCATCATCTTTTTGTACTTGGAACGACGGTTCTGGAACCAGATTTTCACCTGCAAACAGATAGGGATAACGTATTCAGTATATATTGAAAACAATAATATTAATAATCATATATGTATATCTGCCAACTGTATATAGTGTGTACTTAAACATATGTACCTAACAATTATGACGCAATTGATTCGCGTTCACAACTCAGCATGAGTTTCAACTTTTTGTTGTTGTCGTTGTCGTTGTTGTTGTTGTTGGATACTACCGTGTATAGAAATTAAGTTGTCGGCTCAATGGCTATATTAAGAGCAAAAGCGGCTTTAATTAAGTAATAGCAAACATCTCTGGCAGTTGTTATCAAAAGTGATTAAAATCCAATAGAATAAAATCAATTTTCAATACAATGTGCCATTTAACTAAGTTAGTTACAGTTTTTAGAGTCACTAACAACGTTTGCGACGGCATTTCAAACGGCTTTTCATATGAAATTAAAAGTGAATGCTTGTGAAAAGCAGCTGGCAGCTAAAATGAATCCAACACTTGGCTTGTCACACACACACACATTCATACCGAATAAATGCAGACAAACAGAAACAGTAACAGAAAACACATTTTGGCAGCGTGCGACAATTGCACAAATGTCTTTATTCACGTGTGAATACTCGCTATGTACATATGCATAAGTATCTATGAGTCTTTTTTAAGTGCAGTGTAATTTCTGCGCCTCGCCAATTTTGTCATCAGCGTCGTCGATTATTTGCAAAAGCCAAAAAACACTTGAAGCGACAGCAAATGAGCCAAAAAACACACACACACAACAAATACAAAATGTATCTCACAGTTACTTTCAATTTTCATTTTAAAATCGCAACGAGTCAAGTCTCTGCCGTTGCTGTTGTTGTTTTGTAGAACTAATTGTGCGCTGAGCTGTGCGCACTTCACTTTTGAAAGCCAGCCAACGGCAGCAGCAACAACAGCAGCAACAGGCAGCTTCAGATACCCCGCTTAGCTCAATCTGTAGTGAGTAAAGTAGAGTGTGTAGTATGTGTGTATAAATATAGAAACAACAGCAGCGCGTATCTAATGCTATTTATGCGCGCTTTTAACTCTATCTACAGCTTGCAATCTTACACATAGACACACAAATTGTTGCTATAGCTATAGCTAGGTAATAATACATATATATCTATCTATAACCGACTTGTTCAAGGTCGTTCTTCGCGGTTGGTTGGATTTTTGTAGCATAGCATGCGCTGTTTTCTCTTCATTTTTTTTTTTCGTTACCCTTTCAATACCCTATACATAGAATTGTATATAATTTAGTTATGCAATGGTATGTAACATAGAAACCGAATATACAAAATACTAGACTCAAACCAATCTTTGTTTTCTCTCAATGCTTTTGCTTGACCTTTCACATGCTCATGAAAGGCATTTAAAAAACAAAAAACTTAAAAAAAATAAAACTGATGAGCTGTTTACAGGGTACTCTGAAAATAGTAAAGTTCATTTTATTACTACTGTTGCCAGTTAAAATTTTGCTTTGGGCAGCAAATTTCACTGGCTGTCGCTTTTTTATGTCGTCTGTAAAAAGTTTGGCTTTTGGGACTTTTGGGCACTGTGCCTGCGATTTTTATGTGCATTCCAAGCTCTGAGCTGAGAGCGCCGGTAGTTGATTCAATTAAGCGATAACTACCGGTATTGACTATGGCCAGACATGTGCGCTAATCGTTTTGATCACCGGATTGTTGGATTGCCAGATTGCCGAATCGTTGACATTGACGACGTTGTAGCTGGCTAACCAAAAAAAAAAAAAACTAAATAGAAACACAATAAACGTTTTCATTTTCATTTCGATAAAATGTGCAATCAAGCGGCAAACAAAGTTCAAATGGGAGCAGGGGCGCACCGCTTCAATTGAGCATCGTCTTTTTGAATAGTTTAGTTTTATTCTTACCTTGATCTATGCGGCTGCAAAATTGTCGTATGCTAAAGACAACATTTACAACAGTATTTATTATTTTTAATTTTCTTATTTATTTTAGTTTTTTGCTTGGATTTGTTTTAGTTGCGTTTTTGGTTTCTGTTTTTTGTTGTTTGCCGCCAACAGCATGTCTATCAGCAGTTACGCAAGAGAGACCATGCGCAAAATATAAGCTCAAAAATGAATATTGTCGATGTTGCCACAAAATGCTAAAGGCACAGAAAAACTCACGCATTTATCTATGCAGCTGCAAACATCTAATAGTGTTTTTGCTGTGGTAATCATTTCAAAATATTGGTGGAAGTAAAAGGTCTGCAAAGGTCAGAATTCATTACTACTATTTTATTAGAGGTCAGAACTCTATGGTCTAATAATTAAACATACATAAACATATAAATACAACGAATGGCATTAAACTAATTGATCGTACGCAATAATTATTTTATTTATTAAAAGCTCTTAAATTCACTTGTCGACTATTAAATAGTCAGCAAGCGCTCAATTATCGGATTTGCATTTGTAACGTGTTTTGATAGGATTTTTTTTTTATACTTTTTGATCAAATTTTTACACCATACATTACATAACAGCTAATTTAATGCAATTGGCTTTAAGAGCTGGCCCAAAAACTCAAGCTCCGCATGACAAAATGCGATCTATAGAAACATATGTACATAAATATCTTGCATATTTTTGGGAAGAACACTTAAACGCAAACTCTAAATAATATTGTTTACCCCCACTCGAATTGCCATAAATATTTATGCAAAGCATAAAAAAAACTGAAAGAGAGAAGTTTAAGCCACGCACGAGAGTAAAAGTGAAGTCAGACAGACTGTCTGACAGACGGACAGATGGACAGATGGACGGGCAGACAGTCTGTCAAATGTCAATCAGCCTTATGTCATGGCAATGGCACTCGGTCTTCGACTCGAAGTTGGACACTGAAATCGTCGTCTACATCTGCAGCTCCATTGGTTTTGTGGCTTTCGCATCAATTTGTACCACTTTCATATGGACAAATATGGCAAACAAACGTAAGATACGACAACAACTAAATAACGAGAAATTAGCATGTCACTGTGTCACTTGAAGCAGTGGCAGAAGCAGAAGCATCAGCAGCAGCCACTGCTTCCAAAAGATATCCGTCTTTTAAGCCAGACTTTATTTTATAAACTTTCTGCTGCTGTTATGCTTTTTAAATGGGTTACGAAATGTCAAAATACTTTTCAACCTCTAAAACAAAGATATTATTCAATATATTTAAATGAAATGAAGACCATTTTGTTTAAGCTTTATTGTACTTTCTTTTATCAATATGTACTTTTTGTTGTTAGTCGCTTTTCTGCAAGAGTATCGACACTTCGTTAGGCTATATGCAAAATTTGCCTATTTATTAATGCCATCTTTTGCATTATCCTTTTCACCCACTTTGTGGCTTTGTGGCACTTTTCCTTCTGCTCCATCTTCTTCTTATTGCTTGATCACTTCCGCAATATGTCACTTGGCAAGATAATTTATGCATGGCAGAACCAAAATTGATGGTCAAACGACAGGCCAACAACAGATGCGTCCCAGCAGGCTTTCTAATAATCAAGCAGCAAAAGTTGTTGCCGGTGCTGTTGCTGTTGCTGTTGCTGTTGCAGTTACTGCTGCTGTTGCATATCACAGTTTTGAGTCTTGTGGACAACTCTCTGCAGTGTGCGCCGTGCACCTGTGTGTGCGCAATTGAAAAAATTGAAGAAAAAAAAATAAAAGAAAAACTGGTTTGTTGACGCAGTTGCCAAAGTGCGTTGTGTTGGTCTTAATTCAAATGTAAATACGCCTTGCGGCTGGGCATTTAATTCATTTGACAGTTGAGCATTTAAAACGTGGGAAAAGATAACGCAATCGATTATTGTATAACTTAACATATTTGCATGCCCATGCCTGTGCTTGAGCACATTTGATTTTTAGCTGATTTGTGTGGGAGAACTTCGAAATGAGTATAGGTTTCCTTGGAAAAGTCGCAAACAGTTCGAGTTCACTTTTTTCTCTGCACTTCATCTATGATGAATTATGGCTTTGCTACGCCCCAGTGCTAAGGAACTAAGACTCTCAACGGTCAGCAGGTCATAAATAAATGCAGCTCCAAGGAAGTTAACACTTTATTAGCAAAAGCCAAAGCCGAAGCCATAGCTAAAGTCAAAGTAAATAGACTAGACAGCAACGCTGCGCCCGGTTAATGACAACAGCAACGCCTTCCCAAAAACAAAAAGCAAAAAACCAATACCCATTGTTGTTGCATTTTCCATTTTGGCCATTTCAAGCATAGCTGCAAATGTTGTCTGCAAAATGTGTTTATGTGTTTTATTTTTTGCTGCGCTCGAGCGTTGCACTTGGCGCTGGATTGTTGTTGTTAGTGTTCACAAATTTATGGCTACTAACAACCACAGGAGCAACAACCACAACAACAACAACAACAGCAGCAGTCTGGCTGCCTGCAGTGTTTTCCCCGCATTGTTCTCAGCATGCTGCTTGTTATGTTGCCCAACAATAAGCTTTTTTTAAGCTTCTCTTGCGGCTCTTGGCTTTTCATTCATAAATTCCATGCAACAAGATTTTAACATATTTGCAGCACATTTTTGGTGCGCGAATTTGCAATTTGCTGGCCGCAAAACGGCGGCCAAACATAAAACCACTTCTGCCTTGGCTTTTTATATTACTTTTGCGGCTCTTTGAATTATCTCATGCCGCATTATAGAGGCCCGCCTGCTGTTACACTTTGTAAATATTTTGCTAACCCTGATTAATGGCACATTTAAATTAACGAAGCTACCAAATTGACAGCAAAACACAGCAGCTACACAGCAGAAACATCTGTTTATTCCATTCATTGATGATAACTTTAATGTATATTGCGCATACGCACTGTTGTTCACTTTCATTTAGTTATAATTTGAATTAGTGTCGCCTGTCTTTGGCTGTGGCTCACTTGTCTTTAGTGTTTTCCATTTCAGCTTTTGTTTTTCGTAAATCCGCTAATGGCTATCAACTTTCCTTGCAACCAGCACGCGCCGTGGTCAGTTAATGCGGATTGCCACTTGCCACTTGTCGCTCAAGACTGGTGGTCAGGTAGTCACTAAGACAGTTAGTCAGTGGGTATATGGCTGGGACGTGTTTAGGCAGCGACGTCATTCCCAGCAATCTATTTAAATCGCGCTGCAATAGCCGAAGCAGCGGCAAATATTTAATTTATGCGCAAAAGATGAAGAAAAAAACAACAACCATAAATATTTAAATGCTCGCCAAGAGCGAAAAAGAGAAAGAGAGAGAGAGGGAGCCACACGGAAAAAGAGATATTAAGCTTACAAAAAAAATCTTTGCTGGCTGCGCGATATAAAATAAAAATTTTTGATTTATGATCTTGTCGCTAAAGTTGTTCGTCAACAGCCGGCGACTAGCAGCAACAACAATAACAAGTTGTAGCTGGCGCAACAAGTGCTTTTCGACCGGGACCGGTCAGTAAGCGGGGAGTGAGGAAGTAAGATAGAGGGGTTTGCGAGGGTAACAGCTGGCAATCATTCACAAAACGCGGCAACTTTTGCGACACGGCCAATAAAAAAAAAACGAAATGATTTTTATCTATCCAAAAAGTAAAAGCCAAACAATCACAAAATATATTGTACAACAAAAAAAAAAGAAAAAAAGCATTTATTATTATTATTTAATGTTTAAGAAACAGATTGCAAATTTGAGATTGCTGCCAGCAGCAAAATCAGCAGCGGCAGCAGCAACAGCAGCAGCTACTTAATGTTGCTCATGTCGCTTGTTGTTGTAAGCGTTTTGCATGCAGCAGCTGGGTACATGTGTGTGTGTGTGTGTGAGCTACACAATTGTTGCGTGTGTGGTTGCGCTGTGCAAGAGAAACCGCAACAATTTTCAGCACCACCCACCGCACCCAACACATAACTAACTAAACAGCAATGGGCGACTCAGATTTTCTTAACTTGACTTAACTACAAAGTTGTTGGTGTTGTTGTAAGTATATTTTTTCTTGCTGCGTTGCTCTTTTGACTGCCATGGTTGACGGATTACGCAACTTGCCGGCCGTAGCATTTTTATATTATTATTGTTATTATTTCTCTGCCTGTTTTGCCGGTATTGTTTTTGCTGTTGTTGTTGTTGTTGTTGTTTCTGCTGCTGCCTTTTCATTGTTGGAAAATTTGTACATTGCATGCGATTGTCTGTGGCTGTTGCTGTTGCTATCTGTTGCTAGCTGTTTAACGTGCTAGCAACGGCAAAATTTGTTTATAATTTTGTATGCAGCAGCAGCCACAACAGCAACAGCAACTACAACAACTGCGCCGCAGGGCAGGCAATGACTTTAAAACCAGGCACAAAAATTTCAAAACAAAAAAAAAGACAACCATACAAAAACGAAAAAAATATAAATAATAACCAACACAATGCCATGTCGTGGCAAAAAAAATAAAAGTTTTCTTTTGAAAAGCGTACGTCTCGTTGTCTACCTACTCCCCTTGCTGCTGTCTCGAGTTCAGGCTGTGCCATGCCCTAGAGTCAAGTGTCACGCACATGCTGTACAGTTGGCCATCACTTCAGCTTTTCAGTTTTCAGCTTCGGCGTTTAAGCTACAGCTCATTAAAGGCCACATGCAAACGTTCTACAGTCAAGGCGAAAGGTTTTTGTTTTTGTTTTGTACTTCAAGTTCGTTGCCTAAGTCTTTCGATTGCCGTTGAGCCGCTTGTTAACACCGGCTGCTTAACCCCAAGAGCAAAAAGCAAACAGCAAAAAGCGGCAACTGCCAGGTACTAATACACATCAGCACTGAACAAACAGGCAACAGCTTCTCGGTTTTAGGTCCAGCTGAGGCTCTGGCCCTGGCTAGGAGGGAACTTCAGGTCCCCACGTCTCTCTTTGGGAAGGTGCAACAAAAGTGATTTCCAAATAAAATCGTTGCGGGCTGTTTGGGGCAACGCCTACCCCATGTGCATGCCAAAAGCGCCGAAAACACAAGAAAAACCCAAAATGAAAAAATAAATAAATACAATAACAAAATAAAGTAGAAAGCCACAGCAACGGTTTCAACAAAAATCGCTCAAAGGCTTCAAGGCCAACAACAACAACTACAACAGCAGCAGCTAAAACAACAGCCCGGACAGCATCATCTTGGTTTTAAATGAACGCAAGTTAACACCGCTTTGCCAGCCAACAAATTGAAAGCAAATCGATGGCAACCCGTGCCCCATAAGAAGCAGCAGCAGCAACTACAGCCACAGCATCATTATCAGCAACGTTCAAAGTTGAAACACGTGGCCAGCGGGGCACGTTTGGTTTGCCAGGTTGCCACGCAGTCGTATGTTAGCTATTTGACCCGCAACTCTGCGACTTGGATTTTTATGGCACGCACGTGGCTTTGAACGGTGGCAAATACTGCTGCTCAGTGAGGCTCAGTGAAGCTTTAAGTAGCAGTCATGCAAAATATGCAACAACTTGACCATTTTGGGTTTGTCAAGACAGGGGGAGACAGAGAGAGAAAGAGTGTGTGAGAGGAAGAGGTACTGCGATTGCGACTATTTCTCCGACTACGGTCTGATTCCCCGGGGAAGGAGAATGTGACGTTGTCTCGGCTATGCCATTGATCTTTATCAATGAGCAAGCTAGACGCAATGCAATGAATGGCGCGCGTTCATTAATTTATGCATATATAGTCAATGCGTAAAAGTGAATGAGACGCAGCAGCAGCAGTAGCCAGTGGCAAGCTATGAGCTTGCCCCGCGGGAAGCGATGCTTAATAAACAATAAATATGCAATTAGGCAAGGCCGATGCTGATGCTGAAGCTGAAGACCGTGTATCGATAGACTGTGGCAAGAGACTTGCGGTTCATTTATATAACGCAACGCGTCTCTAATACAGCAACAACAATTAACAAGTTGCTGTTTGTGTTGCTGCTGACTGTTGCTGGCTGTTGCTGGCGTTGCGCTTAATGAGAAATGAGCTCGCACTCCTTGGAGGCAGCCACGTAAAACAATTTATAAATAAATAAAGATATTGATCTAATTTCTATATAGGCTTCGCTTGATGTTGCTGTCGCTGTTGCTGTTTCTGTTTCTGCTGCCACGGTGATTGCTTAATCGCTGCCACGCATGAGCATTTCACCAGCTGCGGCTGTTGTTGCTGCTACGGGTTAGCTTTCAGTCACGTACTTGAAGCGAGCCATAAAATGTGACAGGAGAAAGATGCACACATTCAGATACTTTCAACAAGTTTCGATCAATTGCAACTTATTTATTATTAATACATTAATAATCCATTCAAAACCAAAAAAAAGACTTTAACAAAATTGAATTAAATTATAAGCCTCATTTACTTTAATGTCTTTATTTAAGATCTACTATGAAATTGCAATATTAAGTGTGCGCTTTTCCCAAGTGTACTTCCAGCTGTAGAAGTAGCTGATATAGTTGTTAGCCATTTGTCTAACGGCCCATTCCATCCTCTACACTTATGTGTTGCTCTTACATTTGGGTTCTGTAGAAGTCAATGTCAATGCAACAAGTTGGCCGCATGCCAATTGCCAAAGTTAGACAAGTTAGCGTAACAAACCGAGCATTTTACTAACTCAATTAGTGCTTTATTGGCGCAGAGAAATGCACCTTTTGCCATTTGTAGCTGCATACGAAGAAACAATTAAACAGCAGCAATAGCATCGACAGCTGAGATAAATCTCGCAACTGTTCACAGAGCTGTTGTTCACATTGCCCAGCAGCGGATGATGAGCATCCGGCGTTTGCCCGATTGCCCATTCTTAAAGCCAGCTTTGTGTATATGCATCTGTGTGTGTGTGTGTGTGTTTGTTGTGCAACAATGTTGTCAAATCCGGAAACTGTTCCCATGTTCATTCCAGTCACAGTCGCTGTGAACAATATTGAATAGTTGTATAGTCGTATAGTCGTACAACAACGAGTGGCATGCAATGCGAAAATTGCGAATAGCTCAAAAACGTAAACGAATACAAATACAAGCTGCGAAATTTTGTATTCTCATTCGCATTTGATTCACCTGCAAGGCCTTGAAATTTTGTAATTCTAATTTGTTGGCAGCAAGTTAAACTGAGTCAGTGTTGTAGTTCTGCTTTTGTAATCCATCAACAGCGCAGCAACAACAACTATAACAGCAACAAAAGCAATAGCTTAAAAATTATGATGAAAAACAACAGCAGCAGCAGCTGACGCAAAAATGTTTCAACAATAAATTGGCGGCAGCATTTGATCAACAATTGCCAAGGTGAGATTCTAAGCAGATACAAAGCTAGCAACAGCCCCGCGTCTCTCTTGTTGCTGCTGCTGCAGTTCCAAGTTGCTGTTGGTGAGGAGGGCGTGTCGGGTCGGAACGCGCGCACAGCAACAACAACAGCAACAATGCAAAAAAAATAAAGATTTTTGTCGAACAACAAAACTTGGGAGCGCGACGCGCGTTTAAGTTTTACTTAGTCAACGTTGTTGTTGTCTGTCTCTACTTATTATTATTATAGTTGTTGTTGTGTGTGTTTGCTACAGTCACTGCAAAAATATTAGTCATATTTAATTTAGTTTCGGCTTCGCTGCCTGCAGCAGGTGACAGTCAAAAGTTAAGCTATACAACAGAAATAAAAGAGCAAAACTAAAACGTTTTTAGCTTCCAACTTGCTGCTTATGTCATGGCAAATCTCGAAGGGGGGTAGCAGATAAAGCGGTTTATAAGGCAAAACGCAACTTACTGATAAATTAATAAACAATATACACTACACATTTTTTTATTTATTCATTTTTTTTCGTAGAGCAGCAGCTGCTGCTGTTTTGGGAAATACTCAAAGCCAAGTCTTGTCTGTTTAATATTAATGTGATTTTGTTGAAAGAAATACTTGTGTATATTGATTATTTATGTATTTCTATACTATATGCTTAATCACGTGTCGTATTGTATTGACGTATCTATTCGTATTTGAAAGTAATGACTTTTGTGAGACTTTTGTTACTGGGAAGCCCCACTTGAGGCTGAAAATGTAACAATAAGCCTGTACAAACTGAACTATACTTTACTATATATATTGTTTGTGCAATGTAACTATGAAAAGTGATAAGTTTTAAACTTTGATCAAATGACGACGCGATTGGGAGTGTCATAAAACTAAATTGTTGAACACATCAATCAAGTTTATGCTCCATAAGTAAACATTTTATATTAAAACATGTTTCTTGCACTACCCAAGCAACTAATATTTGTTTCCCCTCTGCCTATGCAGTTAGTCAATTATTTAACCACAACTTTAATTACCGCTAGTTAAATTGCTGCTCACACAAATTCTTAAGCGGCACTGCATAGCCACAAAACTAAAGAGCGCTCATAAAAATGCACTTGAAGCATTTTCCAGGCCGTCGCACACAACTCCACCAAATTGGAACGAGTTAGGGTATAGGAATAATAAAAAACAATATAAGTTATAAGCTTCATACTACTATGCCAAACAGGCGAACAAATTAAGTGAAAAGAACAAAAGCTGTAAACATTGAGGCTAAACATTTATTTATGAAGTGACCATTTGAAAAGGTAGAGTATTAGACCAATAGATGCTCTGTAAACAAATTAAACTAAATGGCTAGCACATTGCATAGCTGTAAGCCAACCCATCAACCCCTTTAGAATAAGTATACGGCATATACAAATCATTTTTGTGGTCAGCATTTCATAATTACGCGATGGTGACGATCTCGTTTTACTTTATGAGATTTTAACAACCAGATAACCACAATAACAACAAAAAGTGTGGCGAGTAATTGCACAATTTATATAAGCGCATTCTTTTGGTTTTTTTTTCTTTTCGTTTTTTTTTTTTTGTGATTCGTATTTTGTTTTGTTTAGTCGTAATTTAAATATTATTATTTTTGTTTTTTTTTTCCAAGCAAATGAAATCATGGCCAGCTAACTATTATTTGTCGCTTTAGTTGAGGTACTTTTTTTATGTAGTTGTAGTTGTTGCTGGGATTTTCTATGCATTTTCACACAGGGCACCCAACGGATATCACAAAACAGCGATCATGATAATGGAAAAACAGCACGAAAACGTACAGAAACAGAAACAGAAACAGAAAAAAAATAGTACAAAAACAAACAAAAGAGTGGAAAAATGTACAAAATTAACCAAGCGTTAAAAGTTGTTTGCTATTGTTGAAAATGTTATTTTTTTTTCTATTTGTTGCTGTAGCAAATGCTGTCTCTAAAGATTTTCACTGCGCGCATCTCCCATCGAACCCAAATATAAAAACAAAGAAAAAAATATACATTAATTGGGGTGTCAAAGTACATGGCCCCCAGCAACGATAATGGCAACAGTATGAGATATTTGAGCAGTTTAATTGGCATAGTATTTGCAAGGCCAACAGGAGCAAGGCGTAAAGAAGGAGTTGACTGTCTAAGGGTTGCATCGGTGGCTTCATATTGCCAACTATTCAAGAATAAGCTTACGCATTTGCAAATTTGAGAACCAATTATAACATGAGCTCTCGCTGAGTCATCCCCAACGTCAGCGCCCTCCATCGTAATCGTCATCATCATCATTGTCGTTGCTGTTGTTGTTGTGGAGCAACCCACCCACAGCCAGAGGGCAGCGCAGCAAAAGACGCGCGCAAATCTTAACGCATCGATTAAAAATACATCATAAAGCAGAACTCGAACTTCAAGTACAACTTCTGGGGTCTGGCTTGGCTTGGCGGGTGTTACCAACTTGGTTGGTTGCCGTCATCATGAAGTTGATTTTCGTTTCATTTATAATAAAATAATAATTATTGTGATTATCGCGTAACTGAAATCTTGAGTCGCACAAGTTTAGCGGCAGGCGTAGACACAAAGACTCTTACATGCATCCTTGAGCCATAGTCAATGCTGCTGTTGTTGTTGTTGTTGTTATTTAGTACGCGTGTTTGTGTGTGTTTGTTGGTAATTAACCCGCCAACCCCAAACGACAGTTAGCAAGTTGCGTTTAGACGCCACGTAATATTTGTCAATAGTTTTGGGCCATGCCCAAAAATTGTAACCCGACACAAAGCCTCTCCTTTCAACCCCCTCTCTGTCAGCTCAATTATCGTAAAATTGTATTTATTTGAATACTCTCACTTTGCCGTAAGATAGATAGATCTGCCTGCCTCAAGTTGCTGACTTGTTTCTGCACACACACTTTTTTTTTGTAACTTTTATTGCAAACGTTTTATTTTGTAATTTCCTGCGCACTGTTGCTGTCCATGTTGACGAAGCTGTTGCTGTTGCTGCTGCTGCTGCTGATCCGCTGACCAGTTTGCACATTTTGAAAGCTCACAAAAATATTGTGAATGAGAGCTA
The DNA here is from genome assembly GCA_035044725.1 of Scaptomyza caliginosa. Classification (NCBI taxonomy): domain Eukaryota; kingdom Metazoa; phylum Arthropoda; class Insecta; order Diptera; family Drosophilidae; genus Scaptomyza; species Scaptomyza caliginosa. The sequence goes on along the minus strand of JAWNNR010000004.1, from coordinate 156,839 downwards.
AGAGAGGCAAGTTGGCTTTCAACAGCGAGCGACAAGCGTGAAATCTGTCCAGCAGCCTGGACCACTTGGCTGAAGCTACTAATAGGAAGTGGATGCGGCTGTCGGACGCCTAGTGACAGGATGTTAAGGCTGTGTGTGCTACCCGATAAAAACAACAGAAACTTAATGATAAGCAAAACTGGAGCAAAAAAGAGCCCAACTTGCTTTCTATTGCTATTAAGATAGATGAAAAGATATGTACTTGTAGATTGCTTACAAGTTATGAAGTTGATGTAGCTGCCAGAAGAAGAGAAAAGTAGCAAAAAAAAAAAAAGAAACCAATGGATGTCAGCTTGTAGATATAGTAACTGGTTATAAACAAGACATGCAAATCCCAAAAGACAAGAAAAATGAGTTGGGAACCATGCGAAAAGTGAGAGGAAACATTGTTGCTTAAGCAAAGTGAAGTTGGAAGCAAAATTTCTTAGTAATACAAATATATACAAACGGCTAGTAAAAGAATATAAGATAAAATAACCGGGCCACTAAAATAAACTCAATGATCTATAAGACAATATCAGAAAACAAAATGCTTAGAACACATTGTTTTTCTCCAAGTCATCATTGGCCCACATACAGTCATACTTTGAACATGACTTATCTCTTAGCTGTAAAGCTTTTAGTAATTTTCGTTTGCTTCAAAATATGTCAACCAACATCAAGATTGCGCAAACAGCACGTAAGCACTGAAAAAATTAAAACAATGTAATACAATATATGTCTATGTCTATATACATATATTGTAATAAAACTTAAAGGCACGCTCTTGAAAGATTTAAATTGTAAGTGTACGAGTTGAAGATACTTTTCAAGATGTGCTCTATGCATTAGATGCGCTCAAAATATGCAAATGCGGTCAATTGCCTGTTGAGTAGCTAAGAAAGAGAGTGAAGAGATTTTACAGATGAGGCGACATCGAAACTGACCCAAAGTGTCGAGTGAAGAACTAAGTACCTCCACCTGCAACCCCTCGCCCTGCTGTTGGTCTCTCTCGCTCTCTCTCTCTCGTAGTATGTCGTTCTCCCTGGCTCCGGCTTGAGTAATGCATCATTGTTAATGGCAACTTGTTTGTTGTCGAGCGTCTGTTGCTGTTGCTACCGTTGTTGTAGTAGTAAGTACTAGTACCAGCATCAGTAACAGCAACAACAGCGCTGATCAAACTTAATTCAAAGTTCCTGTTACGCGAGAGTACGGTGCAAAATTTCGACATAGGGAGGCGACAACGATCAACAGCAACTGTTGCTGGTGGGTCACTCTCAGTTGCTGTTGCTGTTGCTGTTGTTGTGGCATCTGTTGTTGCAATGTGCGTATGTGTTTTGTTGTTGTTGTTGTTGCAGGCTTAGTTACAAAGTATTATGTGCCATAATTTAATTGACATTGCGCGCGTAAATCAGGCAATCACTGATACACAATGTGTTGTTGTCATTGTTGTTGTTGTTGTTGCTGTTGCTGTTGCTGTTGCTGCCATCACGTTCGCTTCAGAGCATTTAAATGGGGTCAGCAAGTTTTTCATTTTCATTTTATTATTTTTGTGTACGCTTTACCGCTATCGCTTTAAGTTAGTCGCTCATACTAACTCGACACTTGTATTATTTAAATCAAGTTGTGCTAGTTTCTTTTTTCTGTTTTGCACACTCGAATACAATTAAACTATTTGAGCACATTAGCGCTATGCGAATTGCTGTTGAAATTAATTTAATTTTATTTTAACAATTATTTCATAATCTTTAATGCTTTGATAAAAGTTTCTTTTTGGTATTCCGCAGAAATTTTATTTTTTGGTTTCTTTTAGGTTTTAACTAAAGTCCATGACCTTTGCTGGATTTCAGTACCAGCAACTCTTTTTTGGGCTAGGGGTGGAGCAGACTTATCGCTGCAAGCAACAGCAACAGCAACGGCAACGGCAACCGCAAAAACAACTTGAACAAGAACAACAGTAACAAAGGCTGCTGCGAAGGTGTGCACCGTGGGCGATGCGTCTACCTTTGCGTCTGCGTGCAGCAGCCAACACACTAACACACAGATACATTTGACTCACACGTATGAGGCAAGCGATGTTGATTTTTGCAGACAGGCCACAGCAGCTGAGCAACCCAGTCGCAAAATGTTAGTTCAAAATCGTTTTGGTGATAACCATTTACTGGCAATTATAATAGCCTTATATATGTTAAATTTCAGTTTCTCTTGCGGTTTTGTCTATTAAACAGCGTCCATAAATAACTACTAACTAAAACATTTTACTATAAGGAATACTTTTGTTTTATTTTATTAGTAGTATTTTCTTTAGGCTCTTTACCCGTTTGGCACAAGCACGAACATTTTGTCTAGAGTCTTGAATTGAACAAGCGCCGTTTTGGCAGTTCATCTGCTAAACATAAACTTGATGTTGCTGCCAAAATCCTCAAATCCTTTGTTTTCGAGTCAACGTGGCCTCCTACAATTTTTTAGCCGTTGCGCCCCTTTCTGTATGGCCCTTTGCTGGTATTGTTGTTGTTGTTCCTGGAGTAACCACAACCAGATCAAAATGTGCCGATATGAGCTCATAAACACGCAGTTTAAAAGGTTCTCTTTTTAGCTTTCCGATCAGCTCGTTGAGCGGTTCGCACGGACAGCGGCGCAGTTAAACTTCGGTTATTTTTCGTTTTTTTTTCATTTTGTATATGTTTTGCTGAGTGTTTGCGTTCGTCTCGCGCTGTCAGCTTTGAGTATAAGTTTTGGCTTTCAGATTTTTATGTAGTTTGTTTTTTTTTTTTAATTTTGGGGTCTTGGTTTTTTGATATTAAAGCATTGGCGATCAACTGCCAACGTTCTATGTAATTATTCAATTAAGCGGTAGCAGTGTAAGACCAAAAATCAGAGAAAAAGCAAAAACAGTAGCCAGCATATGGCTCTAATTGAAAATAAATCAAAGTGAAAAAGAGTATAGTGCCAAGAGTTTTTTGGTTTACTGATCTGTCGCCCAGCAGTCACCGGATACACTTTCAAAATCAAACTACAAGTGCACGTTCCTAAAACCAAGTGAAAGATGCAACTTGCGAGAGGTGTGTAGGGAGGGGCAGGTGGAACCGGGCAAGCAGCTGACAATCGACAACGAAAACAAGTTTTTATTTTCTTACAGCAGCAGCAGCAGCAGCAGAAGACGCAAAAAATAATAATAATAAAATTACCATAATTATATTTTGCAGGCAGCACTAAAAACCAGCAGCTATAAAAAAAAGCCGTACAAAGCAAGTAGCAAAAAACAAAACACAAAAAAAAACCTAGTAAAATGTGCCACAGTTTTTAGCAATGTCGTATATTATCGTATAGTTTTTTATATCCATATCCATATCCATATCCATAGCTATAGATATTGCTGTTGCATTTTTCATTAGCAGGTGTTAGAACGTGTCGCTTAGATTGAGGCTACATACTACAATACCAAACGACAAGCTGTCAGTGTCAGCTGTGACTTGAGACCTGAAAGCCAAGATCTAAGTGCTTGCCTGCCTGCATTTTGAAAACGCAAATGCGAATGCGATTACGAGAATACAAGTATTCAGCATGCAAAACTTAACTTACAACAAATTGTATAACACGCCCCAAAAACAAACCGGGAAAAAATTGTAAATATCGCATATTGAATAGTCTTAAAGCATATAATATAACAGTCAGAAGTTAATACTTTGCCTTAATATTTTCACTCAACGCTCGTACATATATATACCAAAAAGAGAAGAGAAGAGAAGAGAAGAAAAACTTAATGCTTTGAGTTGGCCACTGAAGGCCATTAAGCTAAGGGGCTGATATTGTTGGCTGTTTGTTGGTAGCCAATGCAGTTGTTGTTTGTGTAACGCATAAATCTTGAGCCAAAGCACAATGGTTTGTTTGCACGGGTCAAACATTGGCGTGGCACTTGGGCACTTGGCACACCGGCAGCAACAGCAACAACAGCAACAACAACAATTACAAATTAGCTATGGCTATGGCTATAACGATAGCTCGCTGCGCGCTGGCAAATCAATAAAAAACTTCCGTTGCGGCTGCCGAACTGAAAATGCGAGGGCGGTTTTAATTAACACGCTGCGGCAGACGAAAGCGAAAGCGAAAGTTTTGTCCTGGGGCAGAACTTACTACTAAGTATTAGTAGGTCCGAGTGATCGGCTCGGAGAAACAGTTAGTTGGGGCAACACCCTTGGCGCAGCCATAAATTTAATTTGCGTTTAACCCCTTTTTTCCAATTTTTCTTGTAAGCGCCGCAGGGTCAGCAAGATAAAGCAAATTGATTGTGTCGCCTGCCTGCTTGCCGCCTGCCCGTTGCAGTTTTAAGGGGGCGTAGTTGTTTATTTGTTTAGCTAGCTAACGGTTGGGTTGCCTAAAAATGGAAAGAAAAAAACATAGCTGCATTTGCTGACATCGATTGACAGCTGCCACATTTTATGGCCAGGGCCAGGACTGAGCCTGGCTTACATGGGGGCTTTGGCCGCTGCATGTAAATCAGCGTTTATGGGGTGACTAAGTAAACTGCTTTTGGCCCGAGCACAAATTTATTACACAGCCGCCGTGTGGCACGCCCCGCCTCAAACATATTGGGACGAAGCTCGGGTCTCGGGTCTCGGGTCTCGGGTCTCGGGACTCGAGACTTGAGACTTGAGTGTCTGTGGCATGGCAGTAACGCAGCCGTATTCAAATAACTATCTTGATAAACAACTTGCGGCTGAGCAACACCCACGCAACACACACACACACACACACACATGCAAGAACAACAACAGCAGCAGCAGCAGGGTCTTCAACTTGTTTTACAAGTTTCATTTTAGCTGACTTACAATGTGCCTTAGTTGTACTCTAGTGTATATGTGTGTGTGTTTGTGTGTGTGTGTGTGCGTGAACTTTTGTGGCACACTAATTCAATTAGGAAGCCCACGCCCACTATCAATAAATTTCTCAAAAACGAGACTCATTCACATCAACTTTTTTTTTTGTACTGTGTTTTGTTTTTTCTTCACTTTTTTTTTGCAACAGTTTTTTTTGCATTTGTATTTGTTGTTGCTGTTGCTTTTCATGTGGAAAAACTATTGTACAAAAACAATGAGCTATTCAGACAGTTTGACGTGGGGATATACTATGTGTAGTGTGTATGTCGGACGGGAACTTGAACTGAAAAACTGGGTGGGTGTCGCCAAAGCAGTCACAATGGCAGGCCTTGTTTTTGCCATTTCATAACAATTATAGTTGGTTTTTTATTTATTTATTTCTTTATTTGTATCTTTCTCTCTTTTTCGTGGGCAGTAGCGCGTGCATTTAAAAGATACTCGTCGCTGTTGTTCCTGTTGTTGTTGTCATATAAAAGTTGACATTGACACACGTGCAAAATGACTAAAAAAAAGCAGCAGCAACATACAACAGCATTTGCTAGAAGAGGAGCGCACACATTATGATATTAAACGCAGTCGTTAGTACAAGTCTGCTATCTATGCATGTTAGTATCTGAGTGAGGGTCACAGGCGTGGGCGGTAGTTTAACGTAACGTCTAGTTTGTTGTTTTTGTTGTTACTGTTGCAGCTTGGTTGCTTTGCCTTGCCTCGTTTGTCAGTCAACATTAGAGGCATGTCAACAATTCAATTTGAAATGCATTTACTGCTGCTTAATGTTTTTCTATTCCTGTTTTTGTTTTTACTCTTTGCCTGGGGCAGGACTCCATCGCTGGGGAATTGAGACAGTTGAGCGTACAACGAACAAAACAACACAAACGAAAAAATAGTTTGCATACTTAATAGAAACTTGCCATGTGCAAAGCTGGCTTTTGGGTTATAGGATTGGTGGCAGATCTATAGACAATATTAAATTGATTTGAAGTTCAATGGGAATGGAAGAGAAATGTTATTATATATATAATATTAATTTAATTAATTTAACATGATTATATAGTTTTCTTTCTGCATTTTGCAAAAAATAATTTGATAAATATTTAAGTACGAATAGTAATAAAGTGTAACTGAACTAGAACTGTTCTGTATCATCAGAAACTTTTGCTACAAATATCTTCTAAACCTGCATCCTTACATTATAGCTATGAATTATATACCATTTATATAGTGTACTATATATAGAACTCACCTGCGTTTGCGTTAGGCCCAAACTCGCTGCCAGTTCGGCACGTTCGGGCAATGCCAGATATTGAGTGCGTTGGAAACGTCGATTCAGTTGCTGAAGCTGCAGTGAACTGTAAATGGTGCGTGGCTTGCGCATTTTCTTGCCCTTGCCATTGACGCGTAGGCCGGAGTCTTCGCATTTGTCGGATATTGAAAAGTCTGCACGTGGAACGAAAAGCAAGCAAAAAAACGTTGTAGAACAATCAGTGAACCAAAACAGAATGCCCAACGAGAATAAATATTTTAGAGCGCCAGAGAGACAAGCAAAAAGGCATTTATATCGCTGCTGTATAAGGAACCAAAACGCGGCAAATGATGAATTTATAATAAGCCATAAGAATTATGGCCCGTGTGCTGCTGGACCTGGCATAACTTACAACAGTGTGCAACTTATGCATATTTATGAGCAAGTGCGCCAGGCCTTTTGGCATGCATTCCAAAGACGCTAAGTAATGCGACTGAAACTTAAAACCAAAATTTATAGCAAAGCTCTTATTTTGGGCGATGCCAATTCGAACGCTAAGTAACTTGTAAACTGTTCCGCAATTAAGGCAATTAAACAAAAACCAAAAGTTCAAAGTACTCGACATGACAATAATAACAACAGCCACAACGAGCTTTTGCACACAAGTTCAATGAGCATCAAGGGGAAGAGGAGTGGGGGGGGCAACTGCAACATCGCTAATTGTTTTAACATTAAAAAATAAAAACTATCGCAAATCCAGCAATCCAACTATTATAAAGCGCCCATATATGTAGTTATACTATAGTCGTTGCCGTTACCTGTCCAACTATATATGTGTCTTTGTGTGTGTGTGTTGAAAATATTGGCGCCGTGCAGCACGTGCTGTGGCATTTAATGACAAAATGGCAGCGTGCAAGCGAGATGGCACGATGATTTTATATATTTCCTTCGTTTTTGTTTTTTTCGTCTTTTCGGTGACCACCCAAAACACACAGCCGGCATGCCACATGGCCCATTAGTCAGACTGACACCAGGTCCCTAATGCGTGCGTGTGTGTGTGTGTGAGTAAGAGTCGCAGCCATTGGATCGCTACATACACACATGTATGTATGTATGTATGTTGCGGTAGCGACTACACCAAAGAATGGTGTAATTAATTACGCCAAACGAAAGCGTAATTACGGCAATTATAATTACAAACAACAATGTATGTAGGCTTGTGTACGTGTGTGTGTGTGGCAGTGGGCCATTTATTAATAAGCATACATTAAGCATTGGTATATTTTTGGCGCGTAATGTTTTTTGACCAGCGATCAGCTGTTTTAGCTTTTCTTAGCGGAAGGGAAACAACAGCTGCTACTCGCAATACTTTTTTGCAAATGTTGAGACTGTAAACGAGTCAAGGTTAATTGCCCGCCCGCCCAGACGATGCGGCGTATGTGTGATAAATGTGTGTGACAAAAAGTCAAATGTATGTTCCGATATATCGCTTTGTTCTATGAGTTGGCAGGCAACAATAGCTTGCCGAAATGAATTGCTTTTCACTTACGTTCAAAACTGCTCGAGCGAAACGCATTACAAAAAAAAAAATAAATAAAATATATATAACAAAAATAATAGCAATAAAAGCCAAAGGCAACAAAATTGTTTAACAAATTGCGAACAGTTAACAAAATGTCACAGTCAAGCGCACAACAATGCCAGACACTGTCTACATCGTAACAAATAGAATATCTAGTATGTAGATTTATATAACAAATATTTCGTGAATCTATGAAGTCTTATACTTCAAAATTTTTATAGCAAGAGATTATCAATATAACAAAATGGATGATCTTGTGATATGATGTCATTAGTACTCTATAAAAGTAAGGTATGTGAAAAAATAACTAACAGTTTAAGCTTATTTCCAACACAATTTTTTATTGGCTTTTTTAACTAAATCTATTTTACTTTGTTTTTTAGGATTTTTACACTAAATTGTACTAGTAGTAATAAAAATCAGGGGACAAGGGACAGACAAAGTCAAGTCTGATTGTCAAATTGAAGTGTCGCCAAAAAGTGCGAACTGACAGAGCTTGAGATCTTGAGAATTTGTGAGCTTGAGCTGAGGCCAAAGGCAATATGCATCAGATGCTTAAGAGATCTTCAAACTAGTAAGAGAGCAAACAACAATAGCCATTGAACTTTATTAAATGATGTGCGCAGACAAAATGTTTTGAATAAATTAAATGTGTTTCAGTACTTACCATCCTTGGGTGGACTTGCGCAGGGCGGCGCATAGCTGCCTAAATGATAGCCAGAGTAGGAATTCTGATGCATGGGCGGGAACGGATAGCCAAGAGCGCTGCGTGGACTCGGAAAGCCCGAGTCCTGGCCGCCCTGTGGACCAAAATGCTGATAGGTGCTGCGTATGCCGCCGTAACTGCAATGACAAATCAATAAATCAAATCATTATACTCTTAGTGTTAGTGTTGCTTAAGAAAGTTAGGAAAGAAAAAGCAAGTGACATTTAAAGTTTCTGTTTGTATATATACATTTCATACATATATTCGCTTTTAACTCATATCGTATTCATTGTTGGCCTTTTGGCACGCCAGTTCAGGTCAAAGAACAACAAATGAATGAAAAACTAAATCGAACAACAACAACAACCGCAACAACTAGAACAAAAAAGCAAAACTGAGTCAAGTAAAGTTTGCGTGTTTTGTCTACACTTTTCAGTGCTGTACAACGACCATTAAATTCCAGCGCCCTAAAATACAAACCTCAGTTCAACTGAAATATCATGTTTAATGCACAAAGCGTCGAAACGAAACTTTTTTTCTCACAACAAAATATATATACAGAGTGAACTTAAACAACAAAACTATTGCCATGACTTTATTTTTGTTAAAGCCCTAAACTGTATGCATGCGTCCACAGAATAATCAATACTAAAAAAAGAAGAAAAAAACAAACAAAAAATAGTGTGGCTTGCCGCGAGCAGCTAGTAAATATTTTGTTAACACTTTTGTGAGCCACGGCCAAGACTAAGAGACTGCAACTAGTAAGTAGGAAAAGGACTCGAAACAGTTGAACAGTTTCCCAGGGCAGAACTTTAGGCCATGCTTTTATTTGAACGTTTCCAAAACAGATTGCCCAATAACAAGCCATGAAATATTCAATGCAGCAGAAACGAGGGTATGGATAGGGGTGGTCCAAAAGGGGGTCCAAAAGGCAACACGGAAACGGAAACAACACACGAAACGCCGCAACTGAGAGACAACTGGCAGTAAAGTGAAAACCGCAAACTCAACTCTGCAACATGGCTAGCAACTAACTAACCAACAAGCCAACGAAACACTTTCAAGTTGCACACACGCACCACTAGAAAAATGACAAAACGCCAAACCGCAAAACACAAAATGCAATGAAATATGTATAATGAAAAATCGAATCGTGCGTTGCAAAAATTTACACAACACAACACAATCAAACATATCAGATACACAAATACTTTATACGAAATGAGCAAGCAAGGGAGAGCCACAATGGGAGATATACAGAAAAATAACACAACAAATAGCATAAATAATATTTACAATTCACCCTACGAATATTAACGCACCCCTCTAAAAAACAATTATATGTGCAAGTACATAAATAGTCTGCAGTCTGAACTGCACTTAATTGAATTTATTTTTGGCTTCCGTTCATTGCCGCGGGGAGACAAAGCTTAGAGCCGGGTACAGAAAACTTGTGTCCCACCAGCATAAAAAGCAAACCCGGAAAAGTTGCCCTGATGCATTGATAAGTAAGAATGCAATAACTAAATCAAGTGACTTTCTTAATTAAGAAACAAAAAACTTCGTTAGTTTGCCAGCTCTTAAAAGGGCATCAAGTACAGCAAGTACAACATCCATCCGATAGATTTTTTCATAAACTGATAAAACTGATTACATGTCAGCAAAATATGTTCTTTGCCAATCTGATAACGAAAAACTCGTAAGTTTGCCACATTGCCTGAGGTTAAGTTTACAGCTATCGTTGTAAGATTCTCAGATAGATTAAAGTTAATGAATTGACAGCTGCATTTTAATTTTACTTAATTTCTAGACATACTTTGAATATTGAACACTTTTCAAACTGAAGCTGACAAGTTTACAAGTGACAATAAACACTCAGGTGTTTCTATGATAATTTAATGATATTAATTTTAAATATTTAGTATATATTTTAATTACAAAACTATAAGTTTATTACAGTAATAATGAACATTTTGTTATTCATTCATTCGATTTTTAAATTTAAATGCAAAAATGCTGCTAAATATATTTAAGTTAAGGTATAAATTTAGCTATTAAACTGTTCCTGTTTATACATGCTGCCTTTTAATTATTCCAAAATATAACCTTTTCGAATATAATAAAATAGTTTTATCTATAAACACTAGTTGCTTAGTTTTATACTTTTGCATTCAATTTTTAACTTGACTTCTTCATATAATTTTTATGTGCACTTTTTTTCTATGTAACTTGATTGCCCACATTTTTCCGCAGACTACTTTTTTTTATTTATTTTTTATTTTTAATAATGGCATAATGTAATGTTTTTTTAAAATCATGTATCAATATTTGATTTATTTAAAATAGAAATTACTTGCTTAATATTGTAGTCTGAACCCGAACTTGTTATACACAATGCTTAGTATTTAACTTCCTTTTAGAAAGCTTAATTTTTTTACGTATTTATTTTATTCGACAAACCTTATAACAAAAAAACGAGCCAAGGTTTAAATAATTACATACGCAAACTCTAGGCAGAAACGAAACCGAACACAATTAGGCGCACAACTGAACCAAATTAAAGTTATATAAAGATCAGGAAACGCCCTAAGGTACTACAATTTTTTTATTTGGGTGTGTTTTATTAGGAGCTGATGACGCAGATCTGATACCAAAAAGCGATTCAAAAACTGCAGCCAAAGTCGCCAATGAAACTGTAACTCAAACTCAAACTAAAACTGAATTCTAAGCTATGCTTCAAGGGGCAGGCAGTTGTCAGTCAGTCAGTCAGTTAGACAGTCAGTCATTTCGTCAGTTTGTCAGTTGCGTTGCGTCAGTCTAGTGTGTCCTTCATGCGATCACTTTTGACATTTTTTGCTGTTTGATTCTGTGGCGCTGATAGGCAAACAATGAAAGCACAACTTTTTTGAATAGTGAATTAGACGCTGGATGTGTGGCATGTTGCAAGCATTGTGCATGCAGTTTGTATAGACTCACCCGGCGGCGGCATGTTGCTGTAGCTCCACAAAGGCGGATTTGCCGGGTATTTGAACGCCAGGCGTGATGCTGCCGCTGACGGCTGAGGTGCTCCCGCCGTCCATGTATTTGGGCGTGTGTGGTGCGTCCGGCGCATCCATGCCCGATTGTGGGGTGCTGGGAGGCCCCTCGTAGGGGCTCCCGAGGTCCGTAAAATTGAGCGTGTTGGCGCCTATTGAGGCCACTTTATCAAGAATTTTGGCGGCTTTTCTTGGGAACGCGCGTGCAAAAAATGTTGTTCAAAAATCAAAGACAACAACGTTTCCTCTCTATGTGTTAGTGTATGTAAGTGTGTGTTGGTTTTTTTATAACTTGTTAAATTGTGAGTACGTGTGTATGTTGATTAAGTGTGATATGTGTGTAAGTTTTAGTTGCACATTTAACAAGTTTTTAATTTTTTTGTTTTGTAAAGTGTTGATTGTTACTTGAAGTTAATATTCAAAGACGAACGCGTAAATCCTTAGCAGCATTTGTAGCGAACACTTATTTTTTATCGGGATACTTTAACAAATAATTCAAATTTTGTATTATGTTGATTTACACTCGAAATCTCGAAAACTCGAAAACTCGAAAACTGTTGCATTCGCAATTGGGTCAACTTAAAATGATGTTGCTGGTATTGATGATGTTGTTGTTGTTGATGTTGCTGTTGCTGTTGTTGATGTTGATGACACCACTTGTAACAATTTGTATTTGAATGCTTTTTGTTGTGTGTGGTGGCGCGCATTTAATTGGCATTCAGTTGGACAAAAATGCACACACACTCCAAGACAAGAGACACTGAACAAGCAAAATAGCAATCCACAAAGCAACAATCCGTGTGTGCAATTTGTGCAGTTTGCGCGACGGCAAGCAAAAATCACGCAAAAACGAACCAGCGAACTAGCGGACCAGCGGACCAGCGAGCGAGCGAGCGAACGAGCGACGAACAACGCGAAATCAGAATCGAAGAGAATCACAGAGAATACGAGACTCGAGACGAACCGGGCGAACGGCGCTGCGACGAGCGACAGCAACAACGACCAACCACGAACAAAGTGCGTATACGACTAGGTACGAGCTCAGCGCTGCGATTGCGCGCTGCCCTGGCCCGCAGTCGACGGCTGTCACTCTGCACAGTTGTGTCGCTTTGCGGCGCTGTCGCTGTCGCGTGCAAGCGCAATAGCTGCGCTTTGATCGCTTCGCGTGCGAGCGAGATGCCAGCTGCTGTCTGTTTGTGCTCGCTGGCCGAAACCAATGGCAGGGCAGGGAACCGGTTTGACGTCGCGTCGCTGCTGCCGCACAGCGTCTGTGTGTGCGTCTGTGTGAGTTGTCGCGGCAGCGGTTGGTGTTGAAACCGCACCAATACCATAAATTTTATCAATGAAGAGACGACGCAGACGGGGGGCGCCCATAGCGTAAATGCGGTTGTGTTTCTGTTGTTCTTGTTTTATTTTCTTCTGTGCTTGTTTTTTTCATTTTGTTGCTGTTGTCGTTTGTGTATCAACTTGGTTGAAGTTGGCAGTCGTCTAGTTTTGTGGCGCTCCCCCTTCTGCCACCCACTTGAGGCGTGGCCAGCAATAGTAGCAGCAGCAGTGTTGCCTTTCTTGGGGGATTTACAGCATTATCAACATTTATTTGTATGCAAATTTGTTTTCTAGGTATGTAAGTGTGTGTGTGCGTGTTTTTTTTTAACTGAAATTCTTTGGGCTTTACGGTTTTTGGACAACGACAACGACGACGATGACGACGGCGACGCGTGCTGCCATTGAAAGTGCAAATATTTTGACATTTTAAATAATGTTCATTAAATGCAAAGGTCTCAATTATTAAATTGATTGTTGAACCTGTAATTTTATATATGTGTGGGGCACGCAATCAACAGTTGCATTAAGGAAAGCTAATACAATTATTATGTGTGTATACATATTTAAAGGGCATTAATATTGTTGTCAACATATCATCCAGAATATTTAAATAAATAAGTTTTTTTTTTATTATTTTCTATGCGTATACAAAATATATTCATATATATTTAACCATAATATAAAACAACTTTGATTTAATAGTTCAAGTCACAGGATATTACTTCAATGTTAAAGCCACTGCAAGACAACTAGCGCCATCTACTTGCCCAAACTAAGCAACTTGACAGCCAGCAGCAGCAACAACAAAAGTACCAACAATAAACCAGTCAAACTGGCCAACAACTTGACGTCGCTCAACTGCACAGGTACAAAAACACACAAGCAAACAAACACGAATATTCACCAATACTATTAGACAATGCTAACACGCCCCCTGCACAGCAGCAGCAGCAGCAGCAACAGTACGCACAAACACAAACGCAAAGAACACAACACACATATGGCTGTCTGCAGAGAGCGCCTGCGCTCTAACACTCTCTCACTAAGGCACCGCCCACTTGCTGAGCAACAAATTCAAAATGGCGACGCGTCGCTGTCGCTTTGCAGCGCGCGCATTGTCGGCAAACGAAACAGACAAGCACTAAAGAAAAAACAAAAAACAAAAACGAAAACGAAAACTAAAGCAAAAACGTGCGCGCTACAAAATGTATTTCATTCACAAGACGGGTCACTTTTTGAAAGAAGCACAAGACAAACAGAACCTTTAAAAAGCGGACCGTGAAGCTGGCTCTGGGACTTCGACTGCCCCCCAACCCAACGACTCAATAAAAGTTGTCACCTGTGCGCCCGACGAGGATTTCCGCTTGGCGGGGCTTTTTTGTTGCTTCTGGTTTAGCTGCTGTTGCATATTCATTAGCAGCCGTTGGGGCAATTAGCAGCGTTAAGTCTTATTGTTCGACAAGAGACGTGCATCGATCAATAACGTCTAAAAACTATTGGGCATATTGCTATACATCGAGTGATCCGATTAAAATTGTAATCCCTGACTCAGGCGGCTTCACTGCGCTAATTTGAAGGCATAAAGTAAAAATGCACGTAATTGTTGCAATTAGTTAATGAAATATTTATTAAATGCAAATAAGGATTGATTTCTGCTACTGTTTATGTTTCCACTCTCCCCTTTGAGAGAATTCTGTGCGTCATCTGTGTTAGTGTGTGTAGTCAATACGTCCAAACCGATTGCATATAAATCGAGTTAATGTCGTCACACGTGCAGTGCAAATATATATTAAATAAAACTCGTGTTTTGCAAGTCAATTTATCCAATAGTTGTCTGTTAAATTAACCAAAAGTATTTAACTAATTGTAACTGTATAGTTAGTTAATCTAATGAATGATTCTAAACGGATGATTCAGTTGACGAGCGCTATATATAAAATCATTTATTAATTTGTAATTGCACAAAAACAAAATGTTTCAACTATTTTTTAGGTGTGTCATCAACTAGATATAGTTTCTTGCCAATTTGTTTAAATGCAATAACAATAATCAAATTACTAACACATTATATAACAAGCTCATGGAGACAAAAATTCTTTTAACAATTTAATGAAAATAACAAAGTGTGGTAATTTACTTAGTCTACTTAATATGCCAGTGGATTTGTAGTTTAACAAATTGATGTCTCACTTTTCTAACTTTTGACGCCCTTCACTGAAAGTAAAGTGAAGTTAAAGCAAAAGAAAATAAAAATCAGCGCTATGTAAACGTAGCATTCAAATACGGAAGCCTAATCGATTTTATTACCAAATAACATTAATGGCCAAATTAAAGCAGCAAGCGCCGCAATGCTGTTGGACAAATGAGACGATTAATATGGGTAACGGCCATGGGTCTAGTACAAAGAAATAAAAGAACACTCGAAACGAACCCAAAATCAACGGAAAATTCGAAATGCACAGCAAAACGCCCACAAGAGAGGGCAAAGAAGAAAGCGCAAAACGTCAAGGGTTCTTCAAAAATGTTGTGGACGGATGGATGGATTGTTGGATAGTTGGATAGTTGGAAGGGGACGGGTCAACGGTGAAGGCGGAAGAATGAAAGAAGAAAAACAAAATAAAAAAAGGCAACTCGGAAACACCTACCAAAGGCGGGGAATAAAGGCAAATGGAAATAAAATGAATGCGGGGACCCCAAAAAGCCAAAGTTCTCCAGCAATACAATTTATCATTTAAATAATAATGTGCCACAAATGAGACGAGCCAGAGAGAGTCAGACGAGGGTCGAGGGTTGAGGGTTGAGAGTTGAGAGAAGGCAACTCAAGAGCGCAACACGCAAAAAGGAACAAAGTGAGCGAGTGCGAGCATGCGTCTATAAATCAATCAAATCCTGTGCAACAAACAGGCAACAGTTAAAGCGAGATGGAAAGTGTGTAACATTTTTGTTGTTTTTTTTTTTCTTTTTTGGGGGGTTGCTAAACCAAGTTGAATGAAGTGAACCGACGACGTTCACTTGACCAAATGAAATGCGAATCAACTTGCTCAAATTACATTTTAATGAGTCCAGCTGACCTTACCAACAAAAACAACAACAACAACAAGAACGACTATAATAACAGCAACAACAAGAGGAAGAGGAACAACGACAGCGAAAAAACAAGCAAAGCATTATCAAAGGAAATAATGCATATGAATAAAATCACATTCGATGCGCCTTTCAACGCCATAAATTTTATGAATGCAACTTGGAGTTTGAAGGCAACGGCAACGGCGACGGCGACGGCAAGTTTTATGAATTTGTTTATGATGTACAGCCCGAGTGATGAAAGAGCCGCAGCAGGCGCCAAATTGGGTCAAAAAGATAGGGAAAGAGAAAGAGATAGAGAGGCAAAGGCCGGAGCAACAGCAGCACAGACCGCCCGTGGTTGGGCATTAGCTTTTTTTTTTAGCCATGGTGCCACATGGTGCTTCGGAGGAGCACTCTGCTCCCGTCTGTTTTGCCATACATTTCGAAAATAAATCAGACTTTACGACTACACTCTCGTGGTGGAACGACTTCATTGCACGCCGAGCTGCAGCTTGAAGGCGCTTTGACGCTTGCTGAGGCTCTGAAACTCTAACTGTCTGGCGGCATCTTTTCAAGCGAACGTCGCTGGTGGCGTTTGGCGCTTTAAGCATCCTGCGTTAATTGGCCGCCATTGGCCGTCACTGCTAATAAATTTTCAGCGCCAACGGCAGCGACGACGGCAACAACTCACGCTCCATTGTTGATTTTTTTTTTCATTGAAAAGTATCGATGCTGTTGTTGTTGTTGTTGTTTGTCTTATTGAAGCAGCTGGCACCTAGGTATGTGTGTGTGTGTGTGTGTTTGCGTGTGTGCAAGTGCAACCTGATCATGCTTGCACGAGCGCGCCAATTAGCAAAAAAGCAATCAGTCAACGGCATTTCAATTGTTTTCTTGACTACTTGATGTCTTAATCACGGACCTAAAACGAAAGACTTAGGCGACGAACTTGCTGGGAGCAACAGACTAATGCAGGATTTACTAGATTTGTTCATTTGATGAAGATTTTAATGAGCTTATTTACCATAAAATAAAAGGCTTATACAAATATAATCAAAATATGTGTTCGTTTTAGTCTTATAACTATATATATTAACTTGCTTGTGCATTAAGAAAATAACAAAATAAGTCCTAAAGATTTGTCAATGTTTGAAGCCTGTTTGCTTCCCCTTCCAGGCCAAATCTGCTCTTTCTCCCCCTTTCCTGCTTAGCGACAGTGTAAAACAATTTCACACCTGGGAAACCTTTTAAGCAGCGTCACCCAAAAAGGCCATCAACGGCAGCACCGAAATGAAATGTTTTGAAATTTGAAAATAATTGTTGACACTTTTTTTGTTTTTTGTGTTGTGTAGTTGTTGTAGTAGTAGTAGTAAATGTATAGAGTACTTGTTGTATTGTTGTTACCTGCCCATCCACGTAACAAGTGCTTGTGTGCGCCTCTTGACTGCACATGCGCATAGGGAAAATAGGAAAAACTTCCGGCACACAGCGACAAAACACACAGCCACGAAAATTTAGTTGTGTCACATTAAAAAGCAATTATCACCTTAAATTAACCAACCGTATGTACAAGCATGCCATCAAATATTCAAATTGCTTGGCTCGCATTTTTTCTAATGACTTTTCAAAATTAAAAAACACCAAAACTAAACCAAAAAAAAAAGAAAAGTTCATTTTTTTTCTGGGCGGGGGCGTTTGGCTCAAATTAACTTGTTGCTATTTTAGATTGGAAGCGTCACAACTGGCAGCTCTTACAGCGGGATTCAAAAACTGTGACTACTACTGTAGCTTCTGTCTGTTGGGGGGCGGGGGGTTTCAAACGGCTGCGCTTTTAATTCGTTTTAAATTATATTGTACTTGATGTTCTTTTAACTTTTTTTTGTCAGTTGTTGCCTTACTTGCTTGGCTATCTAAAGTTTAATTTAGCATTGAAACGCATTTGACAGAGTATAAAGTTTTGGGTTGAACAGCAACAAAACAGAGTTTACTGTACACTGTGCACAGTGTCACACTGCTGTCGAAACTTCACTAAATTTTACCTAATAATAATCTTACAACAATTAACACATACTTAACTTCCTACTTAATGTTAAATGCTTAATAATTTAATTTTGTATACATAGTTTTAACACAAAGTTTCTTGGTATATCCTAGAATTTAGCAAAGGCTTATTAATAATTATTTTTAAGTATCATTATTTAAAACTAACTTAAAAAAAACTGTTAAAGTATTTGATTATTTAAATAAATTAATTTTCATTGCATTAAGTAATTTATTTATAAGAAAGACCAAATGAAATTACAAAATTTTATAAAAAATCTTTATATGCACTTATGCTCCACTGTGCACTTTGCTCTGTGCCCTATTATCAAACAGCTTACGCCTAAGCAAAAAAACAACAACAAACACAACAACCATAACTAAGTTTAAATTGGTGTTTTGACGGAAACATTTGTCAGCGTTTTTGCAGGCATTTATGGCGCCCAATGGGCGACAAAGGCCTTTTACTACCCCCCGCCCAACCTCGCATACCCCAAAGCACCGCACGGCTGCACAAGTAGTCAAAAAACCGTTGAAAACATTTTATCATTTACAATTTAATTAGACTTGCGCCCTCCATTGCTAACATTTTGGGGCGCAATGGAAAATGGTACAAGACCAATTATCGTGTGTCGACCAAAGGCGAATGAAAAGTGGCATATTAACAATGACAATTTTCAATGTGATTTATGCGCACCGCACCGTGTGTGAAATATGCATGCTCCAATGCCTTTGAAAATATTCTTATACAACAAGCAGCCTGGCTGCCAGCCAAATGATCACAGTCTCCAGAAGCACTGCGCTGGAGGCCAACTGTTTAGATGTAATGCTCTGCCCGTTGTTGGGCTTGATGTTTTTTCCGATCGCCTGGTGGCCATCAAACGGCGGGGTGCTACCCACTTTATGGCCATTAACAACGTCACATAGTGACTGCAACAGCAAAAGCATCAACATCAACAGCAACCTCGTTGGCATGGAATTGCCTGAAATTAGTTTCTTTGCTATACAGTTGTAAAAGCTTGTTTGCTTAAATTTGGATTTGGAATCGAAAGAAATTTATTGTCATGTACCAAACACCTACTATGTTTTTGATACATTTTCAATATCGATTCATAAAGTTAATTGTTAAATAGCCAAAAAATAGTTTTAATCAAAAGGATTTGGTTTTTTTTGTTCAGCGCTGGATGTTGGATTCGGATCCCTTCTGCAAGCATATGTGTGATATGATTTATATTGTCTTGCTTGGCGGCGCCACAGTCGACGTCGTCGGCATCTTTAAAGTCTGGCTGTGTGTGCGTGTGTGTGTGGGTTGATGATGATGAGAGGCGGCTGCGCTTTTAATTTCAGTTTCAGTCCGTGTTTTAAGAATTTCGTGCGCAGACAGCGAAGACACCCTCAACAAAGGGTGCTCGCTGCATGCACAACCTGTACAGGTTTCACACATTTGCGCTCCAGTTTCAACAGCGTGCCGCTGCTAATCCGCAGTAGAGCTCCTTTGCTTTCCGTTTTTGTTGGTCAATCGCAACGAATCGAATGCGAATGCGAATGCAAATGCGAATGTGGAAAATTCGCCATGAACTCGGAAGGGTTCTTGTTGCTAATTATAATAAGTTGTACCTGCTTAAAGAGGCACGCTGTGCAGGCGTTTTTCTTAATGAGCCCGCGCTGCCTGCTCTAGTTTTCTGGTAACTGCTTGTTGTTGCCGGATTAGTTGCAGCAAGGTCATTTGAAGCGCCAGGCTAGAAATTCGGACTGTTTACTGCCAAGTGGGTTAATGTTTTAATGCTGATGTGCAGCAAAGAAGTTGTTGTTGTTGCCCCAGTTTGCTTGCCATGCAAATGAGGCCTAAGCTCACAAGTCATCTAACGGTTGCTGCTGCTGCTGCTGCTGTTGCTGTTGCACGTCGGCCACGCCCCAGCGCTGCAGCACATCTATCAAGGCAGCGATGACGCCTGCTCCCCATGGCCAACAACATGGCCA
The DNA here is from genome assembly GCA_035044725.1 of Scaptomyza caliginosa. Taxonomy (NCBI): domain Eukaryota; kingdom Metazoa; phylum Arthropoda; class Insecta; order Diptera; family Drosophilidae; genus Scaptomyza; species Scaptomyza caliginosa. Next base: position 136,969 of record JAWNNR010000004.1, on the reverse strand, counting down.
TGTTGTATATTATAAAGTGCACTACGGCTACCAGTTAAGTGCATGTTGCTGCCGGCACAACAAACCAGAGCCAGCGCCGAGCCCAAACCCAAGTTTGATTTTGCTTTTTGTTTTTGGTAGGTGTGTAAACTATGTTGCTGCCGCATGTTGCTGTGAAAATGTTGCTGCGCACAGGCTGGCCAACAATAACAGCGCCACGGGGCCAAAACCTTTTTTTTATTGTCAGCCTAAGCGCTAACCGAGTGGGCGCGTTCACCTGATGATGTTGCTCTTGTGTCCCGAGCAGCAGCAACAGCAGCAGCAGCAACAACCGTAGAACAACAGCTTCTGTGCAACATGGCTGGCCTAAAGATGCAACTTGAAAACTGGAACTGTAGCTTTGACTTTGACTCTGGCTGTGGCTTTCTTTTCATTCATGTACTTTAGCCAATGCTGTTGGTACATGCGGGGTTTGGCAACAAGTTGCCAAGCTATATAATTACCGCATCCATGTCGCTGCAAGTTGCTACTTCATAAATTAGCATGCAGCAGCCTGCTGCAGTCGCTTTGTCATTGCCATTGCCATTGCACAGAATGCCACAAATAACGCGCAGTGCTGCAGTTTTCTCGCCAACATTTTCCAAGGAAACTAGCAACAGCAAGCAGCCAGAAAAATACTAAAACACAAATCACAAATCACATTGGCAGCAGCCATTAGGCTTCCGTGCTGCATAGTTGCCCAGACGAGGCCAATCCAACCGAATCCCGCCTGCGGGCACCCAGTGTACCCAAAGACGCTGCTGCTTGCTCGTTTTCCTTGAATTCCAACAGCTTTTGGAGCAGCAAACATTGCAACACGCCCTCGTTTGCGTCCTGCTCCGTTCGCCTTGGCTGCCCTCGCTTGTTAGGGCTGCCCGAAAAACGAAAACACGTCTGCTCCTCTTTTACCTTTTAGATTTGGTTTCTTCTTCGCTCTTCTTGGCTGACCCACAAATAATTTGTTTTTGCATTTCGCTGGCGGGGCCTACGCAGCATTGCGACTGGCTATGATAGCCGCCACCCTAAAAGAATTATAAACAGACACACAAATAAAAGACAAAAAAAGGTGATGTTTATTAAGGTATTAAGCACACCAAACTATAAATACCCTTGCCAATAACAATCAGAATTTATTATTAAATTGTTTTTGCCAAGAATATATAGGCAATTAAAGTATAAGTTTTGGTAAACTTGGTAGTGTTTAGTTAAGTGTTATGCCAGTTGCAACTTCTTTGACTTTCTTATTAATACTAAAACCAATGTTTTAATTAAAAAAGATACTAGTTTTAGTCACATTTGATTCTCTTTATTACATAACAAATTAGCTTTGTTTTTTCTATCCAAAAACATACATGTTAACAAAGTGTTTAAGCTCATTACCAAGTGTATTAGAAGACACTGAAAAGCAAAAACTAAAATAAAAATAAATAAATACATGAGGCTGAACACCACGCACTCAACATCAACATCATTATCACGATCGAGGCACGATTTGAAGTCCGGTTAAGTGCGGCGAACTGGTTCCTTGGCTCATTGCGTGACTGCGTTTCAAGGTTTCAGTTTCGGCGCATATCAGTCGGAAATATTGTGCGAAATATTGTGGATTTCAGGAAATCAATCTACTTGCCATTAAAATATACATCGTATGGCATTTGAGACTTTTTGTTTTTGGGTATTTCGTGTTTATTGCTTTACAACAGCAGCCCTTAACTTAAGTTAGCGCTTCTAGCCAACCACATTGCCTCTCATCATTAGCCAGGCCAAGGAATACAGCAGCAGCAAGAGGTAAACAGGGATATGGGGCATGAGGCAGCTCTTTGGCGTATTTGTTCGTTCAACATGACCGCAGGCAACAGAGGCAGAGAGAGAGAGAGAAAGCGTCAGTTGCAAGTCTTGAACGTAGCTTTCTGATCTTCTTCCATGGCCATGGTTAACACCCAGTGCCACAGCCCCAAAATGAATAAGATCTGCTGCCACAAAGCAGCAGACAGGCAACTGCCACTGCCGCTCCTGCTGCTGTTGTTGTTGCTGTTGCTGTTGCTGTTGCTGTTGCTGCTGCCACTGATGATGTGGATGTGGAAGCAAAACCTAGCCGCTGGGCATCAACTCGTAAGCGTTTTTGAAGACCTCCAGTGCAGCACGCGATTTATATACGACACCCATTTGGGACATGGAAAGGAAATGGCGCAAAGACACAAAATGCCACAGAGGCAACACAGAGCCCAGCCGCAGCACGAGTCGCTCGGGGTGTTTCCTTACGGTTCTATAAATCTTTTCACAAAACCAAAAAAAAAAACTTTATTTTTATTAATGATTTCAGTTGAATTTGTCTGAGTTGTGAGCTCTTTTTTTTCTCTTTTCTTCAACTTGAACATCAAACGCTTCTTCTTCTTCTTGTTGTTGGCAAATGGCGACTGTGTTTTTGACCAGCGGTCTATGAAGAAAACTAAATAATTAAAAAAAAAACTTTTCTTGATGAAAAATGTACTTTTAATTGGATTAATTGGATTAGTCAAAGTCACCAGCACACAACAACAACAAATGTAAACAAATCCAAACAACTCATTTAGCGCAACACGTGCAACACACACACAGACACACACACACACATGCAACATGAGTTTTGAAATGCTAATAAAAGATAGATTTATCATCTGCCGTGCAGCAGGCGCTACCATAATGATTAAAGCAAATACTTTCTTGACTTGAGCAAGATTGTGCCTAGAAAGAATGAAAAGTAATGTAAAAAAACGCTGCATCATTACGTACAAACTTAGCATCTAATGAGGGTAAACATGTATTTGTGGAGTTAGCAGTTTGCAGTTTGGAGCCTCTAACTTGTCAAACATCAACTCTGACTCCATTTCCAGCTTGAAACAGTCAGAGGCAGTCAGAGGGCACCTGTAGCAGCTGCTGTTATAGAAGCTCCAGCTACAGGTACAACTTGTATGCAGTAGGGTTCGTTGTAGGGTCTCCAGATCCAGCCTGCAGACTGAAATGAAAATTAAGTCATCAAGCCCGCCAGCCAGCCAGCCAGCTAGTGTCTCTCTTCGGTTTTGAAGTGGGTGCTGTAAGTCCCAAAACCTATAAAGATACAAACAGTTGTAAACATGATAATAAAATATAAATACACCGAACAAAATTTGTGTGTTTTTGCTTCTAAACTGCAGCAATATTTACGAGTATACCAAAAAAATAAATTAATATATATTGCTTTGTTCTGATTCTTCTTGAAATAATATACATAACAAAATTGTTTTTTAAGCTTTTTAACTTAAAGTATCAAAAGCAAAAAGTGCAATCTTAATTAATTTTCTTACAGTTTTCCTTCTCTAGCTCTTGCCATCTCATAGTTTTTGGAGTGTAGATTTAAGCGTGTAGCTTGAAGCTTCTTGCCAGACACTTCTTGATGAGATTTCAGCTCATCAGCATTTCGTGTCTGCGAACAGGAACGCGGGACCAAGTGTCTGGCGACTGAAACACCATCTCAAACTCCATCTCAGAAGCGTAGACCCAGTCTTGGTTTTAGTCAGCTCAGTCTTGGCGTACGATGATGAATGGGCCAAGTTGACATATGAGGGTTTTAATCATATAGAAAACCTACGCATGCGATTCAAGCATTAAACTGAAACTCAATAAACATAGCTCACTAGTGTAGTATTGGTGTTGAATTTTGAGAAAAGCAGACGATTTTGGCTGCCTTGATTAGGGCGTCTCCCACGCTGGCAATGCCGTGTTTTATCCTGTTTTGGTCAGTTTGGATTTCGCCTTGCCTTGTGGCATCCTTTTCAACTGGCCGCGCCACGTACTTGACTTTGCAACACGTCATGGCCATAGACGGATCTTTGAGCGCCTCATCAAAAGGATCAAACGGCTTTCAACAAGTTTCGCTGCCTTTTGTTAGACGAAATGCCCAAATCGAACAAAGCCATTGTGCGGGTCCAACAACAACGACAGCAGCAACAACAACAACAACAACAACCAGTTCAAATCAAAGCGGCAATAAAAAAAACACAGAGGAAAAGCTGATCTCTGCGCCAAGCAGCGGCAAATGTCAGTCAGCCATTGATTATGATCATCAAATTATTCGAGCGCCTATAAGCGAGACTGGGCACTGGGATTGGGCACAAAACGCCCCCTTCCGCAACAAATGCTGCCAGGCTGCTGCTGCTGTTGTTGTTGGTTGCTATTGCCGTTGCTGTTGCTGATGAAGACAAGTAACAACAAGAAATACAAATATATATATATACGTAAGTAAGAAGGAAAAAAAAACTGCTGACACAATCGCAGCAATTAAATCGTATGACGCGGCGGCAATGCCAATGCAATCGAAGTCAATCGACAAGTCGGACCTAAGCGGCAGAGTGAGACATGGAGACAGGTCGACAGGGAGAGTAAGGAGGACGGAGCGAGAGATGTTGAGCTCTCTTGAGGAGCGGATCTCGACAGCGATAAACGATTTTGGTTGCGTCTTTACAACTTTAACAGGTGAGAAAATGGGTTCAACTTCAACTGCAGCAGAGTGTTTCTTTACATGGTACATGCATGTGTGTGTGTGTGTGTGTGTGTAAGCATGTGTGTGTTTTCATTCATGAGTCCTGCTTCAATTGTCCAGCTTGTTGCGCACTCTTTGGCGCTATGACTGGCCACAAATTAAATGGACAGCATTAGGGGCCAGTTCAAGGAAGGGGTAAGTGGGCAACCAATGGATGTGGTTGTAAAGATCGCATCGCGGTTCTCGTTTCAATTCTCATTTCATTCGCTCCAATGGACCATTTATTTGAAACAACACAGCAAAGATCTGCATGACTGATGTGCTCTTTGACCAGGTTGCCCCAGTAGATAATTTCACCAATCAATTGAACTGAACTTCCGTTCCGTTTCGATTGCATGCCAGTGATAAAAATTTGGTTTCTTTTTTATTTGAAGTTTGGTTTTGTGCCGAGGTCGAATTGTTTTATACTGTTAACCATGATTTTTGAATAAACTGATTGCCCAATCGATTGTGTTAAAATGCATATTTGAATTTTACGTAAAATTTTAAAAAAAACCTTTAGAATAAAGATATTATAAATATACCAATATGTAAACAAGTGCGAAATACTTAACAAGAGGACCAAAAAGTCCGTTCAAAGAGTTTCCAAACAATAGAAATATTTACATTGAAAAAAACTTCTGTACTTCTTTGAACGATCTTTTTTAAAAATTTAAGTTTTCTCGTATATATTTTGTATTGTAATTCTGGTATTCTATTCAATACTTTTAAATACCAAAAAATTACTTAGTTATTTTTGCAACTAGACAAACGGAATCTCAGCCTTTTAATATGAAAATATACTTATGGATAGGCTGACTTTGATCCATGAAGTCCATGAGCTTGTTGCCTGTAAAAAAGTTTCCACGCTTCGCAAGGCTGGCGGCAAATTGGCCGCAATTTATTAATTCACAAAACAAAAATGGCCAACAAAACATGCACAAAAAAGATGAAAACATTCAAATGGGAATGGAAATGAAAAAAATAGACAAAACGCAAATCCTATTTGTCAATTTATTTGCCCAAGTATGCGTGCAACGAACAACAAGCAGCAAGCAACAACAATCAAACAAACAAAATGTCAATTGCTTAAGCAAATTGCGCATAATTGACTTTTTTTACCCAATTGCTGAACGGGCATTGTTCAAGCACCCACACGGAGGCTATGTGTAGTTTTATTGTTAAAGACTATAGCTACTAGCTATAACTGAATATATATATATATAGAAGATTCCCGCTTTTTTGTTCCCTTTGCCATTGCCTTTGGCTTTGCCATCGCCGTCACGGGCCAGGCCTATAAAACTGTCCGCGGCAATGATTTAATTTCCCAAATATGATTTGGGGCATAAATCTTAAGAGTTAGCCACAAGTGTCAACAGACGTTGTAGGTGGGCTCAAAAGAATTATTTGCCGCCGCCACAGCAGGTTGCATGAGATACTCGATGTGGCAATGTGGCACCTTTATACATCTTTTATGGTTTGTTTTCGCTGCCGCTCATTAGTTGCTACAAAGGAAGGACCAAAAAGAAAAAGAGAGAGAGAGAGAAATTGTTGCATTGTTGGCTAGAAAGCCACACCTACAGATTTGTGGTTATGTGTCGCATTGTGTGTGTGTTGGTGTGTGTGTGTGTGTGTGTTAAGGGGCACTAACAATTATGGTTCTTTTGTTGCTCAATCTGCCGCAACACTTGTGTGCCAGCATTGTCCAGTTTCATAATTTCCGCCTAAAAGGATTTCACAGTTCACAGACATTATGAATGCGATTGTCCTATGTACGAGTGTGTGTTTGTGTGTGTGTGTGCTGTCTATAGATATAATCCCATTGGCATTATAATGAGACGCTTTTGTGTGACTCGCAGCACTTATGTCATTGGCAAAGAGCCACCCAGTTGCTGGCCAACTTGTTGTACTTCACAACGAAACGTCAACAACACGCAAGTCAAAGCTTAGACTACAAAGAGTGGGTGGTTTAGGGGGTTATGGGGTTAGAGAGGGGTCAGCTGGGTGGGACAGAAAGTGTCGCCATGTTGGCGTCTTTGAAACGGAAGCGTTAACCCAAAATAAGATAACTGAATAGAAATAGAATTACTTGTTGTTGTCTTTCAGCCAAGTTAACAAACACACACACACACAGACACACACAAAGAGATATAGCGTGTTGCGTGGCGGCAAAAGTGGCCCCTATCATTATAGCTGTCGTCTTAGCTGAAATGTTTTTGGTTTTGGTTTTGGTTTTGAATTGTCTGGCGGATGCGCTTCCAGACGCCGCTAGACACCAGCAGCCACAGCAGCCACAGATTTCTAGGCCCAACAACATCAACAACAACAAACAAAATGTTGCATGTAGATATGATTTTTTTTTTGTTGTTTTTGTGTTTTGAGTGAGGGGGTTACTCAAAAAAAATATATACATATATAAGAGATGAAAAAAATTGATTTACGACTTCCGCTGGTAATGAAAAAAATTCACTTCAAGCCATTTTTATTTGAGCTACTTCATTTTGTTGGTTGGAAAGAAGTTCAGTGTTTGGTTTTATAGACTCATTTAAGGCGATTATTTAGCAATTTTTAACTTTTGCCCATACAAAATGTATTTATTTATGACAACAATGGGCCAGCCTGAGCATAAGAAGCTAAATCAGATTGTGTGGGAGAGGGTGGGGGGAACGGGAAAGGGGAAAGGTTGCAGATTTGCAGGCAAAGATCGCAGCGCCAGCATCCTTGGCTCCAGTTAGTGGCGAAATTTATGAGGCAGAAAGTGAATCATTTAAGTTAATGACTTTCAAACGTGTTTCTCTTTGTTGCTATAGTTTGATGCCCGTGATTGACTTGGCCACGTTTTCTACACCAACAACAATCTTTGCTGTCCAGAGTAGTCAAAGTCTGCAGCTGAATGATGATGAAGCTGATGCTGTTGCTGCTGTTGCTGCTGTTGCTGTTGCTGATGTTGCTGTTGTTGACGCACTGGCCAAGACAAGTAGCGCAGTGATTGATAATCCGTTGATTGAATTATGAGCGCAACTTTAATTTGGCCTGAGTGTCAGATGGTGTGTGTATGTGTGTGTGTGTGTGTGTGTGTGTGTGTGTGTGTGTGTGTGTGTGTGTGTGTGTGTGCTTAGTGTCAGTCTAGAGTCTAGGCAACACTAGTTTGTGCCGCCTTAATGCAGGCTTGAGCATTGCTGGCTTCAAGCCCTTTGGCACTTTTAGCGGCAATTCAAAACTAAAACCTAAACCAAATCCAAGAAATTGGCAAATTGGCTTTTGGCAGGCGGCACAACTTGAAACGTTAAAACGTTGATGTCCAAAATGAGCTGATTGTTGTTGTTCCTGTTTATGTTATGCTCTTCAAAACGGGTATAACACTTCTCTGTCACTTTATGTGCCTTGAAACGGTTGAACGTTTAAACAAAAGTGTAAAACTGCTTAATAAAAATTAATAAGTTGTTATTTGTTGTGTTAATCAATGAAAAAAAGTGTTACTAAATAGTAACGTTGCAAAAAAAAATGGAAAAACAGCAACGATGATAATTTCCAAAGCTCCACATAAAATATGTTTATTTTATTTATATAAACACCAATTTAATCAAAATTTAAAATGTCATATGGCCATTTTTTTTTATGAAAATTATCTGTTCAATTTAAGTCAATTCCTATTTCAAAGGATAAGCCAAACTGAACCATACGAAACCGCTTCTTAACTAAACTTTATAAATAGCCTTCTTGAGGTAAATTACAAACAGAATAACTCGTAGAATTTTGCAATGCATTTAACGCATACTTCCTATAAGTGTTATTTGCCAAAGTTGTAGATATAAATAATGTAAATAATGTTAGATAATTTAACATTTAATCAACTTACTCACTAGAGCCACTTTATCTTCCGATAACTAAAACGCACTTGTTTTAAGTAACTTTTGTTTAGATCTGAACTTTTTAAGTTCCGTACAAATTTCGTTTATATGTTAAAGATTGTTAGTCAAACTAAACTAAATACATCATATTGATATCAAATAAGTTCTAAATGAGTTTACGAATAAGTTTTTTAATTAAAAGTTTACTCCCGTAATAATGTTGATCATGATAAGCATTTAAATCTATCAATCTATCTACGAAGTTTGAAGTGCGTTCCACTTGATTTAAGCTGATGAAGATTGAGTTTTTGTCAAAGCAAACTGTTGTGTGGTCGAGCTTTCAAATAAAATTAATGTGACGGCAAAAGGGTATTCAGTTCTCGGTAGCATTTGTTATTGGTGTTCCTATGACTGATGATCGGCTCCACGTCTGCTTCTGCTTCTGCTTTGGCGTCTGCTTTCTGCTTTAGGTGCTGTGTCTGTGTCTGTCTATGCGTGCCAAAATGCCAATGGCTTTTTAATTTGAAGTCACATTTTGACCGTCAGCTGCTGCTGCTTTAACTCCTCTCTCCCTCTCTCTTTCTCTTTATTACTCTATCTTTTGATTATTAATAAACATTTATGAGCTGCCGCATTTTATTCGCATATATGCAATACAAAAGTTTTATTTTACTTTTCCGGGCTAACGAAACGAGACGAAATATATGAGGTTGCGAATAAGGTTCAACACTTGCTGTTGCACACGTTCCCTCTACTACCTGTTGGTCAAGTTAAGCAAAACTGGATTAAGTGCCTCTTTCTTTTTCTTATGTTTTATGTGTTATTGTATAGTTTTGCTGGACTTTAATCCGCCTTGGTGTAATTGCATTCAGACATGGCGCCAGTCAGTCAGTCAGTCAAGGGCTGCCATTGTCATTGCGATTGCGATTGCCATTGTCCAGGCTAATAGGATCAGTAATGCTCTCTCTCCTGCCCTGTGTCAGTGTCTGTCTGATCCTGGCGTGAAATCCGCAAATGTTGTTTACCTTTTGCCAAAAAGGGGTGCACACAGTCAGGCCCCGTATACCCTTCAGTTTAGGCGACAAGTGCAGTTACCAAATTTCCTTTCTCTCTTTGTTGGTCTGTGTGTGTGTGTGTTTGTTTTGGCCAACTGCTGATGGTGTTTTTGTTGCTTTTGTTTTTACAGTGCCAGCTCGAGCGACACCCACAGCAGCAGCTCGAACTCGTGTACTTATTCTTATTATTGTTGTCGTTCTGTTTCTTCTTCTTTGTTTCTTCATCTTCAGCTTGTTCTTGACCATGAGTCAACACAAAAAGTTCGCATCGATGGGAAAATTGTGCAAACAATAAACCGCTAAAACGACGAAAAAACAAATAATAATAAAAAAAACAGGCACATCGAAAGCTCTTAAGCCAAATCAAGATATAGCCGACAAAGCACACTTACACACACGCATACAGTTTTAAAATGTGTGTGTGTGTGTGTGGATATAGTATCTACATCTACCCTATAGCCATTATTATATTTCACCCGATAGCAATTATTGCTACCGTTTAATTGTGCGCATTGCGATTTTGTGGGACGCCGCAGGTTGATTTCTCACACGCGTTCACCTCTCTTTTTCTTTACCCCTGCTTCCCTCTCGCTTCAACAAATTTGCCTTCGCCTTCTTGCAGTTGGCTCATCATATATATCTATATATATATATATATATATCGGCTGTGAATGCAACCACGTGGCTAATGATCCGGAAATATTTTACGCACACTGCCCAAACTCTCATTCTCACTTCCTCCCCTTTTCTTTGTCTCTGTCTCTGTTTCTGTTTCTGTTTCTGTCTCTGTTTCTGACTAGGCAAAAGAATTTAAAATTTGCATTAAAGTTTCATTGATTGCCGCAGTACGCCAAGTGCAAAAACTTATTCTTTTGACTCCAGCCTTTTTGTATAATTTCCACACTTGCTGGCAACACACATTTTTCAATAGCAACTAGCAAAGTTTTTGCAATAATTTGCATAGAGAACTTATTTGAAACGCGCTAACGACAATCGATTTACCATCTGGTATTTGTCTGGCAGGAAAACGCCAAGTAATACTCGCACCTTCCCAAAGCACTATAATAATTTGCAGCAGCTGTTTGGGTCTACACACACATGCATAAATAATGGAAAAAGTCGGAGTATAGATACTTTCAATATATACGGAATACAGTACAAATTTAGTTAGAAAGTGAGTAGGTGAACATTAATATCTAAACCGGTAATTGAAAAAAATATTTGCATATCTATTATCTTGTAGATGTTCTTCCTAAAAGTTTAATAAATATTCAGAAAGTGATTTTTGCAAGATTTACTTTATTTTCTACTGCAATTCAAGTGGTCTTATTAATATTTTACCAAATTTATTAAGAAAAGAAATTAAACGATTACATTAAAAATAAATCGATTGTTAAGTTATCTTAGGTACACATCCGTAAAACTAAAGTAATTTGTACTCAGATTGAACTCATATTTGTTAAAAAAAAAATATTTTTCTAATAATAATGAAAGTGCTAAAACTTTCTAAGATTTTAAAGTAATTTAAAATTGTTTACATAGACTAAAAAACAAATAACTATTTCTGTGTTATTTAGCACAAGATTTCTGTTATCTAGTCAAGAATTTTAATTACGAAAATTAAAACTTTTTATTGAACATACTTAACAATAAACAATATTAAAAAAAATGCACCTTCTCCACTCGAGTAAAGTTTTAAGGTCTTTTTGTTGGCTGGTTTATCGGAAACTTAAAATCATTTTGTTCTCTATCAAAAGTTTCTATTTCTCAATTACTAAACTACAAAGGGTTTTAGTATGAAAATAATGCTTAAATTTAAATAATAATAATAAAGAAACTCAGGAAATATTTTAAATATTAAAAGCACATTTTTAATCCATTTCGTCTTATTTATGCCATTTTTTCTTTATATTTTCGGATTTCTAATAAGCTTCTTTATTCTGGTTACCTTACAAAGAAAGCTTCACGACTTGTTAAATAATTGATATGTCATTACTTGTGCTCTTTGCTGCAGGCTATTTCCTTATAAAATACTTAACGCATATATAAAAACTGTTTTCATTTAACATTTGTCGAGTCATCTGGCCTGCTAAAAAGTGCAACCAACTTGCGGTCACAGTTAATTACCTGTGCGAACTTTTTAACTTGCACTAGCTGTAGACGGTAGACTTTAGACGGTAGACAGTAGACAGTAGACTGGGAAGAAGTGAATTGAGGGGTTGAGAGTGAGTTACAGTAAACACTCTTACAACTGAACTGACATTTTCACCTTGTTAATTATGCGCACGGTCATGCAAATCGAAGTGGCTAAATGAAGTGTCCACTCAAAGTTGCATTGTCAGCGATGTTGAGATGTCGTTGGATGTTGCACATTGGATGATGATCTCTTAATTGCATGCCATGAGCAAAAGACCTGGCAAGCTGTGAGTTTATAGGCTCCAAGAGCTCAACATATGTCTAGTACTTGTTGATGGACAGGCAGCTGAGTTTGGTCAGGCGTTGCCAATAGATGGATTAACCTAACTACCAAAATGCACGCCATTGCCAAAAATTGCTGACCCAACCGGTACAGGTGACAGGTGTTAAGAGGATGTGTGGATTCAGGTGTAGGCGTTTACCTGAACGCAGCGCAAGACACAAACAAATGCAATGGCAATCATCAGCTCGCCAATGTGGCGCCATCTATTGCCATTTATATCAAATATCAAATTTGCGCCTGCAAAACTTTGCCAGAGTAAAAACTTTATTTAACATGAATTTAGTATTCCAATTCAATAGTTTTAGCAATAGTGTTGTCGTGTGGGCTTAAAACGTCCATATTCTCCATACTCGGTGGGTGGCACCTTAGCACCACTGTTCACATCGCTACTATCCTCATCCTGCTTCTCTGCCAGCTTGAGCACCTCAGCTTTCCTGAAGCAATGCTTACTATTCAGTCGCTTGCTTTTGGCATATTTCAGAAATGCCTGCTCGCCATATCTGTGAAAGCTATCGCAGTAGATCTGAGCCACGCGATTGAAATCGATGTTCAGCCTGCCCGGATACCAGCTGAAAGTCTTAACCCAGCGATCTTTCGACTTGCCATCCTTGTTGGCCACCAGACGATGGTATTTCAACTGATCTGTCGTTATCACATCGAGTGGCATAATGAAAAACTTTTATTATTTATTTAGATTTTCTTTTATTAGTGTAGAAACTGTACAGTTTACTTTGTCTATTTGTATTTATTTGAACTCAAACATTTTTAGTTATTATAGTGTTTAAAAGGGATTATGATTTTGAAAAATAAACATCGACCTGTTCGCGTAGTTTAGTTTATTACCCAAAACAGATTAAGATATTCACCTGCTGCACTGGAAGCTTTTCCAAGTAGATATTATGCTTAAAATATAAAGAAAAACTAAAAAGAAACAAGGTTTATTTAGCCAGCAAACTAGTTCTAAATTTATTATCTTACTTCGCGTCCGAAACTCATTACAAAACCTTTAAAAATTACATGTTTTGCCTAAACACGTCATCTAAACTGCGCTAAATTGAAAAATGACAAGCTTTTAAAATTATATTAACCATTTAATTGTGCGCGTTAAGAGCTTAACCAATACCTTTTACACAACTGTATACTATTTGATTTCTAACGGCCAATTACCCATAACTTTGCTACTTCGTTTAGTTTATGGCATTTTCTATTTCGTCAAGTGAGGAGTATTACGTTGCACAACAGTTTTGCTGCCTGAACGCCCGACGACAAATATCGATAGATCAAACTATCGCATGTAGGCCGCCACCAGCACAGCTGATATTTTGGCGGCAATTTCTATTCAAAACAAGCTATATGCACAATCAAAACCCAGTGATTTTATTTAAACTGCCTAATGATGCACGATTCTGTACAGGAGGTAATAAGAACGCGTCGTTTTTTAAAAGAGCGACTGCAGCGAGACTACACCACTTTGCGTGGCTTTGAAACGGAACGTTGCAATGTAAGTCAACTGCTGCAGCGCACAGCTGAAATGGGCGAATCAAATTCACTGCTGTTAATTGGACCTCGCGGGGCTGGAAAAACCACAGTAAGTGCATAATGCATGTGAGCCTTTAATTTGTACACTAGCTCTAAGCATTACAGCTCATAAATGCCGTGCTCACAGACTTGCTGGTAAACAAATCGTTTGTGGACAACACGCTTATTGTGCACCTAGATGGAAATCTTCACACAGACGATCGCATTGCACTTAAATCGATTACAGTGCAAATGCGTCTAGAGAATGCAGCGGATGGCAAAGTGTTTGGCTCATTTGCTGAGAATCTGGCATTTCTGTTACAGTGCCTCAAGGCAGGCGACAAAAAATCCAAGAGCGTTGTATTTGTGCTGGAGGAATTCGATCTTTTCTGTGCACATCACAATCAAACGCTGCTCTACAATCTTTTCGATGTATCGCAGTCGGCACAGGCACCAATCTGTGTGTTGGGCGTCACTTGTCGCCTAGATGTCATTGAGCTGCTCGAGAAACGAGTCAAGTCACGATTCTCACATAGGTAACTGTTCAACTTTGCATTGTTATTAAATTTTGTTATGATCCTATAATTTTTTTTGCGCAGACAAGTGTTCATCTTCAGCAGCGCCAATAAGTTTGATGAATATGTGGAACTCTTTCAGCAGCTTATGAGCATACCTAGCAGCAACGAGCTAAAAACTTTAGCGGATCGTATAGACAGTCTGGAGCTGCTCAAGTCGGAAGCGTTTACGTTTCAGCGAAATCATTTTGATGGCGTCGAGTTTAATTTTGATAAGAAATATGTAGACAACTGGAACAAACGCATTGCCAAACTGATTCAGACACCAACTGTTCAGAAGACGCTGCAAGCGCTCTACGATTTTGATATAAGTCAGGCACTTCTAAAGACATACATCTATCGCCTTGTGGCGCAATTGAAACCCGAAGCACCACATATAACAGCAGAGCAACTCACTTCTCTAGCCGCCCAATACGAGAGTGATGATAAAGTTGAGCTGCTCTGCGGCCTTTCTGTGCTGGAGCTGTGTCTCATCATTGCCATTAAGCATCATTCAAGCATCTACGACAGGGATCCATTCAATTTTGAAATCATATTTGCTCGCTTCACCAAGTTTGCCAAGGTATCCACAACGATGCAGGGCGTGGAGCGTGCCATTGTTCTCAAAGCCTTTGAGCATTTGCGCATTGTGGAGCTCATAATGCCGCTTTCAAGCAGCGGCCTGGGCAACGTGCAAAAAGAGTTCGAAATGCACAAGTTGGCTCTGACATATGGACAGATACAGCAGGCGGTACAACGCTATCAGGCACTGCCCACCGAGGTAGCGCAATGGGCGCAAAGTTCGTTGATCTAATGATGATAGCGAGTAGTAGATAAGCATTCCTTAATTCTTAACTTTATTTATTGTATTATCTTTGCTTTAAATATAACATTAGACTTATATTCTTATCACTTGCTGTACTAAGTTATGTATTTGGGTCGATTGTACTCTTGATCGATAATGCAAATTCTTCGAGCAGCTGTATCCCGCATTTATCCAAGCTGTTGATTCCCTTCATGGGGGTTAAAGTTTTGTATAAATTCGGCTTTTAATCCCTAGTCTCAGCACAGTTCCACGGCGACATGAATTCACCCACTATCCTATTTGTTTCGGTGCTGCTACTGGCTGAGCTGTTGCTCCATTGCCAGGCCGATGAGAGTCCCGGTTTCTTTCTAAAGATAACCAAGAATGTACCACGTCTGGGCAAGCGTAACGAAGCGTTTCCCATGAAGAATATAAAGACTATACCACGCATTGGACGTACTCCGCCTCCAGTAAGTAGAAATTGTTCTATCTACAATCGTATTTCACAAATCAATACATTTATTTTAGACATCAGTCACTCCATTGCTAGCCTGGCTATGGGATACGGATATGGATATGGCAGAGCCACAGTTAAGCAAGCGTCGCTTGCCCGGCAATGGTGGCTCTGGCAATGTGGAACGTGAACTGAATGTTGTGCAGCCCGTAAATTCGGATACGCTTCTTGAACTATTGGATCGTAATGCTATACCCACTGAGCATGTTAAATTTGTGCACTGGAAGGACTTTGATCGCGCACTGCAGGCAGACATGGAGTTGTATGCTAAGGTTGTACATTTGGGACGCGATCCGGATCAGCGATTGAAACAGGATCTCAACTTTAGCAGCTTTGTTCCCATCTTTGGCCCAGACGCTGAACAAGGCAGCGATTTTATGCTCTACAACAAGGACGATAGGGATTTGTATGGCGGTGTTAATCGCTTCGATCGCAACTTTTTGCATTATAATCGCTTGAAGTAGATGGATGCGAAACGAGTACATCCACTTAACAGTTTTGTACCCATTTGTAGTTTTAAGTGTGCAATGGTTTAAAATAAAACCAGAAATTATTATCCAACACTTTTCTTCGCATAAACTCTTTCCAGCACACTCTTATCAGAAACCGGAATGGGACAGCTGCTTGACGGATTGCAGTGCATTAACGTTCCTGCTTAACGGTTTTCGGTGGCTTTTATTAAAGAAACGCTTGATATTTGCCTGAATATGTGTCAACAACCTAACGG
Organism: Scaptomyza caliginosa; assembly: GCA_035044725.1. NCBI lineage: Eukaryota > Metazoa > Arthropoda > Insecta > Diptera > Drosophilidae > Scaptomyza > Scaptomyza caliginosa. The sequence goes on along the minus strand of JAWNNR010000004.1, from coordinate 120,914 downwards.
CTGATGGCGGTGACTGTACCAATCGAGCCTCCCATTAAGACTTGACTTGCAAGTAAACTTGGGTGTGTTAAATTTTAAAATGAATTCATTTACGCATGCAATCGCATTATGTAATGAGGAAATTCCATCCTTGAAGAATTTTAATTATTCATAAGATTCTTAAACTGGTTTCTGTAATCCAAATAACCCAAACAGCCTTTTAACAACACAAATTCCGAGTTGTTTATGTTTTATTCGTGATTCTTAACTATTCAAACCAATAACATTTTGCATCATATAAATATGCATACGTATTTTTGTACATGTGTAACAATATGTTTGATTAGCAGTTGGTTGTTAAGTTTTTAATGTTTTGTTTTGACAAAACTCAACAGATGCTGCTGAATTGCAATTATTTCAATAATTGACTTTAAATATGCATATTCATTAATTACAAACATAAATACATACAGCTGAACAATCTGAAGCTCAACCACATTTGGTTAGGCACGAACAGAGCTAATGTTGCGGCGCCTGTAAACTTGACTTTGAAAATTTGCAATGTTTTTTTGCTTTTGTTTTAATCAATTTCTATTTTAACTGCAATTGTGTGTAGAACAAGTTTGCTACTAACGTTTGTCTGTGTGTATGTGTGTGTTTCCTAACAGTGAGAGCGAAATCACCTATTTGCACTCTTAAAGCTCTCTCTGCTCTCACAGCTTAACAAGAGCCATAATGAAGGTAAGCTCGGCTCTGAAGACAGATTTTCAGTAGATTTAAGAAATAAGTTTTTTACTTGTGCTATTGACTATAAACTTTAACTAAGCAAATCGGCAAAGCTAGTTGGCACCCAAAATGAACGAGTTGTCAGAAATAAGCTTACCTTATTGATTGATTCATGGCTGAAGCAGAGCGCAGTTTCTGAGAGCGGCTCGTAGCATTTGTATTCGTCGACAACAAGAGAGCGAGAGAGTTCGTGACACGCGCTCATCGCTCCGCTCAGCCAGGCTCAGAGCTTAAATACGTGTGCGCTGTTGCCTGTTGCTTCATTTGAAGACGAGTCATAGTCGCAGACAGAGCCGGTTGAAGTACTTGAAATATATAAGTGTGCGTGTGTGTGTGTGTAGCAGTTTGGAATTTAAGCTGTGGGTGTGAAACATAAAACGAGCTTTTGCGTTTTAAGCTGAGCCCCGACAAACAAATAAACAAACAAAAAATACGAAAAATAAAACAAATAAAACGTTGTTGTTCACTTTAATTTAATAAAGTGCAAAACGAAAGAGCACAAATTTTAAGTCGAGCCATTCGACAAAAGAAAGTTGGTTTTTTTTGCCATTTGGTGTTAAATTCATGAAATTAAGGGCCGCCGAAAAAAGAAAGTCTGGCAACTTGCCGCAATAATAACGGTGTGCAATTGACACAGGTGACCGGTTGGATCATAGGCAATCAAGCAATCAAGCAACCTTTGCCATAACACTACAACAACAACAAACACAAAGAGACAATGACGAACGCTGCAAGACTTATCTTGGCCAGCTGCCTGCTTAGCGTTGTGGTTATCCAAATGAGCTCAGCATCGGCAATACCAATTTGGGAGTTTTTGTCGCGTAACGAAAAGGTAAGATCACATATCAAATCGAACGTAACTCAATGCTCATATTTTACTTACACTCATTCACAATAACAATCGCACATTACGCATACGCCACGTTCGCTCCAGTTACAATGACAATGGAACTGTGCAGTCGTCCTTGGCATTGAGGCATCCGCTAAAACTAGCACAGTTTTTCGCACATTTACCTACATAATTATCAACAAATATTTCTGTATGAGATCTCAATTTTAATATTTTGATAACTTGTCAATGAGCACCATAAATACAGAGCAACAACTGAATACTAATGCATATTTAGGTGTAGTGTGTGTAAGTTTTAACGGCGCTTTTTGTTATGTCTTTCGTTTCTACAAGCAACATTTGTGAATTGAATAATTTTGAATACTGAATATGCATAGAGCCAAACAGACATTATTGCCGAACATCGGTGAGCAGTATTTGAGCCTCATTTGCATAACTGTACCCCATTCGTTGCCAACTAACAAATAATAGTTAGCTGATTCACAATTCGAACAATACATACTCGAGAAAAGAGCAACAACAGAAGCTGCTGAATATATATATATCACAGCTGAAGAACATCGGCGCTAGCCTTCCTTGACATAAATATGAAAATCAAATGTCTGAACTTGACATTGTCAATCGTTATCAATTGAAATATATCTGTAAATCATTGGTTCACATAGTACAAATCCTTCGGAGTTGACATCAAATTTCCATTATACAAATACCGGCTTTGCCAGTCTAAGAGGGTCTGGTATAGAAACGCTCTTTACGACTTAGCTTAATGTTTGTCTTCAAGTGTTTGCATGTTGCAAACAAATACTTTTGCATAGATTCACATAAACAGGCTTCATTTAATGCCGGTTTCGTCAGAAAAGCTCAAGAAACGGAAATTTAGAAAGGCTAGCAGTTTAAGGCAAGTTTGTGTTTAAATTGTGTGTAAATTGCTTAACGTTTTAAACAGAAAAAGATATATGGGTTAAGTATAGATTTATATTTGTCTGTCTTGTCACAAAGATAAATCTTTGTTTTGTAGCTATATGTACTGCATTTGTTTTCAAACGCAAAGCGCACTTCAAAGAACAATATGTTTAAGAGACAATCATTTGTTTAGTAACTTCTGGCCATAGGATTTCGGGGAAGTGAAAAAAATAAACTTGAAAAAAGATAAGTAACTAACAGTTTTGCAGGTTTCAAATATAATAATTTGGAGATTTGTTAAAAAGTTATGATTAAATAAATAGTAGTAGAAGTATCACATCAAGGTAAATGCTTTCAACGAAAATCTCTTGACTATTTAAGCCATAATGCAGCTAAACATTGCCAGAAATGACAACAACAAAAAAAAAACCATTTCCCAGCATAATGAAAAGCAATTATCAAAAATGAACAATAAAACCAAATGAGCTGAACTGCAGCCAGCGGAGCCAACCGGAGCGCAACGATGACAACAAGACAAAACGTTCAAATTCGTTTATGATAAACAAACACACTCAAACAACTAAAAACAACAACAAAAAATAGCTATTTTCATTTACATGTACAATTGCTTTCGAGTGTTTAGAGGGGATTGTACATGCCGAAGCAAAGTAAAAAAAAAAAACAAAATATTTATACAAAGAAAAAAAGCTTTTCACTTTTTTGCGCAACAAAGCGTGACAACAACAGGCGCCAATGCATAGTTTTTTGTTTTTTTTTGGACATCTGTTATTAATGTTGGCAGTTCGGTGCTCGTTACACGCTCGTAAGCAGTTAATGAACTCTGCTAGGCTAGCCAAAATGTTGTAGGTGATCAAATACACAGCCATATGCGTATACTTAATGTCAGCGTATGACGCGGCGAGCCTCTCTCATGTCATCCAGCCATGGACTACATCCTACTTAAAATGTCTTTTGGACAGCGCATCAATTTAAAATAGCAAACACGCGAACTGCGCCTTAAAAAACCCGCAACAAGTTTGTTATTGTTATTCTATTCTAAGCCACCTATATAATGGCAAGAATATAACAATGGAGGCTAAGCTTTTTGCTTTTGTAACACGCCTGGAGTGTCTGGTGTGTCTGAATTGTACATCCGGCACTGCCCGCATCTACATAGACAAATGAGAAAATAATTTCCAAAAGCTAATTAATTGCAAATGTTCGAATTCTAAAACGCAATTTGCCAAAACTAAGACAAACAAAATCTCTTATATAATGCTAATTGGATTTTTAGATATATGTACATATAACACGCAAAGATGTTAGGTACATCCATATATATATATATTAAATGCATACTATACATTCGATTTTTTTCTATGATATTTATACCCATGTGAATAAAGTAGTCTATAAAATATTTGTTTTTTGTTTTCGTTAAAGCTATTTATAGTTTATTAGAGTGTTTTTCTCGTTTTAATACTAACGTTTATAGCTACCATGTTTTTAATTAAATTTGGTTTACCGTTGTCTTAATGCTTAATCGCATCTCTCTATCGCTTTTGATTTTCGATTGCAAAAACAACAGCAGATAGTCCAATTCCTAAATAATGTTATTGTTGTTGTTGGGTTTATTATTTTTTTTATGCTGTTTTTATACTTTGTTTTTCTGCCCTTTATGCTAAGGTGCAAACGCGTTTAGCCGGTTTGTCCCGAACTTAAATAAATAAATGACGTTCGCATTACTTTTTTTACGTAAAACCAACCTATATAGATATCTTAATATATAAGAAACAAAAAATAAATGCAGCATCGTCATCAGTTAATGTATTATTATGAACACTGAATCGGTATCAACTTATCCAATGGTAATGGCAATCATGTTGAGCGGGTCTTTATATCATATTGTTGTTTTTTTTTTGTTGGTCTGTTGAAATATTTACCCTTTTTTTTACTTGTTTTGCTGATTTTCTTGTTCGTTTCATAATACACACTGCGCAGATCAGCAGGTTATTGAACCAGACACACCATATAAGACTACTGCACGAGAAACATACAAAGTGTTTAGCTTTTTTTTATAACAGTTTAGTTCCGGGCATGCTCCAAAATGACGAATATGCTATGAGTTTATGGCTTTAACAATTAGAATCGTTGTTTGTTTAATCTTTTTTTACAACAGCATGGAATTTCCTAGATCTGATAGCAGCCACTATTATTATATATTTATTAGCAAGCACAAATAGTACTTAAGTTTTTTTAGAATAATTTATAATCATAATTATTCACTGAAGTTCACGTTTTAAGGTCAAGTGCGATTCTAAAATAAAAATAAAAAAATCTTGCTCAATACTTATCAAGTTGCCAAGGTTTGCATTTTATTTTTTTACACATTTCTCAGCTTTCCCACACAAAATCATTTACATATACATTCTGTTATTTACAATTACTTACTGGTGTATGCAATTTCTTAATTAATAACAATTGATGCCAGGCTATTTATCATTTAGCGAGCTGCTTATAAATCACAAGCAACCAGGAGATCAGCAAGTGTGGTCTAAGTTATTTGCCGGCTTTAATAAAGTTAAGATATGCATTTATGTATGTGACTTTGACAACACCCGCCGTATTTTATTTAGCTACATATTTTTTTTACTCTGACTAAAGTTTTGTGTCAGGGACTGGACGATAAAAAACAAAAGGTTTAACAATCAGATAAGGAATATATGAGACTTGCATTAAGTTTTTTTTCTACATTGAGCCTACACGTACGAATATCATCAATTTTTTCAAATTGTGCTGGGTAAATTGAGTAATTTTTGTTGCACACGGATTGGCTTACAATTCAAACAGCATTTGGCATACACAAAGTGTAAGTATGAATGTATTTGCATTTCGGTTTCAAATTGCATTTTACAGTTTGCACACGTTTTGTGGTCAATAAACATATGCGCTACAGGTTGTTGCCGCTGCTCGTTGTTGTCGGCTTAACGGTAATTTGTAATTTGAGACAGCGTTTTATGCATATCGGGCATACTCGTACAGACATACAGACATGCATATATATCATTATGCAAACAGCGTTAAATTGTAAAACTGCCAGCCGAAAGAGAGCCAACAAACTAACAAACTAAAGTCACACTACAACGATTGAAAACCCAAATGCAAATGAATATTACTCGGTTTGAATGTGTAACCAGATCAAGGTGCAATGTCATAGAACTGCAGATACAGGTATTCGATTGTACAAGATGACATCTGGCGACTTTCTTTGTTTGCATTGAAAATCGTCAAAATAGGAAGAAAGAAATCCCAACTGCTTATAAATTAGAAATGCCGGATTTTGGGAACTTCTTCGTTTGATTAGCATAAAATATCTCTTTTCATTAGCATGTCAATCGCGTAGCTTTACGTCAGCACATCTTGAGCATGTGTCATCTGGTTGAAGAATATTCCACAACAAACGAAAAAAAAAAACAACAACGAAACGCTTCGCTGAGCGCAGAGAATAGCAACAGTTAAATACAAATACATACTGGCAAATTGTGCTGCTTTAGCTGCTGAACCGTAGAAAGACTAAACTGGAGCACAGCTGCGGGCTCAACCCTTTTTGCCCCGCTTGCTCCATTCCATAATCTGTGTATTTGAGCGGATTGCCTAACTTGACACACTTTTGAAATGCATTTCATTTTAGCGCATCACTCACACGCACTGTTGCCGCTGTTTCTCTGTTGCCCAATGCAGTCTCTCTAATTTCGCCTCTCTCTCTTTCTCTGTATCTTCATCTTTTTTGTAGATGTCTTATTTATACTCGACGTTTGCGCAGCTGGTTAGTGTGCACTGCAAGACGACAGTGGGCGGCGGCCTGCCGGTGAACCAATGCAAACATAATCTGCTCGGCTATGGCTATGAGAAATTGCAGACATTCTCTGATGGGCAGCTGGAGGCACTCGATCCATATCAGCGCGATGCCAATGAGCTCAGTAAGTAATACATGCCGACATATTCGTACTGATCCCCAGTACTAGTGAGCAGAAGCGTGGGAATCCATTGTGAACTTCCGTATGCGATAAGGCAATAGCTAATAAGCAGCTGGAACGTGTTTTCAACATTTAGCCCATACATTTATTTCCAAACGATAAGAGTACGTGATTTTGATAATATACCATCATCTTTTTCCACAGTATGGTCATCGATAATGCGGGATCATCCCAGCGCAACACTGATAACCACTCGCAAGCCACAACAGCCGCTGCCAACACCACCGGCCTCCTCCCTTATCATACTTACCCACCAGCCGCAGCAGCAAAACCCGCTCTTTGAGAGCGCCAGTGAGCATACGCACAAATATGCTATGGACATGGATATGGCATACGGCTATGGCAGCGGCAGCGACAGCGGCAGCGAGAAACCTTCAGCCTCATCGGCACCAGCTGCTTCAGTTCATCAATCAAGTGAGCTGCCCGTTGCTGCCGCACTTACAGCGGAGCCACCGCAAAGATATTTCAATGGACCACTTGTGATGCGCCTGCGTACGGATGGCTCCCCTGTAGAGGAGGATAAACATCGGCCGCTGCCGCGCGATGATGATTTAGACACATACCGCTTGGCCAACAGCGGCAATTTGCCGCGTCCCAGACACCGCAAGATCGCAACCATAAGTGCACTCAAGCAGCAACATTTTGCGGCCATTGCACTGCAGCAAGAGCTTCAGCCTCCGCATCCACAACAGGTGCGACGCCAGTTTCGTCAGACGCAATCGCAGCCAATGATCGGTGCTGGCTACTACTATGGTCAGGGGCAGGCGTAAGCTTTGCCATGGGCTCCATGTTTACACTTTACTAGATCCTAGTTAAGCTTAAGTATAAAGATTAATTGTGTCGTTGAGCTGAATGAACGAAAACAAAATGTGAAAGAAATAGTGAGAGAAAGAGAGAGTTTTGAATGTGATAATTTTTTTGGTGGTGCATGAGGAATCTTTTTGTTAATCTGTGTAAATGTTTTTGATGCACTTTAGCTTTAATTGAATTTCGTATTTTGTACAATTTATATAACAACGTTTTAGTTTTCTATAATTTTATTTATTTGTGTGCTTTAGCTTTAAGCTAATCTGGAGATTCTTATAAAATAAAAAACATAAAAATATCATATTTTAATTTGGTAAACTCAGCACACTTGTATTTAAAACAAATCCCAGGATTTTTTTAATTAGTCATAATTACACGCAATTGCCTCATTAACCCATATTATAAAAACATATGGATGAATGGAGAGAGTACAATGAATACAATAGAAATTTTCCGTTTACGGCGATTCCGGTTCTGAAACACATATATTATCTTAAATAATGCTAATTTTAAAAGGCCGGTACTTATAACTAAATTTGGAAATTATAATTTCGTGTAATTTTGAAAAACTGGCTTATCGACAAACTGGATTTGATTTATTTTTCAAATGCAAATTAAAATCGTGTATTGAATTATAAAAAAAAACACTTGCAATTAAGATTTTATGCATAAATATTTTGAGCGACAATTTTTAATTGAGATTTACATATTTCGTTAAAGCGGTAAGTAAATTATATAAAACAGAAAAAAATTTGTTCATTTAAATGCTAACGGCCGGAACTTGTGCGACCTGTGCGACCAGTGCTGTAAAATAATGTACATGCTGTCTCTTCTTCTTGAAATGCGTTAGCACGAAACTGGCCACAGAAACAGCTGTTAGGTGAAAACCACTCTGGTCACACTTGCACAAGCGACTAGAGACAAAAAAATTATAAATAACTATATAGCTTTTACCTATTAACAGCAGAGGGCAAATTATAATAGAAACAGTTTCATCAATAACCGGTGCCAGCAAAGCTTCCGATAAGGTTTGTACAAACTTAATACGACTAAAGCAAGCAATATTTGATATGACGCAGCAACCGGGGAAGCCTAAAAATCGCAAAACGCCATGAATCACAAAACAATAGATAATGAGACAATAACATACATAGTACATATGTATGTATGTATCAAAATACATTATTGTACATACATGTATGTTGTGCATATATAATTATTTGTAAATTCATGCTTTTAGACATCAAACCAAATAGTGCTATCGACATTTATTTTCTGTGACGTATTATTGCTTCGAGATTATTTAAATTAGCTAACATATAGGGGAGTCCCCAATAATATGCAATTGTACATGTTTAATTTAATTTAGTGACGAAACAAACGTTCAAGCGCAATGTCCGACGAAGAGTCTTTCGTTATTTTGGGCAGTTCGCCTTTGCCTTCGCTACGCCCTCATGGAAATTCACTTCTTACCGATGCTCTGGAAAAGGACGTGAACGGAACCGTTGAGGAAGGCGTACCTTCAACCACAAATATTGTTGATGCAACCTTAAGCGTGAGTCAGCTGAGCTCTTTATCGGATCAGAAGGAAACTACGGATAGAAGCCTACCCACGACATTACCGTCTCAGCAAAGTTCGATGGCAGCCAGCTTTTTAATGGGCGAGATTAAACCTGATGTGCTGAAGGTATGTTAAAATGAGTTGTACACAAGTGAAGATTAGTAACGCAAGTTTGTTGCCAGCAGAGTAGCGTTTATTCGCAATTTCCCAGCCTTTGTTCGATGCAGGCTTGTGCCGAGGATGTTGTTAAGCTACAGGCAATGATGACCGAGTACATTGGATTAAAACGTATGTTCGAAATTGTACAGCAAACTGTACAAGCAAAAAGTATTTAAACTAATAATAAAACATTCATTATCTCCATACATAGAAACATTGGATAAAGTCAACCACACAATGCAAGAATATTATAAAATTACACAACAATGGCGTAAGGAAGCAGCTGAACATGAACTTCAGTATAAAGAGCAAATCCAGCAATGTCAAATGCAAATTGAAAAGTTAACCATTGAAAATCAGCAGCTCAAGAGCGAATTGGAGACAAACGTAGAGCAAATTCGTTTGGTTGAAGAAATACACCAAAAAGAGCATGATGAGCTTAGACAAAGTGTGTCAGAGAAATCATCGCTTATTAATAATATGCGTGTTGAAATTGACAAGCTGCAGCAGAACCAACTGGTAATAAACCTAAGATTGTTAAACACTACTGCAAGTCTTAAAATTGGTACCAAATATGTGATAAGACTATTTAATTATAGTGTGACTGTTTCGTCTAAATCCCATTCTAATGTAAATTATATTGAAACTTGCAGGATTCATACGAGTATGTGGCAGATGAAAAGGCAAAACCCAATATAGCAATAAAAAGCGAAAAACAGGACAGCCAAGTCAAGGATCTGCAGCGCCAAGTCTCAGAATTATTGGCCGAAAACATAGAAATCAAAGACATGGTTTGTATAGCGTATAGTTTGACATTTTTCTAAATAAATAAAGTAAAAAAATCTTATTTTTTATAGAGAAAAATATATATTGACGAAATAGATTGCCTTAAGGTTAACTTGACCAGCGCAGAAGAGATGATTAATGCAATGCGTGCCGATATCAATGAGCTAAAAGCAAAAGATGCACAAAAAGAAGACGAGATTACACATCTGAAAACCCAGGTTGACATTTATCGGCGAGATTTTGAAATGGAACGCGCTGATCGCGAAAAAAATGCTGGTGAAAAAGAGCAATATCTTATCGATCTGCGTGCACTACAGCGACGCAACCAAGAGTTAATTGAAGCCTTAGGTGAAGCGCACAAATCCAAAAAGATCGTTCACACACCAACGGGCGCCTTCCAAACCACTCTGCGAGATGAGCAGCGACCAGTAAGAGTATGATATTGAATACTTTCCAAAGAAATGTTGAAATTACTCTAATGTTTTTCTATATTTTTTTTTAGGTTCTAGATCCAACAGGCGCGGCAGCTAAAACATCTGTTTCTGGTTTGCGCTGTCCTATTTGTTCAAAGACCTTTTACGCATTAACTGTTCTGGAAAGTCATGTAAATGATTGCTTGGATAAACATTAATCAATTTTAGTACATTTTTTTTTTGGTTAAAATAACACAAATACATACATATATTTTTACGTAATTCTTATACTTAGTAAACAAAATAACTTTGTTAAAATTAGGTGCACAAAACAGACGCAGATACATACATATATAACAAGATTAGAATAGTTTGGGAATCCTTTAAAGTTTGCTTTGTATGGGAGGCATTTCCAACGACCAGACCCGGCAAACATCCGAATTTGCAACAAGATTGTTTAGTATTTTGATATCTAAAAATGATCGCTTAAGTTGTAAAGGCTTAATATTTAACACATTTACTTACCACTTGTTTTGGCAAATTCGTATAAAGTTTGGCGTATATCAAATGTAGGAATGGCTGTATTTATATTAGGATAAATAATATCCTCATGCTTTATGTTGGACACACAAACGCCTAGAATGCATCCGTTTTGGTCAAACATTGGTCCACCGCTTTGACCGGCCTGCACGCTGCCGTCGGACATTATTGCGCCCTGATCACATTTAATAATACGTCCTTGGAATATAAACGGATTAAAGTCGTATCTAAAGTTGAAATTCACATAGTATGGAAAGCCAGCATTGTACACTGTTTGACCCAATGAAGCACGATTACGCGCCAATTTCACACAGTATTGCTCTGGTACATTTTCGGGAGCGGTGAGCAGTGCCAAATCATAGGGACGATTCTCATCCGGATTGCACCAAATTACATCGGATTTAAACTCGCGATCGATAGCACGACATTGTACTTGAGAATTGGGCTGCAAATAAATTGTTTGAAATGCTGAAAACTGTTATTGTATTTGAAATAAATATTTATATTTATTTACTTGACCGATAACGTGCGCACATGTTAAAATAAAACGTTTATTGTGCACTTTGATAAAAGTTCCAGTGCCTTGCTGTCCAGCCGATCCAATGACAACGATAGTACGCTCCCCTAAGCAGCAGAAATAAGAATAAATATTAAAGTAAGTTGCTAACTAGCTGACACAATACATACAGAAAAAATGTGATGGCTCTCGCGGTAGACTTAACATGCTTATAGGCGTGCCCAGCTGTTCCATAAAATCTCTTAACAGATAACCAAAATTGGCAGCCAATGTCAAATTAACGTTCTCGTTAACCCGTTGAAATGATGTACAAATAATTATGCCTATGAGGCGCCTGTAATAAATTGGTGTGAAAATCGCAATTATAATCATATGTATATCATTTTTACTTACAGCTTGTTATTAAAAACAGCTGCCCCCTCACAACCTAAGGGCAGTGCATTCGACAGGCCAAATAGAGATGCACCCATCACATTAGAAACCTTGCCAATGCTGATTGTCTTGTAAAAGTTCTCCAAACCAAAGGGTGAGCACATAACCAGTACATCGTCCAGTGCATGTAGGGGCTGCAGGTAGCGTAAATAGCTGGCGATGTGCTTTAGAAACCGCTTAAACGATTCTCGCTCCTTTAGCTCTTGCATGGTCAGTACCAAAAAACTAGAGCGCAGCACATTTTGCTCATCGGAGTCGGCATTTATCAATATCTTGTGCAGATTTCTTGACACTTCACCGGAGCAAAACACATACAATGGCTGTGCCGGAAATCGTGTAAGTATGTGAGAGGTCGCATTTTGTTGTGTACTGCGATCGGTTATTGTGCGGTGTTGTCGATCAAAGGTTACCATATAGTTAAAAGTGCGTAAAAGTTTACATTGATCCCAGTTCTTGTCCTGAACATCGACCAGCGTACACTGCTGCAAGCTTTTGATAATTTTGTCTCCATCTCCAGTGGAACGAACAAAGGGCAGCAAGATATTACTGGAGCTAATTATGATTTCGTTGTTGATTATAATTGCAGATTGCTTGAGGGACTGTTTTGCTGATTTATTGCTCACTTCAAGCAGCGCATGTCGTATTTTCAACAGCATTTTAAAACATTAAACATTAAACGACGCCATCACTGAATGAAAACAAATTGAACAATGAGCACCCGAATATTTCTTTGTTTTGATATACGAACAGCAATAATAAAAACACATAAGCGCTGCGTATGTATGGTGAGCGTTTAGGAGGTTACATTTCGGAAGAGAAATATTTGACATATCTGACGTCATGTGTATTTTTTCTCAGATCACAACCTTATATCAGCAAAGCAACAGCTGTTGTCTGTCAGCTGTTTCAAACATGAAAACATCTAGCATAACCTCTCAACGTTCCTCTTTTGCAAACACAATTTTTTATATTTGTTGCGTTTTGCATAATGTTTATGTTAAGGCCCCGCCTTTTGCGGCCACTGCATTGCAGTAGTGGCGTTAACTTTAAGCGCACTTTAACACATAAAAATCTATTGGATTTGTCAGAGCGCGGTTTTTTTCAAAGCATTTTTCCAGACACTGCAGGGTGAGTTGATTTTAAAAACACTTTCTTATTCTGTATTAAAATGTATATCTTTGAAGGCAAAAAATGAAAGAACTCTTCAAGAGCTCATCTCAGAGCATATACGCCGGATTTGATCCTACTGCTGACAGCTTGCACGTTGGAAATTTGCTTGTGATCATGGGTCTGTTGCACTGCCAAAGGGCAGGGCACAGGCCAATAGCGCTAGTAGGTGGCGCCACTGGACTTATTGGTGACCCAAGTGGACGTAAAACGGAACGCAATCAGATGGGTGTGTCAGTTATTGAGTCAAATCTGCAGGCTATTGAGCAACAGTTGCGCAAGGTGTTTAAAAACCATGAGGATTGTTTGTGGGATACGCGAAAAAACAACATTGCACTTGCACCGCTTACGTGAGTAGTATATTTTGTATATATATATACATTTTTACAAAGTATATTTAAATAGAATTGTCAACAACGCCGAGTGGTATGCCAATTTGAATATAATTGATTTTGTTGCCAACATGGGCCGACATTTTCGCATGGGCTCAATGCTCTCCAGGTCATCGGTTCAGTCACGCTTGGAGTCAGAGGATGGCATGAGTTTTACGGAGTTTACATATCAGATCTTTCAGGCCTACGATTGGCTGCATTTGCTACGCAAACACAACTGTTGCTTTCAAATGGGTGGCTCAGATCAAACGGGTAATCTTATGACGGGACATGAATTAATAAGCCGCGTCGAACGGAGCAGAGAAGTTTTTGGCATGACATTGCCTTTAGTAACAACCGAAGAGGGTGACAAATTCGGCAAATCCGCTGGAAATGCTGTATGGCTAGATGAGAAGAAAACTTCGCCATTTGCACTGTACCAATTCTTTTTGCGTATGCCCGACTCTGAAGTGGAGAAGCTTCTTAAACTATTTACATTCATTCCCCTACCCGAGGTGGAACATCTAATGCGGGAACATGCTAAGGAACCGGAAAAACGTAAGGCACAAACTCTGCTGGCGGAAGATGTCACATTGCTGGTACATGGTGGTAAGCATAATTTGTATGTTTCTTAAGTCAAACTGTATACAAAAAAAATGTGTGGTACACAGAACATGGCTTAAAACAAGCTGAACGCGTTACCAATGCGCTCTATAAGGGCAACGTTGACGGCTTGGCTGAGTTAAACTACGCAGAAATCAAGCAAACGTTTCAGGGTGCTGCCGTTGTCGACATTCTCACCGAGCCTGGCATGTCAATCCTAGAGTTGGCAATGAAGGCCAAGTGTTTTTCCACGGAAAGTGAGTTATTCTTAATTTCTTAACATATTTGGATTTAATACTATATACTTTCAATTTTAGCTGACGCTGTGCGTATAATCAATGCTGGTGGGTTTTACATTAATCAGAAGCGTGTGCAAAACATTGCTGAAGTTATCACAACGGGCATACACATACTCCGAAATGGAGTCTCCCTATTACGAGTGGGCAAACGCAATTTCTATATTGTTCGGTGGCAATAGGTAAACTATATGCAATTCGATATTAAGTTTTCTATATTTAAATAAAAGTTCTTTACTAAGTAGATACAATGTAGTATAAATATTAGTTTTTTCTTGGAGCAGGATTCTTACGCCAGCGCTTGCGTGCTAGCAGCTCTTTGGCCTTTTCTTTTTTTAGGTCCTTATCGAAGAATTTTCCGCTCTTTGTAAACGTTTTCTGTTCGTTGCGCATCTCGGCTAGCTTACGATTTTTCTGTTTCATTATGTTTTTCTTGTTTGCAGACTTCTTCTTGCCCGCTTCTGATATTTGCACTTTAATTTTTCTGCCGTGCAATTCCGTGTTGTGCAGCTTAAAGCCTTGTTGGAAGCCAGCTAAGTCTACCATTTCCACAAAGGCAAATCCGCCACGGCGCTTTTTAGGAATGCGAATTGATTTCACTGCACCAGCAACTGCGAAATGCGATTCCAGATCATCCCTTGTTGTCTCAAAGTTAAGATTTGTCACATAAAGAACATGCCGGTTCACTTTGGAGGCGCCACGGAGCAAACTGTTTAACTGGTCACTTGTTATGTGACCATCCTCATTAGGTTCCTCCTCAGACGCAGACGTTTCACTTTCATCTCCCATAGCATCGACATTCTCCTTAAGTTCTATTTCCTTATCTGACTTATCAGCTTCATCGTCATTGCTGCTTTCCGACTCGCTAGAATTTCTTACAATTTCCTTGTCAACATAAGTTCCCTCAAAAATCTCCTTACGTTTCTCGTCATCAAAGTTGCCTAGAAGATCAGCAGTGTCATCGTTGACTACTCGACGAACTTTTTTAGGCTTAATATATAACTCCACTTCATAGTCACTGGTGGAATCAGAATCACCATTATTCCCGGCCATTACTCCTCAGTAATTTGCAAGCAAAACAATCCAAAACAATACTTAAACAACTACAGCACGTGTGAAAGTGTGGATTCGTTGTGAATGTCATGATTAAAAACGGCATGCTTCTTCTTGCCAAATGGATAATGTTCAAACGATATTATTGAATATAAATAATTTATATATATCAGCGTGTTTGTGACACTAATGAGATGTGAAAATATGTACTTCTGTTAAATTATATTTATCTTCTGCTAAACCTGCTATAGAAGCGGCTTGGAATTATTCGTCTGTTGCATTTGGAAACAGAATTTTAAGCAAACCGGTCTCATTGTATAATTGTTATCTTTTGCCAAAATCAAATGATGATAATGATAACTTAAAAAATGTATGACCTTTTTGTAAAACACTTATTAAGAGTAATTAAGAATCTAACAAACTATGATGATAAATAGTTTTTACATTTAAAAAACAATAGTGTAAAGTCAAAAAGAAATAGTTAATAATAATCAACAACTTTGTTAAACAAACATGACTTAGTTAAGTGCAACAGCCATTGTTTTTATTAAACTCTTTGGATCAGATCAAGTTTAATTAAATTTATGTCAGTCGCCAGGCAAGTTGCGAAATGTCATCCGACTTTCGCAAAATAGTATAAAAGCACAGCTTAAATGTGGGTTTCATTAGTTCTGTTTTGCAGTTTGCTGACCAACAACTGAATATCCTTTCAACATGAAATTTGTGGTAAAAACAATTTTTGGATAGTTTTAAGCTTAACAGATTTAATAAGTTATAAATATCATATTTTCATAGATTGTCCTCGCATGCCTTTTGGCCGTTGCTTACGCATCTGATTCCGCTATTACCGATGAATACAGAGAAGTCAACCCTGACGGCTTCAAATATACTTGGAAAACTTCTGATGGCATCAATGTTGATCAGGAAGGTCACCTTGCAGATAAAGCAATTGTTGTTAAAGGATCATACGAGTACACATCGAAGGAAGGCAAACTAATTAAGGTGACCTATACCGCCGATGAACACGGTTACCATCCCGAAATCCATTCTTAGGCATTCCGAAATGAAAATCCAGTTAAATAAATTAAATGAACATTTAAAAAACATTTGTATTATTATTTAGGTAAGCTAACTGGAACTTAGATTTGCTTAAAAAACTTTTATTTGCAATTTGCCATCCAGACTTGGCCTTTCTACCGTAAATATACACACTGACTGAATTTGCAACTCTATTTTTGTTATAAAAGAAATATTCATATGTGTATGTTATACTCATGCATATTTCTTTCTATTTTAAATTAACATAATGCCGATTGAATTGCTAAGAATCGCAAATATTTCAAATTCCTTATTTAATTATTTAAAACGCGAATGCAGAAGGTGGCTGTCAATTCTTAACTGTGCTTCTTCTTGCTACAGTGTTGACAAACGCGCCAAAAAATTGTGCAGCTCCGCTCAACCATTTGCCTTGGCAATTTGTTGCAGATTTGTTTGAAAACTTAATTACATTGTTAAAAGTTAAAGTAAAGTTAAAAATTATTGAAGAACACATTATGGCCTCGGAATCTGTCGATATGGATTGCTTGGATCTTGTCAATGAGGAATTGGATAACGATTTGACAAATGTAGGACCAAGTAAATTGCCTGTGCCGGCAACGCAGGCTTCCTCTGAGAACACAAATTGTAAAATCACAATGGAACAAAATGATGAAAAGAAGGTAGATGATGGCGAGGAACCTATGGATTTGGATAGCGTGCCAACTGAGCTGGCAAAAGAGCCAAACTTTGAGGAAAACGTTAAATCACATGAAATTGAAGCAAAAAAAGAACCACAGACGGACGATAGCAAAACCATTAACTCTGATGCTTTAGCCATTGCCAAAGTGACAACCATTGAGAATTCCAAAGACGACACCGACTCTTCAATAGAAAAACTTGAATCGGCTAAACCAAACGAATCTGATTTGGACAGCAGCATTGAACTTATAAGTAGCCCTAATACTGAACCGGAAGATCCTGCTGTGAAAGATAACGTTGATACTATGATTCAAACTACAAAAGAGGACACAGAAACAACAAAACTAGCTAACCCAGATTCACGCAAACCAGAGGAACCTGACTTGGATAGTAGCATTGAACTAATTGAGAGCCCCGCAGCAGAAGAGTTGCCCAATAATGACATTTCAAAAGAGAGAACAGTTGAAAGTGACAGTAGTATTGAGCTGATTTGCAGTCCTAGCAAAAACCAGGACGATGACAGCAAAAACGTGTCCAACGAGAAAGAATTATTGACTTTTAAAGATAAGGAAGTATTAAACAGCACTTCAGTTGAAAATGGCAAAAAAGAGGAGAAAATGGAAATTCAACCTGATGACATCACAAAATTAAATTCTGAGGATACGGGGGCAGCCAAAGACTCATTGCAAGGGATTGAATCTCCACAAGAGTCCACAAGTAAAGAGTCACCTACCACTTTGACTAAATGTTTACTAGGCTCCGTCAAAGAAGAAACAGCAACAACAACATGCGCCGAAAAGATATCGCCCATTGCAGTTAAGCCTGTAGAAGAAGGTGAACCTGTAATTTCGGAACCGATGGAAACAGATGAGATGCCCCAGACATGTAATGAAGCAAACGAATGTCTTAGTAAAATAGAAATGAAAGATAAGACAGAATTAAAAACAGATTGTGTCCCAAAGGAACCCTTAGAACTTGCAAAGGACTATGAGGTGTACTACAAGAAGGATTGCCTCAACTGCAACTGCCAAAAGCTGCATAATCAGTATATGCTGGCAAGCTTAGCAGCGCTAAACTATTACAAGGTGCCCAAAAAAACACATAAGCGACAATATATATGCATGGGCTGCTATGATACAGCCATGGATATGTATGAGGTTTGTAGTTAAACAGTATAGTTAAATGCTCAAGGTGTAATTTATTATTTATCTATTTAAGAACTATGCTGGTTATCTGGTGGACAAGCAGCCTCTGCTATTGCGTAGCTTTAAGCAGGAGCATGCAGACTTTGTAGCACTCGACAGCAGTGACGAGGAGGAAGATAATGAAGAACAAGGTAAAAACACAGTCCTGTTAAAAAAAATAAACTTATAGATATTGTTAATTTTGTGCATAGACAAATCCGAATTTTCATCAAATGACCTACAATTGATCGAAGAGGAATTGGAGGATGCTATTAAATCTGTTATGGATCGAGTGGGAATGGATGATCAGATGGCTTGGTCAAAAACCATACTGCAGTCAAAAACACAGCGCATTGGACGCGAAATCGAGTTGGCAAATAAAGAGTTAGGCAAGCTTCAGAATATGGCTGATAAAATGCATTTTGCCTTGTACAGCTCCTGCCAGGTGGTGCACAAGCATATGCCAGCACTTGATTTGTATCACAATATGCTCGACTATGCGGTAAGTGTTACTGATCACCAAAACAAACAATCTTTTACCGAACTTTTACGCATTTGCAGCAAATGCCACCAGCTGGAGAGATCGAACGACCTCCTATTCAACTAAACGAGACCTATTATGCTGTAAAGAATAAAGCTATTGCTAGCTGGGTTTCGGTCAAGGTGATTGAGTTCTCTGATGTCACAACAGTGGGTGGCAATTTGGTTAAGAGCTATAAAATCAAATACCTTAACACTCCGTATCAAATGGTTAAGACGGTAACAGCCAAACATTTAGCCTACTTTGAGCCGCCGCCAGTGCGTTTAACTATTGGTACGTAAAGCATATCCGATAAAAGTACTTTTTTAATTTTGTATTCGTAAATTGACTAAGGCACTCGTGTTATCGCCTACTTTAATGGCAATACCCTGTCGCGCGGCAAGGAAAAAGGCGTCGTACCCAGTGCCTTTTATCCGGGAATTATAGCTGAGCCCTTAAAGCAGGCCAATCGCTTTAGATACTTGGTCTTTTACGATGATGGCTACACACAGTATGTGCAACATAATGATGTGCGTTTAGTCTGTCTGGCATCGGATAAAGTGTGGGAGGATGTGCATCCTGGCTCGCGAGACTTTATACAGAAATATGTGGAAAAATACTCAGTAAATCGTCCCATGGTACAATGTACACGTGGTCAAAACATGAACACAGAGTCCAATGGCACCTGGCTGTATGCACGCGTAATTGATATTGACTGCAGTCTAGTCCAAATGCAATTCGATGATGATAAGAATCATACGGAGTGGATTTATCGCGGCTCCCTCCGTCTGGGGCCAGTCTTTAAGGAAACCCAAAATGCGCTAAACAGCGCCAATGCCATGCAACAGCATCGTATGCCACGTGTAAGTTGATTTCAATCAAACAGCGATTGTAGCTTACACCTTTGAATTCTTACATTTGCAGCGTACTGAACCCTTTATACGATACACAAAGGAGATGGAGACAAGCAGCAGACAGGTTAACCAGCAAATGCGTGCAATTGCTCGTAAAAGTAGCTCCGCCGCACAGAACATCAACATGTCATTGCCATCCTCAACAGCCGCGGCTGCTGCTAATGCTGCTGCTGCTGCAGCAGCTCGGAACACCGTTCGCCATTTAAACAACTCCACCATTTATGTAGATGACGAGAACAGGCCCAAGGGTCATGTTGTCTACTTTACGGCAAAGCGCAATTTGCCGCCCAAAATGTATACGCCCCACGAATGCACACCAGCGTGCTTGTTTAAAATTGTGCATCGCCTAGATAGCTACAGTCCATTGGCGAAGCCACTGCTGTCTGGCTGGGAGCGGTTGGTATTTAAGCAAAAGACTAAGCGCAACGTCGTGTATCGTGGACCTTGTGGCAAAAGTTTACGCAATCTGGCTGAGGTGCACATGTATTTGCGTGCTACGGACAATGTTTTGAATGTTGAGAACTTTGATTTCACGCCAGATTTGCGTTGCCTAGCAGAGTATTCCATTGATCCTACAATTGTTAAGGAAGCGGACATATCGAAGGGACAGGAGAAAATGGCCATACCGCTGGTAAACTACTACGACAACACATTGCCGCCACCCTGCACTTATGCCAAACAGCGCATACCTACAGAGGGTGTGCATCTTAATCTCGACGAAGAGTTCCTGGTGGGCTGCGATTGTGAGGATGATTGTTCGGTAAATAAGCAACAAATTCTTAAATGAAAACAAACAAACTTGCTAAACTCCTTCTACCCCCTTTTCCCCCTTCGACAGGACAAATCAAAGTGCGCCTGCTGGCAGCTAACTGTCGGCGGTGTCCGTTACTGCAATCCCAACAAGCCCATCGAGGAAATTGGTTATCAATACAAGCGCCTCCATGAGCATGTACCCACGGGTATTTATGAATGCAACTCCCGCTGTAAGTGCAAAAAGAATTGCCTAAACCGTGTGGTGCAGCATTCGCTGGAAATGAAGCTTCAGGTATTCAAGACTTCGAATCGGGGCTGGGGTCTGCGATGTGTCAACGATATACCTAAGGGTGCATTCATATGCATATATGCAGGCCACTTGCTTACGGAAACAATGGCCAACGAGGGTGGTCTGGATGCAGGTGATGAGTACTTCGCCGACTTGGATTACATTGAAGTGGCTGAGCAACTTAAGGACGGCTACGAATCGGATGTTGAGCACTCTCAAGGGGAAGAGGAAGAAGACCCCTATGCGCCAGATCCAGAGGACGATGCCGACTTTACACCCGCGAAGTATTATCAGCCGCGCAAAAAGGATAAAATGCGCACATCGCGCAGCCACTCCAATCAGTCCAGTGAACCAGATTCGCAAGAACGTGCAGTGATTAATTTTAATCCTAACGCCGATCTCGATGAAACAGTTCGCGAAAATTCGGTGCGGCGACTTTTTGGCAAAGATGAGGCACCCTACATAATGGATGCAAAGACAACTGGCAATTTGGGGCGTTACTTTAATGTAAGTGCTTGCGTGATAATCATGAACAGTAGTGTCAAATCTTCAATTTATGCTTTTTGTTTATTTTCTCCAGCATTCTTGTGCACCTAATTTATTTGTGCAGAACGTGTTTGTAGACACGCATGATCTTCGATTTCCTTGGGTTGCCTTCTTTTCGGCAAATCACATACGCTCTGGCACTGAGCTGACTTGGAATTACAACTACGAGGTGGGCGTGGTACCTGGCAAAGTTCTGTATTGTCAATGTGGAGCCACAAATTGTCGAATACGTTTACTTTAAACGATATAATGTAGTTTTAAGCTGCGACAAATAGCTGGTTAGTAAAACAGCTTTTTCTGATCTGAACTTAATCTATTTAATTTGAAATACTGAGTTTAAAATAAAATAATAACGTTGAAATGAAGAAATTATTGAATATAAAAGAATTTCAAATATTTTTATAATGCTCAATGGCTGTCAAACTGTTTGCACTGCAGCCCTATATGTAGTGCTGGCTAAGGCAGAAGTTAAGTATGATTGGTATGTTACCCAACACTAGTTAGAGACCGATGCTGAAAAGGGCAAAAGCAAAAATTAAATTTTGAGTGTGTAGTTAAATTTCAGCCGTAATGTGCCCAACTTTATAACTATTACTGTTACATTTGTACATTGAAACGCGGCGAGTAGAAATTAAAGCACTCGCACCACCTGCTAGCGAGCCAGCAAGCGAGTTCCGCCCTCGGTTTACCCTATAGCCCAATAAGAGCAGAAAAAAAATCGATTTTGTGATAGTGATAACAGCGCGAGGCAGCGGCCGTTGCTTTCTTGCATTCAATTCGGACACTAAATAGAAACAGAACAAAGATGAATTTGGATTTTGCTCGGGTGTGTGGCAAGCACAACCTCATCTACGAAGCTTACTACAAACAGGTAATGTGTGCGCTGAAATGTCGTGTGTGTGGCGGGTCAATTTTTCAACCCCACTATTGATTTTTTGCTTGCGCTTGTGCCCAATTTCGTGTAGATTGACCCAAAGGGCACGGGTGCTATTGAAGCGATGACGGCCGCAAAGTTTTTAAAAAAGTCTGGCCTCAGTGATGTGGTGCTCAGTCGCATCTGGGATCTTTCTGATCCGAACGGCAAAGGATTTTTGGATAAGCCTGGCTTTTTTGTGGCTCTTAAGCTGGTCTCTTTGTCGCAGGCGGGCCAAGTGGCTAACATGAACAACATTTACATAGACACAAATAACCCACCTAAAGTGGTAAGTATTAAAAAATCAATTACACAATCACTCATTTCATTGTGCGAATCATTTGAAAGGGTGAAATACCAAAGGCAATACCTGCACGCATACAAACGGTGCCGGTTGCGGGAGCTGGTGCTACCGGTGGTGACTGGACAATCAGTGTCATCGATCGACTTAAGTATGAGCAGCTGTTTGAATCGCTTAAACCGGATAACGGAATGCTACCAGGAAACAAAGTGAAGGGTGTGCTTATGGACTCGAAACTGCCCATGGACATACTGGGCACCATTTGGGATCTGGCTGATCAGGATAAGGATGGCAATTTGGATAAGCATGAGTTCATTGTGGCCATGCATCTTGTATATCAGACACTTCAGAAGCGCACGGTGCCCAGTGTGCTGCCGCCAGAGCTACGTAAGGCTCCCAAGCCCGCTATGCCACCACCACCGCAACCAGCTGCAGTAGGACATGGCGTTGGCGCTGCAATGCCACGTGCACCAAGTGGGGAAGGATTTGGCGATGCTGGCTTTGTGGCCAATTTTCCAAAAGATATTGCTCCACCGGCAGCAATACCACCACTGCCTGTAGCTGTGCCACCCATGACACGAATTCCCCCAGTGGGTGCTGTCAGCTCACAGCCGCTAATACAAACTGATCCTCTGATACCGATTGGTGCGCCACCATCGGTAACAGCGAATGCCGACTGGGTAGTCAGCGCTGTGGAGCTTTTACGTTTTGAAGAAATATTCCGGCAGTCAGATTTAGACAAAGATGGCCTGGTTTCCGGTCTCGAAGTGAAAGACATATTCATTAAATCGGGTATACCACAACGCAGCCTTGCAGATATCTGGTAAGTTATTGAAAATAATTGTAAAACTAAGCACAAACGACACTAATCCATTTTTTTATAACCCCTAACAGGGCTCTATGCGATACCTATCAATCGGGTAAGCTAACTGTAGAGCAGTTTGCTTTGGCCATGTGGCTAGTTGAACGCAAGCAGCGCGGCGTAGATCCGCCACAAGTGCTAACGGCCAATATGGTGCCACCTTCGATGCGTGCAACAGTATCCGGAGTCGATATGCAACCGCAGGAGACTAAGCCGACTTACTCGAATCCCGAGCTTGAGATGATATCAAAGGAAATCGAAGAGCTGGCACGGGAGCGACGCGCCCTTGAAACGGAAATCGCACAAAAAGAGGCCGATGTGCGCATCAAGAATGGTGAAGTTCGCAGTTTGCAGGTTTGTAATGGATAATGGATATATAAAACAATTAAGGTGGCAATATTTAAATGTTCTTGTGTGGCTATTGCAGAGTGAATTGGATACGTTGACCGCAACATTGAAGCAGCTCGAGAATCAGCGGGGCGAAGCACAGAAGCGTCTGGATGATTTGCAGGCTCAAGTAGTTATAATTGCATGTTCTTGGCTTAGACCTTGCTTAAATAGCTTACATTATGGGTTTAACTGCTGCCGCAATTATTTATTTGACCTTCAACTTGGGTTTAATTTAATTTGATCTTCATTTTCCTTTTCTATTTATTATGTTCCCCAATGTTAACCCAAATTGGTATGCAATTATTATCCCAAATCAAATTACTCATACTAAACTGGTGAATGCACTTAAAAAACACACTATATCCGTTCGTTAAGGTCACCCATAATCTGGCCGTGCTGGCCAACGTAAGTCTTGACATATCTCACACCAATGTCCAGGTTTGTTTTTTATTTATCCTTCCTTATATTGTTTGTGTTTGTATATTTGTTTTCGTGTATGTTTTGTGTTTATGGTGTCATTGTTTGTGGTTCAGAAAGTTCTTGCAACTTATTAATTTGCTATTTTCTTTTTTGTAGGTCAACAAAATACGCGATCAGTGCCACAAACAGGAGGAGACCATCAACGAACAAGAAGGCGAGCTAAATGCAAAACGTTCTGAGCTGCAAAAACTCAAGGATGAAGAGTCGGCACTGCAAAAGGAGTACGATGATAACAATCGCGAGCTATCCAAACTTACTAGACATCTGCAAAGCACACAGCTGCAGATTAGCTCCGTAAATACACAGTTCTGAGATAATCATTATAAAATCAAACCATTTAATCTTTAACGTTTATTATAGGTGCGATCCATGGTCACACAGCTGATGGAAACGCAACGTCAGATGACAGATGCGCTGCTTATTTGTCGCGCCGCAATGGACACACAAAATGCTGACCTAGTTTCCGAGTATCAGTTGAAGATTGAGCCAGACTTCGATGATGCCCGCAAAACGTTAGAAAAGGAAGTTGAAATACCCAATGAGAATGATCCCTTCGGAGAGAATAACAGCGGTATTGCCAACAAGGCAACCAATGGTTTTGACAATGACCCCTTTACTGGTCAAGTGGTCACCAAACCTGCGCCGGCCATCGGCGGCTTTGATGATAGCTTCAATATTGGTGGCGGTTTTGACAGCAATTTTGATGCCTTTAGCCAAAGCAACACTAGCGGCTTTGGGCAAACCAAACGGGATCCATTTGGTGCTGATGCATTCGGTGCAAACAAGTCTAATGCCATAACGCCAGAGGTGGGAGCAATATATATTATTTATGTACAAATCATCAATAACTAAATATGTATATAAACTGTAGACTGGCAAAGATGACTTCGGCAGCGATCCCTTTGCGGCTCTGCACGCGCCAACTGGCCAGGGTCAGGTGCTCAGTCCAAATACCCAGCGTTCAGGACCACCGCCTAGACCGGAGTCACCTAGTCCAGCATTGCCACCAAAGAAATCCAAGGTGCCGCCACCCAGACCAGCCCCACCACGTGCAACACAGGTAGGTTGAAACTAAGCACAGTAATTAAAGACATACTCAACTATATATCCACGTTTTGTAGCCAACAAGCGGTTTCGGCTCTAGCGGTGCCGGTGGCGGAGGTTTTGCTGATTTTGACGACTTTGACAATAAGGTTGGTAGTAAGTTAAAAGTACATTGGGAACGGTGGTAATGCATGTACACCGCACAACAGCAATAATAATAATCATTTTGTTCAATAACTGATGCCATAACGGCTGTACAAATCCTGTTTGCATTAACATTATTCTGAATATACATATATATTATTCAATTTCTACAATTATATAGTAGTTATTTTGTTTTCATAACTAACCCCCTTTGTTTTTTAATTTTTATGTAGTTGTGTTAATATCGATTCGCTAAAAGATCACCTTAATAAAATAATTTGATGCACTTGTTTATTAAGTAGTTCTTTTTAATTTACTTTTGGTACAATTTATGATTTCAACTGCTTTTTAGAGGTATTTCATCCTTATCCACATTGCGTTAACTCTGCTGCCCGTACGAAACTAACTATTTGCTTTCATCTCTTGCAATTCTCTATTTTCAGTGAACATCTTAATAATAATCATAGATATATATATCAAAAAATGCATATAAATATATATATATATATAGCCACAATTAAATATAATAATACTAACACAAACACATCCCGGACTCAAACACATACTCAGTTAAATGTTGAGCCTAGCAACATAAACCAATTTTAAGCGTACAAAAACTAATTGCATATATTTAATCATATATACATACATATATCAGAGTTGGATTCGTCAGCGTATTCGTGTTTGTATTGCACACAGGCCGTTAGAATACTCGCAATTTCATGCCTAATTATTAGATAAATGTATTAAATCGAATTCGCTCGAAATCTTATAACTAAATCAATTGAAAACAAGTCAAGAAATGCCCCCGCAATAAAACGTTATGTCGTGTTTAATGTAGTCAAAGATTTAAATTTAAATTTAAAGAACATCACTTTTTGAAATGTTGTACAATACTGTATTTAACTTAACATTATACTTAACATTGCAATATTGAGATTTCGTTTCGTTTAATGACCAAATAATCATATTAAATATTTCTTAAATACATAAGTGCACGCCGAGCAATATGTTTTTTTTTTAGTTAATTTCGAACAGAAGCTAGTCTTCAAGTGATTGAAAAATGATGTATGTTTAACTCAAATAAGGAATTTAAATGCAAATTGTTGTTGTTTCTGCATATGATACTAAAGTTTATAGCAATTTTACAGTACATAATATTATTGCTAGTTTACATCTCTACAGAGGTGCATATATAGAACTATGAGTTTGAGTTTTATTGGCATGTAACTTCCCACAATTGCCTAATTTTACATAAACGGAAGTTACATACAACTTTTCCACATACATGCATTCCAATTAGATCTATAGATTGAATCCTCCAAACGACGGTTAGACTCAAGAATTGTTAATACCTTTAAAAACACGTTGCCATCGACTAGGAAAGTAGGATTTAACCACAAATAAAATTGGATCGAACCATGTTTGCTTGTTCGTCAGTAATAGTAATGTAGTTCTTCAGAGGATTGTTATGGATATTTGTTTGAATGACTTACGTACTACCTGTTTACATGGTTATTTATACTAACTTACATATATACACACCATGAAACTGTTCAGATATCGAAACAAAACGCTTCCCGTACATTGATTTTAATGTTCAATACATACATACTTATTATACAAACATATAATGGGAACCCTGCTAATGTGTAACACAAAGAGTTTTGCATTAACTAAACAAAAACAAACAAAAATATCTATGTTCGACATCATTTATAATAATAATTAAACATAATACATATAACAAGCGAGTTATGTTAAACAAAATATAACCATAACAATAATAAAGAAACATTTTTGTCGCATCCGGTTAAATCATTTTTGCATATGTATATGCAGGAGCTTCTCACTCCCGCGCTTTCTTTCCACAGCAGCTACACAAGTGTATAAATTAATTGATCTAAGCCTTTTTATTACATTTTATGGTTTATGGAATACATTTAATTTTTTACAATTTGGTATTTTTATATGCATACAAGAATATTTTTTTAATTAATTTGTTTTACGCTTATTTTTATTTCTCTCACAAAAACACGCACAATTGTTATTTGTTTTTTTGTTTTTTTTTTTGTCTTTATTTATTTTATTCACTCGATACAGCTACAAAACATTCCAATCAGTAACCCTAACACAACCACACCAACACCAGCGATAAACACAGCGCTGCTCGATAGCTTTTCGCTGTTTGATGATCCTCAGAGTAAGGGCCAGAGTCAGAGTAAGGCAGCAGCTAGCACAAGCACTCCAACACTGCCACTGCACCCACCCTCACTGCTATCGACATCATCGACATCGACATCGACATTGACATCTGCATCAGCATTTGCATCAGCATCCGCATCAGCTGTGACAGCAAACAGCACAAATAACCAACATTTGTCGCGTTCCAATACACCGCTGCAGACACAGGCAACAGCAATAGCAACAACAGCAGGATCAGGGCTCTTTGATGCGTTTGGCAGCAAACAGGCGACGTCTCCGGTGTCAGCTATTATCAAGGGGCCTACGGATTTCAGGGATGATCCATTCAAGGACTATCGCTATGAAGATCCGTTTAATATAAAAGATCCCTTTGCAGATGAAGATGGAGACACGACAACATCGGGAGCTAGCAAAAAGAACTTTGCCGAGGATTTTAGCTCAGACGGTAATGTTTAAAAAACACTCGATTAAAATTGCACATATTTATAATAATAATGTTCCGCATGTAGATGAACTGGCAGGCAAGCAATTCAGTAACAACAATAACAAGTCGAACACCGTAACGCCGCTGGATAACCGTTTGTTGCAACAATTCGATGCTTTCAACTTAAATGCCAGCCCAGCGCCTTCGCATAATTCAAACGTATCGATTCCAAAACAAACGTTGGATGCATTCGCCGACTTTGATGACTTTGCGCTGGACAAGAGCGCAACAGCAAGTGATACCACAATAACATCTTCAAGGACGAATCTTAGTAATGCAATTGCTAAGAAACCGAATGATTCCTTTTTCAATGCATTTAATGAGGACTTTAATGACAACAACCTTGGCGCCGTTAAAACTAAGAACCACGAACAAATAAACTCCCGATCACAGTCTGCCGCCTTTGATGCGTTTGCCGTAACCAGCAGTCGCAGCAGCTCCGTAACGGAAACCAAACTTTTTGATGCGTTTAATGACAACTTTGAGGATAGTTTTAGCCACACAAAGGCTGCAAATTCAACGGTTTTGGACAATAACTTTGCAAAATTCGATGCATTCGAGTCCCATAACTTTTCAAGTAATTTTGGAGATGCCTTCAATGACAGCAATGCAAACAAGAGCAATCACAATGGCAGTGCCAGTGGTGTAAAGGATAGCAAAGAGGCTTTACCCAAGGCAACGGATAAGTTTGCAGCAGACTATTCAAAAGCCGAGAGTTACGATGCCGATTTGGAGGAGGCCCTTAAGCGCAGCATGCTCGACAACTAAATTAACCCATAAATGTAGTAGGAACAACTGAATCAAATGTGATGTTGCATACGAACAATCTCTAAATAATAACGAATTGCGTGTCTGTTGAAGCCAGCTTTTTACGTTATTGTATAGTTTGAAAATGCTCACCTTTAACTAATTTTCCAAATTGTAACATATTTGCTTTTCAATTGTTATAATGTTATGTTGAAATCAAAGTTTTTTGATCCACGATGACTACTGTATGGCAATAATTATCACATATTAAATATTCCATTGATTGTCTAAGGCGAAAGCAAAACCCAAAATGCTGGTATTATATTCATTATTATTGTATTCATATTTAATAATTGTATATGTAATCACATACTCGTTAACACGGCTCTAATATATCTCGTATAAACATGTACCAAAACTCTATGAATAAACCAAGACAAATAAAAAAAAGAAATAAATCTGGTTAGATTTGTAATAATGTGCCGTTGTCAGACTCCGTTTGGCAAATTGGTTTTTTAAAATATTTTATTAAAATGTACCCAAAAAGGGTGCGTTGCGACAATTGGTACACATGTACCAAAACTGATTTTTCTATTATTTTTGCTACTACGCTTGTGATAATGCATATGCAAATTTTGTATAAAAACTTGTGAATATCAATTGAAATATCACAACAACATTTTAAGTTTGAGTACCTAATGCAAATGTAAATATCACTTTTGGTACGAGCAAATTTCTTCCAGTGGCAAGCGTGATCTAAGATCTAAGCTTGGGCTCTCTCTTCTACTAACTCTCTTTTACATTTGGTGAGTGCAACTCGCGCTGATTCGTTACGTTTCGTTTTTAGTCACGTTTCCAAGTTCACAGTGAGCGGTCATAGGAAAAAACTTGTTGCCACCTATATATTCTATGTAAGTTATAGTCTATATTGGATGCGCAAAATCCCTATCCGACATGCATACATATTCGTTGAGGGGAATCTTCTACATTATATACTACTTGTATATTTGCTTTGTTCTCACGCCAGTCAGTCGAACACACACACACACATACAAGTTCACATAATCGCTATAAAACAACAATTTGCCGGCACTGTTAATGTTATTATTGTGTGTATTAAAAAAGGCAAGATCTGGCCGTATTTTTCCTATTAGTTCGCGTTCTGTTTGCGTGTGTGTGTGTGTGTGTGTGTGTAAGTCTGGCCCCTTACTAATTAAATTTATATTTTTTTTGTGCTGCGCTCTGTTGCTTGCTGTTGTTGTGTTTTTGTATGTAAGCTCGTACGTGAATCCATAAATACGTGTGTATGTACATACTATATACTGATGCACCTAGCTACATATGTTCACACTGACTACACAAAACATTTGCCGGTCAGCCGCAAATATATACATACATATGTACATACATACAGATAATTAAGTGTAACATTAGTGTCGGTAACAGCTAGATTTGCTCAGGTGTATGTATGTATGCAGTATCACAAATATTGTACATGGAACAGTGTTGATATCGGCTTATCATTAGGCTTTGTGTTATCAGTTATTGTTGTGAAATTGTGAACCATAGCTACGGCTAAGGGGCAAAGCGTCTTGAAAACCTTTTAAGTTCATACATACATTCAGGCATATGCATGTGTAAGTAAATATGCAATAATTCATTAGGCAAAACAATTATTTAAAAATTACCACTTATGAACTTAATCATAATCGTATCATAGTTTTAGGCTTTTAAATTAGTATAACAATTATCTTCCCACATAGACAAAGCCATGTCGAAGCCAGCCCTTTACTATGCCACATTGAGTCCACCATCTCGCGCCGTTATGCTGACGGCCAAGGCGATTGGACTTGAACTTGAATTGAGGTATGTATGAATGCCACCCCCAATTGCAAATGTCAACGCCTCACAATGAACTTAGCCAATTAACAACTATAACTACAACAATCTTGCAGGCCAATTAACCTACTGAAAGGTGAACATTTGACGCCCGAGTTTTTGAAATTGAATCCGCAACACACTATTCCCACGTTGATCGATGGTGATGTTAGCATTATAGATTCGCATGCCATATGCTCCTATTTGGTTGAGAAATATGGCAAGGAACACGAGTCGCTATACCCCAAGGATTTGGTGAAGCGCGCCAATGTGGATGCTCGCCTGCATTTGGATTCAGGTCATTTGTTTGCTCGTTTGCGTTTTCTTTACGAACCTGTGCTCTACTTTGGCTCAACTGACTGTTCCATTGATAAGATTGCTTACGTTCAGAAGTGCTATGAGATTCTAGAGGGCTTCCTAAAGGATCAGCCATACTTGTGCGGCAATGAACTGACCATTGCTGACTTCTGCTGTGTGGCAACGGTGACATCTGTCAACGATGTTGCACCCATTGATGAGTTCAAGTTTCCCAAGGTGCATGCCTGGCTCAAGACACTGGGCGAGCTGCCTTACTACAAGGACACCAATGAAGAGGGTGCCGAGGAGCTGAAGGCGCTTTTTAAGGCCAAACTGGCCGAGAATCGCTCCAAGTAGTAACCGATAACACTTATCAATAATCCACAAATATTATACACAAATGCAATGACTAACAAAAAACCCATGGCGGTGCTTGAATAAAGTTAAGTTTTACGAAAATCAACAGACTCACAAGTGTGTTCTTTTAAATAATGTCTTTATTACATACACTGCACGTACAAATTATCCCTTAGAATAATTACTTCGATCTATTACAGACTACATATATTGTAATAATAATCTTAACTTACAATTTGCAACAATCTAATCTTATAGGTACGTAACGGAAACGAAAATCGCCCTGGGATAGACCGAAACGACAACAAGGCAGATCGGTGCTTGGCTTTTGGGAGCTTCTTGCGTAGCGGGTTTCGCTTTTGCATTTCAATAGGGTTTGTCTATTTTGTCTTTTGTTAATGCATTGCAAGCTTAGCAGATTTGTACATTTTAAGAGGTATGTACATACGGGAAAAATATTATTTATCGCTGGTCGTAGTAGTATAACAGTGATGCTTTCAAACATATTCTACAAGTATATATAAATTGCAAATATATATAGAGAATTGGTATCACGGAAGCAAAGTATTATAAACTATATCTACAGAATGAAAATACAAATACAGATACAAATTCGAAAGAAGTCCAATGGTGAAACAGCTGTCGCGTTCCCAGTTGAAAATTTCAGTTCTTGGGCACACGGGCTGCTGTGAAAGCGGGTAAGCTATAAGAAGCGCTAGCGCCGCTTGATGGGAATGAAAAGTTAATGAACGACACTTCGGCTGCCTACAATGCGTAAAAAAAAAATTTATAAATGGGTAAACAGGCTATCACGGCGCACGCTCATGCACATCATCAGCACCACAAGAACAACAGCAACAAGACCCTATTACATAGAGTGTGTCGGTTTATTTTTGTAAGTGTGTGTGTGCCTTGTCTCAGTTCCTAATCTCGGCGTAGCAAGAAACGCTTTATGCTCTCCGGCAGTGGCAGACGTGCAATGGCACTTGTTGCAATGTGTTCCAATATGACATTGCGACAAGCGCTTTGCAAGGACAAAACTATGTAGGAAATTAAATAAAAATTACTTTTTAATAAATATATAGTTAATAGACAAATCAAATACTTACTGCCCTCCAACTGGATGATGCGTATTTGCTTGGTTGTGCCATAAACATCAATAACAACGTATAACGGTGCCCTATTTAGTGGTATTTCTTTTGACACTGGACCTTTGTCCACGCCATTGATGATAAAGTGCAATTCGCACTTGGTCTCATCATTTTCTGTCGGCACATATATGATGCCAATGCGGGAACCTTTGTCAGTTAACAATATATCAGAGTTTCCGTTGTCCATCGCAGGTCGCAGCAGTCTCTTCGGTAGTAATCCACGTGGTGTACGCACATGTGTCGCATCGCCCAGAAGATTACCTGCAATCATTCTCGTAGTTTTCACAAATTCCATTCACAGAATCGCAACAATTTAATACTCACGATGTGGCGGTTCATTTGCAATCGGCTCAACACTATCTCCACATTGTTCTAGCCGTTGATTCAACTCGAATTTAGAGATCGGATATATCCAGCTATTGCCTAAGTTGGCCAAGTCAGGCAAGGCAAAATGTGGCAATCCCTCGCTGCGCTTGCCAATTACATTTGGTGTCAGCTCCGTCAGGCCTAGTCGCATGTGACCCGACCAGCCTCGTTCGATTTTCTCAATCTCAACTAGGAAAATTTCACCTGGTGCCTAACATGTTGTGCATCAAATAAATAAATTAATACGAGTATTGCTTGCAAACGGAGAATCGCCTGGTCACATTTGCATACATATACACACACACACACACATAAATATGTGTGATGTTTGTATATAGACTGGCATTTGTTTTCCAACTTTATTTTAAATTTACCAGTGGTCGCTCAGAGAATGTTAGTGCGTCGGCGAAGCTGGTGCGGCGAAGGGCGACAGTAGCGTCGTCATCTAAGCGTATATTGGAGCCGTGGTATTCATGAAACCTGAAAAGCTGACGTTCCCACGCACCGCCAGCACCAGTTGTTGAGAGTTTTGCATCATTCATGAATGCTGCGACATCAAACTCTTCTCTGTCCGCATCATTAGCGCCGGCAAAGTCAGCTACATGCGGCGCTTGGTGGTTGTCCTCAACGGCATCCATACTTTTTTGTATTATTTACATCTACCATATGTATTTTTAATTGTACAATTTTTTAGTTGACCAAAGTTTGACACACGTCTGTGCTGCCTAACGTTTTTATTTTCTGTTTTATTCAGTGTTAGTAAACGCCTACTTTTTCCTTTGACGTAACAGCGAACAGCTGATTGCAGCGGCACGCAGAAATAAAAAATAAGGTAATGTTGTATAAATTTGTAAATACTGAAATAAAATGAGCATAAACGAAACCAAAATTGACAGATGCGTATACCGGGAGCTTTGTTTGCTGCACGTGGACGTGCCCCACAGAACGAGAAGGAGGTGCCGTTTCAGGAAATCTTGCCACTGAGACTGAAAAACACTGTCAGCGGCAAGGCCGATTCTGGCTCGGATGTGGCATGCCTGCAGGAGATGGGTGTACTTTTTGCCTGCCTAAAGGATAATGAGTTTGTTGAAAAATATTGCGACAAGGAAATCAATCAGTTCCAAAAATGTTACAAATTCTACATGGACCGCAAGTTCGAGGCTAAAAAGACTGTGAATCAGGGCGTTGTGCAACCCGGCAGTAATCTGAACTACAAACAGTTGAACAAATACATGAGACGGTTTCCGAATCCCAATTAGTATGGTTGCCATTCGAGAGTAACTAATGAATTGTTAAGCCCACTTATTAAAATATGTTTGTATTTACAAAATGCTTAAATCAAATTTTTTTGACATATAGTTGGACTTAGTAAACGACATCCGCATCACCCAATCCAGCGGAGGATTGACTCACAGGCGATGGCTGGCTTAGCACAAAATCCGATATATTTCGCGTGCGTGCGGCCCGTAAATTGTGAAACTGAGCATGCTGTTGCTGCTGCTGTTGCTCGTATAATTCCGACATGAGCGCCTGCTTCTCGCAGGCCAACAATTCGGCATCAGTTGGTGCATAAGCCTTGAAGTTATAGTGCTGCAAGGATTTCCGTGGCAGTGCAAGGTTAATGTGCAGTGGGTAGCCGCCATGATCCCATGTGTCTGTCAGAAGCGCCAAACTGCGATTGGCTTCCAGAACACGGGCACGCTGATAGTTTAATCTTTCCTGCTGCACCTCCGACCATTGTTCCTGCGAATCATTTAAATGTTAAAAATTGCAATTGCTTCTTATTGTGTTACATACAAATCGTGTGCCTAGGCGACCAAAATATTTGATCTGTTCCTGCACGTTAAGCAACTGCTGCATATAAAAATCACGCGCTTTCTCCACGCCGTCTAGCCCAAACAGCAGCAGTTCCCGTTGCTCCTCGAGTTGCTTCAATCGCTTCAGCATATTGTAGTCAATGCCATGCTGCAATGTGTGCCTGCGTGACTCGCGCCGTTTGTTGTTGGCTTTCTTGGGTGGCAAGGCAAGCGTTAATCCGCCCAGTGCATAGTCTGTTGCCGAGGTGGACGATGAGCCACCATCCGCTGACCCACGATGCTCGAATTGCTCTCGTGCCGTCTTTAAACTCTTCTGCTTGGCATTCTCACTGTGCATCAAGCTGAGCTGCCAGTTCTGCAGCGCGTTGCGTATGTCCGCCTTGGCCAGGGGCGGAGCGGTTGTCGATTGGCGCGGTGGCTTTGGTGGCGGCGTTGGCGTACCGTATTCATCATCCGGCTCAAGCGCCGGACTAAGCGAAGGCGGCGTGCCCAGTGTCAACTGGGAACGTGGACGAACCTTGGCTGTGGGTGCACTGTTCTCGAGACTCAGACCAAGCAGCTGTGGTGCTGATGGTGGTCGAGGTGGCTTGCTCTGTTTTTCATTGCTCGGCATTGGAGCTTGCGTTTGCTGCTGATTGCGCAGCAGACAGAGCTTTAGACCAGCACAGAAACGTTCAAAGGATAAAAGTCCGCTTGGTGGCGTCACGCGATGCAGTGAATCCAGTACACCCTGCGGCAAACCCTTAGAACCATCATCCTGCCAACCTTTCTCAATGTCCGTATATCGCACGTAACCGGTATGCTTATCATCCAGAATATCGAATAGCTTCTTCATGGACAACACAAATTGTTTGGGCAGCGCATCGAGGGAGCTAAGGCTGCCGCTCTTGCTGCAGTTGCCATTGGAGAGCATCTTCTTCTTGTTTTAAAACTAACAAAATGGAAAGTGTGCATATATTAAAAAAGATTTCGCCCACACTTTTTGCGCTCATTGCATATTTTAAATACTATACATTTATTTGCATAAATAGCAAGAAATAGAAGAAAGAAAATATCGAAAGACTTTGGCAAGAAACTTGGCAAACACACAAAAGCAGCAAACTTCTGTTTATTATTTATAGAAAATATTTTAATTTAATTAATTTATCTACAGAAAGCGAACTGAAATTGTTTACTTACAAACTTTAAGATGGTTTAGAAAAAAACATTCAAACCCAAAAAGACGAAATAATTTGTTCTTGAATATTCAATGTATAATTTAACTAAAGTAAAATAAACAGATTATTGTGCTTATGTGTGTAATTACTTGTTTACTTTGTTTATAAACAAACATTTAAAACAATTTTCATCAATTACTCACTTGATGCGGAAACCCGATTCTAACACAGCCTTTTAAGGCCGTTTGTCCAAGGCTTTATTTGCCTGCGTTAGCCTTTGCTTTACTTGCACAATTCTGTATTTTTTTATTTTTTGCTTGCAGCAACTCAATGTTTATGTTTGTGGCTATGTAATGCACCACAGCTAGCTAGCTAGCTAGCTGGTCGTCTTCAAAAGAGCGAAGAGCGTCGCACAAACACCCAAACCCAACCGACTGGTTGGGAAGACTGCAGAGCCAAACGGCAGCACGCATGCGCAACTGGTTGAGTGGCTGGCGGGACAGGTTTTGATTTTGCTACACACACACACACACACACACAAATGCACACACGTATACACACAATACTAATACAAGAGCGCGTGCCATGGCTCTAGCTGGTAGATGCAACAGCAACAGCAACAGCAAAAAAAAAGAATTAAATACACACACTGGTACAATTATAGCAGAAATATTTATTAGTAGAAAAATTCAATGCGATTCGCCTGGTATTCAGTCAAGGAAAGCTAATTGCTTACTTTAACACACATACATATGTATGTGTGTACATTTAGTTATAATGTATTCTGTTGTTGTGACAAGAAATGCAAACTCTGCGCGTTCCGTTTGTTGTTGTTGTTGTTGTTGGAACGCTAGAATGAGCATTTCATGCCAATAACTCTCGTGCCTCGCTCTATATGCTATGATAATAGCTTAAAGTTGTTTTGTTCTTTGTAGTCTTTTACAAGTCAGCCACAGACTTTCGGCGCACGTATTTGGCAAAGTAATCGGGACGCCAGCACTTGCAACTGCCGGGTATCAAGAACCAATCGTAGTATAGCCGCACCTGGAAGCAGCCCAGCTCGTCGTGGCCATCACAATGTGCATCTGCCGGCGTGGCTTGACCACCAGCCGAGTTTAGTGCGCCAGTACTGCCATCGGAGGCGTTGGCCACGCCTGCACGCTTCTGCAGGTACTGCTGGTAGGCCTGGAAATCCTGTACTGATGGTGCTTGCGTTGTTGTGCTGCTGCTGCTGCCTGGCACCGTATCCTCGGCATTTGGATAGAAAATCTCCGCCACCAGCAGGCTGACCCAGCGTGGCGATGACAAGCAACCACCGTCCAGGTAGTGGCAACGTGCCTGAATGCAGCGCGTCACCTCCACCGTCTGGGTGAAGTAGCCCTCGTAGGGTATTTGTACTACATAGCGCCAGGCGCCCTGATAGTTCTTGGCAAACACGGGCGTGGCATACTCCACCTTGGCTGGACACGGTGTCGGTGGGCCCTCATATCGGATGGGGCCAACCTCCTCGCGACGTTCAGCTGTTTGAGCTGCGGGCACCGCGGGACTTGTGTCGCCCTGAATGGCGCGGTATAATGTGCAAAAACTAAATAGTTGAATGAATAAACATAATATTAATATTATTATAACTGTACTAAAAAAAAAATGACTTACACTCCGCCACCATCACAGAATTTTCTTGGTTTGCGCTCCTCGGCGGCACGTCGCTGCTCCTGCTGCTTCTGCTGGTGCTGATGTGGGTGCTCCTCGTCCAGGGCAGGATCAAAGTAGCTGTACTCATTTGATTCCACTCCATCTGGTAAGCTGCGTGTGACGCGTGTGGCATAGTGGCGATCAATGTTATTGTTGTCCAACTGATCCACGGGCTCATCACGTATAATTTGGGTTACCTTCGGCAGTGTATCGTCCGCCTTGAGGACAGGCAGCGTCTTGGACAGAAATTTCAGTGTCTGATTGCGTATCAGCTCGCTGCGAAACAAATGAAATTAAGTGCTGAAGTTCCAACTGGAGCAGACTTAACTTACAATGGATATGGTTCACCGAGCACATTCTGACCAAGTGGATTCTTGGGTATCTGACCCTTGTTCAAATCTCCACATATATTGTGCACGGACACCGCCGATTTCTTGCCCGCAGCCACATCCTTGCACTCGGCATTGATAAAGGTGTAGGGCGGTGGACGCACACGAGGTGGAACTGCATTTGGTGACTCTACAAAAGCATAGTAGCCCTCTGGTGGCTCCTCACCATAATCTGTTTGGGACTGTGCTACTGATGGCGACGATGGCACCTGTTGCAGCTGCGAAGCACTTAGCTGAGAGAGCAGCAAAAAGCTGAGTATTTTCTATATGTAAGTAAAAATGGAGAAGAAAAACGGGGGGAAAAAACACGTTTAGCATTATGGTGATATTTATATCTACTTTTTCTTAGATTGTACATAAAGAACTAAAAATAAATCAAATTAATTGCCAACGTTGCGACGTTTAAATGGACAGCATTGTGGGTTTTGGCCATGGCATTTGGCCCAATGGGCACACAAAGACGCGCTCTCAGTTCGCTTGAGCTTTGGCGAAAGCGCGAAAGTTGTGCGACCTGCGGCATCAAAATAAACAAACCCAAACCCAAACTCAAAAACAACAACAACAACTACAACAACGAATGGCACTGACCAGAGAGTGTGACTTTTGCAACTTAATCTCATTGTTGGGTACTTGAGGAAGATGACGAAAACAAAACTTTCCCTGAAATTCTTTCAGCCACTTGAATTTGGTTTTTCAAATGAAATCAAAAGTTTCAGAAGTTGTCTTTAGGTTAGATTTTTCACAGATTTCAGCTATTCAGGGATTAAGGTCAAGTGGCATTCTGCTCAAATTAGTGGGCGTTTGCGAGAGCGCGACTTTTCCATGCTGCATTGTTTTTCATATCCCTCCCATTGGAATTAGGCCAGCGCTTATGAAAGAAATTTCTCAGACTCGCAACTGCGAGAGTTTCGGCCATGGCTCAGCAATTTCATTTGTGGATGCGGGTGTTTAAGGTTCGGTGCTTTACATCTCGTTCGTGACATGATTCGCGGCACAATTTTTTTTTTTTGTGTTTTGTTTCTTTTGGATTTTCAACCGAAAACAGCGAAATTGGGTCAGTCGCAGCTGGTGTTGCTTTTATTATTTATTCTAATGAGGCTATATTTCATCGATTCATCGTTGTCATTTCCATCTCGTTATGTGAAACTCGTTTTGTTCTGCATTTCGAAAGGTGTGTGCTCCCTTTAATTATTGTGATTTTTTTTTTTTTGTGAAGATCAACTGCTGTTCAATTGCAGCTTCTGCTGACCGTAATCACACGAGCTGACTGCAAGAACAAGAACTGTATTTGTATCTGGCAGGCAATATTACTGTACTTGCCAAGTTAACGACTATACATATTTAAAGCAGAATAAATACAAAGCACAGCTGAACAACGGGTCTAGAATTTGTCGTTAGTTTATGCGTGCTCGGGTCTGTGTGTGCTTTAAAACTGTTCTAAATACGTTTTAGGTAACGGGAAAGTTGCTCTATGCCAGGCTAAAAACACACACACACACACACAATCACACACAGAGAGTCACCCAACAGGCACAGACTGAGGTGTGTGTGTGCGAGTGTAGCAAAAATCCAATTGGCCCGTCAGTTTAATTCATTAGCATGTCTATAAATACATACACACATGCTGTTGCTTCAGAATTTATATGCTTACCGTTAATGCTTCTGTACGTAGTTTAAAACAAAAGACTTGGGAAACAAACGTACATTGAGCCAAATATATGTACTTACCACCAGTAAACGGTAATCCATGCTGACACGAAACTCCAAAACAGCCAACTTTAACAGCTCTTCACTCTGTCACACTCACTAGAATTTTACTTTTTTTAAAGCGAATCACAGAACTCGACGCGGCAAGTGTAGTAACTGAACTAACTCTCTGGATGCACAAGCAGCAGACATTGAACCTCTGTTTTGTAAAGTTGCCCAACAGCAAGAAATATTAATAGAGTAGGCAAGTGAGCAAGAGAGCGGGAGACAATTGGCCATGGCCATGACCACAGAAAGTGGAAAGAAAGCTTTTTTCTGCAGCAGTCTAAGAAAGTTTTTAATCTCAACAAAATATTGTAGCATACTTTGAGGGCTTTTCAAAATGCCTGTATAACACTTATGTAGCAATGGCAATTTGGTACTACTGCAGTAACTTTTGTAGACAAGATAAAATCGCATTTTATGTTCAACAATTTCACGTTTATTCATGAATACAATGTACATTACACACAGCATCAATTAATAAACATGCTCTTAACATACCATAGTTGAATCATATGTGTATATATATCTGTATGTATATATAATAATAAAGTGTACATTATGCAAAAACAATGTTTTAAAGTCTTTAAACATTTGTTATCAATAAATTGTTTTGGTTTAATGCTTTCCTACACATACATATACATTATATATGTATAACTCTTATAATATATGTATAAATATATATAAATCGTATTATGTTAATATATAGAAGTATGCAGCTGTGCCATATTTTATTTTTGTTTTTTTTCTGTTTGGGTAATATTCGTATATAAACTGTGTTGCAATAATTAAAATACAAATACTAGTCGTGTAGTTGAAATTAATATATACATTTATACACACAGAAGGGATGTATGCATAAATAAAAATGTACTTGAAACTTGGTTTCGTGTACAAATACAAAAACTAAAGTTTACTTATACATGCCATGCACTTTTTCGTTCTCCTCTTTAAATCATAACATAAAAA
Source organism: Scaptomyza caliginosa (assembly GCA_035044725.1). Taxonomy (NCBI): domain Eukaryota; kingdom Metazoa; phylum Arthropoda; class Insecta; order Diptera; family Drosophilidae; genus Scaptomyza; species Scaptomyza caliginosa. The sequence goes on along the minus strand of JAWNNR010000004.1, from coordinate 80,316 downwards.
ATATTAATACAAATTATTGCCTTTGTAGCATGAACAATAAACTGTTATCAAATCATATTGTACTTTCATATTTTACTAAATAAATAATTAAATGTATATATATATTTAAATAACGCAATGTCAATTGTTTGTAGTCGTGTTCGGATTCATTAATAAATTAACTTAAAACAAAATTAAAAAGCTGCTCAACTTTTAAACTTAATCCAACATTGCAACTAGCTTAACTAACAAAACATACATAAAAACGTATATATGTATGTTTTTAAATCGCAAGTCGTTAATGTAAACGTTTTGTATAACATTCTTAAGTTTAGAAATATATATATGTATGTATATATAATCATTAATCAATCATTTGTTATATAGAAATATTCCATGTATAAAATGTAAAGTAAACTTTAGACTTATGACTATAGTGCGTTTTTTGTGTGTGAGAGTCTGAATTCACGAAACATAAACGAAATATCGTCATTAATTCTTGGGTGAAACGGTAATTAACTTGTGTGGTGTTACGGGAGAAATCTGCAATTTAAACAATTTTAATTAATAATCTCAATTGACTGATTCACATTTAAACACCTACCCATAGGGAGCGACCCATGTATGTATCATCATCGTCTTCTATAAGACCGCTCGTGTGATGATGGCCTTGCTGGTCTATAAATAACAGCGTATCCTTGCTGCATGTATTGGCTGAGTTGCGCAGCAGCGACGACAAAGTTTCACTGCATTCGCGCAACTTATAATTGGAGCTGGTGGAGAAAGAGTGCCGTAGACTGAGACTAGCTGCGGCTGCCTGCTGATGCTGTTGTTGTTGCTGCTGCTGTTGTGTGACGCTTTCAATAGCCGAAACGCTGCTACGCGAACCGTGCCAATTGTGGTTGCAGTGATTGTGCAACGCGTGCCGCGAAAGTTTCAGGCTGGAAGACAACTGCGGCGTGGCATTGCCATTAAGGAGCGCTGCAGCAGCTGAGGCAGCATTCATGTGGCCATTAAATTTGTTTTGCAGCGTAGAGGCAGCCGTCACAGAAGTGCTTAGTGAGCGTGGCGAGGAGCGAGACGACAGCGAACTAATCGATGAGGCCGAACTGGAGGTTGACGAGGTGCCAGAGCTGACCGCATGACCATTGGTGATGACCTCAGCGGGTTTGGAGACTTCGTGGGCTATCTCGGCGGCTGTCGACTGTATTGAGTTCTCGCATGTAGGTGCCTCGCTTTTCTGTTTGTCACCGCAATCCTCGTCCATGGCAAATATTTGCGATGCATCCACTTCGACATCGGCTTTTACGACTTCAGTTTCTAGCACTGGCTGTGGACTTGGAGACACCAAAGGCATCGCTTTTGTAGGTTCAACGATTGACTCTGCCAGTGTTGGCACCTCCATGTCCGGGTCAGCATCGGCAAAGGCCAAAGTCTCGATGATAAGTGCTTCGTGGGATGTACGCTTAATAACTGGTGCCTGAGCATCTGCTGTTACAACTGCAAAATAAAGTAGCGAGCGATAAGCTTTAGGAATTAAATATTTTTTTTTGAGCTTACCTTCACCGTCATCAATTTCACAAGAGACAATGGGTATAGAAACTGGTATAGCCACGGCTTTGGTTGTTGTCTTCTCTGCTGCAGTCGCAATCGGCTCCGGCGGCTCAGTGTTTGTTGACACAAGTTCTTTTTCTTTGCTGACAGTTGTTGGCGGTGCAATGCGCGAGACCCAATGATCGCCCGAATTCGAACTGGAGCCGGAACACTCTGCAGAAGCGTCAACACTGCGTCGCTGATAGAAGAGCATATAAGCCTCATTGTTGATGATGTCCTGCTCGATGTCCAATTCGGGCACCTTGCTCACACGCTGGTCATCAAATTTGTACCACTGGCGGTCGTAGGGATTCTTGCAGGCGGCCGTATAGTGGCCCGTTTCTAAAGTATCACCCTGGTGATAGCAAACAGCATACAAATCATAGCGCGTGTCCTTGGGCTCAGTACGTGAGTTTAAAGTCGAAGAGCGTGAGTCGCTAGAGCGAGATTTTTTACTTGCCGGCTGATCCATGGCATGACCCAAGATGCTTCCACTCTCGCGTACTCCACGTGCCAAATGTGGTGACATGTCAAATGCGGTTAGGGGAAACTTTACCATTGTGGTCAGTTTGGCTGCCTGCGGTCCTTTGGTTTGATGCTGCCGGAAGCGCTTGAAATGTACCACTAAAATGTCTGGTAGTGACCACAGGCCAAGCGTTTTGACCACAGGCAAATACTGTTGGCAATGCGGACAGCGCCAGGCATCCTCTGCACTAAGCGTTTCCGCTTTGGTATAATGTTCCAGACATTGTTCCAGCGTCAGGGCAGCGGTATCGTTGGGTTTGCTGGCACTTAGACGTGCCACACTCTCGTGCTCCACGACAGCATCGGCATCTGACTGCAGTTTAACAAAGTGCGTTTCTGGGGTACTCCATTCTAGTAGCAGCTTGATGTGCGTGGGACCCGCTTCTGAGGAGAGCACCGAGAGAGCCATATCAATCATTTCAGTGAGCAGCGGGTGCTCTACCTGCTCTAAATAAGTGTCCGGATCAGCAGATGGATCCTGCAGACGTATCTTAAACATGTCCGTCAACGGAGTCGCATAGGAAAATACTTCGGGCTTAAGCAGGGAGGACATCTCGCGCAGCATGCGCTTTTGCAGATCCTGATAGCTACAATCCCGTGGCGCCTTCATGCTGAACGGCGCTCCAAAGCGCTTGCAAATATCCTTGGCATCTTTGTCATCTCCTGCCGGCGTCCTATGCACATTGGCCACCAACAACAGCAGATCTGTGGAATGTGCCGCTGTGGCTGCAGGAGCTACGGATTTCTCAGCAGCATCGACGGGTGCTGCATCCAAAGAGGCTCTGGGCGTGGAGCACACCTCGGGTACCTCAATGCAGTAAATGTTTTCGATGCTACTTAACGTTTCCACTGGCTGGGTGTCGTAGAAGACGCGCGTGAATCCCTCTGAGCTCAGATCCACCAGCACCATGCGATCAGCGGCAATGCCCGTCTCCTGAAGCTTTTCGCGTAGCGCCACAATTGGCGAGCCGGCAGGCACACGCAAACCCATTTTGAGCTGGCGCGGCTGTTGCTTCATATATACGACGGTCACAAATATCGTCAACTGGGTAAGCTGTGGCAGCTGCACCGAAATGCAGTGGAACGGATCGAAGGTATTTGATTGCTTTTGGCAGCGCGGGCACGTTAATGAGGAACGAAATTGTGCCTGGAAAACGGCTTGTACAAAGCTATTATTGCAGCGTATGTGATTCGCCAAGGTTTCAGCGGCAATAATCTCATCCGATCGTCCATAGGAGTTCTGCGAGGAAAGCTATCAATTAATAGGATACACAGTGAGCTTAAAGTGATAAAAGTGTTAAACATACCTTAATGCTCTTATAGCGTCGTTTGCTAGCTGTATTCAGATCCTCATGCACCTTGTCCAGCAACCAAAAGAGAAACTCCTGCGCATCATGTTGCGTGGAACTGCGAAATTGTGTGCCATAGCGATCGACGACCGCCTTGAAGCTGGTGCTATGATCGCTTTCATTGCGACAGGTCCACAAAGCCTTTAAAACATTAGCCAGCTGTTCGGTGAGTTCGCCTTTAGTGCCAAATTTGCGTGAGTTAATCTTATTGCGACGTTTTAGATCCGCCTAAGGAAGACAAAAAAAAAAACATGTTAATATCTAGACTCAACTGTAATTTCAAATATCATCAAACATCTACCTTATACTGATCCAACACAAAGTATTCGGCAAGTATGTCCGTATGGCTGAGACATTGCAGCACCGCGTTCATGAAACAGGTGTTGCCATGATTCTTAAGACCCATGACGCCGGGCGTCTGATCTGCCGGCCATTGATAGCCTCCAATGGGTGGCACACGCTCCATTCCATTCGCATTTCCCATGCCAGTTTGACCATGTTTGTTCGCCTGCAAAATGCGATGTGTAGAGTGAAGAGATTAGTCACTAGAGAGGGAAAGATTACAAATTGATGACGACGAAACTTGTTTTCAGCGCTTGCCGGCAATATAAGCTAAAAAAAAAACGGCAGAATAAATGGACAGGGGTTTGGAGGAAATTGGGTTTCAATTTCGTTGCCAATTAAAAATTGTTTAGAGCTGCTGCGCCAATTGATGAATGAAATATTTAGAAAATAAATAATGAAAATGAAGAAAGCACAAAAACAGCAGCTTATCAACGGAGCAGCAACGAAACGTTATTAATGCACATAATCTGCAAAGCGATGTGCAAATATTTAATTTATGAATTATAGGTGATAATGCCATACAAACACATACAAAGTATATGCACATATAGCCCATCTACTCTGTAAGTGTGCTAAAATCAAAGTAAACAAACAAAGTAAATTGGTTCGAGATTAGTTATGGCATTAAATGGGGGCTAGTTGTGTGTTGCTTTTACAATAAGACATACCAGCTATGTGAATCAACTAAGTTTTGTTTATGGGGAAAATTTTGAACCAATTCAATGTGATTCAAACACTGTTTGCGCCTTGTTTGCATAAGAAGTATTCTCTGATTTGCAACTTTTTTCATGAGTTCATGTTTAACAGCTACGTGACAAAGTTTAGAAACAACTTAATTCACAAGGGCCTAAAAGGTAATGATGTAAGTCATATATACATATATTATTAATGAGGTATAGTGTTTCAAATTAAAATGGGAGTGTATAAAAAAATACTTATATATGTTTAAGGAAACTTAATGTTATTTCAGTGTGTCACGCACTCCTCTCTAATAAAGCAAATAATGAAATTAGAAAGAGAGAACAAAATATAAATACATACATATTGAAATAAGCGTGCCAAAAACTTTGTTATCAAACATAAGTACTTATATACACCAAGTCGTATATTTATAACAAAGTGACAAAGGGTGAAGCTAAGGTTGTTCAATATCTAAACAAATAGTTCGGTAAGCCGTGTTATTTTAAAACTTAATACTTAAAAATAGCACACAATATACACAAAACTATGAATGTACTTTGCTACTTTGTGCAATTGAGCGTCTGGGGCGCACGTGTTGTGGAAAATTACGCTCAGGTCGAATGAATTTACGATATAATAAACAGACTTTTGTTCACTTTGCATACTATACTGTATACACATGAGCTGGTTTTGGCCCACTTGTGAGAGTGGTGCGGTGCGAGTGGATTTAACGTGTTGCAAAGAAAAAATGTGTGAATTATGAAACTGCAGTCAGCTAACAAATTAAACAATAACAAAACATACACGCAATGGTCAAAGGTTATAAGTCGACTGTGAGGTCAATGCTAACCAAGAGCGTGTATGTGTGAGCCAATTGGCAAATGTGGCCAATATCAGATGAGTTTAGCAACTGTAGTGTGAGCCAATGCTTATGAGGCGAGCAAAACTTAAAGCTTATAACGTCATCAAACGATCGATTCAGTCAATGGAACACAAATAAAGGCAAACAAAGAAAATAAAAATAAATAAATACAAAAAAAAAACCCAAAAGAAGCGCTTAGCGAAATCAAAAGCCGGTTTTACCCACGCGAAACTCTAGGCCAAAGAAATCAAAATATATGGATAAACAAGAAAGAAAGAAAGAAAGACAAGCTGAAAAAAATAAAACTGGTGCCAATAAAACTAGACACATAGTTACAATTGGCCAGGCCAAAAAGCAACGACTTTGGCGAGTGTTGCACTTCTACTTCAAGTTTCACAACACACACACACACACACAACAAGAACTTAAAGGGTATACCTCTTTTCGGCGCCAGCATCCGGTGTAGAATGGCACGATTTCTATGAAAGTTGTTCGATGCGCCGTTGTTTTGTTGTTGCTCTCTGGCGACTGTATCGATGCGAAGCAGATACATATATACAGATACAATTACAATGTTACAGATACAAATAGAAAGATTCAAAGAAATAGAAAGGGCTATTAGTTAGAAACGGTTAAGTTAAATAACATCCATATTTATAGAAGCAATCTTTGTCCAAGTGTTGTTGTTTTATCATGTTATTGTGTTTGCAACATCTTAAACAACTTTAGCTCATTTATCCCAAACACTTTTTTGACCCAATTGAGTTAATTCCGTTGGTGATTTATTGATCACTTGTTGCTAGCTGCTTGTGATATCAATCCAAACCCTAACATATACTATAAACTAATCACATTGTTGTGAATTGCACTCTTTTCACCAGCAAGCACATCCTCACTGTCTCTCTCACCCCCTGCTCTCTAATGGTGTGAATACATTCACGAGTGTGTCAGCAACAAGTTATTGCTATTGTAATATTGTTTTGTTAGTTTGTTTTAGAGCGAACTCGACATCCGTTGCTTTATCTTAATTGACATTGCACTGGCATTGGGAACGGACTGCATTCGACAAATGGCATTGAGTATTCATAAGTTGACCCTATCCTATCCCTTCTTGCCACCCCTCTTTCATATAGAAAATAAAGGGCTCACAACTATGACAGAATATCCTAGCCTAGTCTAACTGTCTGTCAGTTCAAAGGAATTTATGTTGCAAATTGTTTTTCTTGTCACCAGCTGCTAACTGAAGGTCAATTTACACTATACTATACTATACTACTATAGTAACTATAAATATTTCATTCAATCATTTTGTTTTCCGTAACAATTTTTACGCATTAAGGAACAATAAATAAATTTTAATAAAATAAGCTGAAAATGGGCACTCGTTTTTAAGCAGCTTATATCATTAAAACAGAGCTCAATTAAAACCAAATCGTCTAAGCTGAAGCTTAGAAAACAGCTTAAAGTTGGCTAAAAAAAACATACACATAAATATAAAAAGTCAGAGCACAGTTAAACATGACCCCTGGCTGATGTTATTTGTTGCTATAGTATCAAAAGCATTTTCAAACGCACAACTGGCCGACGACGCCGAGCCTCAATAAGTAAATTGAGTGGAATTTGCTTTAAACGCATGTTCAGTTATATGTATATAAAAATATATATATATGTATGTATGTGTGTGTGTGAGGTAGCTAGTGACCTAATCGCTGTGGCCAGAGCCAGGCAAAATGTAAAGCATTTCTCACACAGCTGGAGACGGCAACGCTGCCTGTCCGTTTTCATTTGCTCGCGGCGTTCTGGCATTGCGCATACGCCGCGTTTGCCGGTCATAGAAACCGGTGCGCTGCAATATATCTTAATACATGCTACATATGTATAGCAACAATGTACAGTATGTAAGAATTAGGTGCCACACGAATATGCTACAGCTTATTTAATCTATGTTAAAGTATACTAGATCTTAAGTTTGCTTCAACAATTGTTGTGTAGATTACTTTCAGCATACTTTTTTTTTATAGTGTCAATGATCTCAGTATGTCTCAATTAGCACAAAGTCTACGCAATTAGTACATACTAATTCTGCCAGTTAAACTGAGCTACTAATATTTTATTTCCGATTTATAATTCTAATGACATCTGTACCGTCTTAGAGACTGCGTTCTTGATTGGGAAGTAACTTTATTCGCCATATATTTCTACAGTTTGGTTCCTTTGTTTTTCTTTTGTTAATTGAGCAAGCAAGTCTTAGAATTGTGTGCTGCCGTCACCGTCGTCTGAGTCTGCGTTTACGTCTACGTTATTGCAGCCACTTGTCTCAATTTACTGTAGCAATTTTATCATCATTATTATTTATAAATTTAGCGCATTTATCGTTGTTTTTTGCATTCGCTATTGTTTTTTTCTCTCTCTGTGTGTGTTTGTTTATTTGTATTATAATACGAGTTGAGTTTCAAGTATCGACGCGGCCATACTATATGTATACATATACTTGTATCCATTTACTTATCTCGGTTCTGCTGTTTGTATATATCATTTATTTTGTTTGCAAGTATCGAATCATTCGATTTGTTTGTTCACTAAATTTTGAACTGTACATTTTTTTGTATCTCTCTTAGTGTATTAAAGAAAAATTCCACTGGCCAAATTGTTTATGCGCTACTACAAGAAACAAAAACAAAAAGTGTGTCTCGATAACGCCAAAGGCTTCGATTACTTATTTATCTTTTGCTATATAAGTAATCATTCTTTTACAACAACAACAACTGCGTCGTATATACTATATTTCGAGTATTTTCATTTTTTTTTTATGTAACTTGCATGCATTGCTGCAGCAACAGTTGTTGTTGTTGCTGTTGTTGCAGTTGCTGTTACGCTTACGTTTTATTAAATAATTGTAAATAATTGAAGATAATTGTCTTCGTTGTAGTTGTTGTTATTGTTATTATTTGGTACAGACCAAACAAGCCATTCAGCTAGCATGAATGAAATAACACAGCTTCAAAGCTGGGCTTGGCCCAGAGCGAGGGAGATAGGTTCTACCGGTTCGTCAACTTTATTGCATTGGAATTTCTTAATTAAATAACACTGTTGTACTTACATACTGTACTAACATTTGATTGCCAAATGAATTGCAGGCATAGCTCGCTTATTGTGAATCAATTTTGCTCTGCTTTGTTATATGTTTCAACGTCATAGTGTATTTAACACGTCATGCGTTTTTTTTTTTATAATAAATAAATAAATAACAATCTGAACATAAATGATTGATTAGTTGATACCCTGTACATATTTGTATACACTTTTATTTGCTTAAAACAACCAAGAACTACATCAATTTAGCAACCACTCAAAAAAAAAAAAATAAGAAACTACAAATCCCACAAAATGTAAATACACTCCTCTGATTGCACACATTATTCTCACTTATTGTGCCAAGTTGAGGTGTTAAGTAGGAAAAGTGATCACGTGACATAGCGTAAATTCGTCATTAAAGCTGATTACTAATTAATTAAGGTGCTTCGCTTTCTCAGGTGGCTCGTTTACACACTGATGTGCTGATTATAATGTATTATGTGGCAGCAAGTGGACGTCATTGAGTTAAACTCAAGTGTTTTTTAACGTCAGATTGTTATAGCTTCCAAGAATAACAAAAGCATTTGTGGGTTAATGTGTGTTAATACTCGATTAATTGTACTCGTTTGTTATACGATCGGTTTTCAGTTTACAATTCAATTCAAGTAAATCTAAACAAGCGATCGAATCAATTTATTTGACACTTGTAAGAAATATGATGAATGCACATTCGTTTAACCACTTGACAAATGTTTTTTTTTTTAATCATTTTATATACATATGGAATGATACCATGTTATGTAAAAAGCCAATGGCAATTGGCAACACGTGGCCAACACGCCCACCTTTTTTATGAACACAGCAGCAGCAGCAGCAGCAGCATTTTTCCGTCAAGGTTCTCTAATCAGCACCTTGACTGTGGGTTTGTGTGTGAATTGTTTTGCCTTATCAGTGGCGTGATACGCAAAAAATAATATATATGAATTTAGCTTGTATTTATTCAGTTCATTTCGGTTAAGTTAAGTTCTGTACGACATGACAAGGAACAAACGGTCCAGTTGGTTGAGTAAATTTGCACTTTTCATTTGGTTTATTTGTTATTATATACATTAAACTGATACTGTGTATAACGCACCAGTTAGTTGCTTGCGCTTCGTCGACAATTTTGATGACAGCTAGATATGTATGTATGTATATATATATATTAACAGTATCTTGACACTATATAATGGATGTTGCAGGTGTAAATTTATGTGTGCAATTAAGTTGAAGTCATGTTGACGCCAGGCATAAAGCAATCACACTTTAATTATGCCTCTATAAATGTACGAAATCCATGTTTTTAACTATACATAATGTATATAAATACATTAACCGTTTTGGTCGAATGTTTTCTTTTAGCTTCGGCTATGACAGTGATTTATCTGTTTAATATCGGGCGCCATTTCAGTCATGTGACCTTTGTTTGTTATTTTGGCTACACATTAAAAGTAAAAACAAAACAAATGCTGTGAGTTCAGGGTTATTATGTTTTGATTGCTCAAGTATTATTATTATGACACATTAACAATTCAGTTGAGTTAAAACAGTGTGATATTAGTACATTCGAAAAGAGCACAACACAAATTTGGATTCAGTATACGATTTCAAACTGTTTTCACTTAAGATGCAGACAGACAGAGATACAAAGAGTGAAAGAGACTAAATGTCTAACAACTTAGCATGCCGTCTAGTTAATTGATAGCACAAACTATAAATAAACAAGTTGTATACATAATAAGTAAATTCAACTTTACCTACTGATTACTTTACTGAGCTTAGCAACACTGACAATGAGATAACATTTTACTCAATCTCAACACTGCATCTAGTTTAAGTGAATGAACTGTGTTCGTTTTTCCTTATTTTTTCTGTTCAGCTAAGCAAAAAACGAATCAAGATAAAACTAGTTTGTTGTTAATGCTGCAAGGCAACTATTTTTACACTCGCAACGTACACATTTGTTTATGAAAATATCTTGCTACATAAATACACACACGAAAGAAAACAAAAAAAAAAAAAAAGAAAACACCCATTCTGAAAACCATTTTCAATTAGTTTGATCTCAATTGATTTTACCTTGAAAACGAATTCAAAAGAGCAACACAGATCGTCCGACCAGCAGAAACAGAGACAGAGAGAGAGAGAGAGAGAGTGAAAAAGAGAACTGTAAACGTGCAAAAGGCAGCCAAAGCCAACAACAGACAATAATAATTCGCACACTATTTTGTTGTACAACTGCAAAACAGCAACAACAACAACTAAAACGAAGCGCAAAAAGTTACGTGTTAGCTTTTGCTAGGCGGAAATACGCGAAACACACACACACACAAGCACACCAATACGGCACTTGCATATCACATAGAAAATCAGCAAACAGTAGCACACACTCACACACACACACACAAAAGACACACGCTGTTACGTACTAATCTCGGCCATCAACAAGTGCAACAACAATACGACTAATACGACATAGTATAATACATCTAACAGTGGGTGGCTAGGCTAAATACCTTACGGAAATGGCTTGCAAATGACAAATACACCGTTCACCCCTCATCAACCGCTTCCGCTCTTGCAACCCTTACACAAAAAATCACGTGTTGTTATTGCGGCGTGTGAATTTCATGTCGCACGTTTCATTATTGAGTGTCATTTAGTTGACTTGAGCTAGACGCGCAATGCTAACAATATTTAGCAACCTCCCCAAAAACCCCCCCTTTTGACCACCATCTCCTGGCCATAATAGATTTTTTTTTCCGTCGAACGTTTGTCGTTGTTGCAAATTTTTGTGTTGGCATGCAATATTTTGCACAATAGACGACAATAACAACTACAACAACAACAACAACAACTACGACCCACGCGCAATGTACCAATTGGCATTTTAATAAGCCAAATTGAATTGTTGTTGTTGCTGCTGTTGCTGCTGCTGCGGCGTATTGCACTTGCTCTGTAGGCCAGCTATTTGAATAAAATCAATGCAAGATGCTTGAAGCGTGAATCATAAATCAACAACTGACGCGGCTTCTCACTCGGAGCGTGAGCTAATCAACAACAACAACAGCAGCAGCAACAACAATGGACAATTGCCACACAACAGTGGCAGCAAGTCCAACAGCTGGTGAAAGGTGCACAAAAAAAAATAAGAGCTTGGCTAATGACACACGAGGTCTTTACTTGGCCAACATACTGAATAGTTGGTATACAACAACTGCATACATAACTGTATAACAAATATATATATAGTCATATTCGCATATTATGTATACGCGAATGCCAGTATCTGAGAGGAATTGTTGATTTGGTAGCTACAAGTTAAATTCACTCAAATGGCAAATTGAACTAACATAATAAAAAGTATTGTTTAACATTTTAGTTGCCTTCAATTGAATTTCGTTTTGTGCATTTGAAAATAGTTTTCGGTTTCGTGCTATCGGTTTTGGAATGTGAGGCGCGTATAAAGGTCAGCCGCTGCTGTCTAAGGTCTTGCCCTCTTCAATTAATCATCACGCTTAAATTACAGCAGCAACAATTTCTACTATATATGTGTATGTATATAATACTTATTAGATCTTAAATTTAATTCAGGGCTCAGCCCATCTTCTCAATATGTGAGTGTAAACAACGCCCTGCACTTGCTGCTGCCCCTCTCTCTCGCTTTGTCTTGGGGACAGAAGCGTGGCACACATTTGTCAATCTGACTGCGAGGAGTTTGTCTCAGGACTGGAGCCCAAGCCCATTCTCTGGCAGTTGTGCTACTGCGCTCCAACAGCGCACGACCTGAAATTTTTGTTTGTGCGCTTGATTTTTTTTTTTTTTTGTGTGTGTTTGTTTGTTTATTGTTATTGTATGACGCGAACAGCGGCCAACAATTGTTGCCAACATTAACACAAATTGTTTGAACAATTGCTGGGCCATGAAACAATACCATTTCCCCCTTCCCTACCATAATCCACCCTGCCACAGTTCAACTATTAAAATACACCTGCATCACAATTTTTGGGGCCGCCAGTCAGCCCTCGGCTAAATAAATTATAAAAATAATAATGAGACAGCAATTGTTTAAAAATAACATTAATTTCCATGCGCTGTCCACCAGGTAATTATTCTGTTAAGGTCTATACAAAAACAAGCAAAACATCGACACAGTTTAAATCAAGTCGCACCATTTATACTCTCCATTTAACTATGTAAAAGAAATCTCTTTTAATTTGCCAATTTTCCTTAACAGAAACATGACCTACATAATAACATGCCTAGATTTAAGCATACTTATGTCTGCAAATTAACATACTCATAACATGTTATTAAAATATTACATTCCACAGCCCACAAATAGTTAACATACTCGGTCTGTCTCTCCCTTTTTCTGTCTGCCTGTCTGGCTGTACATATTACATGCCTGTTTCATAGCTTTAAAGGCGTATTACAAAAGAAAGCAATTCCGAATAAGACTCATTTGTGTATGGCGATACGTTGTCTGTTATCAACACGCATTTCAGTATGACTCAGCACAATAACAACAACAACAACAACAACAACAATTGCTAAAGCCGAATGTACATTGAAACGTGGCAAATGCCGATTTGGACAGCGTATGGCGCCCAGTGGGTGGCGAACAATAAGAAGAATAACAATTGGCACGCAAGGCAGGACACAAATGTGTACATATTGTTATGAAAATGTAATGTAAATAGTATACACGTACATGTATACATATGCATGTATGTGTGTCAAACTATTCAAACTTTAAATGCATTGTACAAAAGAATACAGAAGGCAGCAAACTGCACGAGTAAGAGCGAGAAGACAAAGACGCCGCGGCAATGCACAGCAAAACAAAGGCAACGATAACGCCGACACCAAATGATGTTTTCATAAATACACAAACACACACACACTCAAGCATTAATACACAATGTATGCACGGTAGCACTCTCGCTTCTTATCAGAGAGGGCGCAGCGCTGCCAAGATGCGAATGCGGCTGCTGCTAAACAAAGAAAGAAGAGAAGTGTGTACACATTTTTGTACACAGTGCAGTTGACTGTAGTGCACTCGCCCTAACATAAACACACACACTTATTTACAGATGTCATTCAATAATTAAAAAATTCCATTTTAGATAGAGAAGTCAAATGAAAAGTTCATCTTTTTAAAAATATTAAATACATTAACCGATTAAAGTTTTTTCAAGTTTTCTGAGTTTACCATTTAACGAGGGTAGACTGTATTCTTGGTATGTATTGCATTTGTATTTACAGTTAAAATTTTTGACACTCACCCCAACATTCACCGTTGCACTCAAATGCTGCGCAATACGATTGAGAAATTTCCTGAAGGACGAACGACGCATTGCACGTGCATGTTTGTTGTTGTTGCTGCCGCTCGAGTTGCTGATATTGTTGTTGTTGTTGCTGCTGTTGTATTGGCCAATTGTTTGCCTGTCCTTGCACATGGGCTCATCAGAGGCCGCCTCATAGCTGTTGAGCGACACAATACTGCCGCTGCGACCGCGTCCGCCGCTAACACAGGACGAAATGGCAGTGCTGCTGCCGCTGCTGCTGACGTTGGCGTTGCCATCGCTGCCGGCAGCTGTGCCGGCTATGGTAGCACCAATTGTCTTGAATTTGCGTGACCAGCGAAACGGATTGCGTGGCATGGAGAAGGCGCGACGTATCTTTTTGGCGGCATTTGTGGCCATCGTGGATGCCTGGGCGGCAGGAATGATTACCACAGTCGCATGTGTGGGCAGCGTTTTCGACTTAACTTCGGTAATTTGCGTTGGTGTTGTTCCTCTTCCCGCTGGCTCTGTTTCTGTTGTTATAGTTGTTGCTGTTGCTGCTGTTGTTGTTGTTGTGGCGTTGGCGTTGCTGTGGGTGGCGGCCGCTTCTGCCGCTGGCGCTGCGATAGCGACATCGTTTTGTTGCACTTTCGTTCCCATTTTGGATACTTAACAATTTGTCACATAAAGTAATTGCCTCGTTGGTTATTTGTAATTGTATAAATCACGTTTCGACTATATGAAATTGGCTTTTAGCATTAGATTTCACTTTTTCTTTTGGGCGCACTTTATCCCGAATTTTTTTCGTTCGATTTGCTTGTTTGTCTGCACGTATGTTGCTCTTCGATGCGCGAAAACAATAAATATAAGTGATAAAAAATGTGTATTGTGGACGCAAACCGTTTGCTTTCCCTGTATTACCGCCTGTTTATGCACTTAAATTTAATTTCTTTTTTTCCGTAGAAAATGAAGAAGTGTGCTATCCGCGTCCAACCCGTTCCAATGTTTTTTCCCGAATATAAATGTTAATGCAAATGATGATGTTACCACGAGTGTTATCGCGCTGTTAGACTCAAAAGAGACGGTTAGACGGTTGCAAGCCATCGCCTATCGATTAGTTGTGCGTGCGGCCATAAGCGATGTTTAGCCATCGGTAATGCAACTCTTATTTACTACAACGGTCACACTGAGTGGCTGGGTGACTATATGGCAATATTTAGCGTTGCCGTTAAGTCTTTAGCTGTTTGACTTGCAAAAGCTGACTGCGTTAGATGTACTAAACGTATCATTGACCAAACACGTAACGTCTATGAAAAACGTAAGTATATTTAAATAGTTTCTTTTCTTAAACGTATTTGTCTTAAAGCGTATATGAATTGTAAATGCATATGTATATTTTTAATGACTGTAGTGGTTGTTAAAACTAAGCAGAAATATATTGCGTTCACTTAAACAGTCATTCGATGCAATTTAATGTTAGTAGTAGTTAAAGCTAAGCTACAGTAAACGTAAAAGTGTTTGGTATTCATGGTTTTAGCATTAACGACTCCAATTATGGCAGCATTTTATTTCATTTTACTTTATTAGCTTTAAACAGCGACAGCAACAGCAACCGCAGCAACAGCAGCAGCGACAGAGGCAGCGAGCAAAGTCGGCGCCAGCATCAATGTTGGGCGTGACTGTTAACAAAATGGAGCAATGGCTCCACAGCTCGACAGCCAATCAGCAAACAGCTTGTGTCTGTGAGTCGGCGCAGTGAGCAAAGAGAAAAGAGCATAAGAAAAGAGAGAGCGTGAGGGAGATAGAAAATAAGAGAGTGAAAGAGAATGCTAGTAAAAGCTGCACAGATAAAAGAAAAAAGAAAAAATAAGAAAAAAAATGGCTGTCGACACAAAATGCTCTAAAAGTCACAATTATAGGCACTTATTCATTGCGGTATATATGATGCAAAACAGCAACGATAATACTGCCGCTACCGCTAACGTTAAAAACGTTCTTACTTACTTTCCTGACTCACACCATTACAGGTGTGTGTGTGTGTGTGCACCGTTTAATCAAAAGGAAGACAACAAAAACACAGAGAAAATTTCCTAACTGGCTGACTGACACGAGACGTTAACAGCAATTAGACGGCTCGGCTTGACTTTGTTGCAAGTTTATCGTGTGGAATGTAGGTTTAACCCACCCCGCCCCTTCCCCTGGCTTCCTCATCCCTCTCTAATTGACTGACCCCCTTTGCTCTGCTTTACTGTGTGTTAATTGTTTTTGCTCATGGGGTTGGCATCGCGTTGCCTTTGACATTAATTGGTTGTGTTTGCGAGCCAATTTAGCGTTTTTGGTATCGGAGTAAAAGGCGCAAATTGATTGCCTTTGCGGTTTTAATCGATGCACATTCATTCCAAATCACGCACATTTATCACCCACGCTTTCCCCCTTTTCCTCTTTCGCCTTTTGGGCTGCGCATCTGCGCCGTTTATAATTGCCAGCAATTGCAATTAACGTCAATTTTACACACACACACACACAACGAGAGAAAGAGAGATAAGTCAAAATGGTTGTTCAATCTTTTTTTTTCAATAGAAACAAGCGAGAGTTTCTTTCTAACAAAGACACAACTCTTGCACAAAACCCGTTTTATAAGCATTACTCAGTTGCGTGTTTATTGCGAAATATTCGGCAACAATTGGGTAATTTGTACCTGGTTTCAGAGGCAGTTACATGGAAATAAGTAAGCTGTTTTTTAGCCAACGGATTGGCAAGAGGTAAAAAGGAGTTTTTCATTTTTCTGCGTAGGGTTATGAAATTTTACGCAAGCTACAAGCAGCTACAAGCCCAAGGTTCCTAGACACAAGGGGTTTACTGAAGGGATTTAGCGTGAATCGTAAAATGTTTATTTTTTGGCACTGCAGGAGCAGCACTTCATAATTGCACGCAATCAACGCATAATCCTTGCACATAATCTACACAATTTGCCAAAAAAATATAAGTAAAAGATAAAAAGTTTCGCTGTTGACTTTTTGGCCTTGAGCTGCTGAGTTGTAGGAATAAACCAAGTTGTTGTACAGGTATGAAAGGTATAGATTTTTGGTGCACACGCCCCCGTGTCACGGCTCCGCCTGGACTGAAAAGAGGCGCAACAAATCGCCAAACTTAATTGCCAGCAATTCTCAAAACAAACGAAAACAAACAAATAAACAGAGCAACTGCAGCAACTGCAGCAACTGAACCGAAAGCCGATTGACTTCTGCGGATCATCTGGAGTAATCGGAGTTAATCCTGTGTTAGTAGCAACCCGTTCGCTTCAGCTTGAGCTTCAACTGCGGATTAGGCGCAGACTTAGTCCAGAAGTCAGCGCAAATGCAAATGCGAAAGGATTAAAAGGTAGATCAAGGGGGTGGGCCCGTTGCTGCTGTTGCTGCTGTTGCTGCGTGCACCGGTGCAGGTCAAAGTCGGTGTCCTCGGTGGTTTTGCTGGCTGCGGGTAACGCCTACGACGCGTTCTACCGACGCCCTAATCCGTTTACGCCTCGATATTAATGCAAACATTTAGAAGGATTATCAGCAGGGGCACAGAGTGCAAAAGGGGTGACGGGCAACTGGGCAAGCGGGCAAGAGTTCAAGCGAAACTGGGCAGAAGAAGAGTTTGGTCATAAAAGCATGATAGGATTGATAATTCGCCGCTACTTGTTGTCCATTCTGTGTGTATTGTGTGTTGGAATGGATTTTGGCACTTGGCTGCGGGCAAATATGCATACTATACGTATGCATATATAGTCAGAGGCACAGGTCAGAGGTCAAGGCGTATCAAAATGCAATGGCACAATTATGCCTTTCAATGGAAGTGATTAGAAGCAAGCGATTAGAGTCAAAGAGTTGAAAATATTTGTGGATTAGAGTTGCACTTAGGCGAAAAAGGGACACCAACACACACTCACACACACACACACACACACACACACACGCACACATGTATTTGTGGTGTAGTCAAGGACAGGAAATGCAAGGACTCGGAACTTCCGCAGCGTTCAAGTGGATGCTGACTACTTAAAACTCAATTAGCAGTAGTCAGTCCAATAGAAGGAGCTTGTGGCGCCACAGAGCCCACCAGAGCTGCGGGCTGTCAACAGGCCGCAGCGACATAAAAGATACACATAAATGTATCTCAACACACACACACACACACATTTATAGAGCATTAAGTGTTTGCTGTGGCCATGTCGAAGTCATCAGAAAACTGTGAAGTGAACGAGCAATTATTTCGTTCCTTGCCGTTGTCGTTCCTTTGATCTGCATTTCCCACTTACAACACAATCTGTAGCTGCATCTGTATCTGTATCTGCATCTGTTTCGGGGACCGCATCGAGTTGATTGCCTTGTTTAAGCATTTTTTAATTGTATGCTAATTGATTGCAATGTCAATAGATACTTTTAGCCAGTCAGCTACTCAGCTACTTAGAGACTATTTTTGGTGATCAATTCCGGAACTGCATTTCCTAGCCAGCTGCTCGACGTTTGTTGGTTGGGTGGGGAACATAAAAAAAAAGATATGCATACAGATATCTTAAGAGATATAGATTTACGGTTGGGGATTAGCGGAAAGCGCTTAGCGTTTTATTGACAGCAAATTTTGGGCTGTATTGCGAGTATCATAAAATGCTTAATCCGGCCAGAAATTCTGGCTAAGATGTCGCGATTTTTTGAGCAGCCTAAAAAGGACACGCAGCCGCAGCTAACAGGCAACAAAGACTGCCTGTGAGAAAAAACACAAAAACAACTCGAAGAAGAACATGAAGGCAGCCATAAAAGGTCGAAGGTCATGGCTGCCTGTTAACGTAACAGGCAACAGAACAACAACAGGGTGGTTAGGCAGAGGCGGCGGCGACTGGTGTTTAATGGGCGTGACCGCTGCCACAATTAATCTGCGTAATTTGCATGTGGATGCAACATTGCCACAGATGCATTTGCGGCTCTTGTTTTCGTTACAAGTCGGTTGAGTTCAAAAAAACTTAAATGTAATGCGAAAAATACAACTTTTAACTGAAGCAAATCGTTTGAATCTTCAATGGAATTGACGTCGCTAAAGTATGTTTGATCTTGTTTTAATATCCTGCGGTTTTCCACGTAGGATTCTAACTCCTTTAGTTATGCGAAACTTACATAGGAGATTAATGTGCTTCTAATGGGGTAAAGATGCCGCAAACTTACAACGAAAAATCAAAGATTGTAGAAACAAATGCATGATGATCTTAAAGAACTAATTTATTACAATTTATTTACATAAAATATAATCACAATTTATTACTCACTGTCAACAATAATAATAACTTTTTTATTATAATAAAATAATTTTTTGGCCAAGTTAAATTCGATTTTTGTACTACTTTGTCATCTGTTAATTTTTTTTTTATCTTATCAAGTTTCTTCTACATAAATTCTCTTATTTTCTTTTTATTGCTCATATCAAAAGTTTTTTTTAAGCGCTAGAAAAAGAAATTAAGTAGTTTTAAATAAAGAGTTAGACATTTTATTTTTTAATTGATCAGTAAATAATAATCTTTTTAGAAAAAAGTACCAAGTACTGTTACTTATTTTTCATGGTTTTTTTTTGTATAAGAACAAAAATAATAAATTTAAATACTGTTTAAATTTACCATAGCTTGTATTCTCTTTAAATGCCTAATAGAAAAGAGCACAAAAAAAAAACACAGCCACATTTTTTTTATTTATATTTATTTAAACTAAAGATTCTTTCGTTAACCTTGTAAATAATCTTTCTATCACACTATGGTTTTTTTTTTATTTTTACAATTGCGCCGAGCAGTCTGCATTGGTTTCTAGTGACTTTTTGACCATTTCATTGTTTGGACATTTCACTTTTTTAGGTCAAATAATAAAAAAATCATGTCTCGCAAAACGTTAGCTTGATCTTTTTTTATGATGAGCTCAGATCACAATTGACAACTTTACTAAAGTCAGTTCTTAAAAAATATTTCGCGCACCACAGCGCAAGTCAATTAACAAAAAAAAAAAAAAGAAAATCGCTTTTTAAATCTAGAAGGTCAGTCTACGATCCGTTGTGTTCCGCTTCCGAATTCTGCGAAAAGTCCAAAAAAACAGAAAAAGAAGAAACAAAAATCTGCACTGCGAAAACTGAAAACTGAAAAAAAAACTAGAACTAGAATTCCAATGCAGTTTTTTTATGCCACCTAATTTTTATGGCCTAAAAAACAGAGCCGAAACCGAAACCGAAACTGAAACCGAATATAATCGCTGCCATTTGTTTGCCCATAAACATTGGCTAGGTAAACGCGGAAAAGAAAAATGTGAACGAGAAGAGCAAATGCGAAAAAGGACAACGAGGCATGTTGAGAAACAATGCAAGGTAAAAATTTCATAAAAACTGATTTCATTTTTTAGAATCAGTGCGCGATTCTAGTTTGACTTCAACTTCAACTCAGTGTGGAAGTCAAAAGTCGAGCCCACTGTGGCTTTACGATGGCCATTAACGCGCTTAAAAAGAATAACGCGAAAAAAACGAGGCGCTGTAAATCATGAATCCAACTAACAGAAGGCACAAATAAAATGCAAGTATACATAAATATGTAAAGTTGAGTTGGCTTTTCCTTGTGGCTCTGACTATTTTTTTTGCAGCAAATTCAAACCGCAATAAAATTGACACGCTCAAATGCGCAGGGTCAAAACCTGGCCCAGAACCTCAGCTCATATATTCTATACTATACACAGTACATAATGTATGGCCAAGTATATATATGCTCTCCGTCATGCGCATTGAATGGCAGCAGCCACAGCCCAGTCCAGTTAGCCTGTTTGGCACGTTCCAAGCACAGTTTGCTGGCTACTCGCCACACACCAGTGATTGCCGCAATCATTCTAGTTTCATTATCTCAGCTGCAGATTTATAGCTCAGCCTTCTTTATTCATCTCCTCCTACTTACCCAACTAACTGCTGACCCTAAACTCTGTATAGCCACAAGCATCTATCTATCAACAGCAATTGATTTTTATTTCGCTTTATTTAAGCAACCCTCAAACACTCTCCCTCTCCCTCGCCCTCTGTCCGTCTGTCGCTCTGACTGGTCAGATTTTATGGCAATTTGGTTTTTCTCGTTTTCTTGTTTTTGTTTTGATTTGATTGCAAATTATTTGGAAGCTTATCACACACAAACCGCTTCCAATTGCATTTTCCAAGCGCAACGAATCGCATATGGAAATGTGAAAATTCACAGCAAAAAATTTAGCTGACATCATTCTAGCCCAAACCCGCTTCCTCCCACCCTACCAAATGCTTTGGATTGTTCTCCCGATTATCAGTTGTTAATATCCATGAAAATGATGAGACCAACAGAAAATGCTTTGGACGCTGTCACAGATAAGCGAATGATGCCATGGCATTGTCCCGTTAATGGACAGCGTGCAAATTTGGCCAACAGCCAACACTGAAGGGGGAACAACACACCCAACCCCAACCCCGCCCTACCAATCAAAAATTCTAATAACTTATGCGTATAAACATAATTTATGTCTGTTTCGCACACACACACACACACACACAAACGACTAACTAATTGACTAACAGACTTGAATTGACTAACTGATGGACCGACTGGCTGACTGATTGACGGATTGAACGAATGACTAACTGGCTCTGGCTCTAAGACTGTGTATGCGTTAAATGTGTGAAATAATCTTGTGCGCCGGCATCATCACTTTACAAAGATGTTTATTCATCCATGTTGTGGGCCAACAACTGGACACAGTCTGTGTGTGTACGAGTGTGTGTTTGTGTGTATGAGGAAACCGCAAATGGCTACAAGAGCTAGCTACCCAAAACAAGTAAAACAATACAAAAAACTCAATTGGCATCTGCATAAAACATTTTTAAAATAACACTAAGCTACATAAAATACAAAATTAATTGAAGTGGGTAAAAAATATATTAAATTATAAAGGAAATAAATCTTAAGATAAAATTCGTTCTTAACCGAAACTGATTCCTGTAAGGTATTTATAATATGGATGTGGAATAGAAAAGAATTGATATTAAACAATATTCATTTCAAGTAAATAATAAAAATCAAATTTTGAGACGCCTTTTTCGATGCCAAACTCAATTTATTTGTCAATTTGTATTAAGTCGTTTAGCCAAAAATCTTAAAAAAAATATTCAATGTATTGTTGATTGTTAAAATTATGCCGAAAATGAATGGAACAGCTTATACTTAACTAAGCCCTGGGAATAAACTCAGTTGTATAACAACAACAAACACCGTATGAGAAACGCAAAGGGGGAAGTTTGAAGTTAGATCTTTGCCGATCTTTAAGTTGTAACTGCTGGTAAACTGCTGGACTCTGATGATAGTGACTGTGACTGTGCCATGATCACTTTATATTCATTGACACTTAGTGTGAATTTCGTACATCATAAAACGAGTGGAGTGGTGGAATGGAGGGGGGATGTCTAAATTGCGGTCGCCTGGGCATACACAAGTCAGCCTTTTGTGCGAATGCCGACGGATTGTGTATTACTTGAGTCAAAAAAAAAAAAAGAAAAAACATATATTGTTGCTGTTGCTGTGATGAAAGTGGGCAAATGCCAGACAAACAACAGTCAGCCAGATGATGGCCATAAATGGCCAAGTCAAACACACACTGGGCCGAAACACACAGTGCGAGGTGCTAATTCACTATTAAAAGAAATCAGACAAAATACCAACAAAAATATCTAAGGTTTTATTTTATTTTGATTTAGGGCCAAAAGAGAGGCCGGGGCAGAGAGGGGTTAAGAAGCGGTTTCAGCTGCGCTCAATTTCCCACTCATCATCTCCATCTCCATCACACGCATCAATGCGCGGCAACTGCGCACCAATAAAACTTAATTTTGTTTGTACATCACAACAACACAGACGGGTTGGAGGGGGGGAGGGGGGAGTGAGCGAAGAATTGAGATTGATTTTAGCTCCATAAATGCGTTTGAGCCTCTAAGCCTTGAATCTATTGAATTATGCATTGTCTTGCTGTGGGAGAAGTTCTCATGAAGTGTTTGCCATTGATTCGAGTGCCAAATGCCATTGATTGAACGTAATAAAATCGTCTCGATACTCTTGGCATTCGATATGGCCGCCTAATAGATAATAATATCACATTTATACCGTTCATATCACACATCGAATAACTCTTTGTTGTTGTTTGTTTGCAGCTGCTGTTGCTGTTGAACAGATTTCTTAACTCGCTAATCCAAAGTAATTCGCTTGTAATTCACTTGTCTCCTCTCTGCCTCTCTGCCTCTCCCCTGCCTCTCTGGCTTTTTTATAGCTCGCATAATTTTTCAATAAACCAGCTTGATGATGTTTTTTGCTGCAAAACTTAATCCCCACATGATTAATTATCAACAACAACAACAACAACCTGCAAAATCGGGTGAAAGTCACACCCCTAAACAGAAATTAATCGAGTTGTTTATCCCCGCCCTCTGTTACGCCCCTGCCCTTGCCCCTGCCCCTGCCCGCCACACTTGAGGCGAACCGTTCCGTTTTGCGCTTTTTAATTTACTGTGTACTGTGTACCGTGTGGAACCCAGCAGTCAGGACCAAGGTCCCCAGGGTAGACTCAGAGTTTCTTTTTGCCAAATACCCTGTACTCTTATTAAACCATATCTAAAAGGGTTAGACGGAGAAAAATCTAATGATAAATATTGATTTTAACATGCTGCTTACACGAAAACAGGCGAATCGAATAGTTTAACTTTAACTTTTAAAGGGTTAGACGAGAAAAATCCAATAAATATTGATTTTAACATGCTGCTTACACGAAAACAGGCGAATCGAATAGTTGAACTTTAACTCTTTTCTTATAGACCCGATAACAATTGCCAATTACAGGGTAACCAACTAGTTGAGATCCATTGCACTACACAAACTTTTACAAGTCTTTTTTTGTTTGTATCTTTTTTGCTCTGCGCGTATCTGAGCATTATCAAATCATAAAATGTTGCCACTTGGCTGCATCCCCCAAAAGATTTGAAAGGGGTGCCCGAACATTTTTTATGCCCTGTCAAAACATGTTTTGATAGAGCGCACACACACACACACACTTACACACAGACCGATTCATGCATATAATATGTGTGTCTATTTAAGGGTTCAGCATAAGGATTTGCTGGTGTTGATAAGCCAGAAGCCAAACAAAACAATTGACACCCTTTCTGGTCGTCGACTGGCAATTGAACAATTTGAAACACATGTTTTGGGTCCTGGCAATTAAATACAAATTGTGATTTTCTCTTTTTCGTGCACAGTTGTTTTGCCTTATCTCTTTAATCCATTCTAGCCTAGCTTGCCTCTTTTTTTTTTCGTCACTTGTGTCCTTGTGTCCTTGTGCCTCATCTGATGATTTCTCAATTATGAGTGAAGGCAAACAAACAAACTCACGGCGACAATTAATTAGGCAACACTGATACGCATTGACAGGCAATTGCCATTGAATGCAACCTGACGCGTGGCAGGGAGGCATGCCCCGACTCTACAAACACTCCGCATGCTGACTGTGGCAAGGACACAGCACAGTTGGCCCTAACGCTGCATGTGTCAAGGCAAAAGATCCTGCTCGTTGTGCCTTGCGTTGGCCTTAATCGCATTAATAACTAATTTGGCTTGTGCCAAACACTACTTCTACTCCTACGGCTCCCCCCCCTGCAGTCTGTAGCCTTGTGGGTGGCCCAGAGTTATCGGCTCAAACAACGAAGGTCAATCAGTTAGCTAGCCTTCGGTCAGGAGCTAAGCGTGCCGAGCCAATCGAGGTCAATCAGTATTTTGTGCAGCTGCAGCTGCATCTGTATAAACTATTCTCCACATGATCCATTTCCATGTTCAGTCCTTCTGCAGCTGTTAATCTTAACAATTCTTTCATTTTGTTTGAACTTACGAAAATGTTAAAGCAATTAAAAGCAAGAACAATTTGTTTGTTGTAATTATTTTGTAATTTTATTTTTCCTTATATCGTATTTCGTATTTAATATTAATATTAATTTACATTTTTGTACAATTGATAAATAAATCTGTGACTCTACACACTGAGAAAAAAGACGTTGTTAGTTAGATGAAAAGAAAGAAAAAACTAAAACACAACAATTAATGCTAATTTGTACAATTCGATTCGATTCGATTCGGGATCAGGAGGCAGGCAGGAGGAAGGAGGGGTATTTGGTTAGCGCGGCAAAGCCTACGCCTCAGTCTTGTAGGGCTTGAAGAGTTTTGGCTTGGGCTCCGCAATGACCGTTGTGCCCGTTGGCGGCGGTGACATATCCGATGCTGGACGCTTGTTGCTGCTTGGCATGAGCAGACCGGGAGCGGGCAGGGGACAGCTGGTTGTGGGGGCAGAGCGCAGAGGACTGAGACTGCGATCGAAGACCTTGGTGTGATCCGAGCCGACGGGACTTAGCGAGAGCGTGGATGAGTGCGGCGACGATGAGGACTGAAGATCAAGCGGTGGCGTTTGGGTCTTTGGCACCTGCAGTTGTGCACTGTAGCTGGATGGCATGGCGCCGGCGGCAGCAGCAGCGGCGCCCAACATTGCCGCCGGGTAACCCATTGGCGCTTGCATCGAATGCGAATGTGCATGAGGATGCGTGTGTGGATGCGAATGCGAATGCGAGTGTGGATGCATATGTGGTGCTGGTGGTGCTGGCCTGGCTGGAATGTGATAGGGCGCATAGCGATATTGGCCGTAGGCTGCGTGTCCCGGCACTGGCATCGTTGGCATACCAGTGGCCAGCATTGGATTGGCAGCAGCAGCAGCAGCGGCGGCAGCGGCAGCAGCAGCTGGTGCATAGGGTGGATAGGGCATGCCCACGCTATTGGCAGCCGCTTGCAGGATGGAAGCGGCGAAAGCGGGATCGGAGTAGACGGCAGCGTAAGGCCAGGCGACGGCAATGCGTTGACGCTTGTCCTTCATGCGACGATTCTGGAACCAGACTTTGATCGTGGACTCGGGCAGATTAAGTTGGGCGGCCAGTTCGCAGCGGCGGGGACGTGATACATAGTTCTCCTTGTAGAACTCCTTTTCGAGGCGTGCCAGCTGATCGCGTGTGAAGGCAGTTCGATAGCGACGAACTGATGGATCAGCGGGTATCTCGGAATTGCGACTGCCATTAAGTGAGTTATCTGGACTAGATAGGCACTCTGCAAGGGAAGCACAAGAAGTGGAGAAGCAATTGGTTAGTTAACTGTTCAAGTAGCTTCAACTGTGTTGTGTGTTGAAAACTTACCATTTGGCGATGGTGGCGGCGTTTGTGGCTTGCCATATTGTGTTGAGATCAGATCGACGACCAGCGGCTTCTGGTCAACGGTGTTGACATTGTCATGATGATGGCTCTCCATGTTGTATGTGCGGTATCCGTGCATTTTGATCAGCTCTCTAGTTGGTTCTAGGTGAATTTAATAACTAATGCGACTTGACTCGAACGACTCGACAACGACTCGGTGGAAACGGTAATTAACGATGTTGACTCTGCGATGGTTACAGCTCAAGTGTATCGCTCTCAGCTACCCCGGCTCTCTTTTATACCAAGCTGTCGAGCTGCCTAGCAATGGCCGTCGCAGGCACACGGCATAGCCAATGAACGTTGTGTTCGCTGTGTGTGAGCGGGATGGCAATAGTTGTTTGACAATGCTATGCTATTGCTGTTGCCTCGCACTGCGTGCTGCGGTGCAATGAACGATGGTGCTAATGTTGTGGTGCTGCTGCTGCTGCTGCTGCTGCTGCCGCTGCCGCTGCCGCTGCCTGTGCTGCTGCTGCTTACTGACAATTATGCGACGATGAAGGCAATTACGATGCCGGAACAATACACATAAAAAGCATGGAGCGAGGATGAGAGCGATGGCAAAAAAGCAAGCTGCAGAGCCATAATCAAGTTATCATGGAGCAGCAGTGGTTAAAGCAGCGGGAGCAATATTTGCTCTCTGAGAGTGCTGCCAGTGCTGCTGCGATTTCATATATTCATAGCGTATGAGCGAATCTTTTGTTTCGCTTGTCCGCAAGTGGGCAGCGCTACGGGTGCGAATGAGAGAGTGAGTGGCTCCCTTAATAATGGGATTTTATCGGCTTCATCAGGCAAAAGAATGATATGGCATAATGCACAGTGTGCAGAGTGGAGACGAGCGAAGGAAGCTGGAGAGTTGGTAAGGTGGTAAGGTGGTTGCTGCTGCCATATCGATCGATGTTGCCAGCCAAATAATTTGCTCCTTTATGAAGTCTTAATATTATGCCGCTCGTTTAACGGCCTCACACTTGCGCCTTAGTGTGAGGGAGAGGAAGCTTGCGAGACGGAGTGCGAGAGTGCGGGGCTTGTTGGTAAAGAGCTTTAACAGTAAATGAAGTTTATCTGTGTAAATAAAAACAAATGTTTTTGGACAACGCCCACAGAGACCATCCCGTCACACACACACACACACACACATGCATAAACAATGAAATACTTTTTCGGGGGGGCGCGGTTGTTGAAACTTAATTTGAAAAGTTTCAGTTTAGTTGCGGCAAACATTTATTATGATGACATAATCATGTTGCCTAAAATGCGCAACTGTACCCAGAGCAGCACTTACAAAGGCGGCCATAAGTTGGAGCTGTAGCCCAAAACCAAAGTGCTGCCAACATTGAAACATTATTATGATTTTGCTCAGTCTTTGTGTTTGCGTAAGCGTTTTGGTACCTGCTTTCGGGGCTTTCGGATAGGATTAGGGCAACGGCTCAGGCAGGGTTAAGCTGAAGCAGTTTCGAAAAAAATAACCCAATTTCGAAATCCGCTAATTATGCCATAAACATATGTATATGCATACTTAATCCCTGTTAGCATCATTATGCATATTTTTATGACTTTCTAATGAAAATACACGATGGATCAGCATCGAAAGCCGTCCGCCGAGCGAGTTGGCTTAGATCAAGCCCCGTTGGCTGTAATCTCTAAATCTGCTAAACACAAACAAATAAACAAACAAAACTGTGCTCATATGGAAACTCCAGGGCAAGCAGAGTCAAACATGGAGTTGGAAGTCGTTGGTTGAAAGTTAGAAGTTAGAAGTTAAAGTCATGTAGTGGGTCGAGGCTAAACCGGTTAAGGACAATGGAATTCGGCCTAAATCACCAGCTATGACAGTAAGAGATAGATGAAAGCAAAACTAGAGCAATGACAAAAACAAAACTCAGCATGTTGCCATCCATCCAGTTCGAGTTGAGGCGATTGTTCAAGATGCTGCAATAAAATCTAACTCGTATCCGCAGGCGAAAGTGAATTCGGTTGGAAATGGTTGAGAAAATTTAAGGGAAAAATCAAAAATAGAGTAATAATGTCGCTGATGGCAAAACGGATTAACGCACAGGACACGAAAACTAGGCCAAAAACCTTCGTTTCAGCATTTCTCATCTTCCAAACCTTAACTTGAGCTCATTGTTATGCATTACTAAGTAACTCTCCCAGTTGTTGTTGTTGTTGCTGTTGTGAGTTAGTTAAAATTATTGGGTTATATTGCGCGGCAATTTGCATTAACTCGCCGAGTCTTCAAACTACCTACACCTCAACACATCTCTGACCTGGTCGTTGTCCAAAGTCGATGTCCAAACCCAAGTACAAGCCTTGCCCAAGGCTTGCCCAAACCCTACCCACAACCTTGCCTATTGTGCATAGAAGGCGCTTTTGTCTTTCACACCGCTCGCAGAATGAGCAATGTTTCTTTCTTTTCTCGTACTCGGCCCAAAAGCAAATAAACGCGACACTGCGGCATCGACAGTAAATACCCTTTATGGCGGCTCAGTCAGCACCTTTAACCTTTCACTTTGCTTTGACGAAAGTGAGTGTTAGAGAGTCTGAGAGCTGAGATCTCTCTTTTACCTGATTCCACTGACCCTAACCGATCACTGTGAGCATTGTTCGTGTATATATGTGAACACTTTCGGCATCATTCGCTTGGCCCAAACCTCAATACTTGGAAGCTCTCTTTGTATATAGTTGTTGTTATTGTTATTGTTGTTGTTGTCCTTTTGCTCTTTTATTGACATTTTACTAATACAAAGCGCCGATCTCGCTGATTATGCTGATTATGGGAAGTACACACACACACACACACACACACACACACACACACACACACACACACACTTATACAGACACAAATACATATATTCAGACTCATTTTTTCCATGCATAATATTATAGATACTATTCCAGTCAAGTTCCAGTCATGATTTTTCATCGAAATTCTTTTTAATAAAACTCCTGATTCATTTTTTATGTGTTATTCGTATTTATATAACTTAAGCTTAACTTTCTGTTGGAAAAAGTTTTCATATATATTTTTTAAAAGAATATTTCTGATAAAAACTTGAAAATCGAAGATTATTTTAAAGGTATTTTTTTTAAGCAGTCGTTAACTTGTGCTACATTTATTCAGATATTAAAAACTATTAATAAAGCCCTGGAATAGAATGATATACAAATAAAAAAATTGCACTTAGAAGGAATAAAAACCTACAAAAAAGCAAAAGACTTTTAAAAGCTAAAAAAGAACGAAAATTTGTGAGAAATTCTTATTACTATTATTTTCTTAAATAACTAAATTTCACTGCCAATAAAGTTGTTCAAAATCAAATTTGTTAAAACTAATAAATATTGAAATTAAAACATACAATTTGTTTTTCAGTTTGAAAGATTTATGATCGTTGGCAACAACCAATAGGTAACGAACTAATAAAAATATGGATGGATCGTCGGGAACTGTGTTAAAAACACTGAATTATGGCCACTGTTAACAGGTAAATGGCCAGTATAAATGGTATAAATGGTTGTTTGGTAACCTTGTGAAAAATGTTTCAGTTTTCAGTGTATGTTTTTCACTGTTTTTCACTGTTTTTCCAGCGTGATCATAAAAACCCGTGAAGAATTAAAAAATTAGAGCAGTCGGGATGTGTTCGGGGAAAAAAACTAGCGCAGGAGAAAAAAAGACACAATGGAAACAAAAAACATTGATCTACATTCCTAATACGGTCCTCGGAATGCGCGACAGGACACGTCCGAACTTCCGCGAACCAACTAAAACGGGCCAAGCGGCAAAGAGCCCATAAAAATCTGCATATACTACCATCATTTTTGAACCATTTCTCTTGCCACAAACAATGAACAAAACAAAACGGGACCAAAAACGTTCTTTCTGCCATAAACTTGTGCACAAACAATGCAAAACAGGGCCAAAAACGAAACACAAGGACCAATGCACTTTTTTTTTTGGTTATAGTTATGTAGAGCATTGGTCAAAGTTTCTTATAATATATA
The DNA here is from genome assembly GCA_035044725.1 of Scaptomyza caliginosa. NCBI lineage: Eukaryota > Metazoa > Arthropoda > Insecta > Diptera > Drosophilidae > Scaptomyza > Scaptomyza caliginosa. Next base: position 50,242 of record JAWNNR010000004.1, on the reverse strand, counting down.
TATATAAGAGTGCAGAGGAGTTTTAGTTAAATATTTATCAATAAAAATTGTATTTTTTTGTTGATTGTTTTAACAACTTGTCTTTTATAGTATGCAATAATTTTTGTAATTGATTTCTTCTTTTTTATATGCAAAGAAACCAAATCAATTTCGATCTCAGCTAGCAGGTCACATCCTGGCGAAGGACTCGCTGCTGGACTGCGGTTGTCGCGCGATTTTCGCCGAACTTGCACCAATAAAAAGGCGCGTCCCATAAACAACTTGTACCTAAATCCCTGACAGACAGACAGAGAGACAGAGAGACAGACAGCGGGAAAAAATGGCACAATTTTTAGTGGAAATACGAGCGAGTAATAAAAGGAAGCACGAGGCATTCTGGATATGCCAGGGACAAGGACTTTGCTAACAACAACTAACTGCCGCAATTAGGATGTTTGTAGAGCAGCGAACAGTGGTAAAAATGCGTACAATGGAAAAAAATCATAAAAAGAGAAACAAATCGTTTAAAAATTAGTTCGCTTTTTGTCGGCTAAACAAAAAACAAAAGCAAAACGGCCAAAGAGCCAGAGAGCCGCCTACAATTGAGCCAAATAATTAGGTGAGTCATTGTTGTGTATTTTGTGGCCGCAATAATTAGCGGTTTCCTTGTTTTTTTTAAGGTCTAGTTTCGAAACGCATTTGTTCAAGATGCGTTGAATGAGTTGGTGGATTGAAATGTACCTGAAAAATACGCTAGTTTAAGCTTAAGAAAATTATTCATTAATCGTTTTTTATGTAAAGTTGTTTTTATTTGATTTGCTTAGGTTAATTTGTAATTCGATTCTGTTAATTAAAAACAATATATAAAATTATTTATATATAAGTTTCCGACTGAGAGTTGTGTGATTTTTTTTTAAATAAATCAAGTTTTAGAAACAAGTCGATAATATATAGTAAAAGGGACCAAAATATTTGATGTATTTATGATTAAATTCAATTTTTATTTAGCTTGTGTTCTAATGTCTCAAGACTTTGTTGAATTTGTCATTATATAAATGTAAATCTATTAAAGATATGCCAACAGCAAGTTTTGTTCAACAACTATTCGAAATTAAGATATTATTTTTAAAATGAATTGGTAGAAATAACTTTAGTATATAATAAAAAAATTTTAAATATAAAAAATTAAATAAGAATAGATAATTTGGTATCCTCAATTAACTTAAACCACATTATGTTTATCTAGCTTATAAATATAAAGGAGAAACAACAAAAATCTTCGTCTTTCTCTGACTAAATTGATGGTTTAATTTTCGCTTCTATTAGCCATGTTGAATAGTTGAATGTTGAATACTTTGACTTGACTCGATTTGCTGGGCAAGCAGAACCGCAATCGATCGGCTACGTTTACTATAAATACAGCGCATTGCGGTATACAACCCACTAGGGGGTTCCACGGATACCACGGATGGACCCTGCCGAGCCTGACGAATGCCACTCCAGCCAAAAACCAGAAAAGCAAACGAAACAAACGCAAACACAAACATAACAGCGACTCGCCGACACAGATTCGCCAACAAACGCTGTTGGGCATCCGACTAAAAGATGCCCATGTCGGTTAGTATTGAGAGTCGGTAGCCGGTAGTCCACCGCATTGACGAATCACATCAAAGTGGAACACAAAACTCAGGGTCAAGCGTCCTGCTAACAAACATGTCAAATCACAGGACAACAGCCGACGACAGAGCTACCCAAGAGGCCAACAAAACCGGCTCAGAAAACAAAAACAAAAAAGGACTCTCTGCCAGACAGCCAAAAACAGCATCGACTTACCGCAGCAAATTCGCGCTGACTGTGCGCTAACAGCAGGGAACACCATAATATTTTGGTTGCTTGGCAAGGAACAGACACACAGAGAGAGAGAGAGAGAAAGAGAGAGATAGAGTAAGCGAGAGAGAGATTGTTCTTCGTTACGGCCTAGCTTGTCTTTCGATGGAATTCAAAGCAGCAAAAATTCATCAACAATTAGCTACGGTAAGTGGCGTATTTGAGGCGTCCAGGTCCTGCACTATGTGCGCCACAGGACCAAGTTGCAACAGTGGCAAGAACGGCATCGCTGTCCAACTTGGGTTTCCATTTCAACGCTCGGCTTGGCGTAAATTTGTGAATAATTCTATCGTTCCGGTTAGTCCTTTCGCTGCTACGTTTTAGGTGGTACTTCTGTAGCAATTTTATTTGTATCGTAGGTGTTGTATTTGTCAACATTTAGCTTGAGGACCTCTGGCAGTGGCAGTGGATTACACGATTTTGTGGGCATGCATTTGAAATGCCTACTGCAGCACTAATTGAGCCCGTACTGTGTCTGTGCGTTAAGGATGTGCTAATTTACTACTAAGCAGAGCTTAATACTCTCTCTTTTAGAGTTTCGATTCTATAGGCTAATTAAGTCATAGTTTGTGTTTTTTGGTTAATTTTTAAACTCTTATTAAGCCTAAATATGCTTTTACAGTTAGATCTTAAATAACTAATATTGACTTGCATAAAATTTGTAAGTTTTCAAGCAAAAACACACATTGTTTCCCTTCATCGATATTCAACCCTAAAAACGTTTCAGAAACGACGTAATGTGATGTGCTTACGTTTTAGATCACTTTGAAGCTGGCAAAAGCAAACACCTTTTGTCAGTGAACAAAATGGTTTCAACTTGGTGGCAACATTAATACTGCGCCATATGGCATCACTGAAGGCACAACATCTGGCAACGAGAACATGGCGGTAAATTTTAAAAAATAATATACAAAACGAAAATTGCCAGTATAAAACGTTTTATTTAATAGGGAGTTTGCTTATGTTTCTTAGCTGCTACCGATTTGCTCTTTAACTTATTGCTACTATTCTGGCTGCTTGCATCCGGTGTCCAGATAGATATAATGCCACTTTCGCCACCAGTTACCAGCAAATTGCGCTTAATATCGTAAAGACTTTCGCGTACTATTTGTTTATTGCCCAAAAAGTTTGTCAGCGGTTTTAGTGTATTCTTTGTCGGAGCAGTCACAGAACGCAACACCTCGCTAAAAAGAGATATTATTATAATCATTGGTTCCGCATACCCAACAAAACAAGTCCAAGCAACACTTACCCACGATTAAAGTTGGTGCCAGCTAGCAGAAAAACACCATTGTCCTGCATGTTGTGTGCGTTGATTAAATTAAAATTACCGGCATTTTTTCGCCGAATACCAGCTGTGATAGCTGAACGATCAAACGATATAATTTCATCGCCTTCCAAGCATTCATAGCTCTTGAAATCGTTGGTGTGTGTTATGCACGAAATAATATCCTGATCGTTGACATTCTGATGCCAATTGAGACGATGTACACTGCTCTCGGTGTTTATTGTATTCAAAAGCGCCTCGTCCTCACACGTCTCTTGTATATCAAAGACATTGATAAGGCCATCTGTGCCGCCGGTGCACACAAGATCCGGGTTCTTAGCATGGAATCGCACTGCCGTCACATCGTCTTCGTGACTCTCGTAATAAAAACCCATTTGCTTGCGTTCACGTACATCAAAGAATAGCAGGTACACGTTACCCATGTGTTGTTCCGTGCCGCTGCAAATAATTCGACTGTTGGCATTGCGATCGAAGCATGTTATAGAATTTGGCACGGGCGGCAAGGCGGATTCCGCTTGCGGTTCGTTTTTGTACTCAAAACTCGCCTGCTCGCCACTGGCACGCAAGTCGAAAAGACGCACCAGACCATTGGTAGTGCCAACCAATAGCATATTGGCATCATCAGCCAGAAAGCGAACGCCACAAATGGTAACATCCTGCTCTGAGTTTGCCACAGTGGGAACTCGTTCCTCGTGAACTTGCGTTAGAGAGCCCGCTGAATTCAGGTCGTAGATCTTGACGGCCGTATTGGACAGTCCCGCCGCGAGGCGTGTGAATTCACTATCAGCACATAAGCCTAACACGTAGTCCCGCTTCAGTGTGAGCGACGCTTCGTCTCGTGCATACTGAAATCGAAATTCTGCTGCCAATTCCGGAGCGCTACAGGTATCCTCGTCTTCGATGTCCTCCTCATCCTCAGAGCTGGGGAGTTCCTTGGCAGCGGCCTCTGTAATGTCATGAATGCTTAGACGTTTACATAATATTTATAATTGCATCGAAAAACAATACCGGCAATATAAGCATTTATGCTATCAGCCATGTTTACGTTTGTTGAATGCAGCGCACGTGCGTGACCAGAGTTGCAACACAGTAGGCAGAGTTGCCGTTCAATGGTTGCAAATAAAAGGTAACACAATTAAATACCATGAATCTGTGTCGCTGACGTCACTAAGGCGAAACTATCGATCAGAAAATCTTCTCGATAAATTTTGATCTTGATCTAATGTTACCGCAGACATGGTGGTATTTATTTAAATAAATTTTTAAGAAAAAATATATAGTAACTTGAGCTATTTTGTTTTTACATTTAATATCGCTTTATAATATTTTACAAAAGTGAATTTACAAGAAGCCATTCATGTACCTAATTTATGATGTAGTTTTTGTTTTTGTCTGTTTTTGTAATCTAAATAATCATTGAGGTTTCTTCATTTCTAGTTTGACTTGACTTTAGTTACATATATGTAAAAGTAATGGTGTGTGCCGTCATACGTATATATTTATATATACATATATATGTCTATATGTACATATATTTATATATACACATATATGTCTAGACATATGTACATATATTTATATTTATATGGCGCCTTAAATCAACGTTCTCATACTTAACAAAAGGATTTAAATTCCTGCGCGATTATTACTTTCAACAAGAAGAACTCTCACTTCGACATCAACAAGCAACTATCTATATTCAATAATTAGACATAAGGTTGTAACTATTGATTCTATTCACATGAAATCATCGTAATCGTCGGTAAAGTCATTTCCATACTTCTGATAGCCATCAATATCCTGAAAATAGACAAACAAAATAAATAAATTATTTACTATTATCAAGTTGCTGCTTATTGATTCCCTGTGACCTACATCGTTTTCTGTGCGCAGTGAAACTTTTCCCTTGCTTTTGGCAGCTGCCTTCTTGGCGTTTGCTTTCTCCATTTTCAACTTTTCAGAGTGTAAGCTTTCCACGGTCATTTTAACCTTCTTAATGTCAGCGGCGCTCACTGCATTAAACAAAAATAACCATTATTAGTAGGTGTACAGGAATTCATATTATTTCTCAATGATCACTTACAATGGACACACAAGGCTTGCACCAGATCCTCAATAAATTGCGGAAAGTGAGGGCTTTCTTTGTACTGTCCAACTTTCCAGCTAAGTGTGGCACCGAACTCCTTGAATTCCTCTTTACTTTCCGGATTAAAGGCATCCAGGCCTTCACCTATACTCGTCACGCCAAATGTTTCAAGGGCGCTCTTTAGATCGGATTCTTCCTGAATTTTTTGCAGACGAAGCTTTTCCGCCAATTTCTCTTCCGGTGTTAAGTTTGCCAATCGTTTCGCTTCCGCTTCCTCATTTAAACGCTATTTGTACAAAATAATTTATTACAAACTGTTGCGATAAAAAGTTTGTCTGAAATGAGTGACGACAGCAATACAAACCTCTTGTTCCTCTAATTTCGCTTTTAGTAACTTGTTTGGTTTAGTTTTGGCTGGCGCTTCTGTTTTCGTGGGCTTCTCCTCATCCTTTTTCTCTTCTTCATCCTCCCAGCTTTCCTATAGATCAACAAAAATTTATTCGTTACAAATGAGTCACAGCTCAGCAAAAATGCAGTCACAAAGTAACCACGTGTACAGGCAAAATGAAAGTGAAATTATTTAACAAAGCAATATTGAAAACAAGTTTCGTCTGTTGAACTGCTGAGGGCGAACCATAACTTGTTATTAAATAAGTGTATGAAGACTGTGTTTGAAAATTGTTGAAACGCACCTTAACATCCTCATCGTCGTCCTCGCCCTCCCACTTGTTTATATTTTTGGCTGCATTTGGTAGTATGACAACTTCACTCTCCGCGGCGGATTCTGCATAAGTCATGTGAATAGTAAATATAAAGTTCTGTTAATACACACATATATGACACTAACAAATGCTAAAAATATACGAATATCAAGGTTGGGTGCACGTTGCCATACGGTAGTGCTGCGCGTCTGATTGTCTCCTTTCTTGTCTTTCACAAAGCAAGAAGTCGTTGGAATACGGGGTGGGGCGGGGGCAATGAGCGCCACATGCGCAGCGCCCACGCTAATTTTGATGACGCATCCACGTGAACTTACCCCAGTCGTCTGCCATTTTATTAGACTTGCTTGTTTTTCTTTAGAGTGTTTTTTGACAAAGCTTTTTGCGTTAAATTTAAGCAAATTTAAGCAACAATTCCGTGAGGTTGTCTATGTAAAAAAATGATCGAAACTAGTGATGTATAAACGTCGATTCTTATTGTCGATACGATTATGCGCATACATTTTACATCGATAGCTTGTTCCAAATATCGATGATGATAATATTGTTTAACTAAATATTTATTGTTTTATTGTTATATAACTATTTATGAAGCGCAGTCGTATTATTCCTTCGGAATAATTCTATTTAATATCAATATCAAAAAAATAGTACATATGCAACAATGTTTCCCGAACAGCCTTTTGCACAAACATATCTATTTTGTTTTTAACTCATATATATTTTTGTATTATAACTAAATAAAAAATGTAATAGAATCCATGTAAAATTTATTGTAAAAACAGTATTGGATTTTAAGGGTGTAGCTTTTCCAACCTTTATTGGTTATCAACTGCATTTTCTATGCCTCTTCGGGCGGCAGGGCAATCCAAAGACTAGGCAATATCTCGGGATTCTGCTCCTCCTCCGATTCTAAGGCCTCAATTTCCTCCTCCTCATAAGAGTCTGCCTCTGACTTTTGCTCAACACAAACTTTATCAAATGAATTTTCAACGGTCGCTTCACCAGCAGCTAGTGTTTTATTATGCCTTTGCTCCATATGCCGTTGTATATTTTGTCTCCATTTAGTTAGAAATGAACAATGTTTGCATTGATAGGCCGTTCCTTCTATTGGTTTCGCCCTGGCATGCTTTTGTGAGTGACGTCGAAAGTCAAATATGCGTTTAGTTTCATAATTGCATAGACGACATTTGAATAGTTTGTCGATAATACGCCGTTTGTCCGATGACTTATATAAACTATACAGATGTGCTTCGCCTGATTCTATAAGCTCCACTGAGTACTCAATAGTTGATTGCTCATCCGTTTGTGGTGCATCCTCCACCTCAACAGTATCTTTCTCGTGTTTTCGCATGTGTCTTCTCATGTTACGTTTCCACTTTGTTACGAACAAGCATTTAGGGCATTTATGAGCTCCGCCGTCAACGACCTTAACTTTGAAATGCGTCTGCTTGTGACGTCCCAGGTCAAAGGAGCGCTTGGTTGTATAGCGGCAGAGGTCACATTTGAAGATCCGAGGACATTGTTCTGTTTTTGAGTCGTTGTGTGTTTGATCTGTTGGTGAATCTATGACGAAATCTTCTTCAGTTTCCATCATACAATTATCGAGTTCCGTGTCTGAGTTCTCCAGCACCTCCACTATAAACTCCTCAATAACCTGCTCTCCTTCTGAGGCTTCTCTTTTATTATGTATTTGCATGTGGCGATTCATATTGCGTTTAAACTTGGTAATAAATTCACACTTGATGCATTTATAACCATTGCCGTCAATGTGCTTCGTACGGGTATGACGCTGCTGGTGACGACGTAGGTCAAAGGAACGATTTGTTGTATAGCTGCATTTGTCACATCTGAAGTGTTTAGCTCTCGCGTTGTCCAGCATGGTGATAGGGGATATTGAATATCAACATATTAAAACACAATGCGATATTAAAGCGCAATTATTTCCATAAAATTTTGTTTATTTGTTTGTTTTTTATTTTGGAGATTTTTGTTGATCTATGTGAGTACAAAGCGCAATGTTGATAGTCGAAATGTTACTGACATATATTCGATATATGTTTGGTATGTTTTTGGTATTTTGATGACGATATCGAATATGTTAACCTATCTCTAGACCCGATATCTGCTCTTTTTGGAATCTGTTGCAGGCACCGCGTGGTGTTTTTGTTAGCGATTCCCATTTATTTTCCTTGAATTCCCGTGGAAAATAAATAAATAACCACAAAAATGAGTTTGTACAACTTTAAAAAGATAATGGTGGTTCCGCCAGCAAAGGTAGGCCATGCGATTCGGGTTACTTTGTTTATGTTTGTCGGAGCACCCTTTCAGGCGACATAACCTCACTGAATCTGTTTACAACTGCGTAATTCATAATTAAACAATATTGTTTTTTATTTAATAGGACTTCATTGACATAATGCTGTCAAAGACACAACGAAAGACGCCCACAGTTGTGCATAAAGGCTATAAAATCTCGCGAATTCGGGCCTTTTACACACGTAAAGTCAAATATACACAACAGAACTTCCACGACCGTCTTTCGCAAATCATTCAGGACTTTCCCAAATTGGATGATGTTCATCCATTTTATGCAGATCTGATGAATGTTTTGTACGATAAGGACCATTACAAATTGGCGCTGGGTCAGCTAAACACGGCCAGGCATTTGGTGGACAAGTAAGTATACGAAAATAATTTGCAACAACCATAGATATTTATTTTTATATGACTGCTTTTTCTGTAGCGTTGCCAAGGACTATGTGCGTCTGCTAAAATACGGCGATTCACTGTACCGTTGCAAACAGTTGAAAAAGGCAGCCTTGGGTCGCATGGCCACAATTCTGAAGCGTCAGGCATCTAACTTGACATACTTGGAGCAAGTGCGCCAGCACTTGTCCCGTCTGCCCACAATCGACCCCTATTCACGCACCATTATTATCTGCGGATTTCCCAACGTGGGCAAGTCCTCATTTATAAACAAAATCACTCGCGCAGATGTTGAAGTACAGCCGTATGCATTCACAACAAAATCATTGTATGTGGGACACACAGATTACAAGTATCTGCGCTGGCAGGTGATCGACACTCCTGGCATACTTGACCATCCGCTTGAGGAGCGTAATGTTATTGAAATGCAGGCAATTACCGCTTTGGCGCATTTGCGTGCCTGTGTTCTGTATTTCATGGACATATCCGAGCAGTGCGGTCATTCATTGGAGGATCAAGTGAAGCTGTTCGAGAGCATTAAGCCGCTCTTTACAAACAAGCCACTGATTCTAGCAATAAACAAGGTCGACATATTGACGCCAGATGATTTGCCCGCAGAGAGACGGGCAATAATAACAAAACTGGAGGAAGATAAACAGGTGCCAGTTATGTACATGTCCACCGTACAGGAGACTGGTGTTATGGAGGTAAAAACAGAGGCATGTGAGCGTCTGCTTTCCTATCGCGTTGACCAAAAGATGCGCACCAAAAAGGTGGATAACATACTGAACCGCTTGCACGTGGCAATGCCAGCACCGCGTGACGATAAGGTTCGAGCTCCTTGTATACCAGAACAGGCTTTGGCACGTCTTGAACAGAATGCAGCCAAGTCGGAGCGTAAGCGCAAGTTGGAGAAGGAAATAGAAGAAGAGATGGGCGATGACTACACGCTTGATTTGAAAAAGAATTATGAGGAGATACCTGAAGATGAGCGTTACGATGTTATTCCCGAATTCTTGGAGGGACGCAACATTGCTGACTACATCGATGCCGATATTTTCTCAAAACTGGAAGAACTGGAACGCGAGGAAGGTCTGCGTGAATCTGGTGGCGTTTACAATGTGCCTGATATGTCTATGGACGAAACACTTAAAGAGATTCGTGAAATGGCTAAACAGATACGTGGCAAACGCTTCGAATTGCGCGATGAGAAGCGTCTCTCATCCAGAAAGAATAAGCCCATCATTCCGCGCCACAAGCAACCCAAGGTGCGCGATCGTTCTGTCAACAAATTGGTGGAGACCATGGAGGGCCTGGGTGTGGACATGTCCGGCACAGAGAACGCCAATTTCACAAAATCAGTGGTGGATATACGTCGTGGCACCGTTGCTGTTGGCAGCAAAATTACGCCCAAGCAACCACTGCTGGACAAAGAATCCTCGGCGGTTGTCAAGAAGACTGGCAAGCCGCTCAAGCGTGCACCCAGTCGCGATACCCTCGGCATCAAGGACGTTGCCATCCGCAAGAAGGCGCAAATTCGTGCCAAACGCGACATTGCCAAGAAGGTTACACGAATGGGTCTCAAGGGCGAAGCGGATCGTTTCATTGGCACCAAGATGCCCAGGCATTTGTATTCCGGAAAGCGTGGCACTGGCAAAACCGATCGCCGTTAAGTGCCTTAGCTTTACTAATAGTTATCTTTATATAATTCGCTTTAAAAATGTAATTGCAACAAATCTGCAAATTAAATGCAAGTTGTATTTAATACATTTTTTAATATCTTTTGCGATATTTACAAAAAAAAAAACAATTTGAATGAATTTGTGTATTTTTCTTAATATCTTTAACCATGAAATGGGTTAAAAAAGGGTTTAACGATGTGGCAGGCAGAAGGAAGTACCTTTAACCCTATAAATTATAAATATTCTTAAAAAAGAGACTTAAAGCTAGGGACTTATACTTTGTAATATATAATCTTCAAAGCCGTATCGATAATGCTTTCGGTTTTCGATATACACATAAAAGCGATTATAATAAATTCTTAAATTTTAAACGAAAGGGGAAACGTTTTTCAACATAATGAACATATAATTCAAATGGGTTTTATAAAAAGTGATGGTATTAAAGGATAAGATATAGTTACCGTGTTGTTGAGATGCATTTGCTCTGGCTGCTGCACATACACGCAAGAAATGATTGTAACCTTTAAATCTGAATAAGTTAGCTTAGAACAGTCCGAAACCTAACAATATACGCTATAAAAATTAAAACATCTTACATTTTTAATTTGATTTAATTTTTAATGTTTTTGGGCTGGAAATACTATAATAATGTGGCTTGTATTCTTTTTGCCAGTGTATGTTAATGAAAATTAATTTTTTAACATTGAGATTTCTGCGATGCGGCAATGCAATGCAGCTGCAGTGTAACTGACCTATTGGCCAACTTTGTCTCGCTGTTAAGGAACTGTTAACGTTAACATTCAAGGCTCTCATTTCTGTTGCGGTCGCTGTTATGTTTGTCGCATTAAACGAGAAGACCGAACAGTTCACGCCGTGCACTGGACACGCTCGGAGGTAACGGATTGCGTTCAATTGGCATTGGCAAACAGAGTTCCCTAAATCCCAGATCTCGTTCAACTCAAATCAGTTAGGAATAAACAATGAACGTAAAATAAAGGCAAAATATGCGTACATAGCTAAGGAAACAGAATAAAAAAAATAGTGAAACGATTTTGGATATATATCTGTGGTGCAAATCGAATTGTCTATAATGCGCCTTCAAGTAGGCTAATCAAAGTGGCGCGTGCTTCAGTAGCAACAGCTCATTGTACGCGAAAGTATGTACGCGCGTGTGTGGGTATATATATATTTATATATATATATTCATGTATATGGATACAGAAACATGCGTATTCCCTTTGTGGCAGAGCCAACAACATCAACGTAAGCACCCAGCTCCATTAGCAAAGTGGAGTCTGTGAGTGTAATTGTGTGTTGTTTGTTGTTGTTGCTGTGTTTTACGCACGCCGTTGCTCGTTACACTTGCAACAACAACAAGAACATCAGCTGCGAATCTGCTGCGCACGTTTGGGTCACCCTGCCCCAAAACTTTTTTTAACATTTCATTTTGGCTGAATGCGTCTGTTGCTGACTTGGCGGATGATTTTTTTGGGTTCTTTGCTTTTGGCTAACTTAATTGACTTTGGCAGGCCAGCAGCCCATCCAACGAACTCTCCGTCAGAAACACACGCAAATACACACATGTATTATTAGCATTTTCTTTTGTGAGCTGAGCTTAAGATGAGCCTGATAATTTCCATATAGTTTTTTGTGCTTTCTTTAAATAAAAGCATAAACCGTTAGAGCATGCACGACTGCCCGACTATCAATGACAACAACAAAAACACACACATAAACTATACACAGACAGACAAAAGCCATTTTGCATATTGCTCTGGCTATGTGCTTCTTTTGTACTAAACATTTTTCCGCTTGGCTAACGGAAGCAGCACCATAAAGCGCTACCAATCCAGCGTGCTCATACGTGTTTACATACCTATACGCAAGAGCAAACACACCCACACGCACACACACACACATACATCGAAACAGAAACGCACATGGGCACAGACACTATGGGTCGTTGTAAGCGTACACAACAAAGTTTTTGATAGAAAACAGATGCTTGGGCTAAAACATGCAACAGCATCGTATAAATAAGAGACTAAGGCTAGCCAGATTGTACAATAAAATAAAAATAACTACAAGAGCAAAAATAACGTTAAGCCTGTTGACGATGCCGACAACAGTTAAAATGTTAACGAACGCCATGGCGCCCTCTCTCTTAAGCTGTTAGAGAAGTAACAGCGGCAGTAGCGCACACTGTTAACACTGACCTATTGCCCGCATTTGGTGCTGTTAGTTTAACAGAGCGCTGTTAAGTGGTAGTCTGGCAGTTGCTCTGTAGCCAGCTTCAGTGCCCAGAAGCCATCCCTAGCAGTGTTGGGCGAGATTTGGATCTGTTTGCATCGTCGGCAACGCGTTCCCCTCTCAAATACACACTCACCAATACACACACACATTAACACAAACACACACATACATATATAAATATATGTGTATATATATATATACTAGGCACACATGGTTCTTTTACTGACAGAGGATAGTCAAAAACTACGCGTAGTTGGCCCCCTTCGGGCACCTAGCCCCTCCCCTATCCACACTAGTGAGTGTATATATGTGTGTGTGTTGCTTGCGACTTCATAAAATATTCAACAGCCTACCAAATAAAAACAACTAGAAAAAAATATTCCTAGAGCCAACCAAACAAAAACACATACCCAAAAAAGCAAAGTGAAGAATATAAATAAATGTTTATAAACAACAACAAGTGCAAGTCAAACATAATAATTTAAACGTTAAATTCAACAAAAGTGCGTATACTAAAAATAATTACAAATAAAAAAGACGAAAAACTTACGTACCACATTCAAGATTTGTTTAAATGAATTTTAAAATAATAATAAAACACGTCCGAGCACGAAGAGCCTAACGGAAACACACACAAACGCACACACGCACAAACAAGCAACTACCGTAAAAGTTCGAATATTGTTTTACGCACGCATTTTGATGCTGTTGGTGTGGCTAACAGTTAACAGCTAACTTTGCTGTCTGTGTGTGTGTGTGTGTGTGTGTGTGTGTTGTGGTGTGCTTTGCTTTATCTTTTCATCGTTTTTTGTTTGTTTCGAGCAATTTATTTGCTCTTTAACGTTTCAACGTTTCCACGCTGGATTCGGGACTTCGCTTTTTGGAGCCTTGCCGTTACGTTCTCTCTGAGCACACACACACACACATCTATAGAGAAGACTTGCCGCAAACGCGTTTGCCCAGCACACAGCGTACAAGTCTCTCGGTGTGTGTGCTTGTCTTTCTTCTTCTTTTATATAAAGCGAAAAAATAAAGTCCGACACATACTTTTATTTGTATATGTTCATTTCATATAATATATATACACACAGAAAGGCATAATTGCATGTGTGTGTGTGTGTCTGTGTGTGTGTGTGTATTCAACAAATTGTTGAATCCAGCAAGCGCCTTGTGATTTTATTTTATTTTATTTTCCTTTTTTGCTCTGTTGCGCGTCCTTCCAACATTTGACGCCCACTACTTGCGGCTGCTTCCGACGACGTCAACAAGTTGAAGCTGTTGCCGCAGCCAGAATTTCAATTTGTGTGGGTACACACACACACAACCACTCTTTCTCTCTGTCGCTTCTTCTCTTTCTGTGTGTGTGTGTGTGTGTGTGTGTAAGTGGCGCCTTGAAGTATGTCAAAATTTGTGTAGGCTCGATACTCTGCACAGATAAATTATGAGTGTAAATTGCCGTTGTTGCTCAGTGTCCTGAGTATTGGCAGCTTATTGCATACTGACACATACATACGAACAGTATATACAAATACAATACATTTCATTATATATATGAAGAATGTTTTTGTTTGCGAATGTCCACTGTATCATTGGTATTGGACTGAAATTGCTTTGGCTTTGTATTTGCTTGCTTGCAACTCGATTTCTGTCACATTTTCCGTTTTTGGCAACCACAATTTGGCCAATCGGCACACCACACACTCTGCCACACACACACACACGCAAACCGGAATGTCTATTAGTCGTGCTATGATGTATGTATGTAATGTGCTAGGAATAGAGGCAACTTCTAATTGAAATACCTGCACCATGTGATGCTAGTTAGTTAGTTAGACTTTTCTGCTGTGCTAAGCACTAAAACTCGGACCCTTTATCTAATTAGCTGGCCACATTGTTCACCTTTGCTTTTGGCAGTAGGCTCGCTTTAAGTAACAAAAATAAAAACAATAAAAAAGAAATACAAAAGAGAAAGATATATTGACCTAATTAAAATTAATGCACAATTAATTGTCAGCAAAATGTTTGGCACAACGGCGAAAATTCGTTGCCCGGAACAGACCGAAAAGAAGACAGAGAAAAAATAAAACGGTGAAACAACAAAATTCCTGTGCAAATAAACAAAACGAGTCGTTTGTGTTTTAATGTATGGAGGTGTATGTGTTTTAATGTATGTATACAAATGTATGTACATATATAAATATTGTGCACATTGTGAGTGAAGTGAACAACAGAAATAACAACAATTTGGTGGTCTTTGAAGTGAATACGTATGAAGGTGTTTATGGGCTTCGTCCGATATATATATATATATAACAAACAAATCTATATACAAAAGCAAACTTTCCAAACATTGAGAATTCCCAAGGGACTGAAATTTACAAAGAACTACATCATTTGTTTATTTATCAATGTCAGTTAGGGGATTTTTTTGTAACAGTGGTCGAGCAGCGCGAATTATTGAAATAGCGTTTTTACTTATCTAAAACATAAATAACCTTAATAACAAATATGTGTGTCTCTCATATAGTTTATCCAAAAGAAAACTTTAAATTGAGTGCATTACCTTAATGGAAAATATCTGTGTTTTTGTTATAAAGTATATCCCAAATAAAGGATAATTACAAAATCAATAACTTTGAATTGAAATTGAGTGAAGTGTTTGTGTCAGTGATTATACAAATTATTTTTAGCTGTTCTACTCGAACGGATTGTGTAAAACGAAATAATCTTTCGATATATCAACTTACAACGGATTAAATACCTTAAAAAACCCAATGTGAGTATTGATTTCACTTATTTTTATGCTATTGCGAACGTATGAAACGTAAAACTTTAAATTTAAGTATCGTTAGTAAGTAAAATTAAGCTTATCGGCTTACTTACATCTCTCTTTCTCTCTCTCTCTCTCTCTCTCTCTGTCTTTCTTATACTCTCTTTCTTATTAAAAGCTATAACTCAAATGTATATGCATGAGTGAGTGTGTGTGTGTGTGTTTGTGTGTGTTGGTTTCTTAAATCTCTGCCACAGGCTGCTGATGTATTATTGGCCACAGCTTAGGCCATCCTTTCACATTTCAATGGCGAAATGGCATATTATGGCCACATGGCGTATGTGTAACGAAAAACTGTAAACTTCTTGAAAGCTCGCTTCTTTCAAGCTATTGAAAAGTTTTTTAGCTAACATCTTTATACATATTTATATGTATATAAACACGTGTATGTGTGTGCGACATTTTTGCCGTCTTATTTTCTGCCAAATGAATTTAAATAATCCTTATTTATTTTTGCCTCATTGCCAATGAATATGTAGTTTTAAGTTTGGCATAATTCTCCGCACAGTCGGCTATAACTTTACCGTAACTGTTACCAATACCATATCAGGAAACCAAAAACCAAATCTGGCGAATTGTTTATTGTGTGAACGCGGGTCCAATGTGTATTTTGTATTTGGGTTTTTGGTTTATTGTGCTCACCTCGCCGAAAAGCGAATTTTGTGGGAGCGCGGCATGTGCAGCATTGGCTTGTATACTACTTGTATGTGTATGGGGGTAGAGCACATAAATACACAAATATATATGTACATAACATTATATATACATAATATACATATGACAGCATATTGTGTTCGCAGCATAAATAATACAAACTGCTTGGCATTGGCATGCAAACGCATGGTGGCTGGAAGAACAAAAAAAAAACCTAATCAAATCAGACATGAGTTCCCAAGAATTCACATTATTTGTACTGAGCAAAAGTAAGCAAGTCATGTAGAAAACTCAAAGAAAACGCATACACTTTGTGTGTAAGTGCATTTTTGCATTTAGTTTAGCACCCTATATGATGTTTATTCTAGATTATGTAAGAAAGTTGACTAGTTCAGGTTTTAAAGCCCTAAATTTTGATGAAAATGCACAAAGACTGTTCGCTCAGTGTATATAAAGATTCAGTTTTCCAGCAATAACGAACAAGGACGCACACAAATGCAAGAAGAATAAAAAAGGAAACAAAACACAAAAGGCTTCTAGTGCTGTGCTGTTGCTATTGTTGTGGTTAGCATATGACAACTCCTTAATCATCGATATACGTCGCGAATCCAGCTTCCAACGGCTTGGCATATATATATGTATATACATACATCAGCCGCATCAGCAGCAGGAAAACTGTTTTCTGTTGTGACTTTGACTTGGATTTTCAAATTATCAAAACGAACATATTTTCACACACATACCCATGTGTATGGTAAGGGATATACATATGTTTACTTTGGCCAGCATTAAGAAGTAATTTCCCTTTTTACGGTCATGCCGTGGATGGTCGGTCCATGGCCAAACATTTAGCCCAAACCAAAACCCAAGCTTGATCCTTTGCTTTGACCGAGTCTGACTTGCTCTTTTTATTTGCAACGCAGCAGCAACAAATTTTATTTGGCATTGAATTTATTTGTTGTGCACATTTATTGTGCTTAATTGATGAGCTTTTTAATAAATTATTGCCACAATCCATATATCGTAAATTTCGACTCATTGCACACAGTGTTTAATTGCGTAAAGCTATGTACAACATCAATTACAATAATTAACAAACAGTTGCACGACTAGATCAATACCCTTTGTCAAGTATTTAATCTCTACTTGCAATAGGTTAATTTAACTTCTTTCGATACAGTTTTTAATTTATATTTTTGTTTAAATGTTGCTTCTTTTCGAAATAAGCAAAACACATTTTAAGGAAACAAACTGTTTAAGCATATGATAAAAAAGGTTTATCTGATTAAGTGCTATGTTTTTCTTAGCTTTTACAATTAAGTATCCCGCATTACCAAACCCTTTTTTATCTACACCATTATGGAACAGTGTAAAGTTTGTCAATTGGCTGTAATTAAATAAGATGACCAACTGAGCAGATCTGTGGGTAATCAGTGTGCAAACAAATGCTGTCAGGACATGCCAGGACATCCGCATCAGCATCCGTATCCGCATCCGCAAATTGTGCGTCCTTCAGTCAATTGCGATTATCAAAACTTGTTCTACAGCTGCTTGGAATTTGTGAAGTTTAATATAACACGACTTTGGGGGAGGCGGATTGCCAACTAAATGCAACTAGCATGACCATTTTTGTCAGGATAAAGGATGATGGCTCAGGAAGGCACTTAAGCATTTTGTGGCATTTCTTTGCAGTGGCTGCCACAAGCCACAACTACAACAAATACAGATACACAAACCATAGGAAAAGCAAACGAAACTCGTTGCAAAACTTTATTAGTGTATTGCAATTAAAAAATTTAAAGTGCGACCACAAATTAAATAATACTATTATTATTAGTTGCATAAACTGAAAGCCATTTGCATTTGTGGTTGACTACCAAAAACAAACGTGGCTTAACAGCAATTAAAAACGTGTTCGGAAGCGATATGATATGTGATATTTATATGGCTATGGAAATTGCAATTAAACACAAACGACAATATTTGCCAGTTGGCATTGATAAACTGATTATGTGATAAACTGACAAAGTGTGTTAAGCAAAAAGTCAAGCAGAAAAAGGCATTTAATACCATCAGCCAAAGCTAATCTAGTGGAAAGCGGTTTGCAACGAAAATAAGTGTTTTGAACTACAGAAACAATTTCTATTCGCGAAAATCAATAGCTTAAGGTCCCTAAGTGGTATTTACTTAACCTTTCGCAGCCAAATTGTTTTATACAAATGTCATTGCTGAGCTCTTTTTTAAGTCCCAAAAGTGTAATTACAAAAGCGCATAAATTGCTATTGTCCGTTAACAGCAAGTTTCATGACAAACTTATAAGTCTCTAGTTTGGGTGAAGAAAGTACATAAGGGTTTGAGAAGTTTTGAATGCGCAACGCTAAGATACGCTATACTGAAGTTAAGTTGGCTTATATATATATAATTGGAATAATTAACGTTTATGTTAATGACCTTGAGGAGTTTTAGTGGTTGGTGCTTATTATTAACACCTTTTAAATTCAGGCTTTGTCAGAGCCATCCATTGAATGCACAATCAATGTGTACAGGGTATTTTTAAAATATGTTCAAAAAGCAAATGCCAACAGCGAGCGCAACGGACAAATACTTCATTTCTGTTACACACACACACACATACACTCTCACACGTTGAAAAACAGACGCATGCATGTGAACACACACAAAAAAGAAAAGAAAAAACAGGACGCCACAAAATGTTTGCAGCATGCGTGATGGCATGCGTGTTGGTGTGAATGTGTATGTTATGGCATTTGTTTTTGTGTATGCTAGTGTTGGTGTTTGGCAGGCAAAACTACATTGACTAACGTGCGACGAAAACGTGCCAGAGGATACTACAAGAGACACACACACACACACACACATACACATATGCAGAGAACAAGAGTCACAGAACAAAAAGCGTCAACAAAATGGTGCAGCAGTAGAAATTTAATACGAACAATTTAATTTTATAAAATTTTTGTGTGTGTTTACACAAAATGCAATTGAATTTAATTGCTCAACTTGTAATTCAACCATTTGCCGCATTTGCTGTTGCTGCTAATCTGTGGAATGTTATTCACGAAATTAAATGCAAATAGCATGGCAAGGCAATCTAAATAGTTGCATTTAGTGCGGCTGCTGCTGTTGTCTGTTGAAAGTAAAGCAACGCCTAGTTCTATGCAACACTTTTTATTCGTTTTTCTCTTTTTTTTTGTTGCAAGTCAATTGCATTGAATACAAGAGCGAGACGCGCTTGGGGAGCGCTGGTTACTTGGTGTGGCTCAAGGGCAAGCCTGGCAGCTGTGTTTACATTTGTCTGAGTATATATGTATGTATGTATGTGTATGCTATGCATACGCCTGCCTGAGTTGCTTAAATGTCAGTTTATATCTCAAGGATAAGCCGTTTTCCCATTGCTGCTGCTGTTGGTGCTGCTGCGACGTCTTTGGCTTTTTCTCTGGCCCCGGCACCTAAAGTCAGTCACACACACACGCACACTCTTAGCTGCTTTCTGCTATATATTAACATTATTTTTGTCGGCTTCACACATCATGATATATGCATGAGCCACATTTAGCCAGGCATATGCAATCAACAATGAAATCTTGTTGTGTTGCTGTTGCTGTTGGTGTTAGTGTTAGTGTTGGTGTTGACGCCAGCAACACACACGCTTAAATTGCCTTTTTTGTTGAAACGTTGTACTTAAAATGCAACAATTGCATTTTTTTGCACCTTGTTACAAAGCTTTATATGATTAGATTTTGTTACTCAAAACTAACAATTAGGCATTAAGAAATATACATTGTATGTGTATGTGTGTTGGGTTTTTATGTGCACATTAACTTTTAATGCACGACTGGCACAAAAATGTTGAAGCTCTGTAGCTATTTTGATTACTCATACGCTAAGTTGTTTACAAGCACTCACACACACACATACTCACACGCGGAGGAATATGCACCGTCAGCAAGCAGAGCACAGACACTGGGTGGTAATGAGCGTCAGTTAGCAGGAACACAAGATAAACTTGTTGCAGCGATAAAAACCCATAAATTTGCCATTCACTTTGTGTCTGTGTATGTGTGTGTGTGTGGCAGCTACGGCTCGTGTACTTATATGTGTGTGTTTGTGTCGTCTGAGTTGTAATTAATAGCTTAACGCATGTGTTATCCCTCAACCCTCTTTCGCATTATCTACCTCGCACACTGCATCTCCCATGGGCCAAGCGTATGACTTAATGTTTCTGCAATAGATTCGCGCTAAAATTAAGTGTTTGTATAGCTTGCAAGTTTAGGAAGCAGCAATAACTGTTAAGTGTGTGATATTTGAGATTCACTTGAAAGTTTTTGCAACGTTGCGATTTTAAACTTTTTACTTATCTAACTAGCTTGAAAAGTTTCTTACTTACGTTTGTCAAATATTTGCGACAAACAGTTTTGCTGCTCTACTTAGCAGATAATTATGTTTTTCCATAGTCAATTAACAACATTTTGATAATCAAGTAACCAAAGAAATAAAAGTAGTCGGAATCATTTAAATTACTTACATAACAATGAGGTTAACTGGCTTAATTGCTTAATAGTTAAAGGTGCCTTGAAATGGATTCATTAAAAAAATATGTATATATATATTATTTGTATTTGCCGTAACAATTAAATGAAAGCTATATGAAACCATTAAGTGACTTCAATAAAAATTAAAACAATTTTTTTCACAATAGTAATTATTCTACTTTTTCCATAAACTTTTGTGTTTCGTACCATTTCATTTGTTTTTACTGTTCATTTGTTCATTTTATATTGCGTAAACAATGTTTTGATTAATCAGCCATTAATAATCACATTAAATATGTTTTATGGAATGCGCAATAAAAACATTATTAGTCTCAAATAAAAAGCTATCAAGCGTTGTTCAGCTTTGGTTTATACTGATAAATGCAGATTATTGTTAATTCTAGTTAGAAAGGTCTCACTCAAAATTCTAACAGCTAGTTACTCGTACTTAAAGATAGTACAGATGTGAGTGTAGTTTACAGTTTACATTGCGGTGAGCTGATCAACAACAATCGATATAGGGCTAAAACAAAGTTTTCACCTAACATTTCAATTAGTCAAAACATACTTTCTTAAAGTTATGGGTCGCCAAAGTTGTGGTAGTTGTAGGAAAAGTATGTGAACTTTGTACTTACTTTCCATTCATAGAACAGGGTAGGCGTTTCAAATTACAAACATTTCGCCAGCCAGCGACTCCCTCTGAGTTAACAAAGTTTCAAAACATAGCTGTAAAATGAGTGTAACTATATGTGTGTGTGTGTTATGTGTACGCTTTAGTAAGGAAAACTTGTACAAGGCAGCAGCTGTGCGAGAGGCCTGCAAGTGATCTGGAAGTAAACGCGTCATTAAATCACAAGTGTTGCCTGGAAAATGCACAGAAAAACAGCAACAGAAGTTTTTGGCCAATGAGTGTGGTAGAAAAGTGGAAAGGGCGGTGAGGCGAAGTGTGTTTGGAGTGGTAAGTGGGCAGTAGGTTGGGCGGTCAAGGCCTGTACTAGCCAATTGTAATGCATATTTGATTTGTATTTACGTTCTGGGCCAGCACAAATCGATTGTCATGCAAGGGGTGGCTTATTTGGGAGCATGAACAAATGTTTGCCATTATCAAGAGCAGCACGAGCAACAGCAAAAGCAACACCCGAACTGAACGGAAACTTTATAAGCACTGCTTTCATTCTTTTCATTTGCGAGTTCATAAAACTAATGGACAACTTGGCATGCAGCGGGTAATTTTGTTGCAAGGACAACGCTGCGTATACGCATTATTTGTATATAAATATCACCGACATTCAGCATTGCTGTCAGTCAATTGAGACGGTAAATTAACCGGAAAAAATAAAATGATTTTTATTGTTGTTGCTCGACAATGCCATTGGGGGCTGCTGGCCCATTCATTAAAATGCCAAGACCCGCCACCAACAACAATAACAACAAGATCAAAAACAACAAACGTTGGGAAAAAATATACTGAAATACCAGAACAATCCAAATCAAAACAAAATTTTCCTTGCTATAAACATTCAACTTCGCATAGCATGTTTATACCCACAACTACAAAAATATCGTACAACTGTCGGATACATATATTTCAATATGTATATAGTGTGAGGTGATGATTGGATGATTGCTTGATTGGCTGATGTCACTGCATGCAAAAACAAAAATGTATATATGAAAGGTCTATAAATACGCGCCGCTAATCAAATAAACATTTAATTGTATGTTACTTTGCAATAGCTACCACAAATAAAATCAATTAAATACTAGTTTTTACCAAATCGATTGAATAATTACTGGTAGTTTCATGCTTATGAGTGTTGACCAATTTTTGTTTATGAGCTGCAAATCGACTTTTTTAAGAAATAATTTCATATACTGCTCATCGTTGCTCATCGATTCTAATAAATGCCTTTGGAATTGTTATATTCAGCTTAATGTGATGAGAAAATACCTTACTTATAATGATTATTTTAATTTCTATCTCCGATATTTTCGTTGAAGAAGCTTTAAATCAAACTGTTTCTGCTTGATTATCGGTTTGGGGATATCAATAAGACAGAAATATTGTCTCTAAAAAGTCGAGTTTCACTTATCTCTTTCACAAAGAGTTCATATTGGTATATTTTACCTTTTATTGTATTGTGCATTGGCACAATTTACCATTTCATAATTTCAGTTGTTTATTTATTGAGGCATTAATAATGTTTATTATCAAAGACCCATAAAAGCCAATTAATTATCCATTCATTACTTTATGGCTTAAACCCAGGGGCGGGGGTGCCTATTTTTATGTGCAATGTTTTTTTCTATCTATCTATCCGTTCGCATGTCTGACAAAGTGTTTAATTGTTTTAGCTGGCTCAGTGGGGTGTTGAGAAATCAATAAAACTACACATTCAAAGGGGAACTTATGACTAGGGTCAAGAAAACTAAGCACAAGCTCCTTTGTGTTGGTGTTAGAGTACAATTCCGAGTCGGCTATTTGCAAGCATTTTCTGCATTCTGTTAATAGATTTGTGTCTTTGTGGCTGGATGGTAATGATGTTTACCAAACACATTCATATATACATATATTAAAATCAATTATTTAAAATAAAATTGATTTGTTTTTAACAAGCTAAGAAAAAGACAGTTGAAGGCAACAAACATCTTATCGATGTTTGCAGAGTTTGCCTTGCAGTCCGAGGCAAAAGATGACTCTGCAAATGAGTTCCAAGAATGAAGAGAAACATTTGAACTTGGGGCAGCAACAGCACAAGCTGGTGTCTACGGCTGTCAGCTGCTACAGTTACAAACAACACAAAACACACACACACATGCACACACACATTGCCTTTCACACAAATACACTCGTATGCTTGTTTGTGTGTCAGAAAACTGTCATGCTGTATTTCATATGGCTCATTCGGACGAAGGCTGTCACAGGGGAGAGGAGGTGAGAGCAGGTGAAAGTAAGATGAGGCTGGGTGCATTGGTGCGGCATGACATTTCCGTGGACCTGAATATGAATGTGAATGTGAATGTGGAGACTCGGACTTGGACCCCGGCGACAGACTCTTCTTCACAGACAGTTTTCACTAATTATCTGACACGATGCTAGGGGCTGAGACCAAAACTGAAACTGTGAACAGAAACAGCGTTCTGTGGCACAGTGGGGACTGTTACAGGGACAGGACATACTGATGCTGGTGCTGCTGCTGCTGCGGCCAAGGACTCATTTTGAATGTGCTGTTGTACATATACGGTTATATAGCATTCATAGCCCTTATGCACACACACACACTTACACTGGGGCACACACAAACTTTACGTGCGCATCTCAGAACTCTAATTTCAAAGGTCGTGCCAGTGCAAAAAGCGTCTTTTACTTTTTTTGTTCGTTTTTATTTACCTACCCTACATTGAAAAGCAACCAAAGAATGGGTATTTTCATTCAAAGCAAACTGAGTACAACAAAAGCAGAAAGCAAATTTAATTGTATGCGTCAAGGATATCTTAAATAACTTTAAGCATGTATGTGTGTGTGTTTTACAAGTGTAATTTGAGGGTATCTTAATGTTATGCTGTTAACATTAAAGTTGCTGTTACGTTTAATGTTAATTTAATGGATATGTTGGTTCTCCTTTTGTTTCATCTGTTAATTTGTAAAGATAATGTAACTGTTGATGAAATTAACTAGTGATTTTTTGTACCAGACCAATAGTGTAAGGCCTCGAATATTTAAATCGTATCTCTTAGTCACGCAGAGTTAGTAAAATAAAAGATTTTGGTTTTTTTGTTGGACGCTGAGCTCCTCTCGTTTCGGTGTCATGTGTTTGTAAGCCATGTGCATGTTTCATTTGGCATTCGCCTTTTGTGTATATGCGCTGCATTTGATTCCACGCCCACCGCCAAATTGTGTGAAGGCCGTCGCACCGAAAAGAGGCGTCAATAATTGAATACCCAAACGGAAGGCATTGGCTAGTGCAATGTTGATTAACTTTAAGCAATCGCTGTGGGCTGTTGGCACTTAGAATCTATGCCAGATTTGAGCGGATAATTGCTTCCCGTTGAAGAATCATGGCCACATAAATTAGTGTATTCTTTTCTTGTTGTGTTTTTCTCTTTCCTTTATTATTTCGTAAGGCACTAAAAACGTTAACTGACTTATTGCGTATATGAAACACGTGTCACACTTTAAGGGGACGAGGCAGTAATTAAGCAATATTAATGCTTGTCAATGGCATCTGAAGCTAAAAGTTCCGGGCTCGCAAATACAATTCAATAAAATTTAATAGCAAAAAAGTGCCAAATGGTTTGATTGGTCTCCCAAAAAAAAAGTTCTGTTGACAACAGAAAAAAGAAAACAACATCAGCAGCACACACACACACACACATACATACGCGCCTATACGTCCGCCCACTCAGTCTCTGTAATGTTGAGCAACAAGCATCAGTCGTTGGCTTTCGTTTAACAGCGCCTTAACAGCAGGTGAGCGGGAGAGAACTGAGCAACAGGAACTATGCTACTGCGAGCTCTGCTACTGCTACTACTGCAGCAGCGCGTGTTATTTACATTTGCGGCAGCAACAGTTATAATTTTTGCTTGCTTTCTCTCTTTATGTCCTCGAATGATTTATTTTTGGACTGGCTGCGCCGCCAGCAGCGCCCCAGCCAAGTTAAGGCATGTGGTATTGTTTAGATTTATGCGCGCTCTCGTTCTTACTCTTGCTCTCGCTCTCGCACTCCTGCTCTAGCCACCTCATCCCTCTTCCCTCTCTACTATATGGCCAGCTTGTGTTTGCACGCTTGGCTTGTTTGATATTGTATTCTGCTGCCGTGAGGCTGGCAGATAATATGCTTAGGCAGCAGGCAGCCAGACTGCCATGCTGCATGGATGTCGGCAGGTGCTTGGTTATGCGATTACTGAGTACTCTTCTATGGTAATAGCGATGCGGTTAACTTTGTCCATGTTTGCGAGTTCAAATTTATGCATTCAGCGAAAAGCTGGCTTCAACTTTTTCTATTATCCAGTCGTATCGTTTAATTAGCGCCCAGGCACATGCCGTTTAAATGCACGCCAAACTCTGTTGGGCAACCGAATGTGCAAGTTTCTCAGGGCTTTTGGTCGGTTGCCGCCTTTGCCATGTTTTGCATTTAATCATTTTTGTAGTACTTGCTGTTTGTTCCTTTTGCGGTTGATGGCGCCATTTTTTTTTCTTTTTTTTTTGTGCGCCATTGCATCACTGCCCGTGGCAGGCCTACAAACACACACGAGCACACACACACACACACACACATAGAAACAGGCCTGCATGAGTTTATTTGTGCATATTTCAAATGTGTCGCAGGCAACTATGACTGCAACTGCGGAAATGAAAACAATATCCATTTCCATTGTATATTTTTATTTGCTGGAAACGAGCAGCAGTCGCAGCAAGAGGGGAACAAGCAGCGACAGAAAGCGCAACGGCCATGGGGGAAACCGTCGCATTCGCTATCGAAGTCGGCTGGCACACGCCCAACGGCCCCAGAGCACAGTGTCCCAGTGCTTCGGTGAAAACAGTGTCATTCATATCGAGCAGTCAGCAGCAGTTACTTTTTATCCCCAGTGGCAAAGAGTTGTCAACATCAAATGCAACTTATTCGTCTTTGGGGCATTGTCCAAGTAAATCTACATACATATGTCTGTGCGTGTACGGGAATATATGGATATCTTAACAGTAGTTCAGTAACTCAGTGAAAAGTTTTAAATTCTTTTCTTCAAGTACAGACAAATGGCAAACATTTGTTAACGAGCTCTAGTAAATTCAATGCTAATTGCATGTATTTAAAATTAGTTTACAATTTTAAGATGAGTGTATAATGTTTACAACATTCTAAAGGCATATGCACGTTAAGGCTAGAGAAGTATTTGGTTTAGGTTATGCAGCACATATATACATTGTGATAATAATTTATAATTAAAAAGAATTTCGTACAAAAATACGTTCAATGTAAACTCACGATTGGAAAACATTATTTTAAAAGCAATGATACAAAAAGAAAGCGTTAAGTAAAATAGTTCGAAAAAGAGACCAGTAGTTTATTATCTTGTATGCTGTATAAATGTATTCGAAACAATATTTGTGGCTTAACCCATAGTTATGCTTATCTCCCTTTAATCATTATGTTTAAAACTTTCCCTTTAAAAATATTAGTTTTATACCAATGTAAGTCAAGCACACCTGTTCCGGTGTTGGTGTATGTGGGATCAACAAGTAGAAAGCAGCACAGCTCATGAATAACGGAGGGGTAAGGTGAGAGTCGAATGGTTGAATCTGATTTGGAATCAGAAAAAATGTGCAAAACTATTGGCAAACTGTTGACGGTGCTCGAATGTAAATGAAGGAACACAGCAGGCAGCGTTCCAAATGTCACCTTCTACTGCTCCTGCTGCTGCTGCTGCTGGCTGCTGCGCGCGCGATTCTGCTTGTGTGCTAGTGGTGGAATGGGTTGCGTCCTTGTCTATGTGACGGGCTATTGAACCGTTGTGTGAACAATATATATATATATATATATATGTACATTCTATGCGATATGCTAGTCTAATGTTTCTTGTCTTCGGTTGCAATTGCAGGTGTACGCCATTTGGCCGTAAGCACCACTTAAAGCCACTTCAAGTCGTTGAGCTTACAATAGAGATTCATTGAGTGGCAATTGAAAGCAGACAGAGAAAGCAAAAAATAAAGCTGGCAACTGGAACGGACAACAACAATAACAACTGGGCAAATATGTGTTGCACCAGCCAAAAATCGATGTGGTCGAGAGTAAGAGGTGTGGCAGCCACATGACAAGCGCCACATGCCCAAAAAGGATAATGCAAATAGTCGTTGTAAATAATATTAAAAGCAGCAGCAGCCCAAAAATCAAGCAACTCTCAGAGCAGACGACAAATATAAAACATTATGGCAGACGCGGACGATAGCAATAGTGGCAGCGTGCAGGGAGATGAGTTGCAGTCACGACGTGGTTCGTTGCAGTTGCTCACAAAGTTGGACAAGGCAGTGTCCACCAATGATATACTGCTGGATTTGCAACGAGCGCTTACCTATGAGGCGGTGTTTAGCTCTTTGGTGGAGCACAAGATGCAGGCGCTCAAACGTGACTACGAGGAGCATAAGCGGGCCAAGCGCAAGAAGCGCAAGTCCATTGGACGTATACTGCTGCCCCGCAAGCTCTTTGGCGGACGTCGTCCCAGCAAAGAGGAACAGCCCGAGGTGGAGCCAGTAGAGGAACTGCCAAGCAATAGACTGCGTCAAGTAAACACTGCCCCTGACATCGAGGTGCCTTCCAGCTCAAGGCAGGTGGTACAGAGCACGGAAGATAGCGTGGCCAGCACGCTGAGCAACTCATCGGGTCGCCAGACATCGCTGCCCAGGCACAGTCATAGTCTGCTGGTGCAGGCACAGACTCATACTCCAGCACCCATGCTAGCTGATAGCTCTGACGAGGAGAAGGAGGTGGATGATGGTGGTGGAGGCCGACCACCTGAAACGCGACATTCCATGAGCACAACGACCAACGGTGACAGACCGGATCACCTAACACCGGTCGCCGCCTGCTATGACAATACCTCACTGGCCACAGCGACTGTGACTGCAACTGTGGTTGGTGGTGGCACTCGCAACCTGCATAGTTCCACCCTGGCGGATGACAGTCTGACGGCTTCGTTGCGTGGCAGTCTCGAGAGCCTCTCCTACTCGAGTTCACGATGCACGGTTAGCTTTGGCGGTGCCGAGATCATTGCCATGGCCCATGGCGATGCGGATACTCGTGAAAAAGTACGTCTGGCCAAACGATTGCGCATCCTCGAGGCTAAATCTATAAGCGCCCAGTGCAGCCCCATCTTTCCGCGCAGCGTGGTGCGCTCGATGCTATTGCCTCAGCCGCAGCAGGCGGTAAGTTAAAATATTTACCTACAGTTGTTCTAGTCCTACCTTAAAAAGAGTTATCTTAAAGATGTTAAAACACTTTTCAAACTATTCCACAAATTAACAAAATTGTTTACATATTGTTTCTACACATTTAACTCAGTTTAGCCATACTTATTAGAATAACCTAACGAATTTTTGTTGACTGACTATAAGTGTAGTTTCCTTAAATATAATTCTTATTCTGTTCCTGATCCTTTCAATCCTTTAACATTTTAGCGGATACACGTTAATGTTCCCTCCAGTCTAGCCAGGCCGCATCCCCAGCCTCCTCCTCATATGGCTGTGGAAATAGAATCGCTGCCAATGCCACAGTTGCACTCACAGCAGCAGCAAGCTCTGCCAGAGGCAATGGTGCTTCCACAACGCAAGCGACTTCTACCCAAACAGCTTTCCTGCACCGAGAGCTACTCGGGAGGCTACTCGGGTGGCAGTGATTTCGATGGTGCCGCTGCCTATGCGCGCTACTTCTCGCGACAAAACACGTCCGAGGATAGTGCCAATGTTACTGTTAGCACAGTGCTGGCCCAGAGCGATTCACAATCGCTGCATGCCCTGCCCAGCTACGCAAACACGCCAACGGGTCCTGCCGGACGTGAGCCGAGACGCCTCAAATCTCGCAGCACCGGACTGCTAGCGATACGTCGTCCAGCAACACCAGAGGCAATTATTATTCCTATGGAGGATGCAGAAGCGGATGGGGATGAGCGGCCATTACCCGCCCAGCTTGCTGAGAAGCTGCATCGCATAACTTCAACCTCAACAGGATCCAGTTTAGTGCCCACTGGCTGCTGCAGTGCTGCCAATTCAGCGGCGTTGCGCGCCAATGAGAAACATTTTCAGAGCTTTAAGCCCACGCTGCCCATGTCCGTGGCAACGGCGATCCAAAGCACCGGCAGCGATGATGAGTACCGACGACGCAAGCGGAAGTACAGTAAGTTTCGATTGCATGCAGCTTAAACCTGCTAAACTGTTTTTTCCCCTTTTTTTGTATTTGTAGAACGTCATCATCGTTGCTCGGATCCCGCGCTGGTGTATCCTACGCCAAATGGCCTGCAGCATTGTGTGCATGTTCTTGGCGTGACACCTGATGTTCAGACCATGTAAGTTTTGTGGTACTGCATAGCGTACACTTGGAGAAAAGCACATTGATTTCTCTTACATACATTTATTTTTTACTTCCAACATTTTGCATAACTAAAAATAGGTAATAAGTTATGAACAGCATTTCAGATGTTACAAATCGTAAATCGTTATTTTAATGCCTCAAATAATCTTAATTTTGACCTTGATCTGATTTTCGACATCAGTGGTTGTCGATTTTTCCCTGAGAGTGTAGCCACATTCCCATTTTACAACGCACATGAAAAACATTGCCTGTCATTTAATGTCATTTATTACACACAGACAATGCCCCTACGCCGAGGATTCGCCCTGTGACCTGCAGCTGGACATGGACACTGACGCCGATAAAATCGACGACCTTGAGCATATGATGCCTGGCGGCATTGGTCATCAGCGACATCGCAGAAAGCATCGGTGAGTCGCATACGCCATTGCTGCACGTCCATCAAACGTTCTAAGCGTACAGTGGTCAAAATCAAAGTATTGTTGCAATCCATTGTTAAAGGGTACAGAAGAAGCTGAACTGTAGGTGCCTTCTGTAAACGCCATTGATATAGTTTCTTTTACAGAAGGCATCAATTTTCTTTCTTTCACACACTTTTTGCACCCATTGTATTTTCCGGCTATTTGCCCAAGCTAAGAAATGATTAGAAAACTTATAAATGAATGCGCATTAGGGCCATTGACGGACATTTGGCAGCTGGCCAGTTGGCCAGTTGGCCAGTCGGTCAGTCGTATAGTACGATAGCAGCAGCAGCAACAACAAGGGCATCCTCTTGCTGTCCTTGAGCTGCACTAATAAATGTGTCCAGCTGAAAAGCGATTGTCAAACATCGTCTAATGCACTCCCCCTTGATATTCCTTACGCAGCCGTTACAAGCCCAAAAGCAGACACAAATTGATTGACAAGCTTTGTGTGTTCCAGCTTTGAGTTGTAAGTAAGTGGAAGGGGAACAACGGAACCACGGCTGTCACCACCTGGACCGTTCCGTTAACCCAAAAACCCACTACCCTACTAAATGACTACCCTAACGGCTGTTGCCATTCTCTTGTACTTTTTCTTTCATTCTGTTCTGTTCAGTGTTTTTTTTTTGCTTCGTTTTTTTTTTTGAGCAGCAGGGACTTCCGTTGTGGAACGAGTAACGGTAGTCAGACGCCATGTTGTTTTTGTAACGCTTATGGGACAGCGTGCAGCGAGCGGGGAAATTGTGGCAGCTTTGTAATGCGGAAGTTTTTGCAAAACCCAAACGGAAATAGAGCAAATATGTTTAAGCTGCTCTTGTTGTTTTGTTCCCGTTATTGTTGTTGTTGTCTTTTCTGAGATGATACGATAGCCGGCTGAGTGCCTGTATATAGAAATATGGGTGTGCTGACTTTCAGAGTAATTGTTTAAGCTGCATATTAATATAAAAAAAAAAGCTCTTTAGGCATAAAGTGTGAATAAATTCTGCATATGTTAGGGATAACTTTTCGGACCCATTACTATTAGGCTATTCAAGAGCCGGGAATATCCACAGGAACATTTATTTGTTTTTGCTCTTCACAGGCATCGACACAAAAAACGTCATCGTCATAAAAAACCCAAAATACTTGTGCAGGATTTGGATACAGAAGTTGTTAAGGTATGTAAGCTTTTGACTTTTCCAAACTATATAGTAGTATGTATGCCTTTTCTTGCTTTTAGGTAATAGATCCACATGATCTCTCTCAGCGCGCACGCTGGACAATTATTGCAACTGCCTGCCTTTTGTTACTAATGTGCCTAATGCTTATTGGCGTAACACTGCGAATGGCACCGATTATTGATGATATGGGTAAGTGTTTAAGGATCCTTTATATTTCTTAAAAATACCAAATGTTTTTTGCTTTGTATATGTATGCAAACCATGCCTGCCAAGCAGTCCTCTAGTCTTAAGCAATGCAACTCTAATGGAACAAGTTTTAGGTATACTTTATTATTATACCATATGTATACAAATTATTACAGAATACATGTATAAGTGTGCAATATCCTTCTTTTGGGCTTCGCATGATAACCACATAAAAAACATTGTTTTAAAATGGTATGTTTACATATAAACGTCGATTACTGTCTAAAATTGTTAACATATTTTTAACTGTGTGGCGTATTTTAATTTAGAATTGCCTAGCACAATGTAAGTATAAAACTTAACTTATTTAATGTTCTAGCAGATTGTATATTTAAAAGTCAAAAACAAATAAATTAAATCATTTGTGTTATATATGTTATATATAAAAGCATTGTGAACCCTTAAACAACAACCAATTGTTTAGCTTTTGCAAGAAGCTTTCATTGCTAAAGTGTTATATATCTATTATTAAGAGCTTTTAATGTTACATCTAGAGTTTGTGTTCTACTGTTAAAAGAGCTTTATGTTACCCAAAAGCATAAAGCTTGCATTTAAACTTAAGCCTCTGACAAAATTCGGAGTACAAGGACAGAGCTTTTATGCAAGCTTTTACTCAATTCAAGCTTTGGTTCGCACGAAACTCAAACTCAATGGCAGTGGCTTACGATTATATGCGTTTATGTGTGCCATTGTGTTGCATAACAGCACAGTAATAGCCACGGAACTAGGACATCGTATCACATGTTGCATTTCAAACACACTCACGCACACACACACACAAACTACTACTGTAACAGTTACAATTTGCATGAGTGCGTGCGTGTGTGTGAGCTTGTGCTTTGGCATAGATTTGCGTGATGCTCGATATTTTGGTTGCCTTTTGCAACTGCATTGTTGCTATCAGTTAAGGTTGTCGTGGTAGTATGAAAAGATGGCATTGAACTCCCTCTTCCATCGGCCTACCTTCGTATATGACTCATACGACCCCCATTACCAGCTGTCAGTTGCCAGCATCAATCATCAGTTATAATTCACTAGCTTTTGGAATTTTTTCATTTTTATTTCACACTACAAATTAAAATTTTAATTAAGCCCGAAGTGTTTTGTAATTAAACTTTTTTCTGGATTTCAAATATGAATTTCTTATTGCAAAGTCAACTAATATTAAAAACGCAATGACATAATATATTATTTTATCAAGCGGATTTGTTGGGAAAGTAAATCCATTAATCTTGGCTGTTCCTGGTGGATTTGTATATATCCCTTTTTTTTTTAATAAACTCTTGATAATAACTGAGCGATTGTGTTGCAAATAAATTGCGTTTGGTTTTTGGATATTTCAACGAATTTTTTAGTTATTATTTTGCATTTTATCAGTTTTACGGTGTTGAAAAGCGGCCTATAACAATGTGTATTTGTATATCAATAAAGCTCTACTTATTGCCTTCACCATTTTTAATTTATAAATGGAATACTATTAATAATTCGCTATCAGTATACACTTCACTAAAAAGATAACCAAAGAAAGCTTGACATTGTATTGATTAACTGCACAAGCTCCATCGAAGATAAATCAAAAGAAAAATTCAAATTTTGGTTCACCTATGTTAACATACAAATGCTATATCAGAATAGCACGAAACAAACGTTTTTAACCAATTAAAACTGTGAGAAACGTGTTTGCAAATCTTCCTTAGAACTTTATTTACTTTGTCTGTACGGCGGCTGAGGGACACAGACTTATTCATACATTTTCACAAACTGCATCTGATTGTTTTTTTTACTAAGTGTTCAGAGCTTAGATACTCAAAAACACGTGCAACCAGCCAAGTGTTAAGCAGTGTTGATCAACGTCGCATGCAGCTTGTCCCAATTTTCATTAGCATCACGTGCCGAAATTAATTAGAAATGCAGTCAAAGACGCTTGCTGCAACCAGTCCGATAAGCCAACTTTTTTTTTGTAAGGTTGCCAGAATGTCAACAGGCTGGGTGTAAGGGGCGTGGCACTTAAAAGGTGCAGTCAAAGTCGCAGCCGTACTTAATCGGCAACCACGGTAGCCACAATGGAGTGCACCGCAGCGTGACAATGCCTGGTTAAAACTAATTTGTGTGTTCGCCTTAGGAGGTTTCCCAGCATTCTCTACCTAAACAAAACACGCCCAAAATATATATACACACACATACACACATACCTCTGCACGCACGAGCGCTCTTTTGGCACTGCTGGTGCATTGTGCGCTGTGTAGGAAAATGTAAAATGCAGTTATGCATTTCTTAAGTTGAATCAACGGCAAATGACAAAGCAGCCGCGGCACAAAGACATCTTTTCTGCCTCCTTTACACTAACTGTATATGTTCCAGTGTTTGAGTGTGTTGGGCACTCAAAAATGCAAGGAACCCAGCTGAGAAAATGCTGTTAAGCTGATGACGCCGTTGACGCTCTTGACTTTGTCAACGGTGCAGGGTCAAGGGGGGAAAGAGAGGGCGGTAAAGTTTTGCCCACAGTGCACACACAATTTTCCGTTTGCCATATTTTAGCTGGCTTTGCTCGCGCTGCGTTGCCCGCGGGCTGAGTGCGTTGTCATTTTGGTTGGCTGCCGTTGTTCATTTATATTTTTTACTTATTTTTGTTTTGTTGTTGTTTCATTACTTGGTGCATAAAACAAATGCACATAGTTCCGCCTGATTATTATCCACTTGCTGTGTCGGTCTCCAACCAGCGAGAAAAGAAAGCGAATGAATGTTAACAGAGAGGGAGACTTACAACAATGTGCCCCGTTGCCCGTGTACACAGTACATAGTTCTTTTTTGCAGGCTTAATCAACACGCTGCTGTTATCATCGTCATCGTCATCGTCAAACGATGTCGTTGTTGTCTTTTGTT
The DNA here is from genome assembly GCA_035044725.1 of Scaptomyza caliginosa. Taxonomy (NCBI): domain Eukaryota; kingdom Metazoa; phylum Arthropoda; class Insecta; order Diptera; family Drosophilidae; genus Scaptomyza; species Scaptomyza caliginosa. The sequence continues at coordinate 15,771 of JAWNNR010000004.1, read as the reverse complement.
TTTTTATCATACATATATTATGCTTTAGTTGTTTTTTTGTTGCTTGTGCTGTGTTGTTTGGACCACAAGAAGCATTCCGATTGCCCAGCAAAAGCCGCAAGTATTTCAGGAACAAATTATTTTCATAGCTTTAGCTTAAAAGCTGAAATGCCGGTGACGATGGCGCCTTATTGTTTTTATTGTTGTAGTAGCAAACGCATTGCCATTGCCATTGCCCCTTGGCGCTGGCAAAGAATTCAAAATATTTACAGTATTTCGACTGAGCTAACAGCAAGCAAAACAAACAAGCAGCTCTGCAATCTGCATGACTTGGACGAAGTCGTGGCCAAAGCTGAAAGCCAAAGCCACCGTTTGTTGGAGACAACACACACACACACACAGACACAGAGGGAATGTCCTATAGTGAGTGTGAGTGTGTGTCACTCTACGCAGCCTAAGGCTGCGGTTAGCATCACCAACACACACCAACAACAGCAACAAAAAAAAGCGTTCCAAACAAATATGAGAAACATAATTTCATACCGCACAACCACATACACACACACACACACATTCCCCAAAAAGCACAAAAATAAAAAGTCTCTCATAAATGTCTACTTGGAAATGTGCAAGTTTCTTTTTTTTTTGAGTTTGAGTTGCAGACCGAGGGAGGCTCTCATGATAAGTAGAACGCAAGTTCCATCAGTTCCAGCTTCTAATTTGAGCAACCCGAAAATAAATATCGACAGCCGACTACTTTTGCCTGCCCCCAGCTGTCGGGATTACTTAGTTTTGCGGCTCTCTGTCATGGATTAAGTCCTTCTGAACTTTTTATGATTAATGATGCTTTGAAAACTTGTCATTATTTGCCTACCCATTGCCTACGCTTGACTCCAAACCTCATTTTGTTAAAAACATATTTGTTGGATACGCATTGTTTGCATCTACATATTCCCACACATATTTAAGCTACATAATTTAAGGAAGTTTTCAGTTTAAACATAGATTTAAGTAGTGTATCCAACGAATGTTTTTGCGCCAATTAATATGCATTCTTTTTTATATTAAACATGTTGGGCAAGGTTTCTAATGAATTTTAATGGTGCGATATAAACATAAACAATATATACACCAGCAGCATGTATAGGTTCATATGTTTGTCTTTTTATTTATATTTCAATATAGTGTGAATGTCTACATTGGTTCATTTGATATTTGGTCCAGTTGGTTTTATTTAAAGTTTTCTCTCAGCTGTTAGCCTACTTTATTTGTGAACTCTATGTTTAATCTTTTTAAATATATAAGGTATATAGTGTTGTCTAATAAAACGTTTTGCAGATTCAAAACTGTATCAAACACTATCAGATCAAGCGTTGGTTATTACCTTTATCGAGCCCAAAATAAATGTTAGTTTTAATTGAATTAAAATGGTACGGCATAAATAAATTTCCAGGGAATGATTACAAGAACGTATTAAAATAGCAGCTTTAAGTTAAGTGCAAATGTTTTTATGTTTTTATATGTTTGAGCAAAACAATTAATATGTTTATTTTGATTGTTTCCTCTTACTTTACAACTCTTAAACTAATTCAACTCTGTAAATTAGTTCACTAAAGTAAAGCAGTAAAGCTTTCGTGTTTTTTGCTATTTCCTTCATCTCTAAAATGCTGTCTGTAGGGTCCTTGACTTTCGAGCTCATAGCTTTTAAATGCTTTGCAATTGGTTCTGGTTTCCTTCTCGGCCACTGTTTTAATTGCGTGTCAAAAGGAAAGCAACTTGGCAAAGTGCCCTGCCCTGTCGGGAAATGGCAAATGAAATTAGGCATATTTAAGCAGTGAATTTAGGCTTTTAAATGTATAATCAGTGCAGCTATCTACCTATCTGCCGAAGACGACCCTGAAGCAAACTGTGGCTAATGAGTCTAGAGGCACAACCACAGCCAAAAACCCAGACGCAGGTTGTGGGTTGATTGAAGTAGATTCGTCAGTGTGAAACCATAATGAGATAGATGCCCTAACTTCAAAACACAGACAAACGCAAAAAAAAAAAAAACAAAAAAATCAAAACTTGCACAAATATTTGGCAATTATTTAGTTTTTGGTTTTCAACAGTGGTTTGAAGTCCAACAGCGAATATAATGAGTATAATGCCGTATAATGAGGCTAAATGAGTGTAAAACATAAAAACTTCGTTGGTGTGAATGAGAAGCGACACAAAAACTTTGATTGCCGGACGTTCTGCGGGCACACGCTGCGGACAGTTGTTGGCGGGATGAGGCGAAGTCGTGTCAAAAGACAAACGCCAGCAGCTGCGGGTCAGCTGTCAGTCGGCGGTGTGGCAAGCAACTGAGCATCTCTTAAATACTCATTACAAAATGGAATCGGCAAAAAGTTTTGATAAAAATCCTATTATAAACATAAATAAATAGAGTGCCAGCAGGGGCAGGCAAATGGCTTGCCCGCACACACCAACAGCAACAGGACACACACAAACACAAACCCATACTGAAAGAATGCGAGAGAGAGAGAAAGAGAGGGAAAGAGAAAGAAAAGCGCACACAGCACTCGTCGGTTGTGTAAACATTATGAGCTGTGACTTGTAGGCACAACGGCAAGCGGCATGCGGTAAAGTCAAACAATGAAGCAGCCAGTCCTTAAAAGGACGAACCGAAACTTCATTAGTGCCTCTCATCTTGATTCTCAAATCATCTGATACACTATGTACAAGAAGCCATGAGGGCTGTAGGCCAGACACTACCATTCACATTCACAATGCACTGAAGGAATTTCATATTTTTCATATACATTTGAATAATTATCTTTTTTAGTTTCTTCTTCCAGAGAAGAAACAATTATGATAATAACATTAAGTATATAAAAAATGCATCTCTATCATTGCAGTTCTTAATCCTGCTCAAGTTCTCAAAACGAATAGTTTTCGAATTAGGCTTATATGTAAAATGTTTCTCACTGTGCACTTACACATGCTGCTATACTACCTGTGAATTTGAAATGAGGTAGTTTTTTTTTCTAGTAGTTTTTTGCTGAACGTCTTTCAGTAGCCAGTTACCTAGCAGTCAGCGGTTGGCTTGTCTTGCGGCTTATTAGGAGAACGGTAGCTACTGTAGGCATCTTCAATATTCATATTTTGCAGCGAAAGGAATATTTATTACCTTAAGGGAAAACAAACACACACATGCATTCACTTACATCGTTTTGTTTACATGTGAATATAAAGACACACATACTATACACACACATATTGATTGGGTGGGTGTGATGGTTTTGTGGGTTGTGGTAGGTGGGGCGTCGTCGGCGGTGTCGCGTAACCTTTTGTTGCCATTTTCCAACTACAAATTGTTTGTTTGGCAAACCGCCTGGCAAAAATTTAATCTCAAATTGAAGGCACATTTTGCACAGTGGTGCTAAGCGAAATTGCTTTTGCCTTTGCCCGCCTTTTCAATGCCGCAGGTGACATTTTCATATGGGAAAATAACGAAAAAACGACACCGTTCAGCATTTCACAACTGTATGGGGCATAAGAGTGGGGTAAGGTTGAAATCAAGTGACCGTAAATGCTACCAAGCTCGTTTGGCTTTAAGAAGACCAAATGGCTGCACAATTTCAAACTTATATTTGTATTCCCACATTTTATGACTCATAAATTGAGTATCTTGTGTGTTTTAGTAAGTGCATGTATGTAAATGTGTCTGTCTAAAAGAATTTGTTTATTTGTTTTTTTTCTATAACTTTTTTCGTTGGCGTTATAGTAGCTATAAATTTATGAGTATGTCGCTTTGGAAAATTATGCTGAATTCTTATACCAAGGAAAAAAAATTGACATGATTCGGCGAAATATTCTTTCAACACACAAAACAAAAAGAAACTGAACAGCAAGCGCCGTCAGGCTGCAGAAGTTTAAAAGTAAACTTTTGTAGACATATTTGGTAAATTGTAACTTTACGCTAGCTATAGAAGAGAAACTGCAATATAATATAAGTAAGTGCAGCAATATTAAAACCAAAATAAGTTCGTTAAATTACTTAATTCTCGAATTCTATAGTAGTAGATGTTGCTACCAAACTGTAACAAACACTTGTTCTTCGTAATGGATGGCCTTTTAAATTTACTTAATTATTTTTAATTTGTTTTGCAGCAAAGTGTTTTTATTTCAATGCCGTGTTATTAAATATATTAATTTGATTTTAATTGTATTTATTTGCATCGATGTGTGAGCAATAAATGCTGCATTTAGCGTCATTAGCCTCCAATGTAATTGCACAAATATTATTACTTTATTTACAAACAGAAATGTATGCAGCCCATATACAAATTATTCTTTTATCTCGATGACATGCAATATTGAAATTAAAACTAATCACCATTCAAATAGTTAATTGCCTAGCTGCCTTTTTTTTTGTTATTTTATCTATACGTTTTGTTTCCAATTCAATGAAGTTGTGTTTTTATTGATAAGCATCCGCTAATATGGAGACTATATAAATTCAGTGAATTTTGCAATATTAAAGCAGTTACAAACTTAACTATGAAGCAGTTCGCATTTTTTGGAGTATTCTTTTTGGTCTTGGCGCTTGCAGTGGTAAGTGAAAATGCCACAAAGACTCTTAAAATATTACTTCCTAAGGTTTTCTAAAACAAAACAATAGGCAACTATGATGCCAGAAATGCCAACCATGCCAACCATGCCACAAATGCCGCAAATACCTCGCAAGCATTTCAATAGGCGTAGCGCTGGAGAACACAGCGGACCACCACTTGGCGGCCCGGGTGGTCTACCACCACCACCACAAGGTCAGGGTAGCCCAGGTGGACACAACTAGGTTGAACAGAACTAATTGATTTTCGCTGGATTCGATTTGCTTAATGATTTTGGGAAATATAGTAGATTAGTTTGAATAGTTGCACAAAAATTTTAATAAAGGGTCGGCATAAAAATAAATTTTACACATATTGAGCTGTTATTCTTTCATCCTCTATTGTGTTTGTGCAACCCAATCCAAACATTTTTGGCATATTCGATTTTAAATCGCATCTCAGTACTAACGCTCTTCATACCTAATCAATAACGTTTAAATTTCAGCTTTCTGTAGCAGTTTGTCAGTAACTCAAGATGAACTATTTAACGTATACTACTTGCAAGAACATTAACATTTTAGCTTAACTGATGTGAAAGAAAATGATAGAAAAAGTTTTCAAAACACACGGAAAGTTGCAGCTAAAATAAAAATTGAGTACCTGCTAAACTCCACTAAAATAATCAAAACTGAATATATTTTGAAAAGTGCGTTTTTTTGCAAGAGTTTTTCAAGTTAAAGCATTCGTTAAACAGCTAAATAAAAGCAGTTTAAATAAAACGTAATGACCACACTTTAGTTAAAGACCAATCGGCATATGCAGCGTGTAAACAAGAATCTAAACTTACATGTATATATGAATATATGTATTTAAATATATGTATTAGTATTCATATTGCTTGGAATACACACTGAGAACATTGTGTGGCAGACAAGCAACTCGGACTTTTTCCAGCTGGCAAACTTTATTAATAAAATGCACAAAGTGAACGAATTATGAGCATCAAATTCATAAATACAGTCAGAGCACATTGCCGTAGGTCTATTATGCTGCCAACTTGACTGTGTAACTGTGTAAGCGGTTGGTTGAATGGCGGAGTGTGAATAGTTGCTGTTTAGGCATTGCGCTGCTAAAAACTGGTTACTGCTTGTGTGACTTGTTTCTTTCATTATACAAATTGCAAGTGCTTATTACCAAAGAGTTGAGTCGTGAGCCTGCGAGCATTCTATAATTGCATTGCCAACGTCTCAAGTCTGACTGTTGTGCCTCATGCCCCGCCTTCATTTCTGCCGATCCATTTAACAGAGCATCCCCACTGGCCAAACTCCCGCTGTGCATTACTCTAATTTCCGAACTTGTAGTATGCAGCTGGGCGCTCATGAATGAATGCACCTGCAAAAGTTCTATATCCGAAAAGTTTTGTTGCAACGTTATCACTCGCTTTCGCTACTAGTTGAAGCATGTTGCAAGTAACAGAGGCACATGCACACATTGAGTGTGATAGGCAGACAAACGCAGGCATTTGGTGCTGCTGTCTTCGATTATCATAAGTCTGATGCCAACTTAAGGCTAAAAAAGATGAACAGAAAAAATATTTGATACGTTTCACACATATAAACATAGAGTTCATACATACACATGTGTATATGATGAATCAGCATGGCATATTCATAAACATAACGAAAGAAACTTGGCAGAATCACCATTAACAAATATCTATAAAAATATATACATACATAATTTCCGTTGTGCGTTGCATAAAGGGGCGAGGCGGGAAAAGGCAGAACAACAGAACAACAGAAGAACGGGAAAATAAGGGAAGATAACGTGCTTCTTGCCATATTCCTTTGCCAGCGCACAACCAAAACAAAAAATGCAAGCAGCAGCAGTGGCAGCAGTAAAAGCATTGAGTAAAAGCTCTTTCAACACATTTCCACTCAAAATGCTGTGCAACACGTGACGCTGGGAAACTGAGTGAGCCTTGACAGGCAACACCCAAGGATGCTGCGAGTGAGTTCAACATGTTGCTTCTTCCATTTGCTGCTGCTGCCACAAGCTCGAGCCCCCCATTCCGAACGAGTGAAATGCCGAGCCCACAGTACGAACACAGCCGAATAGCACACACGACTGTGGCGCCACTACGAGCGATACGAACTGATAAAGCCAGCGGATGCTTTCCATGCTAGCTGCTGCTGCTGTTGCTGTTGCTGCTGCTAAAGCGTTTGGCTAAGCGTGGCAGCAGGCTCGCGTTTCGGTCAGTTGAACATTTTCCATGCTGTGATCAAGTTGTCTTTTCCTCTGAGCGCCGAGCGCTGTGCACGCCTTGGACTTGGAGCCACACATTATACGCATTCCACGTATCTCGCCAACGAAGTCTAAGCGCCTGCAGTTGCAACACAAGAAAATAAAACAAACAAACCCAAAACTAGTCGCAACAAATCAAACTAAAATACATAGAAAAAGAAAAAAAAAACACCAAAATAAAAATGGCCGAACATAAAGTGCAGTGCGTTTATCAATCTGTGTGTATGTGTGTGTGTGTGTGTGTGTGTCTGTATGCATGTGTATGTGAGAGAGTGTGCTTAATGATTTGAGAAATTGGTATTTTCGTAGGCGTGGTCCGAGAATGCAGAGCTGCAGTTGCAATCGAGCAACGGGCAGACCCTAAACCTAGACCTTTAAACTTGGACGAAGGAGGCAAACAATATAAAAGACATTCAAATGGCGCCTGCAATTGAAGTTGTTCATGAGTTTGAGGGCTTGTACGGGTGTGTGTGTGTGTGTGTGTGTGTGTGTGTGTGTGTTACTTCAACTTTGGCTAACAGCAACAATTGAGTTGTTAATTTGTTTCTAATTGCGCTTAGATTGTATGAAAAAGTGAACGGACGAGTGTTTGTCTGTGTGTGTGTGTATGTGTGTGTGTGTATTTGAGTGTCTTTTAGTTAACATATTTAATATATTACAGTTACAGCTCAACGGCAAACAATTTGTGAAACGACGGACTGACTTACATGCATTTTATTAGTACATAATATCAAAAATCAATCCAATTGAATAAACACCAATAAAAAACAACAATTAAAAAAAAAGTATAATAACAAACCTTTTTGTAACTTAACAACAACAACAACAAAAAACAAATTCAAAACTGTATAGAATCAACAACACCAGAAAGCAAAAAGTATAAAGACAAAACTATTACAGCAATAAACTCAATTTAACGGTTTCGCCTGAACTGCAAACAAAAATGCACGAAAAAACAAATACCAGAGGAAAGTAAATCAAAAATAAATATTGTGAAATGAAGTTCCGAAAAAAGCCGTTAAATGCGAAATAACTGCGGCAGCAATGTAGTTAAAAATAACAATAGTCAACTTGAATGGAAAGCATATCAATAAACGAAAGCAGAAAGCTAAAAACGAACATTTCGCAATCGAACCGTCATCGTTTCGTTATCGAATTAAAAAAAATCACGAAATTACCATTGCAAAACAGTTGATTGACAAGGCACAAAAGTAACAAACTGAGAGAGAAAGAGAGTGGGAGGCAGAGAAGTTGAGAAGAAACGATTGTGGCTTAAGCAAATAGCAAGGAGTGAAGGCATCTTAATGAAATCAACCAAGACGCACAACAAATCAAGCATGGAACCCAAAATTGTAATGTACAACAATGTATAAATATATATATATATATACACACATACACACTCAGACACACACAAGAATTTTTGCACGAAATGCCATGCGTCACTTTATTTTTATTTTGTGTAAACTTTTCATTTTACTTAGATATTGAACAATATAAAAAGCATTTCATGCTCATTGTCACACTTGCACACACACACACACCCGCATACAATTCCTATGCAAAGTCATTTTTCAAAAACATTTTCAGTACATTTCATTTCGCAAGTTAAAAGCTTTTTGGTCCATTGCCATTTTAGACACAATTTCTGGTTCCATCTAACAATGACTCCACTTTCTGTTCGCACACAAATGCAATATGTAATTTTATTCAATTGAATATCTATCTATCGAATACTCTACTCTAACTACATAATAAGTAAGTAAGAAAGAAAATAAAATAATACAAAACTAAACTGCAATTTCAAATCATAGCAATATAATACTTCTATATTTTATCATTTCCTTTATATGTTTGCTTTATTTCACTTAATGCTTATCTCTTATCAGCTATTAATATATTTTCTGTATTAGTAATTGTTGCAAATTGAGTCCAAAGCTAGACAAATAAGCAAATACAAATGGCAAGCGAAAAGCGCGTCTTATTTGCTTTCAATTATGCGTTTATCCTATCCACTCAAAATCTTCTTGACTCTGTGGTAATTATGCAAATATCAAATATCTAAATATACACACGAATACAAATTAGTTATTGTATTTATGCATGAGAAGCTTTGGTATCTGTGCAAATAAACAGACATTCAAACAATATATCATACACAATGCACAATGGAAGAAATAAATGATTTATGTGTTTTTAATTTGGTAAAAACTTAAAGCGTAGCTCAAAGCTTTTGTGATAATCACAAAAGAGCAAAAAGTAAGCGTGGCTCTTGCTAATGAACAGCAAGCAGTTCAAACCTGTATTAGAATTATAGCAAGTGTTGATACTTTTGAGTTATAGTTCAAAATAATTAAGTATACCACCCATAGTACAAAAGCTGAAAAGCTTAGCGCAAAATTGATTTACACCCACAACGCCGACTTGATAACAAATAAACGCGCGTTTCACACATTTTCAAATAGTTGGCATTCGTTCAATATCCAATTGTTCAATAATAAACCTAATGTTTGAGCGTATGTGTGTGCGTGTGTGTGTAAATTTTATGCTATGGCTTTCGGCCTGCCAATTGAAATGCTTAGTAATTAATTATGCATTGATAAACATGTAATTTCAGTGAGTGTCGGTTATGGTTACGGTTACAATGTATTCGGTTAGGGCGTGGCCGGAAACTCAATAGGAAACGACAAAATAAAAAGTGATGATTTTACGAACATGTTTAAAAATTCATTATGCGCTTGGAATAATATGATTTGTGCCAATGTGCAAAATGACATGCGAAATATTTGTGAAATCTCTTTACATAAGTTTTTTTTTTTGTAACCTTGTGTAAATTGGTTAATGGAGTGAATTCAAAATCATTTTCGTGATGGAATTTGTAATTGAGCTAAAGCATTTTGGTAGAAACATTAAAAGGATAAAGAAGAATAAAGCGAAATAAAATAGCTTTAATTTAAAATCAATTTGTAAGGATATTTAAATTGGCTAATCATACAAATTTGCAATTAAAAATAATTCTTTAAATGGAATTCAAACGTTCCAAATGAATTCAAGCTTAACTTAAATACAAAACATTTTGAATAAAATCGAAAGTATTTAAATAAACATTAAATCACGTTAGTTGGCGAGTTAAAGCTTCCATTTCATAGTTATCAGAAAATATCCACTGGCATACACATGCTAGGACGCTTGTAGCATTATAAATTATATGCGCTAATTTGCATACATCATGTTCGAAAGAACGGTTAGAGAGTAAAGTACCACGAACATTGACAATGTGAACAAAGCTTCAACTATAAAGTCGCATTACGCAGAATATCAATTGGGTCAGCCTTTGTGAATGCTGCGCTCAGCTACGCTCAGCTAAGCTCAGCTGGGCAAGCAACTCGTTGAGCAAATTTACATTTAAAATAGATTGAATATATATATGCTTATGTGTATGTATGGCTGAAGCATATCTAAATATGTGTGTTAGTCGCAGCACTTTCCTGTATGTTGCAGCATAAATCACTGGAAATGGTGGCAATTAAAGGAATCGTTTGAGTACGCGGAAAAACAACGCAATTTGGATGTCTGCCAATTAAGTTATATTTGCCAAGCAAAACGGTCAATCACTCGAATATCTTAATACATATGGAGTCGAGAGAGAGAGAAAGACACAATTAATTAGAATTACCAAGAAAAAGTGCAATGCATTATTATTTGTTCTTGGAATACTCAAGACCTTTGCTGCAACCGTCAGAATCTCAGATTACTGTTTAATTAAGCTTTCTAAGGAAAATCAAATGGAAACCTAATCATGTTCATGATGTGCCACTCCATTTCGTGTTAAGAAACACAAGGTTTTCGTAGAATTAATCAATTGCGTCTATATGCTTATTAGTTTCGACAGCAGCCAGCTGAGGTGTTATAATCGTTTTGTGTTAATTAAGCAGTGGGTTAATTGCACTGGCTGCTGCATTCCCACCCCTCCCGTTCCTTATGGCTAGATAGCCCATCTGTCCATCTTCGTGTCAATTAAAAAGAACAGCAACAGGCTGTAACCAGGCGAGCTGGTTAAACACAAATTAAGCAGCGTTTTAATTAGCCAACTTAGAGTCTGAGCGCTTTTAGCTAAGCGCATGTAAGCGCAAATATTTTGTTTGCGTTTGCTGCTCTTGTTAGCTGTGGGCATGTTTTAATTCAGTGTTTGCTTTGTGAAATTAATGTAAATTTATGCATAGCAATTATTTAAAAATTAATTAATGTAATTTCTATCAAAACTCGTTCGTTACCAAAAAGAACTCAGAAATAAAATTCATGTACTTGGCTGAACCAGCCCTCCCCGCGCACTGATAGGGCCTTTAACTCTACATGCCATACATTTTTAATTAGAAAAGTTTGGGCTGCCGTTGCCTACGATTCTGTCAGGCGTTTTGAGCTAGCCCGTCAAATGAATAAATATATGTAACTACATGTGCTACCTATAAATAACATATAAATTTTAATGTAAACATGAAATTAATCGTAGCATACTTTTATGCGTTGCGTATGTGAATAGTGTGTATTGTGAATGAAACTGTAATTTATATCATTTCTAGCTTGATGGCAACAAGTTAAAGCGATAAAAAATAAGCCCGAAAAAAATGTAAAATTGCAGCATAATGCCCCTGAAAATAAACGAAGCGTGGCAACGCTTCAAGCAACCAAGCAGCAGCAGCAGCAGCGCCCTTGCGACTTACGACCGTTTGCCACATAGCCATTACTCATACGCCCTGTCGTCCACATCAGTTTTTGCCATTTTACAACCACAGCACTGTGGGTTGGTTGACTTTGTAGAACCATGATTTTTGGCTGATTTTTTTTTTCTATACAAATAACGATTTGTTATATTTCACACACAAACACTTAGCACTAAATAAACAATTTATTAGTTCTCTGCAATATTCCCTAGAAAATATATATTGAAATATTTGTGATGTACTTTATCTCTGCTGTTGGTTTTGTAACATAAGAGCCCAACGTAATTCTAAAGTGAATTACATAACCCGAGGCTATTGGGCTAACTGCAATTTAATTAAGTATAAAGATTCACAAAACTTGACATCCTTTTTTTTTGTTTTTTATTTTTGAAGTTCATTAATTTCGGCTTGCATTTTGCCCATGGTGAACTGGCCAACGAAAACAGCACACACACACACACGCACACTTACGTGTGCGTACACAACGCAGCTGTAGATTCGTATGGAAAAGTGCCGTCGGCGTTAACGTCGCTGCCAACATTTGGCGCTGTTATCTCAGTGCCAGTGCTAAACGTTGTGCTGGCGCCATTTGTTGCTGTTCTACTGCTACTGCTATAGCTGTTGTTGTTATTGTTGCTGTTGGTGTTGTTTTTGCTGCTGCTGCTGTTGATGGAATTATTATGTGCTCAACGAACCGCAACAAAAAATCTGCTGCTGCTATTCTTGTTGCCACAGCTTTCGCTGTTGCTTCTGCTATGCGGTTTTTCATTTTGTTCATCATTTTAATACACACACACACACACAGATCACACAAGCACACTCAAACTCACATTTACACTCCCAATAACAGACCGGGAGGCAATTTGTGTGCTTCTATTTTCAACTTGTGCACAATTTTTATCTTTTGACGCAGCATTTGCGCATTTTCTGCTGACTGTAAATGTTCAATATTTTTGTTTGCCACCTACTAATATTAATCAGCAGCTATTTATTTTTTCACCTGCCACCTTTTCCACAACCCAAACAAAGCCTTGACCACTGATTCAGCAGACGCTGAATAGTCGTAAATCGACTGCTATTGGATAAAACAAATGATGCTGACAAAAGCTGCTTGTTATTTCGTTACATAATCCCTGTAATCCATTGTGCTAGACAATGACGACCTGTCACTGTTCGGCTCTGAGAGCCAAGCGAAATTCAATGCATGCGCAAATGTTGGCAATTTAATAATAAAATTCCAAAGCTTACACTCACTCACAGTTAAAATATTTGGTCGGAGTTGAACTCTGTTTGACACTGTCGCTGCTTTTGTAGCAGTTCTGGCTTCTGGGTTCTGGCTCCTCGACTCGACTTGCCAAATCTCGGCAGCTGGTTACTGAAATTCCGCAACACGTAAAATTCCACAATACTGGCGTACAACATTCCAGCCGCATGCCATGCTTGAAACTCACCTGGTCCAGCCATAGCCCCCATGATCAGTCTCAACCCTTGGTCTTAGCCATAAGCATAAGCCAACTCCTAGCCAGCCGAAGCTGCAGGCTTATGTTTGAAGCCCAGGCGGCATCTCACTCACATATTTGCTTCTTATTTTACCTGCTTGCTGTGTTAGTTGTTTGCTGTTGTTGTTGCCGCTCTTCTTGCATACTTTTAGTTTATAAATTCCACTGCGCCGAGAGCTACAAGAGCAACACAACGCAACGCAACACAACATAACACAGCAGAACACAACGCATGCATGGGCACGTTTGCCTATATTATGGCATATCCCATGAATTTCAATTTTCTAGCTGCCTCCTGGTTGCCTGTTGGCTGTTGTGGCCGTATTGCCGTCTGTTGGCTTCATAACCAGAATGAACGAGACAGTAACTAGCTGCAAAACTAACTTGGAACTGTTTTAATGCGTGTGCCTGCACCAAGATACCCTATACTTAGGTTAATGCTAACAATTTAACTGCTATGTTAGTAATGCATACACCTTAAAGGTTTTAAGTTGTCAAATCATTAATAATTTTGACTCGATTGCTTTGGGTGCAGGGTATTTGGAGAACAAGTGTTTTTATTGTAACATAAAATGTATACAATATTAGCAAATTAGTGCATAATTTGACTCAAGCTGTGCTAAAAGGTGGCCAGCAATTAGGAAGCGTTATTCTTCTTATAGTTTCACAAGCCACAGGATATTAAAGAAGAGGCGGTCTTTAATAGTAGCAGGCACATTTAAAGCCACTAAAATTTCTTTTGTATATTTGCTTGTATGCACATATCGAGTACAATTAGAATTTCTTGTACTATCTGTACAAGAAGTATTTTATGTATTACATCAAACATACAAATGCCTCATCTATTATAAATATATGTAGATGCATGTTAAGCTTTGAATATGTAGTATATACAAAAGCTATTATTTGTATTTGTGTTTTGTATTTGATTTGCCGTTTGCATTACATAAATTCAATTGATTTACCATAATCCGGTGTGCATACATATATATATGTATACAATATATCTATACATTTTTACAACATTTTTTTATGTATAAAAACATTTTGTTATTGTTTTTCTTAAGCAAACTGTTGAAATAATAGAAATTAAAATATTATTTTTGTAATAGCAGATGAAAAGATGCAGAAATATTTAAATTGTTGACTAACAAAACTTTCGTGATTCGATTTTGCTAAATCCTTTGCTAGTGGAATCAAAATGTAACCTTACTTAAATAATCCTTTTGACCAAGGCCAACACCGTTGCAGCTGTGAGCAAATAAGTAGTTTCAACATGAACAATGCTTTCTCTGATTGATAATGGTCCGATTTCGATAATCGATGAAACGCATTAGGTTAAGGACATCGAACAGCATCTCCAACAGCATAGACAAAATGTTCGAAATGTTGTTAAAATGGAGCGGCATCGACAACAGTGGTCACATTGCGTGCACCTAATCAAAGCTAATGTAAATGGCAAAATAGAAAGAGTCGTACGAGGAGATGCAACGTCTGCTCCCGACTGCTTTTTCAACATTTCAACTATGCGTGACTCGCACTTGGATTTGGTTTTCTATAGATGCAAGCATGAATCGATGGGAAAACCAAGTGGTTGCGTGAACCCGCCCAACAAATTGTGCTTGAAATATTTATTGCCGGCGCTTAACTGAAAAACGTGAGATGCATACGATATTTACAAATATGGCATATAGTATGTGTGTGTATTTACAAGCATATAAAATATGTATTTTTCTATTGGGTTGTGTGATTGAAATGCCATACAATGATAGTTTTTATTTGATTTTTTTCTCGTGTGTGTGTGGTTGTGGTATAAAACAAATCATTTCATGGTCCACAAAATAAACATAGCTTTGGGCATTGTTTTGCTTACAGCAGCACTTTTTTTCCGCTCACTCTCGCTTCATTTTAATTAACATTTATAAAAGCAAGCGATGCTGCCTACAAACGCCATGCACCAGCCTCTGCAGCTTGCAGGAATGAGCAGGCACAATGGGCGGGTTAACTTACATATAAAACAATAGACTCTGCTGCTGCCGCCGCCTCCTGTAAGGCCTTGACACAGATAGGCAGTCATTGCCACTGCTATGCCAAAGCCAAAGGCAACAGTTGCTGCTACTGCAGATTCTGTGGATTTTGAGTGTTGCTGTTGCACTTTCAGTTGTGTTTTCAGTTGCAACCGATATAAGCGATAAGCAGCTTTCAATTGCTTTTTACTGTGCGTGTGTGTGTGTGTGTGTGTTCCACTTCATTATATCCCTAGGAGGTGGATTGGATTTTTCTGTTACTGATTGTAATAAATTTGGCGTGTTTCTTGGTTCCACTACCAACAGTTATAAATAATATAAATGAAAAAGGATGGATGTCTTTAATATTTTCTTAATGAAAATGCATTATTGATTTCCTATATATGTGTGTTATGTATATCACATTGCCTTTAACAACAGCGTATCTTAAACATATAACACTTTTTCTTGTTTCCAATTTAACCTTTCTCTGGTGTAAATTGTTTTATTTTGTATTTTTGTGCGATAATTTATCGCAACATGAAAAACCTATTAGTCGGCAATTAAGCGTATCCAGCAATCAGTTAGGCACTGTCTTTGAGGTCAAAGTGAATATACAAAAATGCTGCAGGCTAAATTCCCCACTCGCATTCATTTGCCCCAGCTG